>CM041218.1:3507231-4707231 GCA_023065735.1 Coffea humblotiana | reverse complement strand
GAAGGCTGTCTAGGACTTGTCTCTTGAAGGGCACTTGCGGAACTTCGATAAGAAATTGAGGATAAACCGGTCAGACCACTTCTTTCTTATTGGATTTAGCTTGATTTTAAATCATGCCAAAAATTAAAAGTTGAAGATAGCTGAGTGCTGAGATTGAAAGTTTAGGATACAAAATCCAACTTAAAAATACTTGAGGGATGCAAAGTGCAATTAATCCTAAATGTAATATTTGTTGTGTTCGATGTCCTTCCTGCATAAGATGCTTAAGCCCTAAGGAAATACTACCAAATGAAGGGGAAAAAAAATTTCACTTTGAATTTCACCCTACTTTCTTTGATCCGCGTGAAAGATGGGAAAAAAAAAATACACCAAACAAGAAAATAGACAATAGGCCCTGGAGCTAGGATTTTGGAAAGGGAATTGATTGGATTTTTAATCTCACTTACATTTCGTGGCAACAACAATCTTTCCATTATCTCTTTGTAGTTAGTGTAAAATAAAATATAAGGATCTTTTATCGCTTCGCATGATCAAGAAAGTCAGACAATGTGAGAAAAATTTTAAGTTTGTTGAAAATAATATTTCATGATCTTATGTCAAGAGACAACGACTAATTAAGCAACTTTTAAGCAATCAAAGTTAAGCACATTGGCCATGCAGAAGTGCCGCCTTAGACCATTCCTGGTATCAGACATCAGCTTAATAAAACTGCTCCTGGTTTTTATCTTTCACCTTATCTGCTTTCTCATCCTTGAAGTTCAAGCCTAGAAAAAAGCAAATGACTAGCGGGATTAGACATTTTTGTAGAATATATAATGTGTACATATTTCAGCGTTCGATGCAAGCACGGGGTCAATGCTCAATCTGATGCAACTTGCCAAAAAAGATGCCTGCATCTTCTGAGTTGTAGATTTAGTGTATTTAATCATATCTAGGGATATGGTCGTTTGGTCGGTAGATGATCTTGCACGGTCCCTCCAATATGGCAACTTGCAGTTTCAATAAAATTACTTGTGAAGAAGTTCTACTGCGATTTAAGTACATAAAACTAATTCTGGAGAGGCTTCACAGAAATGGTAGAACGAGTTTGATGGTTGAAATTGTTTCACTTGAGATTTAAACAAAATGAAACTTCTTATTGATCCATACCCACATATATGTGTATGCATATATGTGTATGATGTTTTAGTATATATTTTTCTTGCTCTTGAATATGCATTTGTCTGAACTTCCACACCGCAAAATACAGTCATAACCTACAATCTATGGACCCGTCATTGGAAAAAGGACTATGATAGTCTATGACAGTAGAAGACGATGGTCCACTGGACAAGCTTGCAAAGATGATATGTCGGCAAATGGATCTCTCCTCAGTTGTTATAAACGAAAAACAGCTCTATTTCTTTGTAAGATAGTTACAAAGTGGTGTGCTGCGGTATAATCATAGAGACAGAAGTGAAACTAAAATAAGATGGATGTAACCCTGTCTGCTGCAATTATGAAACTCAACATTATCACAGCCAAAAAAAAAAGACAAAAACAAAGGGAAAAAAATGTTTGGAACACCGAAATAGTTTACTTTTTGTACCCAAATGTGTATAATTTACAGACGTGATGTAAAACACAAGTGTTAGTGAGCCTGATTAAGCTCACAAATTTCTATTAATCCTAGAAGCCCAGAATTTGCATGCCAAGGGTTTAAACAAAGACTAAACAAGAACCCTCTATTTTTTAGTAAAAGTTTGGGTGATTTCGGCGATTAAACAAGGGAATTAGAGCAACTCCACCAATAACTAATTAGCCTTAGCGACATTGGTCATCAGGTAGAGTATAAGGTGCACGTCTAGCTGCAAGTTAAAGATGGAAACAACTCTCTCTAATCCCCTTTGGTCTAATTAAACCTTCTCCTAGTATAGGTTAGAGCAGGAATAGCGTAGAAGTTTGACGATTAAAAAAAAAAAGTAACTCCGTCAATTTAAGCACTAGTACACCCTTTTGAACTAGAAGTCCGAACCATTCCCTCTAACTCTCTCCCTTTGGTGCAGTTAGATCATCTCCTAATATAAGTTAAGAGTAGGAATAGAATAGAAGTTGACAATTGATCAAAAGAATAGGGCAAGTTGACGATTGGCCGGGGGAAGTAAAAGAGCGACTCCACCAATTCAATTGAGTTATTAGAGTTTAGTTGGGAAGAGTTCAGCGATCCCCTCGAAGGACTGGATTTAGTGAGCTGGAGTAAGGCCTTAAAGACGAGGCATATTTAAGATCTTTTCCGTAAGAATGATACTCTTGGTATTAGATAAGAGCATATTTAAAAAGGTGGAGTTTTTGGGCTGTTGATGTTGGTAAAAAATCTTGAGGCTCAGAGGAAGTGGTGGTAGGAAATTGCAAGAGGAGTATATACTGCTAAGTCGGCTATAATACAGTTGCAGCTTGGTCAAACTTCTATTACTCGGCACTGAGTTTTCTTGTGTGAAAAATGTTGCTCTAATAATGTATGCATTTACAATATCGTTTTGTAGGAAGAGGTTAACTAATAAGGTATGGCTCACACTTGAGTAGATCGATCTTCAAAAACCCAATGACTCAGATTGTGTCACACCATCTCACCAAGTGGTGTGGCACAATCTGGATCATTGGATCTATGAAAACTAGATTTACCCCAGTGAAGTTTTGGCCATAAGGGTCTACTCAATGCTTGGGGACTTGGAGTTAGTCCTATGTGTTTGTGCAGCTAAAGACGAATCTTGAAATCCCTTTCTCATATCCTGTTCATTCTGTCCTTCGGTCTGGAAGAAGGTGGATAGGTGCATGATTTGAAATTTTTGTTGAGCATTATTCACAAAATTTATTTGTAGGGATGGTGACAAGACTTGCTTTAGCTACCTCTGTGTATTAAATGTGGAAGTTCTTATAAGGTTTGCTTTATCCAGCTGAGTATGTTTGTGAACAAATTTTGAAGAATCTGCTAGGGATTTTGGATGGGTGGAAGAAGATTTGGGAGAATTTTGATCTGTTTACAGCATTAGACATTCTTCGTCCATTGTTTAGACTGGAATACATGTACAGCACTAGAAATGGTTACACGTGCTGATAGATGAACCTTTTTGCAGTATTTGTTCTAGGGGGTTTGCCCCTTCAAATTTTCTTTCCTTTTTTTTGCTTGCAAAAAGCTTAAGAAAGATTTCAAGCTTACAGAAATCAGAAAAACGAAGACAAAAGACATGTAATAAATAAATGCCTTAGTACTGTAAAATTTGTTGATCTTTCATTTGCTTTTGTTTATACACAATTTTAAACCATTCTGGCAAGGACTTTAAGGATATCATCCATAGATGGTCTGTGTAGTGGATCATCTTCAGTACAAGCTTTAGCTAAAACAGCAAGACACAGAGCTTCTGCCAGAGGATACTCTTCCTTTAGATTTGGATCCACAAAATTCCTCAAGTGATTAAAACATCCTCCTTGATCACTGGCACCCCCTCCTAAAAATGCAGTTGATTCAATCAATGACTGTCCATCCAAATCCTCCTTTGCTGAGATAAGTTCAAGTAAAACAATCCCAAATGCAAAGATATCCTCCTTTTCTGATACTGAACCATGAACAAGATGTTCTGATGAGGCACCCCACCCTCCAGTGCTGGTTATGCTTTCATGATCATTTGAGGATCCAATTGGAGGCATACTTCCCCTATATACTGCAATTTTCGCCCTCCAACTTCGCGTTAGAAAAATATTTTTGCTATTTACATGCATGTGAGTGTAGGGAGGAACCATACAATAATGTAAATAATGTAGCCCTGTTGCAACATCAAAGGCTATTTGTGTACGGCGGTTCCACCGAAGAGATGGATTTGAGCTAGATAAACACCTTCTTAAACTACCATTACCCGGAAACTCGAACACCAGATAAGACCAAGAGAAGTCATTTTCACCATAACAAACGCCATGGAGTTTAACTATGTTAACATGGTTAATTTTTGAATGGATTTCGATAACTTGCCTTGTGTCCTCAAATCTTGTTCGTTTGATCAGTATTTCAGAATCATCGACGATCCCCTTGTAAACATCGTCCATTAGTCTAGTTTCTTCACTGAAATCATTTGTAGCCTTCTTGAGCTCTTCTACACTATAGTTGCCCAACGAATACCTGATGCTTTGAAGCAAATCAGGAGACAAACATGAAGCGTTTGAGCTTTTAGCTGGTGTTGGACCAGATAATTGTGAACTTCTTGGCGTCGAACATGAGGTCATGGGGCTTCTGCGTGCAAAAGAATTTAAATTTTCGGCCTTGCTTTTCTTTAAGGCTTTAACATATAAACCACAAGCAATCAAAGTCACAAGAACCAGAACAAAGCCAACAACCGAAACTGAAATGTACACTCTCTTCAGTTGTTTGTTTTTGTTGCGTCTTCTTACGGGTTCTGTGGGGACAAATCCTGGAGAATTTGGAGGTTCAGAAGCTGGAACATCGAAAATAATTGATGGTTCTGATTTTAGGGGTACTAGAATAGTTGTTTGTGGATAAACAGTGGCTAAAGGATCCAAATGGTTAGCTTCCAATAGATCACCAACAGGAATGCTGAACTTTTTGCTCACTTTATTAGGATTGTCATTTTCGATAAATGGGTAGGTAACAAGATATCTCACCCCTACATTGCTAGAGACTTTTTCAGGACAGGCACATTTCAGAGGAATCTGAAGCATTGAACCAACCTGGAGAGTTGTATTTGCTGAGGGATTTGCTTCAATCAAGGTAATTGATTTCAGCAAACCTTCAAATACTCCACAAGAAACATTTACTAACGTCATGCTCCCTGGAAAAATGTAGTTGACATTTGCCTCATAAAATTGCTCGATGCATGAACAAACAATGGGAACTAGGACCTCCATGCCTGGCTCAAGAATCTGAAACGAAGATGAGATCGCATTGTTCTTGGCAAGTAATTCTTCAGGGGTCACGTTAAACAAGCTGGAGATATTTGCAATATTCTGAAACTTTTCGTCTACCCTGTATACCAAGAAAGTTTGGCATTCTTGAGGCGAAGAACTGCAGGTGTACCTCGTACCCGGAAGATTAACATCTGAAGAACATAATGTTTCATCATAGTATTGATCACCCGAGCTTAGTCCAATGCTTAGCCAAATTAGAAACCAAAAATGGATCATCATTTGTCGCTATAAAAATAGTATTTCAGGGCATTCTGCTGAAGAAACAGGAAAATCTGAAGAATGAAACTACTGCAGAAGTGGTGACCTGAGGACGAATAAGGATGTAAAGATTTTCTGTTTGGTGATGTTCATTTGAGCATCGACTAATGATGCAATTGATGACATGATATGTTGATTAAATATGATTTTTAGCCGAATGGAAATTAACTTATTTTCAACAAGTAGTGCTGTTATGTTAGCAGAAGGCTACATCAAGAGCCGGCTGAAATACTAATGTACCAAACCTTAACAGGGAAGTCTACACAGGCTGATTCTTTAAACTTCAAAATCATAAAGCAGTGGCGTCAGCCCCACTTTGAGATTTGAACGACATTCTAAATCTATAGGTTACATTTCCAGTTGGCCAAAAAATTATAGACCGACTAATCATTGGACTTTGGCTATGAGACGTTTTGGCCACCTTGCCTCCTATGCACATGCTTTTGGACAGGACTACAGGAGAGCTTCGAGGTACCTCGTGTGCTGGTCGGTTCTAAGTTCTTCAGCAGTAATCAAGTCGAGTTTTGGAAATTCAACCAAGTTTGATTGAAATTTATCATGCTAGACATCGAGTTTAAACTCGAACTTAAGTAATTTCAGCTTAATCTAGTTTGAATTCAAGCCTAGTTGAATTCAAATAAAAAAAAATTATGAACTATACAATATTCTAAAATGAATGAGATAAAGATTTTACTATAATAAATTTCAAAAATAAAATACTAGACTAGATAAGCTTTGTGAGTCAAGTATCTTTGGGTTCGAAGTCGATTCAAGTAATTAATCGAGCTTAGAATTGAAAGGTGAATCAATCTATTCAATACTCAAATCGAGTTTGGTTTCATAAAAATTCGTTCGAGTTTGATTCGCTAACCAATCAAGTCAAATTTTAACAACTTTTTGAACAAATTCGATAAAAAATTCGTTCAAGAAAGGTTCAGCAACTAAATAAGTCAAATTTGAACAAAATTTTATATTTATTAAAATAATAAAATAAGTTTGAATACTAGGATGTTTGATTTAATTAGATTCGTTTATACCCTGATTGAGTTGGTCAATCTCGATCAACGTTGAGCTAAGTCGAGCCATTTATCGAAAGCGTTTGCAGCCCTCGAAATGTCAAGGCACCTGAATTTTGCATAGGTAGGTTTCCTTTCTCCTCCCCGCCGTGCACTGACTGTGACAGAGAGCAGGCGAAACATCACCGTCGTGGTTCCAGAAAACGCCGCCACTCCAAGGCCACCAAATGAGCGTATTAAATTGTACTAATAATATACTTAAAGTCTAACTCGCCGCTATAAGTAGTCAAACCCTTGGTAAGACTTTTCCAGTCAAATTTCTTGCTCAACTGCTTTTGTTCTTTTCCTATTGCACCTCATTCTGCTTCCTCACTAATTCCCAAACCTGAGATACAGAAATTGGTTCCAAAAATAAAAAAAATAAAAGAAATGAACAATTCTTTTTTGTATAGCTTAAAATTGATTCATTAAAGAAAAAAAAAAAAGAAAGTGATCCCTCAAAGAAATTCATTATTGAGTAATGAGAACATATTATTAGCTACTTTGTATCAATTACTTATTATTTTTAATTAATGCCACCGTTGTTTAGTAGCTGGGGAGAAAGTATGTTGGTAAGAAACGATCTTGTCCCTTCACAAACGGCAACTTGCATTTTACTGAAAAATTAACATTTAGTTTTATGGCTGAATTATTCTAGTTCTGTTACTGGAAAACCCCACATTCTAGAGGGCTCCAGTCTCAATCAAGAGCAGACTTGAATGGTTTGCTGCCAAATGTGTTGATTTTGCAGAAGTGGCCTCAGAAGTCATAGGACTGTGTTCTTACATTAGGCATGGATTTGGTTATGACTAATAATTTCAAGTTTCAACCTAAGAAGACTATAGTTTGAGGAATTAAAAAAGAAGAAAAAATTAAAACGGAAAAGAGTGACGTTTTCTTCTTTAATTGATGCAATCATATTTTCTTTTATAGTCTTATTTGCTTTTGCATTGAGATTTATAATTTTTAATAGCCAAAAAAATTGACCTAAAATCTATCTAGAATTAGCTTTAGCTGATTCCATAACTTCTTTCTGCTTAAGGTACAGGTAGAAACTAATTAGTGTTGATTTGAAGTTGTGGTAGCTTATCAACAATGTATTAGTGTGTTGGATAATATGTGATTTTGAATCTTTGAAACGTATTCATCTCTTTATTTAGTTCATAGTTAACGATCAAAATTGATGTTTAAATTTTTTAAATGCAAAAGTTATGCTCAAAGCAACGAGTCTGGTCTTTTGCTAAATTTGCTTTTGACATCACAAGTTCTACTTCTAAATATATAAAATTATATTTATCAAATATTTCAAAAATACTTTTATCACTTAAAAAAATTTTTTTTTTTTTTTAACAAAAGCACTGGACTCCCAAATAGCCTATTATTATATCAAAAAGAAAAAAAAAACACGCGCGCTCATACACACACACACACGGGGCCTAAACGGCCGAATATTTGCATAATTTTGGAAATTTATGGGCTCTTTTCTATCGACTTTGTGAAATCCAAATTGGAAGCACCATGCAAGGGCAATTCAAAGTCCAGCTCCAGCTCCTTCATTTGATTTCGTTGGTGTCAAACCAAAGAAATGGGCCAAGCCCTTCTCCTTCTTCACTGTTCAAAAATGGCCCAAAGTTTGGAACGGGAAAAGACTGGAGTTTCCCCCTTGAGACTTTACGTTGAATTACTCTAGATTTTAAAGCACGTTATCCCCTGGAGTCGTGGTACTTTTTTGCATACTGACAATCAATTTTCATTTTGTAGTAAGATCCGGAAACACGTAGAAGCCTACCAACACTTGGTTTTGGAGATTGAGAGACTCTCCAAGATTACTTGATGGAGTAAAACTCCTAAGACATGCTCCTTCAAATTTGGTTTAATCAGTTAGCGAATCAGGCTCGAAACAAATTCTGACTGAATCGAGTTCGATTCGACTATCCAATAATTTGATTCATTTTTCAATTCGATTATTTTCTTCCTATTTGTCAAATTGATTAGACAACTTTCCGGCCCAGAATTCTATCAATCACCTTTGGAGCTATTTCTGGTGAAGAATTCTTGCATTCACCTGTTTCCGTCTCTTCCAAAAAAAAGTCTAAATGAAAAGACAAAAAAGGGAAAAAAAAAAAACACAACAACAACAACACAGGCGGGCAGGCACGTGCTTAGAAATCGATGAGTGGATTCATCGTCATAGACTCATAGTGCTGATAAAGAACTGAAAGCTCTATGATGCACCGAACAAAGACGTGGGAGAAGATTTCTTTCTTTGAAGACTTGGCTGGCTAAGTTACAAACTCGAACATTACAATAATTGTGAAAGAGGGAAAGTTCCAAGTAAATTGCTAACTTCTTCTTGTCTTTGCTTTAGACTTTATGGGAGTGTGCCAACCTGTATAGCATAGCAATCTTCAGCCAAAAGGTAACTACAATTATTCTTAATGAATATATAAATATACAATTAAAGTTGCAGGTTCAAATCTCATCACCAGCGAATTTATTCTAACCGCATGTAGTCTTTATTTGGTTTATTGTGCATTATTAATTACATTGTTTACCATTATGTAATATACTTGTAATTATATCAAATATAAAAAAATGAATAAATTTGTCGAAATATCCAAATATATTTTTTAATCATCTTTCTATTATACATAAAAACGATTGTAAAGTATTACACTTATAATTTTTTTTGGTCTCATAATGTAAAGTATTACACTTATAATGGTGTGTTTGGATATGTATTACTTGAAATAATATTTGTGTTTGTATAAAAAAATATATTTTTCAATCACTTTTATTCATCTTCCAACGGTTTTTTTATTTTAAATATATCATATCATAAGAAGTGTTATAATAATTATTTCATATAATATTTCAAATAATATTCTATCCAAACACTCATACTAATATTATACTCATATATTTTAAATCTCACGATTAAATGTATGATACATATATGAAATTTAGATTTCAAATTATGCGTTAAGCATTTAATGATAAAAGTATATATACACTGTAAGTATATATAGAAAACTAATTCATATATATAGTACATATTTTCTTGGAAGATAAAGGAATCCCATTTTGCTACTTCTACAAGAATGAACTAGGAAACACAGAAATTCATAAATGTCCGCAGCGCAAAGACGTGTGGATCGTGGAACAGATGGGTCTACCCATGGGTGTGTATCCAATTCTCATAAATCTCCCCACCAAACTTGGAGCATCTTATCATCATCAGTATTATTATTCGTTCACAGCGGCTGGAGGACCACTCATATCGGGGGAAAAGCCAGCTTGACCAATTCGAATCTCATTTTTGTCTTTTGGTGTGGGATTGACCTTTCTTCTCTATTATAGCAACCTGTCATCGCAGCTGGTGGATTGGTATGATTTTTTTAAAGTACTAGGACCGTTCAATCTCATTATGGTGAGTCACCCGTCCAGTTGGAGCCTTGGTCAAATAAGGCAAGGCTCTTATCCGAAGGCAGTTTTTTCAGGCAAACTTGGAAAGTTTTTTTCTTTTTTTCCCTTCTTTTTTGGTATAATTCACTGGTATCCGTACTCGTTTTTTTCCTTCTTTTTTTTCTCCCCTTCTAATCGCAACAATCTAGGTCTGTTTCCTAAATATGCAAAAGGAAACCAAAGATGAGTTTGTGTAAACTAAATCACTATCGGATCAAACACATACAATTAGGGATGGCAATGGGGCGGGGGCGGGGCGGGGGACACCTCGCCTCAACCCCTGCCCCGTCCCCCGCCTCCGGCTTCCCCCGCCCCGCCCCGCTTCCCCCGTGGGTGCCCCGCGGGGTTAAAAAATATTTATTATATAATTTATTATAATTAAATTTGAACAAATAATCAAGTATTAAAATATTAACATATCATCAAATTAATATTCATTGTAACTTTACAATTGAAACTCATAAAAATAATTAAACAAAAGTTATTTGAATATAATCTAATATAATAAAAAGATATAACTAAAATAATCAAATTTTCACTTTTGATACAAATACAATCACTAAATTGTTATTGTATTTTTTTGGAAAAAAAATGTTATTTTATTAAGTGTAGTTAGGAATTTAATATAAATGTATTAATAAATTTAGTATAAATAATTAATAATTTTTATTAATAAATATGTATAATTAGTAGTATAATTGATAATATCATTATATGTATAATTATGTATATTTTTTTTTTTTTATTTTAAGCGGGTGGCGGGGCGGGGGAATATACCCCCGTCCCCCGCCCCGTTTCTAAACGAGGGGAAAAAATTCCCCCGCCCCCGCCCCAATAGTCCCCTGTGGGGCGGGTACCCACCGATCACCCGCGCCATTGCCATCCATGCATACAATTGCTCTCACTAGTAGAAAGTGCCAAGATGTACTAAATTATGAATGTAGGCCCCCGTTTAGTAAGTGAGTTTTTTGGGTGTTTGTCTAAAACGTTACTGTAGTTTACTGTAGAAGTTTTTTTTAAAAAAATTTTGAAGTGTGTTTTTTTTAAATATTTTGAAATGTATAATTTAAAAACTTTGAAAAGTTTTTTGAGATTACTGTAGTTAAAGTTTTTAAAAAACTTATAGCAAACAAATTTGGCAAAATACTTGTTTGCCAAACAAGGCCGTAGTTACAAATCCTCCCCCAACCTATACCTAAGGAAGGATTTAAATCCCATCCCGGTGGCCATTGGACCGGAAAAACCTATTTCAACATTTTGAAAAAGGTCTTGACAAGTCATGAAATCCTCAAAAAATGATATATTACAATATTTTATTTTTGGCTTTTTTAGAGATTCAAATTAAAAAAATATATACTAACGTAAAAGTATACTACAATGAACAAACAGACAAATTTAAAGAAAAACAAAGAGTACGATTTCTTAATTTTTCTATGATCTTATATGTACATAACAAAAAGTGTCGAGAAAGTTATTACAAAGATTGAGACTCTGAAAATTAGAGATTTTAGATTGAAATCTTTTATTTCTCTATATAAAAAAAAGCTAAAAAAAAGATACATAACAAAAAACATATAGATTGTCTTTTTACATTATTATTCAATGGTAGATAGAAAAAAATTATAAGTTTGCTGTGCATCTAATTTCCAAATATTCATAGTTTTCTTGGAGTTACCTTGACAAATCCAGGGATACACTTTGATAAAAGGATAAGATTCACATAACAACAATAAAAAGCATAGAGTGCCTACAAAGTTTTCCCTAGTTTAGTGTCACTTATTGAACGAGGACATGAAATGGTTATTGGCCAAGTCTGCTTTTATAGAAATTAATCTTACCTATTGTTAGCATAATTAAATACCCAAACAACTAAAGTTACACTTTTGTTTCTTGTGCTTGTGCCGCCCCCCTCCCACCCACAACAAAAAACGTGATGCACTTTACGAGTACGTGTACACAAATAAAATGCTTGAATGCTTAGCTAAGGCTGGAAACTTCTTTCATGGGAAAGCACTTATGCCAAATCGGGCTCCATTTGGCAAGTGAGTTTTTTGGGTGTTTATCTAAAATTTTACTGTAAATGTTTTTTAAAAAATTTTTAAAGTGTGTGTTTTTTTTAATATTTTGAAGTATATAGTTTAAAAATTTTGATAAATTTTTTCGAGGTTATTATAGTTAAAGTTTTTAAAAAACTTGTAGCGGATAAATTTGACAAAAAACTTATTTGCCAAACAAGCCAAGTATCTTTCAATTCTCATTGTCGCATTTTTCTCAACCCAAAATGGGCTAAAAAAAAGGAAGTATAAAAAGATAACCAAGTAATTTCCAAGGACACAGATGTAACTTCACATGAATGAGCGAGTACCCCAAAAGGGCCATGAGCCGCACTATAAATACTCCCTTCATAGCCCTCTCCCGAGCGCTCACGGTTATACAAATTTCTAGGCTGCTTATTTTCTTCACCAATCACAACAACCGGCGAACAATTCTCTCGTGTTGGCGATAAGATCGAACAACTTAATTAGGGTTAAGTGCGTCATCGAATTCAGTGGAATCTTATCTTCTTCCTTTTTGTTTAATTTAATCGGAGTATATCATTCTGATTTGTTGTTTCGCTCTTCTTATTCTTCTTGTTCTTTTGCAGGTTTTTTGGATCCTTCGGACGTTGAGTGGGATTGGAGTTCCGTAGTTGTTGTTGGACTGGTTAGACAAAATTTAATAATTTGATTGTAAGTAATGGTTTCTTTTTCTAGCTCATAAAATCTTTATCCTGGTTGTTTTGTTGTGATGTTATCGATGTATACTTTTCTGAGGTACTCTTTTTCTTTTTTAAATTGATATTAACGCTAAATCTTGATGTAATAATGAGCATATTTGTATTCCTTATTTTTGGGGGTTTTTTTGGGTAATCTGAGGGATTGGAATTCCATTCTGGAACGTGGATGTTGAAAATCTTTTTGTGGGGGATGAATTAAGGTTTTTAGCATTATAAAGGTATGATCTTTCTTCTGCTGGGTTGAATCTAGGGTTCTCTTTTATCCTCCTGAATTTCCTGTCGGTTGTGTGCAATTTTCTTGATAAATAGGTATTACATTAAAAAAAGATTTATTGTTCTCGGATGCAATCTTTGGGCCGTGTATTGGATATTGAGAAATTAATTCAATGGCCTTTCTGTATATGCAGGCCTTATTTTGTGCCAAACTTTTGTGTGTTGCACAAGCTTGCTCTTAATTTATTCTTAATTGCTAAAGAGCTAATTATGAGCCCATATGAGTTAGTACGATTTTTGCAGCGATGTATGTTCCAGTTGTCAATGTTTTGTTGCTTTGCCAATGTATGGTATAATTGTCAAGGTTGTGATGCTCTCCCGAATATGTTTATGCACATTCCTGTGACTGGTTATGTGTATTTGTCAAGTGTATTGTTCACTGCTTTTGGATCTGTCTTTATTCGGCTGTTACTCTATTATGGAATAATAGTTGTTTGGGTCTTCTGTTTGATTATACATTTGGAATTTTATCATCTAAGTGACTGTGTTTAGGATCCATTTGCATTCGCATCAAATAGAACAACTTGTGGGTGATGCCGTAGCCATCTTGTCCTAATCTAGCGTGTTTCAAAAGAATGAGCTTTCTAATAGTTATTATGTTGTAACACATTGATATCGTTGTTAAAATCTTTGGAATACATGCTTTCGCCCTCTCTCTCCTGGTTCCTAGTTATAGTGCTCATTTTACTCCCGTGTGCTTGTAAATTGTGTCTGACCCTACTACTTGGTGATTGAACAGGAAAGACTGAATGATCTAATGGAGTCTAAAGGTGGGAAGAAGAAGTCTAGTAGTAGTAAATCCTTATTCTACGAAGCTCCCCTTGGATACAGCATTGAAGACGTTCGACCAAACGGAGGAATCAAGAAGTTCAGATCAGCTGCATACTCCAACGTAAGTTTTTTCTTTACATTTAACTGTGATACTTCCATGTTCTTAGCATTTTTTATGGCAAAGAATTTTGAATCTAGCACATGTTTGACTGGTTTTTTCTTTTTCCCTTCCTGTGCAGTGCGCTCGCAAACCATCCTGATATCCCGAAGCTGGTCTTCCGATCACGTCTCTCGACGTGATAAAAGCTCAAAAATTATATTAGTTTTAGTTTTTAGTTTAATCCCCGTGCTCCTTTTCTTCAATATTCCTCCTCTTTCTTGTCTTCTCTACCTGTTTTTGCGACCACTTCCTCAATCAAAATGGCATTGCCAGTCTCTGCAATTGGTTTCGAAGGTTATGAAAAAAGGCTTGAAATTTCGTTCTTTGAACCAAGCATCTTTGCTGACCCTGAGGGTAAGGGTCTTCGGAGCCTTACCAAAACTCAGTTGGATGAGATCCTTGAACCAGCTGAGTGCACTATTGTTTCTACCCTGTCAAACAAGTATCTGGACTCCTATGTCCTTTCTGAATCAAGCCTCTTTGTTCATCCTTACAAGATAATTATCAAAACTTGTGGGACGACGAAGTTACTTCTCTCGATTCCTCCCATCCTGAAGTTAGCTGAATCTCTCTCTCTTACTGTGAGAGCTGTGAAGTATACACGTGGAAGCTTCATATTCCCTGGGGCACAGTCATTTCCTCATCGCAGCTTCTCCGAGGAAGTTGCCCTCCTTGATAGCTATTTTGGGAAGCTTGGTTCAGGAAGCAAGGCTTTTGTTATGGGTGATTCT
This sequence comes from Coffea humblotiana, assembly GCA_023065735.1. Taxonomy (NCBI): domain Eukaryota; kingdom Viridiplantae; phylum Streptophyta; class Magnoliopsida; order Gentianales; family Rubiaceae; genus Coffea; species Coffea humblotiana. Next base: position 4,692,789 of record CM041218.1, on the reverse strand, counting down.
GGTCAGCCACAGAAATGGCATGTTTACTATGCCTCTGCTGGATCAGAGCAATCCTCTGATCCTGTTTATACACTAGAAATGTGTATGACTGGCTTGGACAGGGAGATGGCTTCTGTCTTTTACAGGAGTCAGTCAAGTTCTGCAGCTCTGATGACAGTACAATCAGGCATACGGAAGATTCTCCCAGAGTCTGAGATATGTGACTTTGAGTTTGATCCATGTGGTTATTCCATGAACTCTATTGAAGGGGATGCCATATCTACAATTCATGTTACGCCAGAAGATGGTTTCAGCTATGCAAGTTTCGAAGCTGCTGGATACGATCTGAAAGTTGTGAATCTTGGACTGCTGATTGACAGGGTGTTGGCTTGTTTTGAGCCAAGCGAGTTTTCCATCGCCGTTCATGCTGATCTGTCTCCGAAGTTACTTGAACTGACATGCTCTTTGGATCTAAAGGGTTACCATCTTGGTGAGAAGTGCCATGAAGAGCTTGGATCTGACAATTCGGTTGTGTACCAGAAGTTTGTTAAGACTGTGGCCTGTGGATCTCCTAGGTCAATTCTGAAATGCTGCTGGAAAGAGGACGAGGAAGAAGAAAAGGAGTAGCATTGGGGTTTTCATTTATAAGAATATACTACTAGAATAAAATAAAACATGTGCCTATTGTTCTCCAGGCATATGCAAGAGTATTTCCTAGTTTGTGTCTGTCATCTAGAATAAAATAAAACATGTGCCTATTGTTCTCCAGGCATATGCAAGAGTATTTTCCTAGTTTGTCTCTGATGTCATCTAGTCTGCATATTTCTGAGTCTTTGGGACTCATTCTATCACTCTGGTGTTGTTTGGTTTGAGTTATTTCAGAAAGATTGTATCTGGTTTGTTGTTTTTGGTTGTTTTTGCTGAACGATGCCTAGTTACATTTATGTTTAATGTCGCTCAGGACTGCATCATGCAGAGGGCGATTCAGTTGCAAATATGGAAGTGTTTGTTGGCTATGGTTTTTAGTTATCCTTCAATTCTTAACGCTACTTAGTTTTTATTCAACAGACTTGGGAGTGGGTTTGTGCTCGTGGTTGTTTTAGTTTTTGTGTAGTTTATCTGTTTTTCGGCATTTGCTTTGTTCTTCTCTGTATTTACGTTAATCTAATCTGGGCCTTAAGAACTAGTCTCGCAGCGGAAGTGAACATTGTATCAATGATGGTGCGTCTATTCTTTGGCGGCCTGTAACTAGGTCACCTTCTAACAGTACAATCCTTCACTCTTTCTCGTTCGGCATTTCTGAATGTGTCTGGGAGCCGGGGCTTCTTGGGAGTAGGGTCGTCGTTTCTTGGTTGCCTCCTCGGGAGCGTGGCGTGGCGTGTGCCTATCATGTTCATTACAGTGGAAGGCGGAGGATGTGGTTCTCTATCTCTGTTGGTTTTCGCTAACGTTTGTGTTGTCGAGGTGGGTGAGTCGGATCAAGAGAGTCGTGAAAAGGAGAAAAACATGCTAGGACAGATGTTTGGTTGGGCATACGTAGGATTGGGTCTTGTCTTTGAAGTTGTTGATTTGTAGAGATAATGGAGAATGAGGTGACGCTTTCCAAGAATGAGTTAATGTACTCGGCCGACACCAAATACAGATAGCATCCAGATTTCACGGTCAAATAATCAAATCCGCAAATATTGAACGGCGTTGGGATGCTAATGGGGGACCTTAGGCATGATTTGTGCAGGTCAATTGTCCCTTTTTTTTTGTTATTATCGTTTTATTTATATTTTATTCTATCTTAATTTATTTAAGGGTGGCCGAATTGAGTCTACAGAAACCAGGTGAAAAAGATTTGAAATCTTGATTTTTCATTTCATTAAGCCTTCGTCAAACCTAAAGGGTTTGGCGGTGATCGGTTTAGTGGTGGTCACCAGTCCAAAGCTAAACCAGTGAAAAAGATTTAAAATTTTGACCTCCCATCTCACTAAACCTTCACCAAACCTAAAGAATTTGGCGGTGACTAGCTTGGTGGTGGCTACCAACCCAAAGCTAGTGGTTTGCAGGTCAATTCTTCGGTCCTGCTTATTGCTATTAGGTTCTGTGAGTGAGACATCTTTAATGCCTAACATTTTGACGTTGCTAATTACATCCAGCTGTTCTGTGACACTACTCAATGGCACCATCTTGCATTGGCTCTAGTCTTTTTTGCAAGCCACTTAAACTGTATTTCTAGAGTAATTAGTAATCAAGAGAGATTTAAAAGTCTACTTAGTTATAGGTTCAGAGATTTAATCCCTTAGCCTGCATTTTAAAAATTTAGACTTTTCTGAAAGTCTCTTAAATTGTGTTCCTATTTAATAGCCAAATTTTGGTTTTTCACTTTTAGAGCCTTCATCATTTGAAGGGATTAAAAATGTTGACTGGCTTTGCTCCCCTCTCCCCATTTCCCTTTTCCACCCCCTTTGACTGGAAAGCCCAAGAATCGATTCTTGGACTTGTCAGCAGAAGAGAGAGATGTTTTGTTTCCTAGTTCTTACTTTTTTTAGCAGTTTTCAAAATTCTATGAAACTAGACCTTGATGCCCAAAATTTCAGGAATGGCAAGTTTAGTAGTTGATCTTCAATCATTTTTTCCCTGTGAAGTTGTGCAATTTAAGTTTCATTTGAAAAAGCTAATTTATTGATTGACCTGATAATCTTTTATTATGGTCCACTAATAGTTAGCTGTAATTATCCAACTCTTTCAATAGTTGTCTGAGATGACATTTACAGACATACAATTGTACAAATGTATGATCATAAACTTTAAGGAGTTCGGATTACTAAATTGCATTTTCAAATTAAGTGGGGTATGGCTGCATGATAATGCCATTACAGGGATTGCATAACTACTTAGATTAATTATTTTATTGTTTTGCACTGTAACCATCCTGTGGCTGTAGTTTAGTGGTTAGAATTCTACGTTGTGGCCGTAGAGACCTGGGCTCGAATCCCAGCAGCCACAAGGCGCCTTTTTGCCTACATTGCAAAGGACAATGGACATATAATATTTTTTTCAAAGTTCCTATAATGTTTCACTATTTGTAATTTCTTTATGGAAAAAGCCGTCCTCGAAGGTCTGAGCTTTGAACTAAAAAGGGGTACTGAGGCTATTGAATTATCAGAGTTTTTTGCCAAAATAACACTCTTTCTAGAAAATATTCTCAATATGATTCACTTTCAAATTTTATTCCCAAATCGATGTTATTGTTGCCACCTAATTACCCTGATTGCCATGTAGGATAACAAGAAAGGAAAGCTTTAATCTAGTTTATAGTTTCCAATAAAAACTAAAAATTTAAACTGTTTTATTACAGAGGCACAAGAAAATTGCATAACTTTGATAATTTCCTTATAATTATTTAAGATAAATTTTACCATTATTGACCTTGCTATTATTGCTCTCTGCAATTTTTTTAAATGTATCAAACTTATTGCATATATTTTTTCAAAAATAAATTTGCAAAATACAAAAATTGCAATGAACATTATAAGCAATAACAAGAAAAAGTTACAAAAACTTCAAGGCTATCATATTTGTTTATGTTATGCTTCCTACTCCTTGAAAAGAACTTTTACAAAAAGTAATCAAACTATTGCAATTAAGATAATGCTAAAGTTTCTCAAAAGTAACACAAGCCATTAATTGATGTTGAATAAATGTGCAAAAATACTTCAAGTATACGAGATTATTTGACTATGTGATAGAGAGGCACTACAAATGAACATGCTTATATTGAGCATGAATTTATGTTGTTACGTAGTTTTCCTCTTAGACATTTTATCAAACACACGGTGTGAGAAATCATTTGTTAAAGCAATTAGTATTCAAAATTTTTTGAAGACCACAGGAATGTTCCAAAAACTGCACAATAGAAAAGACAAGAGAATAATCTTCATTTACCTTGAAATTATCAATTTGAGGAGAATATTTTCATCTACAGATACAATATCAGGAATGATAATGAAGTTTTAGATGTTGTTAATATAAATATTGGCTTTTAACAATTACATTTGACAAGGAAAAATAACGAAAGGACACAAAATAATAAAGGAAAAAAAAGTGAGAAGGTTCAGAGAGAGAATCAGGGAAGATATTAGTTGAGAAAAAGAGATAGAATGTGCCTCTATCTCTATCCTACCACATATGCAACCTATATAGAAAAAAAAGAATTATAAAGGTAATAAATTTTAAAATTAGGTTACTTTGGGTATATGTTTCAAAAGAAGAGTTATTTTGGCAATAAACTCGAATTATCAAGCATTTTTTTGTTAAACCTTCCTATTTTTTTTGCTTTCAAGAATACTTCTGTCGAGAGCTCTTTGTTATCTTGTCGTTTTTTTCTTTTACCTGTTGCTCAACAAGGAAAAATCTATAATTTGGATCTGCTAGTTAAACTAAAATGTAATTTCCACTTCCCATGCCCATGGGCAGAAAAGTTTATCCGCCCTGAATTCTTGACACACCAAAAAAGAACGATAGAGATTCTTGACATCATCTAAAATTTCCTGTATCAGAACCAAATGATCAACGCATCCCTTCGCCTTGTTAGTGAGACAGTACATGAATACGATTGCCAGTTGCAAAATTCTTATCATCATCTTTATTTTCATTATCATTTTCTTTTCGTTTCTTTCTTTTTTTTTTTCTTGCTTTCAACAAGCTTACACTTTTAATAGTCGACAGACGCCCTTAACCATGAACTGCACTCTGATTCTTGTGGTACTTAAAGATATCATCAACGTATATATGTAAACCAAACTTTAGGACTAAGGCTGGTGAAACACAACATTAGTTTGTATGAACCATGAAGACTTCAGTATTTGCAAAAAGACAAGAGTTCGGCTGTTGATAATATGTTACATGCTTCTGATTAAACCAAAGAGAAAGCAGGAGTAATTTGAAGTAGACCGGATGTGCCCATTGTGCATGAAATGTTACCATCACATTACGGAAAGGCATGGTGAGCTGCATGCTGGTACTTTTACTTTCACTAAGAAATCTAATCATAAATTCTTCCTGTTCCTTTAACTTTTCTGCCTAATGGCTAATGTACTACTATATCTCCATCTTGTGTCAATCTGCTTGCCATTTTGAACTTGTATTTTGGGGGGGGGGGGGGGGGGAAGGTCTGGAACAAGGTTCCCAATGTTGCTTTGTGCAGTATATTATTGTTTTCACCAAAAAAAAGCAGGCAGCAATATTGCTGATTTCCCAGGCTTCTACGGTTGCCTTATCCTGTTTGGTTATGTGTAGCTTAAGTTGTTTACAGGTCGTGTGTATAATACTACACAAGTTGCTTTACCAACTCGTACTCGGGTGCTGATGGCAATCCTTCTTGTGGTCTAAATTAAGTTTAATTTTTCTGGTTAAAATTTCATTCGTCAAACTAATAGAAGAAGATCAAGTTGAGATTGAAATTTAATTTTGGGAAATATTTGAGTGCTGGAATGATTGAAGTGGTAATGTTTTCCTAAAGAGATAAAATTAGAGATCGAAGAAAAAGCATTAGTTTCACTTCGCACCCTTCAAATATGTCTAAATTTTCACTCAAAGTATAAAATCTCTCCCACTTAATTAGATTCTAAAGTATAAAATTTTGTCTGAGTCCCATTTCCATCAACGATTTTACTTAAGCGGGACAAATTTATATTTTAGGGATTAAAATATTTTATTTTAAAAAATTTAGAGATCAAAGTAGAAATTTGGGTGTAGATGAACAATGAAGAGTTGAATTAACCAGAAGAGAAATGCCCGTTGATGAAAAATGTCATGGGATAATATGATATTCTACGTGACAATACAGGCAAAATTGCACTACAAATTTGTACTGATAAACAAACGAGAAGTACTCCAAGTATCACCAAAGAAAATGTGGTGGTCAACAATAGCATTTGTTAGTAGTTGCTATTCAGCATATTGAATTCACAATCAAAACCCATATTTTCTGGAATGTGTATTTTTCTGAAGGTGCGGGAGAGGACAGGGACTGAAACTTGAAACCTTTTAATTTTTTAATTTCTAAAAGTCAGGAATCAAGATTCAGTTTGAAATGTAATGTTGGTTGTCAGAAATCCAATCCAAATTCGGGCATCAGCCTGCTAGGTACTCTATGCTGGTTTCCTTGAAAGTAATCAAAATTCATTAGCATTTGGAAACAGTCAATGTGAAACGAATTTGGGCATTTCTTTTTCTACAAATTGTTTGTTTCTATTGTACTCTTGTTGCTCGATCTTCTGCAATTTAATAAAGTGGAAAGATTATGACAATGTTAAAAAGGAAGCAGGTAATTATCTAGGCTTAACCTATTTGTTCAAAGTTTAGTGGGAAAAAACTTAACACTGAGCCAGCTAAAAACCATGTAATAAAATCCCATGTGCTATATGTCAATCACTTTGACCATCTCTCACCCCTCTGGTCTAAACCATCACCACAAATATACTTGAATTGATTAGCTCAAAGTATAGTAGTAATTTGGAAGTGCGTTTGAGACTGCCTCTACCATACCAACTACCATGTGTTGATGGAGGACCATCTCATTCTCTTGCTTGCTATATACATGCATTCTCTTCAGAAAAGGGCCATGTTCTTGATTTTACAGAAAATTCCAGTCATATGCTTAATTTTGTAAGATAAATCTTATTTAGCTGTCTATTCATTTTATAATAGGGTTTTTCTAACGGGTGCTCTAGGTTCACTCATTAAGACACTTATAGTATTCACCTAACCTATCATATATATATATACAAACTAACAATTATTATCATTCCTTGCATTCATATGCTTTCCCCATTTAATTCTGCTTACCCTTTTTTGTATTTATTTACTTTCTCTAATTAATATTATATTTTTAAAAATAAAACACCTAAAATATATCTTAACGAATGCCCTATGGGCACCCATTAGATAGACCGTTTATAATATGGTACTTTGTTTGCTTGTACCTAAGCTTTGTAGCATATTTTAACTTAAAAATAATTTATTTTTAAGGGAAAAAAAATTCAAATTACTTCACTTTCAAGAAAGAATCAAAAGTTAGTCACCATCTAAAGCTTCAGCTTGTTTTTTTTCATGCCTATGGCCGCCTATAAGTTTTTTAAGCGCACCTTCTGGGATCACTAAATGGACATCTAAAGAGAGTTTATTCTTGTGTGAATAAGAGCAAAATCCGGCTTAAATTTGGGTTCTGGCGGCCATAAAATTTAGGTAAGCTCAATTTTTGTATGATCCATCAAGGTCTCTAGATAGAACTATATGATCCATACGCTGAATAATTATTCTTGTGATCTGAATACCACTTAAACAAGTGCCGCATATTAAGCATCTTGATTGCCATAATTGTGAATGAAGACCAGCCACAGAATTTACTATTGTGACAAGATGTCATTACTGTATAGATTCAGCATTAGATTTGTTTGGCAATTATTGTTTGTTTCTATCCTACTCGTACTTTTTTGTGATGTTGGTCATGCAGTTGATTCTTTCCACTAATTAAAGGGGCTTCTGAGAACTTAATTTATTGTAGTGATAAAGATACTGCTTTGGCCATAATATTGTGGAAAGCAAACAAACAAGCGAAGTAAAACAAAAGCACAACAAATTTCTAGTAAAGAATCAGTAACTAGTTGGTTCGAATGGACACGAAAATCATTTGAAAAAAAAATATACTGTGAAATAATAATACTATAGTATTTTTTGTGATGTGACGTATATGAGATGAAAAAGTAATTGAAAATTGTGTTTTCGTGAGAATTTTGTTTATGATGCAAGTAGAACAAAATATGATTTTTTTTTTGGGTTTTTGCACCTAGGCTTTTTGTTTGGTGCAAGAAATTAGAAAAGTGATGGGCTATATAGCAAAATCCCCAATTAAGAATAAATAGGACTTATGTGACATCATTGTATATTTACAAAGATTTTCATTACATGTATGTAGAGATCAAAGGGCTCATTCTTGGTAATCGAATTTGGCAAACCATAATTATACTCAGTAAAGAGAAGCTCTCCACTTTGTTGAAATCCTGCTTTTCTTATGAATAATCCAAACCACGTTTTGGCAGCAATAAGCTAATTAATATCTGATTGGAAGCATTGAAGATTAGTTAAAGTATTAAACATCATTAGAGCAATGTGTTATGATCCTTTCAAGCTTCAATGACATCCATCATTCATGGGAACCACTCCTGTCTCCTAGAGTTGGCTTCTTTGGAGTTATTAGATTATGCACTCGAATTTTCTTTTGCTGTTGACTGGTTTGGTAAATCATTAGCTGATGCATACCCAACCCCACCCTCCCCCAACCCCCCCCCCCCCAAATAAATTAAAAAAAAAGGCCCCACATCCCACAATAGCATATCTGGCTTGTGAAAACACAGATTAACAGACGTATGAGGAGTAAGTAAGCTACCATTTACCATCACTGCTATGTTTGGTGTAGCAGGAATTTTTGTTTTTTTGTTTTGGTTGAAGATGATATATGCACTAACAGAAAGGAATAAAAAGCAAAGGTCGTGAGAAGGGGAATCCCATGTTTTAGGGGGAATTCTTCAAAAATTGAAAATGGGAATAGATTCTCCTATTGCTCTAACATGTAGCTCATAGTTCATCTGGAGGGCCAACTGCCAAGAAGCTATATCCTTCGTAAATTTATGATAGATGGAAAGATACCGATTTTCATTAATAAAGCAATTGACAAAGAAGTGCATTTTTTCCTTTTGAAATGCGTATTTTGTTTCTTCTTCTTTTTCCCCCACTTTTATCCAACTTGGGAGGCTGTGGAATGGTACCAGAAACTAAAATCGAAGAATCTTTGCCTTTAAGAATTATAGCCCTCGAGGAGAGGGCTGCAAATTGTGTTGCCTACCAAGCAATCATTGCATTGTTTTTTCTAGACTTTACTGTAAATGCAACACTATAATCTTTTTCCATCTATTTCAGACGATTACCAAGTGGAAATGGAATTTTCGAAGAATTGTAGTGCTGATAGAAAATGGTTTGGTTATTCAAGTTTGATCATATCCCGTTTATGTTAAAACTCTCTTTAGAAGATTCATTGAACGACCATCACATCAATATTCAGAAATATGGCTCCCTTGCTTTTAAGTAGAGGTTAGTAGACAAATGACAAATTTGGAGTCATATCAGAATTGCCAGCAGAGATATTAGACAGCTCAACCCCTTAAAATCCTAAAATTAAACTTGCAAATATCAGGTCACGGAAGAAAGAAATGATCAGCATCTATCATAGTACTGATGCAGATTCTACGTGGAAGTGACATGAAAGGATTGATGTCCCTGCGATGAAACCAACTCCTGCTATGAGCTATCGGATTATTACTGGAATTTCGCATTTTAGATGCTTTAAAATGTGTAATCTATCTACCTTAGCAGTAGTTGGTCAATAATGCAGAGGAACATCCAATCATGAAATGGAAAATGATAAACAATTTTTGAAGCCTCAGGCCTGAAGGAAAGAATTTTTGGGTCTTCACAACAGAAAAGTAGTAGAAGATATAATGATTTCCTACTCATTTGGGTACCACCCACTAAGTGCATATCTTCATTAGGATTATGGTCAATTTGTCCTACCCCATTATTTGACTACTTTTGGGCTCCAAAACCTCAAAAAGAGGGAGGAGAGAAGGTTTAGCAACTCACTTGATTGATTGAAAAGAAATTCTGTTAATCAAGGACCATCCATAAGAAGAAAGCATCCAAACATGGAGCTGAAAAGGATCATCAGGTGGCTCCACTTGTTGGATTCCCATAGCCAGAAAGGCACAATAGCTCATTGCATCTCCTCTTAAAGTCGAACCGTATTACTCACTTCATAATTCATTTCATTTTTTTTTTATATTGAAGCATGCAACTTATTTCATTCTTTTTTTTATTGAAGCATACAACTTTCATCAAGTTTAGATAGGGTTTCTTTAATCATGATTCACCATTTTGCGATATGCTGTATTCTCTAATCTCTACGGTTCAAAATATAGGGATGAATTGGTCGAAAAACCCAAGAAAGTATTGCATGCTCCGTATATATACCATGATGCACCTGGAGTATGTAAGTCGTCTACAAAGATTCACATCCAAAGTGGAGTGCTTGTAGAGGAGGAAAATTAACAGTTAACCACTCGTGAAAATTGAGAATGCATTCCACATTCATCGTCAATTAACCAAGACAGAGACATCTTTTACTTGCTTGCCCTCTTGTTCATTCCTTGAATGATAATATAGCTGGGATCCTGATTCCTGACACTACCTGGCCGTAGCAAACATGTGTTCATCAACATGGTAGCTGACAATACATCTAATCTGACACCCCAGACTCCCTTTCTTGTTATTGCCATATGCTTTTGAAGGTGCACGATGGATTCCATTAATCGTCAATACATGCAAATAAAAAAGTCCAAAAGGCTTGTCAATCATAATGAAATTGTACTAATCTTGTTTACTTACACGTTCGATGCTTACAATGTGCGACTTAACCACATGCACCGTGGTTTTGTAATCGTATTCTTATCTTGCATTATCTCGTATCAAAATATGCATCAGGCGTTCGAACCAAGAACCTCTAATCTTTAGAATTTCTATTTTCACGACTAGATTAAAACCTTTTCTGATCTTTTTCCCTATTTTCAAGGCAGAATTCCTCCTTTTGGCAACCAGGATTTCTTCGGCTAATGCTGTGAAAATGAGAACAAGGAACATGATCTGAGGGGGAACATCTCACATTCGACAGAGAAATTTTATGTACTCAATACAATCATTCATCAACAACCAAAGAACATTATGATTGTAGGCATCCGACCCCTAAGAATAAGAACGTTTGACAAGGTCAACGCTCATGATGAGGTCAACACTGCACGTGTCTGGAAGTACAATACCATAGTGCATAAACCTTGGGTCCTTCTTACGCATAACTTAGCAGATACCTGCAGCTCAGGTTCTGATCGGACGGCTACAATTCAATCTTCGATACACTGTTTTAGATATGCCCATCTGATCTATTATTGGGACCCACATGCAAGTTGATCTGGAGGCTGGGCTGGGCTGGGCTGGGCTTTGGGAGTGGTTTGGTATATAAAGATGGACAGAGCAGCTTTAGCTTTTTAAAGTGGTTCTTCCAATGGGGTTGGATTGGTTGGACTGTCTGTTGACTAAGGGAAACAGGTGGCTAATGGTCTTTGGGCATCAAAGATAAAGCAAAACCCAGCTTACATCATAATAATTGTTAAAAGAAAAAAGTGGAGCATAATTCACCCAATAAAGATCTCACGAGGAGTCATTACATCACCAATCTCGAGTCTGTCTCGAGATTCTCACCTTTTGAGTGCAATGAGTATTTTCACATTTAAAGAGCAAAAATGGGGAAAAAAGGGCCTAATCAAATTTTTTTTTTTGTGTAAAAGTATGTCACTATTCATAATTAAAAATCAATAACAAGAATAGACAATGGATTAAGCATTTATTGATCTCCTAGACGAATTTCTCACTTCCTTTTTTAAGTAAATTATTACATTATTTAATTAAAAATTAATAACACTTTTGCCCCCCCCTAAACGTTTGGGGTGTCACCACTTTATCGTCTTCGATATCAAAAATATACATTTTACCCCCTTAATATGCTATAAACCGTTGAAAATGTTGAAAATATTCGAATGTGTTATTAGGGCAAAATGTATTTTTTTTTTTAAAAAATGGGGCTGGTAAAGTGTTATGACTCGAAACGTTTAGGGCTGTGTTTTAAAACTCGGACCGGATCAGACCGGCCGGTTCGACCGGTCGAATCGGGAACCGGCCAAGTGTCCGGTCCGAGTCATGTCTAAAACCGGGCAAACAAAAACCCGGTCAAAAACCTGGTTTGACCGGGTTTGACCGGGAAAAACCGGATTTCCCGGTTCAAACAGCATTTAAAAAAGAAAAAACTCAAACTTTTTTAATATTATGTTTTGACCCCTAAATTGTTAAAAATTATTAATATATCTCAAATATTTTATACTTTATCAATATTTTCTTAAAGTTTGGTATTATTTTTCAATTAAGTCCATAATTTTAATTCTAAACTTGTTAATGCTCATTAAATAATATAAATTGTTACTTAATTGTTCTAATTTCTTTGTATTTTCTTGTTAAATATATTTAAACATCAAATATAAATGAATATACCTTTATTAATATTAACATGTTATTAGGTATTTTACATAAAATATTTAAAATTTTAAATAATTTTTATTTATGACATCATCCGGTTCAACCCCTATCGAACCCGGTTGAACCCATTGACCCCTGACCCTTGAGCTTGATCGAGTCGCTAACCGGTCCGGTTCTGAAAACATAGGTTTAGGGGACAAAGTGTAATTAATTCATTTACCTATTTTCAACATTTATATCAAGGATTTACTTGCAAAGGAAATGCTTATTGATGTTGGCTCAAAGTTACCTAAGTATAGGGACGTGTATTATTGTCTGATTTACTAAGAGAAATAATACTCTCAAATTTTGAACTACCAATATATAAATTCCCAACATGTTTACTATCTAGTTTTCAGAAACCAACATGGTAATTTTGAAACCATTGGGACTTCTGTCCTAATGTGTAAAATATTGCTAGGACAGAAAAGGTTAAAAAGGAAAAAACAAAAGAGACGCCATCCTGTGAAACCGGCAACCCGGGATCAGAGTGCAAAGATTTTTGCTTTCATTGCAAGCAACGCTAATTCCACCTGTTAAAAAAAAGAAAGAAAAAGCTTACTTGCAGTGATGATTTAGACAACTGAATTGCATGGATAAACATCAAGTTTTGTTTAATTTTGATGAACTGAGAACAAGAGATTTTTGTTGGTTTCATGCAGGAAGCAGCAGGAGCAGGTGATATATGCACCGTGTGACTGCGTGCAACATAGTATTAGTAATGTCTGCATGTTTATGCTTGTTTCTCTTAATAAGTCCAAATTTGCAGATGACACTAAGCAGAGAATGTTGGATTCCCACATACCTCGATGGAGCTTAGCAAATTGAACCAATCCCAATACGCATGTACTGTTATATCTCCAAATTCGAAGCAAATCCCACTCCCATATATCCTAAGTCTCTACATAACACTCTGATATACGTGCATATCTGTCTACGTTTCCAGGACCCACAAAGAATTTTTGACATAAACTTCTTGACTACATAACCCCTTTATAGTGCTTAACAGTCAGCATCTAGCGCCCATACTTTACAGTTTAGATCCTGTAAAGTTATTCAAAATTCTCTCTCTTTTTTTTTTTTTGGGAGCAGTTGAATGTTGCACTTATACATAAGTATATTGTGTGGAAGTATAACTTTATTGTGAAGGGGTGTATATTTATTGTACCAATATACACACTGTTTGAGTCTCAGATTCTTCAATTATTTTACATGCATGGGACCATCAGAGAATTTTGAATTTTTGAGATAAATTCTTTTACCTTTACCTTATTGTACATTAGTACTGCCCAATTGTCAGCAGTTCCCATATTAGTACATTTTGAATTCTTGCAATTTGTAGGAATAAAAAACTCTAGAGACACTTGACAATTTCTTTTGCTTTAGCCAATGCACGATGGAAGGAATTTTTCTTTTTCCACCACCTTTTGAGTTTATCTAGATTGGGTTAAATATGATTTTTCTTTCTTTATATTCTTTTCTTCATCTTTGTTGACAAGTGGCAGGCATGTTAGTTCCCACTTTTACTACCAAAAACTTCTGTTTTTCTCTTGGGGTCCGTCTGACAGAAGCTCTGAGTTAGTGAAGATCTTGGCATGGCAAGCCTGAGGAATTGTACTATTGTCATATGATGTATGTATGTTGTTACATAATACAGATGCAACTTAGTTGAAGATTGTGTCTTCTATTGTGATCAGCCAAGGCTCATGAACTAAGTCCTGTCAGCTCCATAATTACTCTCTTCATCAGCTAAGCATCATTTTGCATTCTGGGGTGCTTTCTTTTTGGGATTCTTGATCCAATGGAAGTGAGAAAAGAAGCTTCTGTTTTTTGTTATGTGGTTTTATTCAGCTTCTTGGCTTGTTCAAACGCTTGGCTTTCTCCTGACGGTGTTAATCCAGAAGGTAACTATAATTAGTTTTGTAACTGAATTTTTCTGTTGTCTATCAATTCAGTACTTTCTCAATGACTTGATTAGCATCTCTGAACCATTCTTCTTTCCCCCTTCTCCCCAATCAGTGGCTGCTTTGATGGATATTAAGGACCTTCTGAAAGATCCTCATGGTGTTCTAAACTGGGATAGAAATGCAGTTGATCCATGCAGCTGGTCTATGATTACCTGTTCACGCGATACTTTTGTCATTGCCCTGTAAGTTATATGGTTTTGTATGTTAATTAAATATTTACAAATAATTAGATGAAGGTTCTTAGCTGGGGGAGGTAGAATTAAAAAAGGCAAAAGGTATCTGCTATTTTCAAGATTAGCCTTCTCCTGAAGATTTTCTGAAAATGGTTGAATTGGTGTTGTTGCAGAGCAGCTCCAAGCCAAAGTTTGTCCGGCTTGATTTCTCCTAGCATTAGGAACTTAACCCACCTTCAGACTCTGTGAGTACTGCACCAAACAAAGAACTATGCCTTCACCTACGTAATAATCAGTAGATATTTTATTTATTTAGTAGTTTCATCACACCGACCTTTTTTGCAGGCTTCTGCAGAACAACAACTTATCAGGACCTATCCCCTCTGAGCTGGGAAGGCTCCCAAAGCTTCAGACAATTGATATTTCTGATAATCTGCTCACTGGGGAAATTCCTCCTTCTCTAGCTCAACTGAAAAGTCTCCAATACCTGTAAGCAACCAAATCTCAGTATATACTTGCCTTTCTTAAAGCATATGCAATTATAGAGTAAAAGAAACTGTGTGCCAATGGCTTTTTGCAATTTTAGTGCTTGATATCTGAAGATATTTTCCTCTTTTTGTGGGGTAAATTGGACAGGAGGGTAAACAATAACAGTCTCACAGGAGCTATTCCTTTGTCATTGATGAATATGACTCAGCTGACATTTCTGTAATCTTCTTGACCCTTTTGCGGATCTTATAAAATATTTCTCCAGTTTCTCTTCTAGAACTCATCTCTATTTGTGCTGTTTTTCATGTTCTAGAGACTTTTCTTTCAATAATTTGAGTGGTCCTGTACCAAAGCTGCCTGCTAAAACATTCAAGTAAGTTTTCTGAAAACATTTTAACTCTCAACACACTTTGGATTGATATCATAATTATGACTAAGTTGCTTATATTGGCTCAGCATTTTGGGAAATCCGATGATATGTCCAACTGGGAAGGAGCCAGAGTGCAATGGGACAGCTCCGATGCCTCTATCCTTGCCTTTAAATAACTCCCAAAGTAAGAAATTAGTGCCTTCACTTAAATCAAACTGTTCCTTTCATGCCTGGTTTCACATTTTATGCATGGACTTCCGTTAAAAGAATTTCTACAATCTTATGTGTCATAGTTCAAGCTTAAAATAATGTTCTGTTGGCAATTTCATGTCTAAATGAGCAGATATTTACAATTAGCTGAAAAATCCTTCCGCATAATCCATTCTTAACTAAAATGTTCTTTGTTTGCTAAGGTCTTCAGCCTGCAGTTAAACCTAAAAGTAACAGAGTTGCCTTAGCCTTTGGAACAAGTCTTGGATGCATCTGCCTGCTAATTATTGGATTTGGTTTCTTTCTGTGGTGGAGACAAAAGCACAGTCAGCAGATATTCTTTGATGTTAATGGTAAGGACCAGAAGGAATAAACAAATAAGAACTTGAAGAGAAGGAAATATTGATTGTCACATAGTTCTGTCCTCTTAAAACAATAGTTCTTCATAATTGCAGAGCAACACCATGAAGAAGTGTGCCTAGGAAACTTGAGGAGATTCCAATTTAGAGAACTTCAGGTTGCCACAAACAACTTCAGCAGCAAAAACATTCTTGGAAAAGGTGGTTTCGGGAATGTCTACAAAGGCTATCTCCAAGATGGAACAATTTTAGCAGTCAAAAGGCTAAAAGATGGCAATGCCATTGGTGGAGATATTCAATTCCAGACTGAAGTTGAGATGATTAGCCTTGCAGTTCATAGGAACTTGCTCCGACTCTACGGATTTTCCATAACACCAACTGAAAGACTCCTGGTGTATCCCTTCATGTCCAATGGAAGTGTTGCCTCACGTCTTAAAGGTAAAACAATCATTTTGGATTTTCATATTCAGGGTCCTGCTACCACTCTTGAAATTTTAGAACTCTGTCAAGTGTTGCTAAAGGATGGTCAATGGTAAATGTGCTAGAAGTTGGGGGATTCAGGTGTTCCTTTATATCAAATATGACTATTTGTCCATTTGTCTCAGGGTTTAGCAATTATCTATCCAGATGATGGAATTGATTTGTCTACTCCACAACCATTTAAGAGTTTTTTAGCACCTTGCTTCTTGCTAGATTTTCCGTTTCTTAGCCGAGATGAATGTGATCGATACCATCTGATGTTATTCTATTCAAAACTCACATGTTTCCTGCTGCTGCAGCCAAACCGCCCTTGGATTGGGGTACAAGGAAAAGAATTGCACTGGGTGCTGCAAGGGGATTGCTGTACCTGCATGAGCAATGCGATCCCAAGATTATTCACAGAGATGTGAAGGCTGCAAACATCTTGCTGGATGATTACTGTGAGGCAGTTGTAGGAGACTTTGGACTGGCAAAGCTCTTGGACCATCGCGACTCACACGTCACAACAGCTGTAAGGGGCACAGTAGGGCATATAGCTCCTGAATATCTCTCGACAGGCCAGTCATCAGAGAAAACAGATGTCTTTGGGTTTGGAATTCTTCTGTTAGAATTGATCACTGGACAGAGGGCTTTAGAATTCGGCAAAGCAGCAAATCAGAAAGGAGCGATGCTAGATTGGGTAAGCTTGACAGGCACTTTTAATGGCTACAATAGAGGAGCATTTGAAGTCTTTTTTGTTCTTGTATCATACACATTTGGTTTGATAAAATCCTAATGTGCATTATTGCAGGTTAAAAAAATTCACCAAGAAAAGAAGCTTGAGTTGCTAGTTGACAAGGACCTGAAAAACAACTATGACAGGATTGAGCTAGAGGAAATGGCACAAGTGGCTTTATTGTGCACCCAATATCTTCCTAGCCATAGACCTAAAATGTCTGAAGTGGTTCGGATGCTAGAAGGCGATGGACTTGCGGAAAAGTGGGAAGCCTCTCAAAGAGCTGAGGCTACAAGGTGCAGAGCCAATGAATTCTCATCTTCTGAAAGATATTCTGATCTAACAGATGACTCTTCATTGCTTGTCCAAGCAATGGAACTCTCGGGACCCAGGTGATATCTTCCTCAAAGAGGAAAAGAAAAGCTCCAAGTACATGAAAAGCACGAAACGTCAGAGAAAAAATTGACGTGCAACCAACTTGTTTATAGACTTCATAAGCCAGAAGAAAGCTCGATGATGAAGTAATGCCTTGTGCAACCATGACTGTATAGTTCTATCTGAGAAACTTACTTTTTGACCGTAAGTTGTATGGGCATTTTTCTTCCGTTTTTATTCTTTTTCTTCTTCTTTTGGTTTTCTTATTGGTTTCTAGATTGATTGGGAATTTTCAAGGGATTGTGCAATAAATGTGCTTTGTTAATCGGATTGAGTTAATATATGCTTCTTGCTGTGAACATTCTTGCCAAATGGTTAGCACCAGTAGGAGCATTTTACCAGCACAAGTTACACACAAAACAACTACTGGAGAGTAGCAACAATTTTAGTTATCAATTACGGTCAACGAAAGGGAGTGCTTGACAGGAAGAAGTTACTACAGGCTGTAGCAAACTAGCAGCAGGAAATTTCAGTTCATGCTGCTCTTAGGCAGTTGCTATACATAATTATATGAATGAAACAATCTCCTCCTGCATACCCTCTGTGTGTGTGTGAGAGAGAGAGAGAAAGAGAGAGAGAGAACTACCTAGAGCTGAAGTCATTTTGATTCTTGCTAATAATTGTATACGAATGTCTCAATAATGTACAGAACAAGGAGAAAAAAGAGAAGAAATTAGCAAAAAAAAAACTTTGACAAGGGACCGCAATTTATGGTTGTTCTTGAACAAATATGACTTCAGCTTGTGCAGAAGCCCGTCTAAACCTCACCAAGTTAACTAACATACTCAATCTTCCTTCTGTAACGTAAGCACTGGGTGTGATAGTCATCACTTTGAGTACAGGTGCATGCTCCAACAAAAACTTGATGAACCCCATTTCATGCAGTGTCCCAGACACCTCAGTTATCTTCACAGTTTTGAGCTGATCGAACATGTAATCAGTTGGACATTCTTTCTCCCAAAATCCCAAATCAGAACCAACTACAGCAGCTGCTGTGTTTGAGGGACCCTAAACAGATATGAGGAGAGACATCTAAATGATTAGATAAGATACTTGGAATGAGTTGCAGTATAGAACACATTCTAGATTACTTACCGCAATATGAAGCTCTTTTAGATTTGGGGAGCTCACAATCAGACGAAGTACAGCGAGTACTTCATTCAGGTCTTCAAAGTTTACTTGATACAATTCAATAATTTTAAGATGGTGATACTTAATTGGAGTGCTTCCACTGTCGATTCCTATGCTGAGATACTAAGAGAAAGGAACAATAGATGAATTCAACAAGATATGATGAAAATAAAAAGTGTCCTATTAACGCACATGCACGAGGCTGACTAAAAAGCCTTTACAATGCCCAACTTTGATGTAAAACAGATGAGTAAGTTCCATACAAAACTTACCTTTGTGAAGTATATTTGCCCAACAAGTCTTTCAAGACATGGAACACCACCAAGAAACTTATCAAAATTGCAGCTTGAACTTTGTTCAAAGTGTTCGGCTATATCATCAGTAATGTACATAGCAATAGACACGGCTATCAAGCGTGGGGTGTTCTCAAGGCAAATATCCATGAACTCACCCTCCAAGATCAAGTACTTCAGATTTGGAGCATGCAGAGCGAGCTCCAAACCATCAAAGTACGACAATGTCAAACTCTCAAGCAGTGGGCAACTTGAAATGAGATACTCAATATCATCCGGAGGCATGAGAATTTGTTGAAGATTAAGATACTTCAGACACAAGAAGCCCTTAAATTTTGGTGGAGGGTCCAATTCACACCTCACAAGCTCCAAATGAGTCAATTTTGAACACGTAAAAAGACAAGAAGGTGCCCTAAACCACTCACCTTCACCTAATTCAATGCTTAAGTTCCTAATACCCCTTCTTGAAAGAAAAAGCAGCCACTGATCTATATCAGGGGAACTTTGCAAGGATGAAGTAGATAATGCAAACTTGTGAATAGGTCCATCATGAAGAAAAAGAAAATGGGTGATGAAACTCACAAGTTTGTTCTCCAAAAATGGTCTGTCATAACAAGAGCTCACACATTTATCATTAAATACAAGATCTGTGATGGTAGTCCATTTATACCTCCATTTGCTTGACAATGCACATGTCCTGACAGCGTCCCTTATTGGAAGCTTTGTCAGGATAGTTTCTATGATGCTTTGAGGCAGATCACTAATCAAATCCTCCCTCAGATCATTATCCATCAGTAATCTTCACCAAATGAGGACCTGAATTGTAATATCTTAAATCCACCAATCAATTATTATTCGAAGTAAAAACTAATATGAGATAATAACGAAAAATGAGCAGGAATAGCAAAACCAGATTACACTTTCCCCAATGAATGATCAAGCCAAAAAAAGCACAAAATCTCAAATTCAACAAAGTCATGCTCTATTGGATTCCCCCTATATGTCAGAAATCTAATAGAAAGACCGACTATTTTTTTTGGGGGTTTGGGGAGAAAGGGGTTGAGACAACAATTCATACACTTCCCTTCTCTGTGAAGCTTTATACTAAGTAATTCTTATTCATTACCAATTCATAAACCCTAAAAAAATACAGAAGCATGAAACTTGACAACCAATTGACCTCAATCTTCTCACCAACCATACCAACCAATGCTAATCATCTATCCATATGGCACATGAAATTCCAATTAGATAATACTGCTCTTATCCAATTCCAAGGATGACCCATTAAACATCATGCAAATTTGACACAGCCCAGATGGGAAAGATAACATCTTGACAATATATGAAGCTGACAACATGATCAGGACAGGGGGCAAAAAAACAGTAGAAACAAAATAAAACAAATTTTACTTAGACAAACATAAAAGAAGCTTACCAGTATAATTGAGGTCCAATATATTCTGATACAATTGGAAAGTGTGAATTAAGGGACGCGTAGGAGCTCTGCTGGGCTATGGAGCAGAAGGAAAGAACCGAGAACGAGAAAAACGGAAGAAGCTGGTCGACGAAGAATTAGAGAGGGGTTTATAGCAGATGGTGGGGTACGGCTGCAAATTAGTCGAACCGAATCGAGTTTTGGCATAATCGAACCGAATCTTAATTTAATTTTAGTGAATTCGAATTCGAACTCGAACTCGAACTCGACGAGCCGACAATTTCAAACTCGAATTCGAGATCGAAAAAAATAAAAAATAATTATTTTATTTTTTAAAAAATAAATAAAATTAAATTTTTTTCTTAATAAATAATAAAATATTAAGGATATATATGTAATTTTACTATTAAAATAAAAAAAATAAAAAAATAAAAATAAATATACTTAAAATAAAAAAAATATATATATACTTAAAATAAAAAAATATATATATATATATACTCAACCTCGCGAGCCGCCTCGCGAGCTAACGAGCTTAATATCTTGAGCTCGAGTTCGAGCTCGACTCGAGCCAACTCAAGTTCGACTCGAACTCGATATTGATCGAGTTCGAATCGAGCGGCTTGGTTCGTTTGCAGCCCTAGGTGGGGGAGATTTATTTATTTATTTGTTTATTTAATTTGTCTCGCTTTTTCATTTCCTTTTTTGGTTTGGATTAACTGTTTTTGGGATGCTTTTGAAATATTTTGCTATAACAATGTAAGTGAAAATTTTTTATGTAGATGAGGCGGTTTTTCGAGGCTAATTTTTTGTGTTTATGAGATTATTTTTTTGTGTTTTTTGAGATTGTTTTTGATATTTTTGATATTATTTTTATTTATGTATTATTGTAGCATTGTGCATAAAAAAGTTGTTTTTCAAAAAATATCAATCCAAACAGACTAATTGGGCTCATTGGCTCAAAAAAAAAAAAGAAATAACTCATTAAGCAGTTGGGAATTGGCCATGAGGTGCTGTTTGAATCAAAAGAAAGTAGGTAAAAGTTAAAAAAAAAAAAAAGGAGCATTCAAATAGAAAACTTAGCTAAAAAGACTTATTAAAAATAATAAGAGACAGGTAGGTTTTGGTTGATTTTGCTGTGGTATAAATGTCTAATTAAAATTCAAATTTAGAACTGTTGAATTTGAGTACCATTTCAACTAATATGTCCAACAAAATACGCAAGGCAATTTAATATACACTTCCAAGGAAACCATCCCGTCCAACTTCACAATATAAGGAAATTATGTCACAAATGCTATCTCACAATATCAGAATACGAATTCAGACCTAATTTGATTGCAAAATTCAGCATACGTAGTACTAAAGGCACACATATTACCAGAGTTACTTTAAACAAAAAAGGGCCTTGGATGCAGGCTTTGAAGAAACATAACAAAATCTTTTAAAGAAAAAAAATAATTGCTAGCTAAATCTTACAAAATTCATCTATATTTCCAATGCTTAATCAATGAGGAAACACCACCAGTCCCCTTTACTTGCATGTTTTGAGCGTCTTCTTCTTAGTTAACAACTTCGGTTACTTGCACGTTAGGAGAGCTTCTCAATAAGCAAAGAACAAATGAAAGACATTTGTACGTACTTGCTAGGAATTTGTCGCGACTTCTGGTACAGATGGTCAGAAGTCCTGTTCAACCAGAAGTCCTGTCAATGTATCGAGGAAAAGGCTAGGCGTATCTAGAAAGAGACTGGGCACAATCCCACGGCATACCTCCAATGCTTAGGTCAATAAGAGCGCAGAGCAAATGAAAACAAATAGAGTAATGAAAAGTGTGTGTTTTTTGGGAGTGGTGAGGGGTATTTATTCTAATAGGTAAGGGAGTTTATAGAACCTCAGATAAAAGACAAGTGAGTGAGCATTCAGGAAATAATATCAGAAAATGAGGAAGGACAGAACAGCAACGATGAAGGGAACTTGATGAACATTATAGTAGACGTAAGCAAGGAGGATGAAGGAAGCCCACTACGAATTGGAATAGTGGCTATTCAGGCCAATAATACACATGCAGTTTGGGCCATCAGGGAAAGAAACACAGGAGACAGTATGTTGGATTATGCTAAAGCGATCAAACTAGCATTGTGTAAAGCAAGGGAGAATCATTGGTTGGAAGTGAAAGTGCAAGTTTCATCTTCTCAATTGCTGCGTTGTTTGAAGGAGAACAAAGTGAAAGACATTAGACTTTTTGCTTAACTAGAGGACATTCAAATGTTAGGATCATTGTTTATGAAATACTCTTTTGACTTGGCATCTCACCAAAATAGTATAACAAGTAGAATGATTAGCTCTTACGCTATTAAGTACAAGATGAGGAATACTTGAATTCTCAGTGTTTAAGTACACGTTTGTGAAGCTCAACACGAGTCTTTGCTTAAGGTTTTGAGCTTTCGTCATGTAGGAGTATATAGCAACAACGAAGCTGGATTCGTCCAGCAAGAACAAACTCTAACGCGACCAATTATTCAGGATTTTACGTTGGGAACAGAGTCGTGGAGAGATGTTAATGGTTTTGTAGGACAACTCGAGGGATTCAGGTTAGACTTGCACGAATCTTGTTGTATTACTGGTGTGATCTATTTTAAGGTTAATCACCAGGATTCTATTGTGGCTTTTGATTTAAGGCAAGAGGAATTTCAGATGGTTCCTCTCCCAGGTCCAGATGATACTGCTGATCGTGACGGTGCTGCTGACAATGTCTGGCGTATAGATCTAAGATTTGAAGTTGAGAAGGATTACTAAATGTTTGAGGTTGGAGGACGCCCGGCTCTGATGTTTTCCCAAAACATATACTAAAGGTACTATTGGATGCAAGAAGAAGAAAATCCAAGTGCGAAGTGGAAAATGGTTATTTTAACTTTGCCAAAATTTGTGCGTCTGCATGGTTTTCTTAGTGTTGAACCGATTGCCGATGCCTGGTATCTAAGTGAATCTGTTACTGTTGAACTGATTGCATGGGATCGAATTGGTGAGATTCTGTTTAAATTGACTAGATATGTAGGTAGCTCAACAGAAAAGAATGCCATCTTCTGCTTCGGCTATGATGTGGAACGTCAATGCACAACTAGATTCACCAAACTAGATAAGAACTTGGGTACAAGAATTCTACTGCAAGCACGTGGATACATTAGTTCCATTGAGCCAGAATTATATATATATATGTATATTGGATCCGTTTGCAGAATTTTTATATCCAGAAAAGAGATTGAGTTTTTCTTTTTTCGTGAATTTGTATATGCTATGTTACCGCACTTACACAAGGTTTTTGGTTTTCTATGAACCATGGAAAAACATTTCAGCTCTCCTAATCTAGTAAGAGTATTTCAATCAACATAAACAAGTCAGGGGTACTCCTTGGACTTAGGTCTTGAGTTCTAATCTCCCATTTTTCCTTCTCCGCTTCTTAAATCTCACCTCTTTCCTGTAAAAGAAAAATTTAAAAAATAAATTAAGGGTACTGAGACGTTTTCATTTGGAAATAACAAGAAAATTCACTGGAATCCATTGACTGGTATCACCACCTTTTTGATGTTATATGTCCCTCTCAGTTGCCTTCTTTCCTCTTGATCTGTAGTTTATACTGAATTATTGGCTCTAGATATAGCAGAAAAAATCTCTTGAGGTGCTTTAAGTAGAAGTCCGCGAGATTCTTATTTTGAGTGATAAGAAGGAAGGGATTGCAAATAGGAAATTTTATGTTCAATACCTCCCACTTAAAAAAAGAAAATTGTTGAAATATATATAGTACATTATCAACATTTTCCGAATTTGATTTGATTTATTTCATTATAGACCCGTGATATGCTAATTGAAATCAAACTACAGGAGAAAAGAAACTTGAATTTCCTAAGATTTTGATCACTGACAAAGGTCCAATCGTGTAAAGTGAGAATGATGCTGTATAATTCCAGATTTGCTACCCAAAAAAAAAAAAAAAAAGGAATCCCATCTAATTCAGCTCCTGTGAATCTCTATTTTCCGTACTAACTTTGTTTGCACTACTTGGTAATAATTACAAAAAAAAAAAAATAAAGGTTAGAGAATATGCAAACAAGAAGATCGAAACATGATTCATTACAAGAAGACGAGAAAGTGCCCCATTGGGCAACTCAGGAAGACTAGAATACAACGTACACAGGAAAATTGGGAGACGAATATGTTGTCAGCCTTACACATTGCAGCATACTGACGAATACACCTTGGCCTAGAAATTTTGGGAGGTGTGTTCTTGATCTTTCCTGGCCACTCCTTCACAAAAATATGAAAGTCTCACCTTTCATTTGCCGCAATGTTCAATTTCTGGCACACTTCAGATTACCAATTTTAACAAAATTAAGTCTGGTTCCCAGTAAAAGAAGAGCAGTTTCCTAATGACAGGGTCCGCACCTGTCCAACTCCAACCAGGCACTAGGAAACAAAAATAAGTAGAAAATGGAAGGTCAATGCAAGGCCATGAAGATCCTCGCTGAAATGTCACTTAAAGCAAAAACCTAAGCAGGAAATGACTTGAGAGCTGAAGATTTAACAAAGACTGTACATGCAAACAAAAAATATAGACTTAGAGAGACCATAGAAACAGTTGGAGGACTAACATCAACAGACAGAGAAAAAAGGACCTCATTTACAACTTACAGAGACCAGAATAAGAAGAATGCTTTAGATTGGAAAAGGGCAAGACAGAGACATTCTCAAGCAGACCCTAAGCGGACGCAGAGTTTAATGGTTGAAACATCATTTCTGCTTTTGTCGATGCACGTGAGAAGCGCATCAATTCCTTTGCTATTCTCAGCCTTTCATTCAGAAGAAGCTTTTCATCCTCTTCAATATATATTTTTTCGAGTGAAGGGGAACAGGATAGTAAGAGCTTTATAAAGAGCACTTCAGGTTTCGAACCCTTGAAATATCTTATTTTCACAGTTTGAAGCCCATCAATTGTTTGGTTCATGCGACTTGGCTCTTCCAAATAATTCAGAACTGTAACATCATTATCTGCAACTGATTCAATCTACAAGAAAAGCAATGCAATATCAGTTTACTATGCAGCTCGTTTGTAAATCATCCAAATTGATTCACCGCCATTACCCAAATCTCGAACTTTTGTAAGCAGAGGGAACTCTGCAGTAAGCAAAGAATGCAAGCAGTCTGGTCCAAATCAAAGCTAATACGAAACAACATAAGTTGTCTCAAGCAGTCCATTGTGGTTGGAAGCCTCTCAGGAATAATGCCTGCAGCCAGATACTTTGATGCAAACCACAAAACACAAAGGCATCACTTGAAGGTCTTTAGCTAGCTTAATTAGCCAAGAAAAGGAATTGTATTACAGATCACCTTGAGAAATCTTCCATCCAAATATGCATTCGTCAGTGTATTCCAGCAGCCAAAAAGCTCTTGTAAGCTGATTCTCTCACCCTGTCTATGTTGTTGAATTCCATTTGGAAGTGCAAGATACACATAAGCTAGTTTCTTGCAGATCATGTAATTGTCCAATGCAAGATAATCATTTTCATAAAGAGTCAACTTTTGAAGCTGTGGAGCAGACACATTTAAATGATGGACACCAGAGCAATTCCTTAAGATCAAAATGACAAGTTGGGGGACATTTAGGACTGATGATCCAAAGGTGATCTCTACCAAAATGAGGCGATTAAGCTTCCTAAACCCTTCAAAAGTAGTTGGTGGTCTGAAAATACACCTAGATGTTTTAAATAGGTAAGCTCAGAAAAAGAGAAAATGTAAGCAGGTAATTTGTAAGGACTGGAACTTGAGTTATCAAGAGTCAGTTCCCTGACACCCTTCCTTGATAGGAATAGCATCCACTGATCAACATCACTCAATCTCATTGGATGCAGCTCTGGAAGGTCAAGAACAAATTTCAGGATAGGTCCAAAGTGTTGTAAGAGTATTCTATTGACTATATGTACATAGTCGTTGTTGAATTCGGAGGGCAATCTGTTTCGTGCAATTGCATTTGAAAATTGTTGATTAAAACCGCAGGTGCGGGTACTCAGCCAAAACATATCTCCACTTGCTTGATAGAAGACTTGCTCTTGCAGCATCTCGGATGGGCACGCGATCTAGGATAAGATCGATAACATTTCTTGGGAGGCTTGAAATTCTATCTTCCATATCACCTTCAGTTGCAGTTGTTTCACTACTTTTGCCCATCATGGTTCTTATTATGGACCCAAACAAAAAGAATACCATCATAAGATAAAATGGGAAGCTAAGAACTTTCTCTTTTTAACTCACCATTTATTTATTTGCTGCTTCCCAATTTAAATGTTTCTTTTCTTTCTTGCGAATTGTTGCAGAACAAGTGATGAATATAGTAATGAAAATGTCAACAGAACAACTATAAAAGTTCAGGCTAGTGAAGTAAGAATTAACACTTCTAAATAAAAATGCTTCAATTAGGTTTACATCCAAGGTATTGGCTTGTCGATTTAATCAAATTCAACCTTTCAAGCCACAGTTCAACACTTCTAGGCTCAGATACAGCATTGTCGTTACCAGTAATTGGACTTAAACTACAGAGGGCCATTCAATAATACTTTTTTGCCTTGAGAGAGTCCAAATGCGAATATCTTTACTACTTATGTCAACAGCAGAGTGGAGAACCTCAGACATCTGAAAGTAATCTTACATAGGGTCAAGAGATCAGGTCTCATTTTCGCCATTACCATATTTCTATAACAGCATATGTGCGACCTCTACATGAATAATGGTAGCCACGTAAAAGGGACTCTATGCTCTTGAACATCGGAGCTAAAAGCTGACACAGGTTGTGCAGTGGTTCCCTAATCCCTCTTCCCATTTCCAACCAGAAAAGTGAAAAAAAGAAGAAAATATTATGCAAAAGCAAGGAAAACAAGAACATTAAGGTAATACCCACCCAAGGATATCTTAAATTATAGCGGCTAAAGTAACAACAAATTCAAAGAGCGAAACTTTAGGGATATTTATACTTACCAGTTAACATCAAGGCCAAAAATTTACAAGAAAGAGGATTTCTTTCACTGATCATGCCGATCCACAGTAAATAATTAATCACTACCAAAGACAAAGAATTTTACTAACAAAGTTTTACAGGCAGCCAACATCAACACAAAAAGTGGTGCTGCATAACCCAGAACGAAGATTACCTGGGAATTCAGCTGCAGACTTAAATATATGAAAATCGCAGTCCCAGATGAGAAATGTAATCTCTATTGGGAGAAATTGGATTCTTTAGGAAATGGCGTTTGTTTATATACTGTTCCTCAGCCGAGATCAGTGCGGCATCTCCGAGTCAATGCCAGTCAAGCAAGTCTACCCAAGAAAGCAAAATCTTTAGGCTGGCCACATTTACCGGAAAAGAGAGCTAAAAGAAAATTATACTATTCAATTATTTTCCTTTTTCTTTGCTTTGGGTTGAAACATTTGGAAGAGTTGTCAGTAAGATTCATCAATCAAAATTACAAGGATATTTTACTTGGAACAAATATTTATTAGAGAATTTGGATGCATGAGAATTAATTTTAATTTGTCAGCAGTAGTATGCACGATTAGTATAGTAAACACTGATAAAAAAATTATAAGCATTGATTACATTTTATTTTGGTACTTATCTTTGTGAATTTTAATTCAATTGAACTGTAATTTTGTTGGAGTTGGGCTTTAAGCTCCTTATTAATGTCATCTATCATGTTTCCTAACATCAATTGACTCGAGTGACGGGGAATTGGCTAATAAAAGCTTAGCAATAAGCAGCTCTGGCTTTAAACCTCGGAAACTTCTCATCCTCAAAAATTTGCAGGCTATTCATTCCTTGTCTGATGAGACTTGATGAGTTTGTATGATCTTACTGAGCTGTAAATGAGAGAAATTCTGTGATGAAATCAGTTCCTTTATAAGTTGTTCCATATAAGATGAGTGTTCCCATCCAGTAACCATCCTTAATCACCCAAATCTCCAACGAATGCACAAAATCTACACTGTTTGAATTGCATTTGACAGTGCAACATATGTATATGCTAAATCTTTGCAGGTGATGTAATAGTCCAATCGGAGATCATCATTGTCAAAAAGAGCTAAGTTTTGAAGCAGTGGAGCAAATACATCATGTAATAAACGGATCCCGGTGCAATTCTTCATGCTGAATAAGAGGAGTTGAGGCATCCTGAGGAATGATGGTTCAAAGGTGATTTTGCTGAGAAAGAGGAGAGTGAGCTTACTGAAGCTTCCAATGGCAGTTGGTGTTCTGAGAACACATTTGGTCATGCGTAGATACTCGAGTTCATGAAAAGAGAAAATGCAAGAAGGTATTTGGCAATGACCGCGACTCGAGTCATTGAGAGTGAGTTCTCTGACGCCCTTCCTAGATAGGAATAGAATCCACTTATCAACATGGGTGGTTCTCGCTGAGTGCAGTTCTGGCAGGTCAAGAACAATTTTCCGGATAGGTCCAGAGTGTTGTAAGAGGATTATATTCACTGTGTGTGGGTAGTCGTCGGTGAATTCCACAGGCAGTCTGTTTTGCCTGATCGCACTGGAAAATTGTTCATCAAGCACAAGCTGCGGATTTTCAGCCAAAACATATCTCCACTTTCTTGATAAAATACTTGCATCTTGGATGGGCAAGAAATCTAGGATATTATCTAGAACATTTTTTGGGAGGCTTGAGATTCTGTCTTCCAAACTCCCTTCCTTAGCTCTTTTGCTAAGCCTTGTATTCATGATTCTGATAATTGCCATAAAAAAAAAATGAAACACGGACAGATGAGAGGGTAGGTTTAGTAATGGAATTCTATTACTAACTCACAATTGCTGCGTCAACTTTAATCCTTGCTAATTTTAATACGTTCTTTTAATCTCTTGCTAATGATTGTGTCAGTCCAAGGCAAAGAGTATGGTTATGAAAGAGAGAAATTAATAAGAACAACTTCGAATTATGGAGCAACTTCTTCTTGAATAAGTTAGTTCAATCAGGGTCTACATGTAAGTTTTGGCTAATTCCTGTTTTAGCTTACTATATGAAGTTTTAAGGTTTTCGCAGTTTGGCTAAGTTTGAACCATGAACTTCATGAATCAAGTTCAAAATTGCAAGGAAAAAGAAAAAGAAAATTAAATTTGAAAAACCAACATAAGATAGACAAAATTATGGAAGCATGGAAGACGATCACCATTAACTGGTGGGATGATAAATAGATAAAATCTCATAAATTAGAGATTTTGATTTTAAATTCCTCTTCTCGTTCTCCGCTTCTTAAATTCCACTCCACCTCTTAAAAATTTGAATCCGAAACCTTTTACTTAACTCCTTTCTTCCAAACCATCCACCCTAACCTATCTGCTTGAAGATATTTTCCCAATCAAATGCTACGTGCTTGTGGAGGGTTATGTGTTATTTTTTTGTTACTTTTTGAAGTATCTTTTTATCCTTATGATAATGCCTAAATGAGTCCAGTCATATTGAAAAAAAAAACTCCTTTTTTGTATTATTAGCCCTGCTCATCTACACATTTTGTATTTTCATAAAGTTATTTAGCAAATTAATTTTATGAAAAATAGTTTTTACAAATAACTGTAATTTCTTTTATTTGCAAACAACTAAAATATTCTTTAAACACTACTTACATTAGTGGACTGAATTCATGCCACTCGTACAAGAAAATCTTCTAAAATCTTATAATAGTTGTATGCTATAAGCATAAATTAATTCGAAGTAAAATACATGTTAACCCCCTGTGATTTATCACTTTTTCATATAATCCTCTTGTATTTTAAATGTTATGAATAATCTCCTCATAATTTGAATTAAAGTGTCAAAATGACAGGAATCATCATCTATAACGGAAACAATTGAAATGTTAGGATTACTCTCATTTTGAAACAAAAATGACTGAAGTTTCAAGATATATAAATGTAGAACACATTACACTTTAACTCTTTGTAGTTTAACATTTTTTGACATAATCATTTTATGGTTTTCAAAATCTAAACATAACTCCCCTCTGATTAACAAATAATTTTCATCTTGATATAGCGGCATTCTTGACATTTTAGACAATTTCATTAGTGAAAGCAAGTTCCATCACTTTAACACTTTAGTCAAAATCATGAGGAGATAAAGTGTAATTTAACTATTAATATTTTGTATTTACTGTGAATAAAGATGCATCCTCACGAGCTTGAAAAGGATACGATTCACAACATTTAGTAGAAAAAAAATGTTATAGTGCAATTGCACGCTTTAGTTGAAATGAAGTGCCTTATCACTTCCTGACTCCCAGTTTTTGAGCCTTTGTTGCTTATAGATCTTTCACTTTTTTGCTTTTCTTTTCTCTGTAGTGTGGAGATCAGTGATTCCATATGAATGGAAAATTGAAATTAATCAGCACTACTGATGCATTACACTTCGAAGTCCAACTTTTTGACCTATAAATTTGCAGTTAGGGTCTAAACCTTCAATTAATATTTCTGTCTTTGGATTTCCCTTGTAAAGTTTGTGACAAATGTTCATGAATCTGAGAGAAGGAATTCAAGAGTTTTGTGGTAGCAGGTGGCTATGAAATCAATGACCTTTCTGCAAATTGAAGCAGAGTATGCAGGGCTCTTCAGTAGCTACAATACCAAAATAAGGGGGCGAATGCAAATTCTCTTGTCACGACAAAAAGAAGCTACTCAAAATTGCACAATGGCGGGGACGGGAAGGAAGCAAGAATCCACAGTCAATCAAGCTCATTGAGCGCCATGGTAGGAAAATGATATTTGCTCTAGGTGATGACTGCGAAAGCTGCATCTTAAAACTGCAAAGAGCCAAAAGCATGAAAAAAAGAAAAGAAAAGAAAAGAATTGGTGCATCTGCAAACTACAACAATCATGTGAATGTAATCTTCAGCTAATCAATGATGAGCACATTAGATGAATGTAATCCTTCGACGCAACAAGGACTATATTATATGAATGTCATCATAAGCTAATCTCATTAATCTTAACTAATAGCATATTGTTATCTCTTGATCACAATATTTTCAAAAGTTTCCGGAGCAAAAGTTAGTAACATCCAATTAAAAGCATTCTGAAACAGAATACTAAGCAGGCCTGACTGTCCCTTGGCAACAATACCAATATAAGGGGCACATACAAATAGCCTTGTCAAGGCAAGACCAAATTAAACACTAGTATAAAATCTACGATAGATTTCAAAGAGCTCTGGTTGAAAAATGATTTTTGCTTTAGTTGAAGCTCGTGAGAACTGCATCAGCTCTTTGGATATCCCCAGCCTTACAATAGGGTCAATATTTTTGTCCTCTTCAAGAAACATTCTTTCGATTGATGGGGAATTTGCAAGTAAAAGCTTAACAAAAAGCAGTTCATTTCTTGAACCCTGGAAATTGATCATCATCACAGTTTGAAGGCCCCCTAAACTTTGATTCATGAGACCTGGCTTTTCCAAGTAATCAGCAACTTTGCTATCAGTGTGTACAATCTTCTTGGCCTGCAAGTTTAAGATTAAAAACAGTCCCTCTCCATCAACTTTCTATGATTAGAACGATAACTCTAGATATGATTATAAATATTCTTAATTCTTTACCAGAATCGCCAATTTACGCAAGTTGACGGCACTCCGGAGTAAGCAAAGTGTGCAAACAATCTCGTCGAAATTGCAGGCAAAATGAAACATTACAAGAATTGTCAAGCATTTCAATGTTGCTGTTGGAAGCCTCTCAGGAATGGTACTACCTGCAACCATATACTTTGAAGTATACCACAAGACATAACATCATCATATAATTCATCAACCTTAATTATCAAGGAATATATTTTAAGAAACAAACTGAAGTACTACCCCATAAATGATTCTCTAGTCACCTTAAGATAATCTCCATTCAGCCCAAGGTACTCGAGTGAAGGCCAGGGGCTGAGAAGCTTGGTCAATGAGATCCTCTCATTCTGTCTATGATGTTCAACCACTCCATTTAACAACCAAATACGTGCAAGGATTAACTCAGAGCAGTTAATATAGTGGCTCAATTCAAGATCATCATTGTCGCAAAAACTCAATCTTTTTAGTCTTAAGCAAGATATATTAAACCGTCGAACACCCAACACCTATTTATGCACAAAATGGCAAGTTTAGGCAGGGTGATTTGGACAGGCGACTCAAAGGTTATTTGAAATAGTCTGAGGTCTCTGAGCGTCCTGAAGCCTTCCAAGGTTCTGGGTACCGGTTTTGCAGATACACTTTGAGATGTGCACTTTGATAAGCTTCGGACAAGAGAAAATACAAGAAGGGACACAGTAAGGAATTCGATCCGAATTATTAAGAATCAGTTCTTCGGGACCCTGCCTTGATAAGAAGAGCAGCCATTGATCAATAACGGAATATTCATCCAAAGGTAAATCTGGGACTTGAAGATCAAATTTGAGGATGGGTCCAATGTGTTGAAAGAGTATTTTGCTCACTGTCTTTACATAGAATTGCTGGAACTCGATCGCTGATCTATTGCCCCTAACATCTTCTGCAAATTGCTTGTTAAGCACAATGTTTGGATGTCCAGCCCAGATATATCTCCACTTACTGGACAAAATACTTGTTCTTGCCGCATCTCGAGTGGGAAGGTATACTAATATATGATCTATAACATTGTCCGGAAGGCTCGAGATTCTATCAAGAGAACACCCTCCCATGTCGATCCTTGTCCTTTTTTCTGAACCCATTGGTTCTAACCAACAAATGAATAATTTCCATAGTGATTAAAAAAACAAAATTGTCCGGTAAAAGGTATAAGCAGACAATGAAAATCCCAAATTGAAAGTAAATGAATAAATTGAACATGAAAAGCCCAAATTGAAAAAAAAACCACTAGACCTAATGCATGAAAAAATATTCACCATGAAAATGATGAGAATACAAGATTCTACCTGGAACACCCGATGATTTCAACATCAAATTCACTACAGAAGTGGATCCACTACAAATTTTCCCTCAAAAAAACAACTTAAAAGAAGGGGGTTTTAGAAGTATCTTACCAAATAGAGAAGAAACTGAAAATCAAAACCGGTAAATATATGGAGCTTCTTAAGAGAATTGCGCAACTAAAATTTCGTCGCATTTGTTTCACCAGCTGATCATGATTTCAAAGTCTCAAGTTCTCCTTTCTCTTAGCTCTCTGCTTCCTTCTTTTCAAAATTTTCCCTCGTTTCTTGCTTACGCTGTCGACTCACGAGTCACGACCGATTCTTCTAGAGCGAGGATTTCACTTGGTTTTTATTTTTCTCAAGCCAAAATTTAGAGAGAATTGCTGTTTTGGTCCGAAATGTTTAGGAAATGAGCTTTTTTAGTATCTAAAATTGAATGAAAACAAATGTAGTCCTGTTCTTATGCACATTCATTTAGTCCTAATCACTGATTTTGACCAATTACTACCGGAATCAAATCATGTGCCAGCAACTAATTGTTAAAAAAAAATTAAAGAATTAATAAAATAATACTAGCCACATCTCGAAATAGTGAGTGGACTGTGTAGCGAATTTACAGTAGGGGTTCAGTGGTATTTCTGTAATTTTATGGCAGACATGTTCGCGCAATTTCAGAGTCGTTCTATTAAAGCTGGATTTTTTTTAAGAGCAAATCTTACATATACTGTCAGTGTATACACTATCACGGTTAGATGAATGATACATGAGCAAAATTTAAATTTTAAATTCAAATTTTACATATGTGTCATATATCTAACGGTGATATTATATACAAGATTTCCTTTTTTTGATGAATGTCTACGTGCCAAATTACAATCACTGTTTTTCTACTTAATAATTGTTATTCTGGTTTCACACACTACTTATAGAGTAATATACAACTATTATATATTCCATACTCTCATATTCACACTGCTACAATACTTATCTACTATTATTATTATATTCATCTTAAGTACCAATTTCAATGAAGAAATAGAAAATCTCCCTAAAATTCCACCATTCTATGACTAATTCCTTTGCTGCAATTAATTTATTATTCAATGGAGGCGTTGTATATTTTTTTTTTCTCTAAAATATACACACACATAGAGTGTGCCTCGCGCGCCTGTCTATAATTATCCTTTGCATTTAAACAATATCCTAATTCAATCTATTTTTCCAAATAAAAAAAAATTATGAAGGACTTTGGGAAGTTGGAACCTCCAAAGTCCAAACCAATATTTAATACAAAATTACCTTAATTACTCCTTTGCGGTTAGACTTTTAACTGATTCAATTTCTATTTTGGGAAACGTTATTTACACTTTATTTTTTGTTGTTTACACTACCACCATTTATTTTATCATACAGTCTAATAAATAAAACTATATAATTAAAATGATAATAAGAGTGTGATTAACAGAAATGAGAAAGCAAATAACATTTCTCTTCTATTTTTCCTAAAATATTAGCACTTGAAAGAGTAACTGACAGTTGTAGGGCAGTTGATTCCGGTGCCTTGACTCCTCATTTTTTCATTTTGGTGAAGACTGAAGAGTAGCATATATGTTAAAGCAGTCAACTCTGCCATCAAGCAGGTTTTGAACTCTGACCATCACAACATTAAATTGAGGTTACAACTTCTTTCTTGCATTAATCTGGTGAATTGGTTAAAGAGTATTGCACTAAAACAAAGAATCCCGGCAAGGCTGCAAAATTTGCAGAACACACCCTACCCTTCTGTAATGCACTCAATTAGAGCCTTGAAAGCCTTGACAGCTTCCAACATCTCAAGCTCAGACCAGCATGATTTATGACTAGCCTTCTTTCCAAATGAGAAGGTACTATTGCAAAACTCTGTGGTGTGACTGGACCTTGTAAACCAAAAAGATTTTGAAAAAGACAAACCGTAGCTCAACCAGTATAGATGTTAAGATCCAAATGAACCAGTGTTGGGGAAGGCATCAACTTCGGGGTGCATAACCCTTAAAGAACAAGATTCCCAAGCCACCTATTGCAAATGTCAAAATGAGAGAGACTCCAACAGGATCAACATAAGCCGTCTCACTGCTCTTGTTTATTCTGGCTGGATAGGCTTTTTCTCCCAACTTCTCATGAACAAGATTCCTAAGATTGTCTAATTGATGCATGATTTGGCGCTGTCCCCTGGCTATGTTGGATATCTGGCACAGATAGTATGAGGACACAGAGAAGGTTAATCATGATTAACACTGGTCTAGAATGCAGGTAAAACAGATACGACGCCTTATAAAAGATGATATCATGAAGACAATACATCTTTTAACAAGCAGGAACAGTTAAGGACAAAGTTCTACGAATATCAACATTTAGAAGGACTATGATCATGGAATGCCCTAATAGTGTCTTCTAAATAGGTGACTCCCTTGCCAAGGAACATATATATTCCCCGAATCTGGTCCGCAATTAACCCATGTAAAATCCGGCTGAGCACTTGCATAAGACTGAATAAAAATGACATCTGCTCGAAATAAAGTTCAAATGCCAAAGAACTAAAGAAGCATATAATCCTGACATCCACAAGCATAACTGGAATTCAAATTTCAAAGTCATATTGATCTGATGACAGCACACACAAACTAATACAGCAGTATTCGTATTCACTGCCATCAAACCAGATATCACTTTTTTCCCTATAAGGTCTGTTCTTTGAAGTAATATATTTTAACCCAAACATCCTCTATGCAGTTCTCTTGGAATGGATAGCTATCTACTAACATGGCAAATCACGCGATAAAAATTGATAAAACAAGATAGTATACCTCTTCCATCAGTGGAGCATCCTTCCCTAAAAGGGAGGAAGATGCGGAAATCGGCATTATACCTCCAGTTAAGGAGCCATTCTCTAAGCTAGAAATAAAATGAGAAGTCGGTGCAGAGCCATTACAGGCTTCAGCTTGCGAAACCAAATTTTGTGAAGGTGGGGATGATCGTCTGCTGGTTAGCTTGGAACTAAATTCTTCAACCTGAGATGTGAAATCATCCATCCGAGCATTTAAAGTAGATATTTGTTCTGATAGCTGCATGATGGCCCCCTATTTTGATCCCAGGGAAAAAAATAACCAAAAATTTTATAAGACAAGCAAAATCACAAAGGTCATTGGATTGCTGCTGCTAACAACAAGCTATCAACTGGCGCAATTGATTAGGGAAATATGCATGAGTTTACCTGGTTAGGTAATGGTGCCACTGAATCTGTTGTCCTGTCCTCAAATCTATGGTTATGGGAGGAAAATCCATTGGCCTTAGAGAAACTATTGTCCCTGTGGGTAGAATATGAATGTGACATACCCCTGGAAAAACAAATAAAAAAAGAACTTGGTATTAACATTCCAACAGGTATATATTGACATAAAATAGAGAGAGAGAGAGAGAGAGAATCAAAATCACATTAAGACATGCTGGCCAGAAAATGGAGATACAGAAAATATAATTCTCCATTGAAGGTTCAGGGCATTGGTGGATAGGAAGCAACAACAATAAAATCCAGACAGAATCTGTGTACCAATATGCATGTGAATTCAAGTTTATTTGTTGTGAAATAGCAACTTGTTAGCAAAAGAAACTAGTGGAATTTTAAAACAATGAACATCAAGAATCTTTAACATTTCCCAGTGTAACAATGCGAATATAAAGATGTAATCCTTCTATCAGTGCTTATATCTGTCTTCAGACATCTCAACTAGAAACACCCTATAGGCATAGGTAATTGTGGTCAATCATGGGTAATTTTTAATTATGCAATTGCTATCAGAAAAAAAAAATCAAAGGAAAAAAATCTAAATGGAAACACTAGCAAACCTGGAGAAGAAAGTTGGTAGTCATCGTTTTCTTTATGTAGAAATATCAAATAACAATAAATACATATAGAAGATAAAATCTGAAGGTCATGCTTTACAAGGCATTCAAATGATTGTAAGACAAACATCAGATAATCAACCTCTTAAGATTTTTATTCCTTTGTGCTACCCTTTCTGCTGACACTCGAGAAAGTGCTTTTTTAGGGCTGGAGACAATATCCTCATCTATGCTAAGCTTTGTCTTCAAATCATCTGGCAGAGCCTGCAAGACAGTGAGAATTGAGATTAGGGCCACAAGAAGGAGAAGACACCAACGAAAAGTGGTAGAACAGATCATACCATAACTTCATTCACAAGCTTTTCCAGTTGTATTTGTTCAATATAGGTGCGTGGGGTATATGAACCTTCCAGTTCCAGCTGCTCTGCAACACTTTTTACAACAGCCCGGTCTCTTCCTTGAACCTTTTATGGAGGAAAATGGAACAGAAAATAGCCATAGTTTCAGAAGTACTTCCAGTCTAACAAAGCCATCTTAAACAAGAAGTTTCTGAGAGGCAACATAGCAAGATTTCAATACAACCCATTAAGAACACTGATGCAACCAAAAAAGTTCTTAAGAACAATAGCATACCTGCAGAAGTATGACAATTGAAAAGAACAATCAATTCAAGAGGCATTGCTTAGATTGCTACCTGACCATGCCAGTTATTATAGATATTATTATATTTCTTGTTTATTCCAAACATCTGAACTCTAGTAGATAAATTAAAATTGATGTGACACAATCAAGGAAAATATGTGAAGAGATGCCAAGATGACATGATTTCAGCTCTCACCTCACACAGCAGATTGCACTGCCTATGATTAATTTCCCTGCTAGATGACTAAATAATTTTCAAGACTTCATATTCAAGTAAACATAAAGCAAAGAATCTTGTCCTATTGGTCACTCAAAAATAAGTCTGAAGCAAGCCTCACATCTGCAGAGGGAAGGGGAAATATATATGTTGGGCCCTTTTCTTGGGGTTAAGGATCACGCAAACTATTTGGCATTATAAACATGTGGCATGAATTCTATTGACTATATAAATTGAAGGATCCAGAGCAAGCACATGCTGCTAATTTCATGAGTTACTAGAACACCGAAAGGAAAGTAAAAAGAGATTTTCAACGTAGGGGCATGCAATTGAGTATGAGTAGAAAATCTGCCCAAAAGGCAATATTAATGAGAAACAAGATATAGAGAGGAGCAATACCTGAATGTATTGACGGTTGAGCTGCTCCAGCCAATCAATTTTCACACAGACCTTATCATCAGAGAATACATGACTGCTTCTCTTAAGTATAGCTGCTATTGTGTATCCCAGGGCCATCAAACCACCAAGAAGCCGCACGCTAACTTCAAAAGTTATTCTTGGTGATATTACAAATGGAGAATCTGTGACCCACTCCTATGATTTCAGTAGCATAATCGTCAATACACTCGCAAAATTTTTTTTTTACATATATTGACCGCTCCCCACATAATAAAACAATGCTCCAAACTTAATGCATGAACAGCCGACAAATGAAAGATAACTACATTATCTGCTCTTAACTCCAAACTTCTTACCCAGTTACAACTTTCAATGTCTATGTCATAGTGCTACAAACCAAAATAGCAGTCATCATACCATGTAAATACAACTACAACTGGTTTGACTCGGTACTTACAAAAGCACTATCGCATACATATCCTAAATAGTTCATCTGTTTCAGGACAGCAAACATTAAGAACCTCAATGCACCAGAAGCAACAGATGCATATCTCTGTCATAACTAGCTAAACCGATATACCTTCCTATAATTGTAGTTACAAATAGCATTATATATCCAAACCTCCGTGCAGCATTTACTAAAGCATAATTTCATACTAGACCAGCGAAATGACAACCAAGCAATTTGAATTTTGGACCACATTACTTTTGCGCCATTCATCAGAAAGTGAGTAAAACAGGAACAAACCTCAAACATAAGATTATACTTCCCATCTTTATTTCTCATCCTTAGGTATGATTGGCATGTCTCTGGATCCTCGCCAGGTGGAAGAAGATATATATCATAAGTCTGCTCCTTGATTTCTGCATGCTCTTCAGACAGCACAGACTTGATTCGATCAACTGTCAAACACCTTGATGACTAAAAGAACACAGATAGAGCACTTACGCAATCGGAAACTTATATTGCTAAACTACAGAAGAACTCATGAATAGAAGATACCTTTTCTTTCAACAATTTATTGGCTTCTATTTCTTTTCTTTTTAGCAGTGATAAAGGTTGGACGAAGGAGACTAGGAAGAAAAGAAAATAAGTAAATTACCTTAAGAATATACGTAGGACACTGGAATCCAGTGAAAGGATTGAACTTGTTAATGATTTTAATATGTGCAGTCTGGAGGTCAGGCTCAATATAAGCTTTATACATCGGATACACCTGTTTGAAATGTTACATATAAGAGCTTCTAGCATGCAAACCCAATTTATTTCATTTGTGCACTTGTCTGAGAAGGACAACAAACCGTCTCAGATATTTGGTGGATTATTTCTTCAGGCTCTTGTCCTGCTCGTTGAATGTCCCGTAGTACCCGTTTTACAAGGTCAAAATGAACACCTCCCGTGATAGATACTCGAAGATCCAATAAAGGCCGCAATTTCTCACTTAAAGCATAGATGCCCTCAATTATCACAATGCGAGAGCTTGGAACTTCAAGTGTCCTGCCACAAGCATGTTGCTTAAATCTATGATACCAAGTGCTCATACAGCAGAAATCAAGCAAATATGCACAAACTTAGTTTAGCTTATAATAAAAACATGGAATATTATCTCTTGCAGGAAAGAACAAACATAGAACAACTCTTTTGTATAATCAAACTGTTGGCCATGTTCTCAATCAAGAAAAGTTGAAGCGAACACCAACTCATAGAAGAAGAAATTACAGAAAACATATTTTGACAAGATAGAGCTAATTCAAGATTATCCTTCTAATCATCCAGCAATTAAACTGGCGCTTAATGTTAGCTTAGTAAATTCCATATTACTTAACATGTATAAACAAAAGTTGTTCAAGAGTTCAAAAGCAAGGAACTAAACCTGTATCCAATGCGGGAGCTGGATTTGAAATCGTAAATCGGAACCTCAACCTGCTTCCCTGCTTTAAGATCTTGGATATTCTTTAACAATGTCTCATAGTCAGTCAAGCGTGGATCTGTTTTAAGAGTATGAATTTACTGTCATGCACCTCAATCAAGTAAGATTTACTCATAAAACATAAATATATATAAAGTCCAATTCAAGTTTGTCGAAATTAAGTAAGGTGCTAGGTCATTTTCAATATATATCAAGAATTGGCCTATGAGTCACAATGACGTAACGCTGCCTATTAATAATAAACTTACAAAAGAAAGCATGAAATGGATTATCACAATTATTGGTCCAATAAATGAATCTCCCTTAAATCGAGTAAGGCTTTCTTAACTTGGCAAACTAGGTCGATGACAATCAAGAATGAGGTCCGACGAAAAGTGCAAAGATATGTGGGTATACATCGTTGTTACAAACTCAAGTAAGACAAAATCTCAATGTGAAGTCATCAAATTCAAGTCAAAAGAGTCTGAATAAAGTATAACAAGTAATTGAAGAACAGGTCTCACCATCGAAGTTGCCATCAACAATTCGGCTAGAATCATTATAATTGTCCATTGAGATGACTGCAACAGCTGGCATAAAATTGAGTATTTTCTCAGTAAATACAGTCTTTCCGGCTCCAGAAGGACCAGCCACGCCTACTAATAATAGTCCATCATTCTTTTGTGCCAGCAGCTGAAATGCCCGGATTACAGCAAAAAAGCCCTTCTCAAATGATAACGGTTCCGGGATAGGGACAATTTCATAGCGATCAGAACCCCTTCTCCTTGCTAATTGAACTTGGTCTTTCAGGAGGCCTGGTTTTTGGTGAGTTGATTCAGATCTAGAAGCATCTTGAACCATTTTTATATTGAAAGCTTTTCCTCTGAAAATGAGAAACATGGACACCGTCAGAAAATTGAATAACTGAAAAAATAAGACAAGGCTAGTCCAGAAAAACAACCTTCTAAACTTATAATATCTTGTCAACATTCAATATATAAATTAAATGAGTTGAATTGCCCTTGCTGCCTTAAACTAACCCATAGAAGTGATAAATTTCATTGCTTCTGAACTATCAAAATTAGAACTTAGATTGAGATGCAACCTTCATGACAACAAACGAAATGCCAGCTACCTTCATTTTTCACTCAATCTCCAATACTCTATGTTGTAATAGACATCAAAATGACAACAGTGTCAAAACATTCAGTTGGAATGTCCAAGAACTAATTATATGCACTATAGTTCGAATAAAGTAATCCAATGATTCTTTTTCTCTGGGCACTGATTACTGAACCCTCAATCAGCCTATGCACAATATCTCACCGAGTGGGGTAAAATCTTGTTTTTTTCCCACAAAAAAGTTGGAACTGTGCAAGTATTTCTTCCAGAAAATTTTTGCAGTCTAAAAACCAAAAGTCTGAAACCTAGCAAAGCTAATCATCAATAGGTAAACAAGTTAGATTACTTAGATTTATAGGCGTTCAACGAATTTCATTGGTAACTTTACCTATCATTTAAACAGATGTGAATTTCATCGCTCTCGCCATAAGAGATACGGCAAATCGCAGAACAATATACTTCAGATATGGACATAGCCAACAAATACTAACAAGATCACCACTATGAACTCCACTTGTTGAC
The DNA here is from genome assembly GCA_023065735.1 of Coffea humblotiana. NCBI lineage: Eukaryota > Viridiplantae > Streptophyta > Magnoliopsida > Gentianales > Rubiaceae > Coffea > Coffea humblotiana. Next base: position 4,650,879 of record CM041218.1, on the reverse strand, counting down.
CTGATGATCAAGCCATCCAATAACTTAGCACTCAAAACTAAGCAAAAAAAAAAAAAAGATCAAACTTAGACAAATTTGACTAAAAATTACACCCTCAGCTACCAGAACGAGGAATTTCTCGGCTTCTAATTTAAGGCTAAAAACTAATTTCACCATAATCCTAATCAGGTGATCTTGCATCAATATTAAATCACTAGCTATATGCTACAATTAGATAAGCAAAATTCAATTAGAACTAATATGTTATAACTTCTACCGTGCAGTGCAACTTCTTTAAGAAAATGAACTGGATACTGAAACAGAGAATGTACTATATCCCTGTTATAATAAAGATCAAAGATCACATATTTACACAGCAAAAACAAGGAATTCAACCGGAACAGTATTACCTAGACAGCAATCACAACGGAACCACACAAAGATCACCGCAGATAACCACCAGAACAGATAAAAGCAACAATCCCAGATGAAAAAAGCAGCCAAAGTGCAATTGAACACGAAAAACGTGACAGAAGGGAGCAAAAAACACGTACTTGATAATTGTACGGATCTAAGGAGGTAATGCTAACAAACAAAAGTGACCGACTTCGAACAGAAACCATCAAAAAAACAATCAAGAAAACAAAAAGAGACCCCAGATATTGAAATTAAAGGCCATGTTAAAAATGGAAACATGCCCACAAGATATTTTGGATCAAAATAAAAATGATGTCAATGCCGAGAAAAAGTTAACGTTCTCTAGATACTGACCTGTGCTCTCTACAAAGGCACAGTGGGGTTCTCAGTTCTGCAAGAAGAGCGTAGAAGTCTTCTTCTTCATTTACTTTTTTGTCATGGGGCTGTGTGAGTCTCTGTGTTACGGTGTATATTTATAGGTGTCACTTGGGGAAATTTTTATTATTTCTTATTCTTATTTTTTTTAATTCCTGTTTTCTTGATTTTTGTGAAATAATTTTAAAAATGGAAAGGAATGTGATATTGGGAACTCGGAATTGTGCAGAATTTGCCACGAGTTTGCTTCATAAATACCTTTTCTTGTAGGTACATGTTGAGATGAGATTGAAGAATAATTATATGGCATTAATTTCTAGATGTATTGTGAATAAATTTTTCTTTTTTGGAAAAGTTTTTTTTTCAAAAAAAAAAATTAATTCTTTTCTTTGGAAAATTAATTCTTTTGGAAAAAAATTAATTTTTTTGGAAAAGTTTTGTTTTGCCAAAGTTTTGTTTTTCAAAAAAAATTTAATTCTTTGGAAAAGCTTGTTTTTCAAAAATTTTTGGGATATGAGTTGTTAGACTTTTTTCCATTTTTTTATTATTTTCATGAGAATATGGTGTTCACCTGATACATAAGTTATAGGTGTTTTAACGAATAGCTCAAGGGCATTCGCTAATCTTTTTTTTTTAACATTGTTGATAGGTATGACAAAATTATGATGCAAAGTGATGCATATTGGATCGGCGTTGTTAGATTTTTTTTCCTTTTTTATTTTCATGTTTGGCTAACAAGTACTCCGAAACACTCATTAAAATAGGTTCAAGTGTTAATTTTTTTAGTAAAAATGATATTAATTAAAGAAAGTTTCTAAATGTAGAGGAGCAATAAATATGAGAATGGTGTTCACATAATACATATCTTAGATATAATTTAGGTGTTTTAATGAATGGCTCGAGGGCATTTGTTAGAAAAATCTTTTTTTAATACATGATTATGTTGTTGGCGAGTATGACAAGATTATGATGCGAAGTGACACATATTTGATCGGTGTACGATAATCTCATGATTATGATGCGAAGTGACGCATATTTGATCGATGTATGATAATGATACGAAGTGATGCATATTTGATCAGTGTACGATAATCTCATGATTATGATGCGAAGTGACGCATATTTGATCGATGTATGATAATGATACGAAGTGATGCATATTTGATCAGTGTACGATAATCTCGTGATTATGATACGAAGTGATGCATATTTGATTGGTGTACAATAATCCCATGATAATTGATATTAATTTTGAAAAATTTGACAATCTAATTATTGTTTGAGAACTGTGTCTAATGATAAGTTAATGTTGATAATAGTTCTATGCAAAATTGATAATCTAATGATAGTTGGAGTGAAATAGTTTGTGCTACTATCATGATTTAATGATGGCTGGTGAACAATAATTAGAGAAAGTATCTAGAGAAGCAATAAGTACGAGAAAATGGGTGTTCATATAATAAGTTAGTTAGCTATAATTTAAGTGTTTTAACGAGTTCCTCAACGATATTTATTAGAAAAATATTTTTTTTAATACATGATTTATGTTATCAACGAGTACGACAAGATTATGATGCGAAGCAATGCATATTCGATCGGTGTACTATAATCTCATGATAGTAGATATAATTTTGAAAAATCTAACAATCTAATTATATTTTGAGAACAAAAGGTAGTTTATGTTTAATGATAAATTAATGTTGATAATAGTTCTACGCAAATTTGATAATCTAACGATATTTTGAGTGAAATAGTTTTGTGCAAATATCAGGATTTAGTGATGGCTGGAGAACAATAGTTGGATTGTAGTTATACATCTAAATTTTAATACTTTGTTTGTTTCATAGTCTTTTTCTTCTTGTCCATATAGTATCATGCCAAAAGGAATTGAAAAATGTTTGTGTTGCAAAAATGGATAAATGCCTTAAACTGTACATGTGATGAAATTATAATGACAACTTAAGAACAATGCCATTGTCATTGTAAATACTACAGTCTAAAGTACATTGAGAAAAACAATTTGTTCGAAAACAAGTTTGTAGGATGATTTAAGAACAACAAATATAATCTCAAATTCGCTTGTGTTCAATCTAAGGAGCTGCTTGAGTCTGAGTTGCATGCAATAAATAACCATTATTTCTCATTGCAATTTTTTGCTATTTTTCATTCTATCACGTTGATTTTAAATGGGATTCTATCAATTTCATTTAAAAAAAAGAGACAATACCCGAACTATAGACAACGTAGAAATTCTATATGTTCGTTATTTTGTGTGAGACATGAGACTTTGAAGATGAATTTGTGTAGTATGAATAAATAAAAGGTACAAATACATTTAACTCCTGCAAAAAAACGGGTAAGTTCTCTACAAATTCTCAAGATTTCATTGGATGTCTGTGTCCACGCAAAAACTATTATTGTTCTACTTCTGTTTTATGACTGTAGTGTTACTTACACCTTGAATTTCCAGAAGGACATGAAAGTGTCATCGGATATAAAGTCATGTTCCAACAAATGTTGGGTTCCATAGGCAACAAATGTCAACTATTTCTTTGTGCGTCTGTCTACTCATTGAGATGTAATTCAAGTGTTAAATTTTCAGATTAATAAGTTAATTAAGAAAGATACATAAATACGAGAGAGGATAATGCTTGTTAGCGGGTGAATTCATATAATAACTACGAATGCTCATTAAACATCTTTACATAATTTTTTTTACGATATCAAATTCATTACAACATAAAAAATAAATCATAGACGTCTCGTATAAGAATGGCAACAGAGCAAGTTGGGGCAGGGAAGCCGGCCTCGCTGCCTACTAATTCCCCCTGCCCTTGCCCCATGCTTCCCCGCCACACCTCGCTTCCCCCGCAGGGACATCCATGATGCTAATAAAATTTTGTTATATAATTTTATTATAGTTAAATTTTAGCAAATAATCAAGTATTAAAATATCAACACATCATCAAGTTATTATTTATTGTAATTTCACAATTGAAACTCATAAAAACAATCAAACAAAAGTTATTTGAATGCAATCCAACATAATGAAATAAATACAACTAAAGTATTCAAGTTTTCACTTTTGACACAAATACAATTACTAATTCATTATTGTGCTTGTGCTTTTTTTTTTTGAGAAAAAAGTGTTATTGTATTAAGTGTAATTAGGAATTCAGTATAAATGTATTAATAAATTTAGTATAACTAATTAATAAATTCTATTAGTAGACATCTATAATTATTAGTATAATTGATAATATCAATTATATTACATATACTAATATACATTATATAATACATATAACTAATAATATCATTATCATAAGTTTGTAACTAATTAAATTAAATATTATATATATACTTATATACTTATATATATATTTTTTATTTTTTTTAGCAGGTGACGGGGTTGGGGAGTATTTCTAAACAGGGGGAGGGGGGGAAAATTCCCTCTGCCCCACCCTATCCCTCGCCCCATTAGCCCCCATGGGGTGGGTGCCGCGATTACCCGTTCCATTACCATTCCTACTAATCTTGCATAGAATATATGAGGTGACAATGGGAATCAAGGTCAAAGTAAGAATCTATTCTCATGTCTTTTTTTCTGGTCAAACATTAGATTCGTTGGAAAGAGTTATCCTCAACTGCCAAAATGGCAAGCTATTGACCCATGCAGATTTTCTTGGTTATTCTTGTATCCAAGGTATCGTTTTCATTTGTATGTTTCCTCTTAAGTTCTACAGCTTCTAAAATCTTAAGAGTAAAAGGCCGTATCAATGTGCTTTATGCCTTAATTACGGTAATAAAATAATAGGCATAGATACCTTTATATGATGCACCCTTTTACAATTACAAAGTCTTGCCAAAAGAGCCAATGGAGTTCGTTGCTTGGTTGACAAATTACTTAAAGTGTACAAGCAATAACATCTACACATATATATCAAAGTGATTGGACCAGAAAGATCTTACGAAAACATCCATGTCTTTCGACCCCTTTTCAAAAGTTCCTGAAATTTTATAGGCCACCCCACCACTCTACCTACAAATATTGCTCTCGGCCACGTATGGCTCTTAATTCACAAGAGCACGGCCATCATTATTGGTGGCTTGGAAAAGTCCCAATCAAGAATGATTCGAACAATAACACAAAGAGAATATGTGAAATTTGAAAGGCCATTCACTTTTTATCATGGAGCAATTTGAATGTGTTGTTGGCTTATGGGAATCGTTATAGGGTAAAGCTATATATGGAGCCTTGACGGTCCAACTCCACGGTCAAGTCATTTTCTTCAATTCTATCATTGCATGATTACCACCTCAAAATTCTTTTGATGATTGTAACTTGCTCTTTTTAAGGAAAACCCTTTACCAAGAAATTGAGTTGAATGGCAAATGTGGCTTTTTGTCAAACTGGAACTGTTCCATAATTGAGAAGTATCCCAATTGATTGAGGCGTGGAGAATGAGATTATGAACAATCCCAAGTTCAAGTTCCATTACGACAAGCAAAATCTAGCTATATATTTTGGTCACTTTGCCTAAAATTCCAATCTATCGTCTAAGAAAAAATGAACAAGATTCTCTCCTACCCTAATTCAAAGTCATGGAAAGGAGGAATTTGATAGTTTCCTAGATTAAGAAAGATGTGAAAGTGGACAGGGTCCATACGGATGGGAATCTGTTGCTTGGATTGTTACTTCAATTAGAAATTCTGGTTTTTCAGCCACAAAACAAAAGCATTGAAGCTGGACAAACTACAAAGCCAAGTTTTTGCCGAAGACACTAAAACGACAGGAGTGCTCCACCAAGTTGGATTGGGCCACTGAGTTAGTCTATACAGTTTGGACTCGCTTCAGGGGTTGAACAGTAGATAATAATCGACCGTCCATAGAGCGGGCTTTCGTCTCAGGAGCCTTAATTTAAGTTCTTGCTAGCTTCAAATAATAGAAGAATGATCTCAATTCTGAACCCAGTCCTGGATATCCAATTTAATTTTTTTTGGGGGATAATCTATCAAATTTAAGTTTTCAATTTAAAACCCACCAATATTCGTTAATTTTGTGTTCCTTGAATTCTAACTTTCTTTATTTGTGGTTGGTATTGCCTTGTAAGATGGTGTGCACACTTCAAATTAGTTAATTCACACGAAAAATATTAACAAATTCAAAAAATACGGCTAATTGGGCGCAGGGTTGAATTGTTAACAAGATTCATGTATAAGTCAACCACTTTATAGTATAGATTGTTATGTTACCTTACAAGAAACATCTATTATCGATAGACATATCCAACCACTGCTGACTTTCTGGAAATAGAATTGCTTTTTTTTCCATGCTGCCTACAACGAAGGGAGAAAAGGGTTGGGCTTAATTACCCCACAATTGAAACTATTACATAAAAATATTCGAGTGATGGCTTTGAGTGCTTCACCAAATAATTTTTGAATATAACTTATTTATTACACGGGGTATGATAAAAGCAACAATTTTCAACTCAATCAAATTAAGCCCTGTTAATGAGGCTTCTTCATCCAACCCAAAAAAGGAAAAAGAAAAAAAAAGACACAATTTTTCATCTAACATCTAAATTTGTAGCTTCATGTGTTCACAAATCTGCAGTTCCTCCTAACTTCTCCATCGACATAAGTTTCAGGGTTTGTAATGTTGCCCATTTTCACCATGGATTCTGAGAATTGCTCAAAGAAAGCAACAGGGCTTTCAGCATAATTTTGGACTAGCCTTTTGGTTTCAATTCCAAGAATACTTGAATAAAGCTCTTGGTCTGAATTAATGAGTCCCTGTCCCCTTAATAAAATTTGGAAATAGGAGTTATCGAATAGTTCAGGGGTCACGTAGTCCATAGCTGATTCCCTATTGTCTTCTCCACCGGCAGGAGGGCACGAAGATCTCAAGTTTTGCAGATGTGCCTCAGAAATTGGATTTACTTCTGAAGTGAGTGCGTAGTCTCCATATATTCTGTCCCTGAAATTCACACAACGTGCCATGCCAATGGTGTGGGCACCTGCCAAATGAAAAGGGAGAAAAAAAAAACACAGAGTTTTTGGCTCATGTACAAAGGTTGACAATTAAAACAACCTTTATAGTTCATGCATGATGGCAAGATTCTTCATTTTCTAATCTTTCTTGCTGGATGGAAAATTTTATATCTATTCGATCAAAAATTTATAGACAGTATGATCACCATTCACCAGTTCATTTTCATCTTGCTGAATTTTGGATAATAGTAATAGCTTTGAGTTTTGAAGCTTATTTTAATTACCTTCTAGCGTAATTGGAAAATGTGAGATGAAAAAGTAATTGAAAAATATGTTCACAGAAAATGTAGAAATTTTCTGGCTTTCCAAATAAGGCCAGAAAGGGAAGAAAGATGAGGGAAAGGGGAGTTGAGCAGGGAAAAATCGAACCACCTTGTCCTAAGATGACAAGAAAGACATCAACCACTGATTTATTTATTTTTTTCTTGGCACGAACTAAAATTATCAATGCAAAATTCTGCATCCTCCAAAAGGTATTCTGGATATAACCTTTTTGTTTTTATCCTATAAACAATAAAGTACTAAATGAGGAGAATTTAATTTGAATAGCAAGATTTAATGATGCACAACTGTTTGAATCACTCCGACAAAAGATATGCATGATTAGACTTCAGAAATACTAATATGCGAATGTCAACTGTTCAAACTCATGGGGATGACAATGATTTGATGCACCATGCATACCAGAGAGAGCCACCATGTCAGTGACTGAGAGCCCTTGCTCCATAAACTTGGAAATGATGGAGAGAAGGCCATCAGCTGCAGTTGGAAGAGTAATTGAGAGTTCATAACCGGCAGTTTTGGAGTCTTTTCTACCCAAAGGAACATCCCAATACGGGCCACCTACCTACATATTCCAAACGAATAAAACATACCAGAATTATCCTTCAAGTTAAATATTTTAAGGGGACAATGTCTACATCAATTAGAAAGGTCCTACTGTAGATGCATGATTTACTTTTTCTGATTTTTGGATTGACTATTAAATGCCCTTCAAAAAAATTCTCAATTTTATGTGATATTGCACAGTTTTGAATTTGTAAATCTTGGAAGTCACTGCCCCTTTCCATCCCATAATAGATAGAAATTCTTAATCTACATGTACGCTAGTATAAATAATGAAAATTGCAAATTTAGGAAAACCAGTTGATTTCTTTAGGCTGTGCATCGGATGTGTATCTGTTTTGATAACTTCAGTTTACCAGCAGAACTGCATCTCTTGCTGCAACAGTGAGAATATCAGCACAAGAGACTATTCCTGGGCACTCTGACTCCAGTAAGTTCTTTATTTTGTCAATGATTCTGAACCCCTTTAAAGCGTTTTTGTTATTTGGTGCCTCCTTTTCTCCTTGGAGATCGATTGTATCATCCAGCAGAACTGACCCATCGCAGCCCTACAGTAATAATTCAAAAAAAAAAAAAATCAAAATCATAGACCACTATAAAAGCTCACAAATTCATAAAAAAACCTTAAAGAAGCAATGATCTGGGACAATGTTTCCTTGCAACGAGATTAGCTGAAAAAAAGTAAATAAAGGAAGTGAGAATCTTCATGTCTAGGCAAACGAAGTTTTGGTCCTAACCTGAACGAAGCAGTCATGGAAATGCAATCTTAAGATCAAAGCTGCATTACGAGGATCAGAAAGCACGGCACATTCCATTTCCTTCCTAACAAGTTCCAGCACAGTTGGGCATGTTTTCTTGTAGTAATCTAACGTTAAAGGTGGATCACTTGCATGGACGTGAACGTTGCAAATGCTGACGACCATAAGTAGTAAAAGCGTCCATTGCACAGATCCCATTCTTGAATCAGGAAAAGGTGCCAAGTTTTTTGCTTGTTTGCTTTTCCACTGAAAAGGGGAGACGCAAAGATTATGAAATGTATTTGCAGGTTGAGAGTTGAGGCTGAGTTATATAGGTAAGAAGATTATAGCAAGAGATTTGCATGGACATGGATTTAGTCAAGGCTTTTTGAGTAAAATTTTGTGAAGGTTGTCATAGTCAAGAGAGGATGCAACTACTATTGGTCTGGTTGGTGAATAATCCCAAACTTTTTTGAAGTCTGTAATCCATCGTATACGCAAATTTTGGGCAAGCTACCAATCACCTTTGCTCATATTATTTGATGTCTCCATTCCCCAACTTTTCCAGGAAACTGAAAATCTCAGACACTTGCACCTTAGTTTGTCATGCAATACTCTTAATAAAAACAAGAAGCAAAAGTTCTCAACTGCTTCAAGACAAGAAGTTCGTTTGTTGAATGCATTGCCCTTTTGGTCCATCAACTGAATAATAGCTAGGCAAAAGAGTCCATATCACACGGTTACTGCTTTTGGTTAACATGCTACATCTGCTTATCCTATCGTGTAAAAAACAAAGTAGCATAATTTCGGCAAATTGATTTACTTCTCACTAAGATGCAACCACTCTCACTTGTCAGCCGCCTGCAGCTTTCTTATTGAAAGCAGATTCTATATCTAATTCGAAGTCAATTAACACGTTAGCCTTCTTAAGCTTTCTTTATAAACAAGAATTCCAGCTGAATTCACCGAATCACCGGATTTGATGGTTTTATGATTTATCTAGAACCCAGAAGAATATAGAGAAGAAAATAAAAAAGAATTAGACGAATTAAAATTTTTCAAAATAAATAATAGGGACAATTTCAGAAACCTCCCTTGAGGTTTTTGACAATTTCACCTAGTACTCTTGAGCTTTTCAATATTACACATACTTCCCTTGGCCCCACAAAATGACCATAATAGCCTTAACATATTAATATTTTTTTCATGCAATTAAACAATCCACTCCTAATCTTGTTCATATGAATGCATCACACAATTAGACATTTAATGGAAAAAAAATAAGATTCACTCGTGGAATAACCAATCATGTCCTAAACACAATAATAACATATTAAAAATTAATTTTAGCTTTGTTTGGAGGATTTGGAGATGAATAGAAGAAGATATAAATTGGGATTAAAAAGGATAGAGATAGTATTGATACTCCAATATTTGAGAAATAGGATGTTATATTGATGTGGTTATTGAAATTTTTTGAGTTTAACAGTGCAAATTTTTTTTAATTTCGATTGAGGTTTCAGAATTTAGAAATTGATGGTGGTAATGGTCATGGTGATAATAGTACTAATTTGAAATGTGGTAATATTAAAGGTTTAAAATAGTAGAGATGAGGGTTGAAAATGAGTTTGAGATTTTGTTCATGTTCCCTAATTTCTAAATAATTATATATGAAGGTAAAATGAACTTCACAATTTCATGAGGGCATTTTGGATTATTCATTCAAAATTTTGTCCATTCAATAGTTTTTGTTACGGAAACAGTAAATTCGAGGAGGTACATATAACTTTTCAAATCTCAAGGGAACTAGATGAAATTGTTGAAAACCTCAAAGGAGGTTTCTCAAATTATCCCTAAATAAAAAATATAGGAAACGGGGGGGGGGTTTTGGGGTCGAGGGGGATGGGAGTGGGGGAGAGAGAGATCTTGATAATCATGTGCCAAAAAACATTCTACATTTTGCCCAGAATAGTGTTGGTTGGACATTAAAGACTTGAGCTAAAGCTTTGGTAAGGGTCACTTAAACCGTGGGCCAATCTGATAACTTATGTGAGACAATAGACGTCTCTTCACCGTTTAATAGAAACAAGATGTTCAAAAGGATCTAATAAAGAGCTCGAACGAGACATTTCTAGGGGAATGGTAGCACATCTTATCAAACTCCTCCCAGAGCTAGCAGCTTAATATAACATCCAATCCACTGACGCACATTGACACATGTAGCCCCGAATTGGAACAACTTGAAGTTACGGTAATATAGAGCTGACAACAAGTGTTACTCCAGTATTGAGTCAGAAAATTTTCCAAATTAAAGAGGCATGATCAAAATGGCAATTTTCACGTACAAAACAAGCTTAGGAACTAATTCTTTCATGTATACAGTTCAGAATCAAGATAATCTTTTTCACGAGCAATCCTTAAAAATGAATCCTCATCATTGCTATTACTAGCAAGCTCTATTCCAGGCAAGACCTTGAGCAGCATATTTTTTATCAGCGAATTTGATGAAAAACCAAATTCGGGCCATGAAAGACAAAGGCTCCCTCTAATCTTCCTCAACTGACATTGAGCCAAAAGAGCAGCTGCCAAGCCATCAACCATGCTTCCTGATGGCAAATAGTCCAATCCAGTTATAAGCGGCGAGTTCTTGCTGCTTCTTTCTAAGGATGTCTCCAGCTTGAATGCAAATGAATCATCCCTTGAAAGTTTACCTCGGAAGTTACGACTCTGAACAGACTCCAGAATCAAAACCCTCTCCGGATTGATCTGCTCACCTATCAGCAACTTTGCCACAGCATGAGATCTCTCTGCTGTAACAGGGTACTGGACAGACACAACAACAATTGACTCATCGGCATTGTTGATGGCATATATGTCACAGGATTTATCTCTAAGAGAGGGTTCGATTGAGTTTCCAGAGAAAGGGATCTCAGGGAGAATCAAAGTTCCAATCCGTTTTTTGGAGGATACATGATGAAAGAAGTGAAGTGATGGAAAGGATATTGCAACGATAAGGAGAGAAGGGCGGAAAGGTTTCCCATTGTTGGAAATGGAGAACAGAAGGAATGGAGAGGGAAGAGGAGGTGATGGAGGAGTAAAGATGTTCAGATCTTCCAAGAAGAACCTCGAAGGAGGAGGAATGTCCGTTATCACATCTTCCATTTCTCTGCACAAGTCCTACAAACTGCAATTGATTTCTTGCTTTTAGGAATCTACACTATTACTCAAATACAAGCAGAAAGGACAAGCTCAGAAGATCAGAATCTGTCAGGAAAAACATGTGAGCAAATAAACAAAATAACTAGTAAATGGCATGAACCATCTGTATTACAGGGAAACAAATTCTTTCCCCGTCAAAGTTTGGGAATGTCCGTTATTAGTCCTTTTGCAGCAAATGAGTTGAGATTCTCCAACTTTATTACAACTTTTGAGAACTCGTGCTACTGAATATGCAGAACAAGCTTGTATTACATTATCATCATAGCTGAAACTGCAAAACATTCTTTTCCACGGTATGATGATCTCTAGTGTAACTACAAGTCCTCGTCTGGGCAAAGCTTCCCATTTTGAATTTCCAAGTTCTCACAGTCTTATTAAAGTAAGTCATAAACATGGAAGTACTTCGTGAGTCATGAAAACAGATCCATCAATTTTTCATATACCACATTGTATCTTGAAGATTATTATCGTGAATTGGAGCGTGTTTATCGGGACAACCCAAGTGAATTAATTCAACGTGACATACAAAATTATATCATCTTAAATGATGTATTTCCATCGAAAAAGCAATTCATAATAACCACAATGCAGAAAAATCATTGATGTTATCAGAGTCTTATTTGCTGTCAATGCATATTCACCCATGAGGCATGGCTGTGGGATAAAGCTGAAACTTTCAACACACCTAGAGTTACCACAATGATAATTAATACTCAATAAGTTAATAATCCCTAGTAATTAATAAATTTTCAAAGAAAAAGTTGGTTCTAAACTCCTAAAATAAGGTTTTCTTTTGCCTCTTAAGTAAGTTGAATTGCTTGTGAGTAGCTCGGCTGAGCTCAAACAATAGTACAGCTCGACTAGGCTTCAATCCGGTTCAAGCGGCATGAATAACAATTCAAGTGGAGATTCAGCTCCACATTACCAAGCTTGAAGATTGAAAAGGCTAATCGAGTCCATACATAATCAAATTAAATATACTTTCTTAAGGTTTAATTAGCCCCTAGTGAAACCCATAACTTTAGCTTTACATTAACAAGTATAAGCCAAAATATATACTAAGTGTCTTCTTCAACGAGATGCAGAAAAGAATACATGTCTGCGATTCATTGGAGACAACCACAAGCAATAGCGTTATTCCTATCCATTATTCAGAAAAAGGATGAACTTGGTTGCTAAGAATTGGACAAGGCCTATATTGGTTCTTGTTAGGGTAATTATTAGAACTACTCAATCCCAAAATGAAGAATTCTCACAAGTCTCTCTTAATCTAAGCAAATCATTGGAACTTGAGCTATTCATACTTAATACCTCAGCTAATTCAGAACCGCAGTTCCTACACTAATTCCTGTTCAATTCCAATTTCATCGAAAACCCGTAAGCAGCCTATGCATTTTTGTTTTCTCAAAATTCTTACTATAATTGGTGAGAATATTAAAACTGTGCAGCTTAGAACCATTTTTACTGATTACAGAGATTATTAACATACTGAGTATCAATTTTCAAGTGTTACCTCTACATATATAGAAATCTCCAGCCTTCAATTTAACTGCAATGCCTCATTTCATAATTCTCAACAAAGTTTCACAAATTCAGTAAATTTAAAAAAAAAAAAGAAAAAAGAAAAAAAACTTTCCCACCATGAATTTTTCATTAACCCATCCTACAAACAATCACTCAAATCTGAACCCAAACCCGCAATGACAAATTGAACTTGCAAGAAATTACATCCATCAACACAGCTACAAATCAATCTACTGGGTGCCGATAAATGATAGAGAAAAGACTTACTTGATCGGAGCTAAATGTAGAAAACGACACCGTCAGCTAGTAAAGCGAGTAACTAGGCTAGACCAGCGGATTCAAGGAGGAGGAGAGGAGGTGGTGCTTACTACTACTTGCTACTAATGTGAAGAAAGGGGAGGAGGGGTTTACCTGCTACGGGCGGTGAAGGTAACGGCTTGGGGAGAAAGTTAACTAAAGAGGTAGTCGTGAGCCTGCTAGTAAAAGATTGGGCTGACTTCTATTGGAACTTTGATGGATTCCTTATGAAGCCGGACCAATCATTAAATCAATAGCCCAGAAAAAATCGACCCAGTTCTTTTAAAACTATATACTAGTTGTTAGTATTAAGAAGCTAAGGGCAAGTGAAAAACCAGACCAGCCCCCAAAACTATTGTATTTGTACACTTTTGACCTTCAAATAATTTATTCACTTTGTTCCAAATTTGTTTATCGCATTTCGAGATTCTAACCTTTCAATGATAATTGCTTGGTGATGGTAGTGGATTTGATTCCATCTTCTAAAACAGTATACTTATCATCCTTATGTCTGTTTCGCAGCATTCAATTGAGCAGAATCAGTGTGTTTGGATAAGAGTTTATTTGAAATATTTATTTAAAATAATTATCGTAGCACTTTTTATAATATAATATATGTGAGATAAAAAGGTGCGTTGAAATTTGTGAATAAAATTATTTTTTCTCAAATCATTCCAATCCAAACACGCTCTCAGCGTGCACTAATGATAGTTCAAATGAGGAGAAAGGAATCGAACAAACTCCACAAATTGCCATTAGTGGCACAAAATTTGCTTAATACAGGAATACAACTTTTCCACGATTAGCTCACACCATTGTTGAACGAGCCCTCATGGCGAAACAGGGTGGTAGCGTATCAAAATATTAGAACAAAATGAAGGGTTGCCTGTGCTTCTACAAACAAGAATGGATAGAAAAGCATCCTTGCACCAGAAAGCAAATGACTAAGGGTGTGAGCTATATTATGTAACAATGAAACACCATTTGGCCAATTGTGGCCTCTTCAATGCTGTCTCCTCAAGTGATCACAAAGTCCAAAATTCCTTCGATTTTAAGGGCAATTCCTAATCACACAGTGTCTCACTTGAATAACAAATCCATGTAAAGTTTGGTTGCAACCATCTGAAAGAAAAGTAAGCCAACAAATTTCTATTTCTCAATTCTTGAAACCGTGCCTAGAAGAGAGTAGTTTTACAAGAAGAATTAGGGGATGGTGGACAGCAGGAGTTCTCATGGAACTAAAATCAAAAGAGAAATAGCAAACATTGTAGGCGAGTCCTCCCTTGGCAATTAAGTTCGAGAACTCCCTTAAGAATCAGCTTGGGGCATTTCCGTTCCTGCTTACAAATCATTAACCGCCTACCTGAGATCCAATGAGTGATGAAACACTGGCATGATCAATCTTCATGCTCATCTTCCCCTTCAGAATCTGTGCAATGCAAAGAGACATAAACCAAGTTTATAGGGACAGGAGATGCTGCTTTAGATTGCGAAGACCAAAACCATTTTAATAATATCAAATATAACTTTATCATGCAGAGAAATAGGAGAATCAAGCTCCCCGCTGTCCTCTTCAAGCTAATAAAGGATCACACAGCAGAAGGATAATCTCGAATTCCAAGTTATAATATACCATGACCAACAAAATATACTCTTCAAATGTCAAAACACAATTATGCTAATATGTTTTCCGTTGAGGAAAACAAAATTGTAGCTTATAACTACCTACAAAGCCAACACACCCATTGAAGCAACTGTGACCAGAAACAGAAGTCCTCACACACAACCTATTCAATAAACTTACAGATAAGCTAAGACGGAGATCAAACAGAAAAATGAAGAAAAGATGATGAAGCCATACTTCTGGCTGTTTGAGAAGTGAAAGATTCTTAACATTCTCCAAAATTATCGACATCCTCAGATTACAATATCTGTAGGTTTTAGTTCATTATGCCACTAACTGAGCAAGAAACTGGATATTAGCAACAGTAAGTTGGTAACTGCAAGCTAAGAGTTCTTTGGTTGTAGACATAAACAGCTTATTCCAGCCAGCTGAGTAGTCTTTTTAACCCTAGAATATGTCCCTTATGTTGAGCAGGGTAAAACATATTCATCATTAATCAGTTATGTGCTTTTCATCAGGTAGCTATCCAGTCTCCACTGAAGGACAAGGTAACTATCCAGTTAAAGAACGTATCTCTCTCTTTAAGCTTGTCAGCATCAGGCATAGTACAACTCATACAAAATATTGATAACAAAATAAATACTGCCCAAATTTATTGCAACTCATTTTACATTTTCTCTCCTGAAGAATTTCACTTACCAGATCGAACATCTTCACTGATTTGGCCCCGTGCTTTGATTTGTTTAACAAGCATCCGATACATGAGTACCCACCAGTAAATGTGAAGAACGAGCAAGCAAAACAGAAGTGAATTGAATACATAGTAGTAAATTGGTCCTTCAAATTGGTGTTTCTCTTTATCCAATGTCTGGATAACTTCATAACTGTCATTTTCGAGAACAGATGAATTAAGACACAAATAAAAGGCAGTAAAACTGTGCGTCAGTCAGAGATACACATAACCTCATTACTGTCAGGTGGAGAAGTAAGAACAAGCATAAAAGTATGAAACAAATGAAAAATGTTCTACTTGTCAGTCCTGTATATACCTAGTTTTTCATTCAGAAAAAGTGTTTCGCTAGAGCAAGGAGAAAAAGGAAATTGAACTTATGTAGGAAAATAGAGGATATGCTACATGGAGAAGGAAGTGCCAAGTCAATTAAATTGCCAATGTTACCAAAGATGCATGTTCTCATGGATAACTTTTGCAGAAGCTATTCTGAAAATAACCGGAGGAAAAAATGAAGAGACTAGGATAAATAAATTCCAATGGCAACAGGCTTTCATGATTTTTTCAGACAAATTGGTAATTGACATATCAAACTAACTGCCTGTAAGCTACATTAAAAGCTGAATATCCATTCCCAGACGCTTAAGAGTATTTAAAGTTCAGCATTTTGGAAGGTCAAATCACAATAATTCATGTGATTCCTGACTTCCTCAACAAAGCATTCAAAAGTTTACTGGACAGCACTTGATTTAGGTCTCTTGATTCTACATCAATAAGACCTTCTTGAAGAGCCAACCTCTGCTCCCTGGGAAACTACATAATACTTGACAATTAGATCCACAAGTAGGATCAAACGTCACTCTGACCCACCCTACTTAGCAGTAGCAACCTAGCCCCAGCATGTACATATTATTATGGATGCGTAAAGCAAATCTAGTCAATAGTCAATTGACAACTCCAAGGTGAATGGTGGATAAAGCAATTCAGAAACTAGTCACAATTATGAATGGTCACAAACACCTATTGCTTCTTTAGCTGCAGCAACCATCAAGTTTCAAAACCCTAGCAGCTCAAGTTGTGGGGATTATATAAAAAGCATGAGCTACATTTTTGCTTGAAACCAAGGCAACCTTCAAAAAGTTGACAGTTATAAAAACTATGTAGAGAAGGATCCAAATAAGTTACCTTGTGCTCCAAAGGACCCAGAAAGGGAAGTAAGTAAGACGAAGTACTATCCAAGACAAAACAAAAATGACAAATGAAAAGCTGGCAAGAGCTTCTGCACCACCGTACTTGGACATCTTTCCAATTTCCAGAAAAATATCACTAGCATCATGAAGAGCTAAAACAACTGAACCAACTCGAGCAAACCTGCAAGAGGCAACATATACCAACCAAACATTGTGTCAAAATCTCTCTGATTCTTTCTCTCTGACCGTGTGTGTGTGTGTCTCTCTCTCAATCTTGATCATCATTTTACATTACCCTGATATTCAATTTTCACTTTTTCACTCAGAAACAAGGATTATCATCACAGGGTAGACATGCTAACGCTTCATAGGCTTAAAGATTTTGGCATGGCAATCTAGCAAATTAGACAGAGATTGGAAATCCTAGAACTATACCTGCATATGTAGGATAACCCTATAAGAATGGCAGTGGCAATATGATGACCCATTGAAACCCCAAAGTCTGAGCGCCTTTGTTTCCCAAAAAAATGAGGGCAAAGATTGAGTATGTGTAAAATCCACCAGTATACATATAAAGTGCCTTCAATTTTGACCTGGATATCCACAAGACAGGAGCTCAACTAATTTGACAGTAGGAAGATATTCTAGTCAAAACATGATCAAACAAACAGAACAACAGGGAAAGCAGCAGATAAAATGGTCAATCCTAATGAATGTCATTTGAGATTAAAAAAATCTTGCTTTTAGATCATTGAGAAGGACAGCTAAATGGGCCTTCCTCATCCCTTATCTCTCAGGTTTTCTTCATCATTCTCTTCCCCCAAAATTTCAATAAAGCTATTGTCTACTAAGAACTCAAAAGGTGAAAGATAAGGTACAAAGAAATCATACTTGTACTTCTGGTCAGGCCAGGCCTGATCCCCAGGCCCTACCCAAAAGTATCTTGTCTTTGTGAACCACGGCTCATTGTAAGTCACAGCAAGTGCAAATAACTCTGCAGAAAGGTAATAAATACATTTCCATGCTGATTCCTTGAATTTCCTTATTTCTTTCTCTGCTCATCTGTTACAGTCTCCTGCATCACATGCCCTTTTCCAAAAATCAATCTTTTGCCCACTTTCTGCAAAAGGTACTTCCATTTTAGATTGTGCAGAACAAATTCAAAGAAACTAGAGAAGATCTGAAAGGCTAGAAACAGAATTATCCAGTGCATGGAGCAAGGCTTTCCTCTTTTATGAAACTAAGTGAAGTTGTGAGGAAACAAGTAGTTAGCATGCAAATCACATGAAAAGAAGATAATAGAATAGCTTCCTCCAAACAATAGGCATTAGGTGGTCAACTTGCATTAGGCCAAACTCTAGGAGACTGCTGGTTTAAATATGACATGTACATCTTCTGATTGCTACTGACAAAAAACCACATTCATCATCTTGGAAAATTCTTAGCTGCAGATCCCTGCTCAAATCTACCACAAGCAGTTTCCAAACACCATTTTCATATTTTTGAAACATGGAAATTGCCAATTTACTGTTTCGGATGCCCATCTAGTGATCGAGGTCCCTAATTTCAATGGTCATAACAGATTTTTCCGAAAGAAAACCAAAGTAAGTTGATAGGATACTGAAAATAAGGAAAGATCATGCATGCATAACTAAACCAGATAGACACCTAAACCAATGAGTGCAAAGTTGAATCAACAATTAATCGCAATGCTAGTGGTTTAACTTGGTAGGAAACCTAATCATGACAGCTCAATGTTTAAGCAAGGAAATAGAAACATAAAGTTCAAGATAAACAGGCACTGGTGAAGGGAAGCCATAAGAGCATCCAAACCTGACTATCAGAACAGAGATATTACACGAACCATGATTTGAGGCCCCATGTAAGCGCACCAGAATGGAATCCAGTAACAACTGGTATAATCTCATTCATACTAGACGCCCAGAACTTCCCACTAGGCTACAGTACTACCAAAGGGGATAGCCTACAATTATACCCAGCTCCCCAGCTCATTATTCAGCTTTAGAGCATAGAACCTTCACAGACCACAAAATAACTATTTTGTTTATTCTAGGATGACATTCACAAGCCTTCTGCATTGCAAGTTGTAATCTAACTCCAAACACCTCACCTAGTCAGCTTTAAAAGTTAAACAAGCTTCTATTGCTCAACTAAATAGCTTAGCTCCCAATACAAATAGCAAAATCCAGTTGTCAACCAGCATTCTAGAATCCAGCTAAGCCAATAAGCATGAAACAGAAACTATCCTGCTTTGAATGAGTTCCATCTTCAAAAACTAACACTTACCTAGTCCAATCGAAAATCATTCCTTGAAACTCAATACAGGCCTGAAGCAAATCAACCCAATTTCAGCTGAAAACTTGTCCAAGCCACTCACTCCAGTTACACATAGTTAAATCCAAATCATCAAAATCAAACAAAATCGATCAAGAATAAGCACCAATCCAACATAAAAAACCATCACTTGTGTAAAATCAACCTCAGTTAATTACAAGAAAAAACACAAAAAGAAGCATACACTTTCAGCTGGAATAGATGAATATATGCAAAAGCAATAAGCTCATACTAGTATTCAGCCAATTAAAAAAGCAACTTATTCTCCATAAAAGCAATCACACATCAAAATCCAAATCAATGGATAGCTGAAACATTCAAAAAGATCAAAACTTTACCTCAAATACGAATCTGTCAAGAAAGAATCTAATGAAGAGAAAGAAGATGGCAAATAAAGGAAGCACCAGAAAATCTTCATTCTCTGGGTAAGATTCATGATCCCAATTCATGGAAACCACCGATTCCAACAAACCCATTAGACTAAAAGTCCTAAAAATGAAATTATTATTGGTTTGGATTTACAAGATGTGTGATTTGAATGGGATGTATCAGAGATGAGAGTGGCAGTGGATCAGAGGCATTGGTCGTCTACAAGCATGGAAGAACAGAACAAAGCTTGGGTCCTCTAATTTTTTTCTTCTCCCGAAGACTCGTAAATGGAGTCCACTACTTTATAATTTGTAGTTTGGAAATCGGCTTTTACGGCTCGGTTTTATTTTGGTTTTCTGGTAATGCCAATAATGAGATTTTGGATTGCCAATCTGACCTTTGACTTCGAGCCCATATTGACCTAGTAATTCAGTTGAATTGGGTTTGGATTAGTGATTTGGCACTGGATTCTACGTGAAAAGATTTGAAATGGATAGGGTTGAAACACACAAATTCAAGAATTAATGCTATATACAGTGACACTTTATGTATCATCATAACCAATCAAAATTGGAATTTAATTTACCATTGGATCTTCAATTACAACTCTATTTGGCTAGAGCCAAGATGTAAGATCTACCATTGATAACACTAATTAGGGTAAGAATTGAAAGCTTTAGGGATTAAAAAGCAAAGTTTGCATTTATGCCTCTTTTCTCTTCATATTTAATTTTCTTTTTTTTTTTTTGGTCAAAGGCAACATCTACTCCTATTTCTAGCATATTTTAAGAGAGGTTAGATCCAACTGAGCCAATTAGACATCGACGAGAACTGAACTACTATCGGACTAGACAGCTACATTACGTACTCATATGGATTTTGAAAAGGGAGGAGAGGTTCAATTGGGCCAATTGAGCACCCGACAAGAAATGAGCTGCTATCGGACTAGACAGCTGCATTACGTACTCATATAGATTTTGAAGAAGGCACAGTAATAAAAGGTAAAATTTAAATCCTCAAGTTCTTGTCCTACCAAAACTTAAAAGGCTTTGGCAGTGGCCAACACCCTATATGCGGTTGGTTCCATATTTAATTTTCTAGCAATTGCACCGATTTTGGGTAATCTCTCTCCTGAAAACGTAGTTGGATCCAATAGTGACAATGAGAGGAACCAGCGGAAGGCGCAGATCGTCAATCCACTTATCATCCATACAAACACAGAAGAGTTATTTGCCAAAATAACTCCCTCCACAAAAATATTCTTCAAATAATTCAATTTCATACTTTATTCCCATAACAGCCCTTTCTGCTGTCCCTTCTATCATATTCAAACGGAAATGAGAAAAAGGGTAAACCCTTTTATTAGTCATTAATACAGTTCCAAAAAATCGCCCTTTTTCTTTGTGACTATAATACTCTACTCTACCTCAATTTTGTAAACCCTTTCATTAGTCATTAAGCTAGGCTTTCTCTAACATCATACTATTAATGAAACCTACGAGACTGCCTTAATTTTGTGTTTCGCAATTGTGAAGAGAAAATTACAAGAACCTCCCACTGGGTTTATGATAATTTCAATTGGCTTCCTTGAGATCTTCAATATCACATCTATCTTCTTTATTTTTAATTTCAATGTAACAATGTCGGCCTAGTATCGATACAAAAATTCATATGAAATGCTAACAAGTATTTTTACTCCTAAATTACCATTACATGATTTTTTTTAAATGTAAATGGAAGGTATCGAATTTAGGATCTTGCATTATACTCTTTTTTTTTTATCATCCGACCCATCCCTCCCCCTTCCCCCCACCCGCCAACCATTACATGGCTTATTAAAAGTTGATATGACAAATTTAACTAAAAAAATAGTTTGGAAATACATCAAAGTGAAAGAAATTTATCTTAAAAACTGTTAATTTTTTTTTCATGTGTGCAAAGAAAATTCTTCATGTTATAGGTAAAATTATTACACCAAACTGATAGTCTAGTTTGAGTTTTCATGCTTTTTCAGAAAAACTACCAACATCGCCACACCTTTCCGATTTATTGTACCTCAGAATCTTTGGAAGTATTATTATACTTGATTTGAAAACTTGTATTGTAATGCGGGATTTCTTTTTTATTCGTTCCAATTATTTGATTTTTGTTCTTATTGAACATGTGCCTTTTCATATAGGAAATTATTTATTGTCCTGTAATGAGTGTATTTTTTTTAAAAATTAGACCCTACCTTGTGAACCCATTTGAAAAACACTACAGAGACTATTATGTAGCTTTACGTGGGAAGAAATGAGAGGATTTCTTATTCTCATAGAAAATGTAGACAAAGAAATAGATGGGGCATAATCCATGAATATGCACTCCTCATGTCATTGATGTTGTATGGTAAAGGGCTCCTCCAAGAACTATCATATGAAACTATCATATGAAACACGGAATTGTCAGCATCCTTACACATGGTGCTTTGTTGCTATTATTAATGTAGAAACACATAATACACACAAAAAATATGAATGGATCGAATCCCCAGCTAAGGGAATGCTGTCCCGTTTGTCTAAAACTTCCAAGAATTATCTTCAAATGGAGCCCAAAGCCAAGAAAAAGTCAAGAAGCAATCAAAGAAAGGATAGGCATCATAGCCTTACCAGAATAATTCAAAGGGGGGGCCTCTCTTTTGTCTTGTTCTAAGCAGAAATTAATAAGAAGCCAAAGGGAGAAATTTAGGAGGGGAAATGAGAATGATGGACAAGTAAAGCTCTCCGAGACTTGCATTAACTTTGGCATTCAGTTCAGAGTTCCCATCATATGGGCATATGGGGGTGATGGTAACTCCTGTAAAGCCACTTGAAGTCGCAGTCTGGCAGTGGAATCCCTACTCCACTCCACAATTACAGAAGATGAGAGTTCTCAAGCATTGGCTGCCTTTTAACTCGTATCTTTACTTAGATTCCATTCCATATGGAAGAGGAATTAGTTGGTATGGAATTCTACCGAGGAACTTTCATCTGTCATCCTAGTAACACAAAAAAAGACACAAGCCTGCTTTACTGGACAAACAGGAAAGGCAAGCAAAAGGGCACAATAGAAACAGCATAATGAAACAATCAACCTGATGGAAGACGCCAAAATACAGTTGGGTTCACTGTATATTTCACATGAGAGGCCGCTCTTGGTACATGACAAACGATTAAAGGCTTAATATTAATGATAAAGGAGTACTGGAGGTAGAGGCCCTCTGCTAGCTATTTGTGATTATTGATCTTATACATTCTTCTGAGTGGGGCATATCTGAAATGCCATTTCAAAAGCTGCCCTGTATATTTATGAGGTGGGCAGAGGAGTTATTTCCAGGTGTGAGGTGTTACAAGTGAGCAATCAAATTTACGGAAGAATCAAACAGAGCTTGTTCGGTTGTGGGATATGTTCACCTGTATTTTGTCTTGTACAAAGTCTCCACATAATAAAGGCCAGAGAATTGATGGTGCTGGCACTCCAAAGAGACTTGCTTTGAATCCTTCATGTTCCATCAGCATCAGGAGAAAAGTCTTTCCAGCGTATGCATGGCAGAGTCCACCTTAGCGGAGGAGGTATGTATTGACTAGTCGTATATACCAGATTGTCCAGGAATTAATATGGTTTCTACTCAAGACTTCACCTTTCCTTGAACCATTCCTTGTTTTCATTTTTTTCACCACTAGCGACAGTAATGGATGACCCTTCTGAAAATATCGGAGGCAGAGAAGAATGTAACAGCAGTGAATCTGGATGGACTATGTACATTGCTTCACCCGTCCATGAAAACAATCCTGAAAATGATGACGACGATGACGACAATTACACTGAAAGGAAAGACTACAAGGATTACCCAAGTGATGATGGTGGCGATCCCGCAAGTGATGATTCAATGGCTTCTGATGCCTCTTCTGGTCCAAGTCATCAAGGAGGACCATGTAGAACCAAGGAGGGAAGCCACCCCAGGGATGATATTGCACATGCTGAGGGTAAAGTCAACAGAAGATCCTCAGGCAAGAAACATGACAAACAGGTAGAGAGAAAACAATATGCTGCTGATACAAAAGCAGCGAAGAAAGAGCAGGGCCATAAGGGAAAGAATGCAACTGAGAACCTTCAAGGTAAAGGCAAGTCTAGAAAAATTAGTCCACTGAAAGGCAAATATGTAAATCTTTTGCAAGTTTTCCTCCTGGTTTGTTTGCAGTCTTTGTCTATGGTTAAGTAAAGGCGTCTAATGGAGGAAATCTCAGCTATCAATTTGCCATACCTGATACTTAGTCCAATTGGTTAATACATTCAGTATAGGTAGCTATATCATGCAATACCCCGTACGTGCTTATCTAGGACATAGATCTGCAAGAACAGGGAAGATGAACTGCTTTGATTTCCCTTTATGCATTCCATTTTTTTTTTTTTTGGCCAGTGTGGCCTTTGTAAAATTATACGTCTCAATGCTCAAGAAGCATTTAAAAACATAATGATCTACGCATAGCTTCTTCATCATTGAATAAGAAACTAGTATGCTATTACAGAACAAATCTGAATGTTACCGACTGCTCGCACACACACACACACAGTAAATCCTGATTAGTTGCAACTGGGTTGGGCAGATTGCAAATGAAGACTGACAAAAAACCCATGCATACAGAAATAGGATCAGAAATATAAAAAGCTAAGTGCTGTAATTTTCCCTTTCCAGCTCAGGCAAGAATTGATAAACTGTTTCATCCTGTCAAAGGAAGTAAACAGGAGGCCCCTACTTTAACAGAAGAATGAAATTAACTAAATTCAGAACTCAAGCTTTGATTGTAAATGAATGTTTATGCATGGCATCTGCAATGCTAAAGATGATTAGAAGACGAAAAATTCTTTATATAAGTTTTGCGAACGCATATTAGTTATTACTGGCAAAGTAGGTGAAGACTACATGCTTCCGCGACTGTTGAAGGACAAGACATTCCAGTTATATCACCGTCAGCGTAGTAGCCAGAAGTTTCATGAAAGTTCTCTGCTAATATACCCAAAAAATTATAACAATGGAAGCTTGTGGTGGACCAGAAAAGTGATTTGGTCAGACGTGAAATACAAAACATAAAATAGTGAAACAGTTAATGAACACATTCTTGGTGCTAGACCATTAACACAGAGAAATGCACTCTCTTGTTGTATCATTGAAGTTAAAAGACTTTTGAAAGCTTTTCATACAAGAACATGCATCCATCAAGCTTAGATCCTTCTGATATTGGCAGAAGGGTTTGCAAGCACGTAGCTGTATCAAGTACCTAAGCAAGCAAAAACAAAGGCACAGCTGAAGAAGGTAAGATGGAAAACAAAAGGAAAAGAAAAGGCAGAAACCAACAAAAATGCATATCAGATATTCTGAGCCACTGGAGCACATAAATGGTGACAACTCTTATTTTCTCCACTGGTTTGTTTGAGGTGGGGTGGGGGGGAGGGGAAGGATAAGCACAAAGATACAAAACTGGCCAAATCAGTAAATCATTGTTCGCAACAAATATAACAGATTAATAAGGCGTAGTCTCCCAGAACTGCATCTCCATATAATAGGAGTACCATTGACTAGAATCAGTCATATGAGACATATTATTCAAAATGACATTCAGAAAAATACTTCAGATCTTTGACTGCTTAGCAATCTTGAACCATTCTGTATGGAAGGATCCTGGCACATCAATCCTCTCGTAGGTATGAGCACCAAAATAATCCCTCTGAGCTTGGACCAAATTAGCAGGCAGCCTTTCCCTCCTATATGTGTCAAAATAAGCTAGACTTGAAGACATACCCGGAGTACTGATACCAGAGTTGATGGCAAGGCAGACAACTCGTCGCCAAGCAGTCTGTCTCTCAACAACCTCCTTTGCAAACTCTGGATCCACCAGTAGATTTGCAAGTTCTTGGTTTCTATCATAAGCTTTCTTGATACGATCCAAAAATATGGCACGAATAATGCAACCACCCTTCCATATCCTTGCAAGTTCCCCAAGTCTCAAGCCCCATCCCTTTTCAGTACTCTTTGCACGAATTAAATTCATTCCCTGTGCATAGCTACATATTTTGGATGCATAGAGAGCTTGTCTCACATCATCAATCAATTTCTTCTTATCCACGTTTTGGTCAGTAAGAATGTCACTGACCCCACTAGACTTGAAGACCTTAGCCGCTTCAGTTCTTTCTTCTTTTAACCCACTAAGGAATCTTGAATCCAATGATGCTGCAATTGTAGGAGCAGCAACTGAAAGGTCTGCAGCTTGCTGAACCGTCCATTTACCAGTACCCTTCATACCAGTTTTGTCCAGGACCTTGTCTACAAGATATCCATCTCCCTTATCATCCTTAATTCCAAAAATATCTGCTGTGATCTCAATCAAGAAACTCAGAAGCTCCCCCTTGTTCCACTCTGAGAAAACTTGTTGCAGTTCATCATTAGACAGCTTGCCAACTGATTTTAGCACATCATAAGCCTCAGCTATGAGCTGCATGTCACCATATTCAATCCCATTGTGAACCATCTTAACAAAATTCCCAGATCCTCCTTCACCTACATATGTAACACAAGGGCCACTATCAGGTACTTGGGCAGCCACCTTTAATAGAATATCTTCAATGTACTTGAATCCTTCAAATGAACCTCCAGGCATCAATGAAGGTCCATGACGAGCACCCTCTTCACCACCTGAAACTCCCATTCCAAGATAGAGCAGACCTTTTTCATTCACGGCTTTCACTCTCCTCTCTGTGTTCTCATACCATTCATTGCCACCATCAATGATACAGTCTCCTTTCTCCATGTAAGCAGAGAGTGTCTTGATGGTTTGATCCACTGGAGAACCAGCCTTCACAAGAATAATGATGACACGAGGCTTTTGGATTGATTGCACAAAGGCTTCAGGATCATGAAATCCAAACACAGGAAGGTTTCCCTCTAGTTTAGCTCGCTCAACGGTCTCGTCAACTTTTGAAGTGGTTCGGTTATAAACAGAGATTGGGAATCCTTTCTCAGCAATGTTAAGGGCAAGATTTTGGCCCATCACAGCAAGGCCACAAAGGCCAATCCTTGTTGGTGTTGCCATATCCTTTTCCTGTAATGGTTATATCAGAACAAGTTTAAACTTATTTCTATTTTGACAAACAACTAATGGGCATTAGTTAATGCCCAGGAAACTACACATGTGGCATGCAAAAGAACATCTATGAATGCATTTAGAAACAGAAAAGTAAAAAATAATCAGAATGAGAAGAGCATGTTCTTTTTCCTCTTTCCACTACTTTTGAGATTGAAATTAAGCAAAGGCATTAACCAAAACTTCTACTTTTGTCTAAGAAGTTCTACAGGGAAGGTATAGAACGATAGGCTGACACCAGCAGAGTTATAAATCTAGATAATAAGAGAAGTACAAAGAAAGACTAGTACTTGACTCTTAGTTCTATAGGGAAGGTAAAGAACAACAGGGTTATACCAGCAGACTCATAACTTTGACTAATCTGTCAGCTAAATCAGTATGCTTTGACAACCTCAGACGTAGAGAAAATTCTAATGTTATGATGATTTTTAAAAAAATTCTACAAAGGGGGCATTTTGTGTATGGGATTCTGTAAAGGGGGTGTTCGCATTTGGCAAATGCGAGTTCCTTGAGCTCGCATTTGCCAAATGCGAACTTTCCCTGAATTTTCCAACCACCGAAATACAAAAAAAAGAGAAAAAGATGTTGAAGACCTCGCATTTTGTCTCTGTGGTTTTCTTTTTGCATTTACGTTTACTCTGGCTCTGGGGTGCAGTGGGTCATTTGACCCAAGGATTTCCCCTCCCAGAAGATATTTCCTCAGACTCGACAGAAAAAAATGGAAAAAGCAGCACAACCCACATGATATTTACATCCAAATTTGACATCAAATTTGAACTTTACATCGGATTAAAGTATTAAATAAATATAAAACGCATAAAAATCAGGCTTTGCAACAAAAGTTCATACTTTTATGCTGTTTGTGAGCTACAGAGCACAGCCACGAATTTGAAAGCCATTTGCGAAGGGAAAGAAAATGTGCAGAGCAAAGGGTCACAAAATGCGTTGGGGATGACTGCTGAGGCAGAAATGGCAGCTGGTTGGCGTGCAAATGGCGTCTGGTGGAAGCTCAAAAATCTGGTGGAAGCTCAACAATGGCGGACAACAACCGACGAGAAAGAAAGAGATTGAGGGATTTTGGGCAATTTCCTCTTGGAAGCTTGGACTGGTGTCTAGCTAAGCAAAAGACGAGAGAGTGAGCTGGATGTGCAAAGTTTCGTTCCAATTTGTGCCGCTCTGCTTTTGGATTTGAATGCCGAATGTTTGATGTAAAGAACGGAGCTCTGTTTTGGGTTTAGGTGAAAGAGACTGAGAAATGCGAGGTACTTTTTTTTTTTTTAAAAATGTATCCTAGCTCGCATTTGCCGAATGCGAGCTAAGTAAGTTCGCATTCAACAAATGCGAACAACCTCATTTTAGAAACGCCTCCACCAATAGCCTTGCTTGTAGAAACTCTTTTTTTTTTCATCATAATTCAAGAATTTACTCCTCAGACGTATAGATCTTCACTTAAAGCGTTAAACCAATCTTTATCAAGAAGGGACGGCGTGGATCAACTATAACTTAACCAACTTCCAATTTACTAGACCAAAAACTCAAAATTTAATTCGCTTTTGCCATTTCATTCTTCCATTTTCATCCCAGTTACAGAGCAAGATCGAAATAATCAACTCACACAATAATTAAAAAAGCCTGAATACAAAATCCTTAAAAGTCAGAGCTAAAATCCGAACACACAGAGCAGCCTCCAAAACAAAGGATCAGGCAAACTTAACGACCTCTAAAAAAAGATCCAAGTTTTTACCCAACAAAATCACATTTCTGATCAAAAGCGAAGAACCTTTTTTTTTCCACTAGACAAGAACCGAGTACATTGACCTTAAGATCACAAAAATTAACAAGCAGAGATCGCCTACAAAAATCTGCTGACCTTGATAACATGATATTAATTCAAAAAAAATCTTCCTAAGGCTAACGTGAATTATACTATCTAACAAGAATGCAGACCGAAAGTTCAGTGGAGACAGGAAATTGCTACAAAGATGTCAAGAAAATCATTACAAGATCGGAAATTGAAGCAAATAAGCAACAATTACCTGAAAAGATTCAACTTTGTGGAAAACTAGAGCAATTAAACAGAACCCAAAAATTTTAAGAAAATGGTCTTGAATATCACAATCACACATGATAGAAAAGCAATATATTGATGAAGAAAGGAAAATACATGTACCTACCGCAAGAGTTTGGTGAAGAGAGGTGGAGTCGTAGAGAGTTGAGAGAGAGGCGGGTCTATCTTGCTTTGTTGAATAATTGTGAGTCAACTGACGCTGGCTGCTTTTTACCCTCCTCAGTATTTTTAAAAAAAAAAAAAAAAGAGAGAGAGAGAGAGAAAAGTTGTACTTAAACATAATGGCTGCTTTTAGAAATTTTTTTCAACTCTTTGGCCTTCTCCCTTTCTAAAATTCATTCTATAGATAATGAATTAATTTGGCATTATTTTTTTGCCTTTTTCAGGATTTATGAGTATTCACCTTTCCTTGCAAGCTAGGAGTTGGCTGTTCTTTTGTGATTTTTGGAGCAAAGCATGGTACAAAATCCGTTGTGTGTAATAATTGAAGCCCTTTTCGCTCAAAATTATATCATGAAATTCCCCCGAAGCTTTAAAGCTGTAAATTCGTAATCTAGAAACTAAAGACTTTATTGGTAGAAAAATGATTCTCTAATAGTTATCCACTCCAAGAAATAAGAAAAAGCACTTATAATCCATTACAAGTAGTTGAACAAAATTATTCCTGAGCCAATGATAGTGGTATGCATATTTGTAGCAAAAAATTGTTCAAAACATTGTCACATGTTGTTAAATAAATTTTTGTCCTTCACTTTTAAAATAGTGATCTTACATTCCTTGTAAAATAAAATCGGTAATTTTTAGTTTTAATTTAGGTTTT
This sequence comes from Coffea humblotiana, assembly GCA_023065735.1. Classification (NCBI taxonomy): domain Eukaryota; kingdom Viridiplantae; phylum Streptophyta; class Magnoliopsida; order Gentianales; family Rubiaceae; genus Coffea; species Coffea humblotiana. The sequence goes on along the minus strand of CM041218.1, from coordinate 4,621,115 downwards.
TGACCACTTTTTATTGTAAATCCATCACGTGGCCTGCATATAATTTTTTTTTAAGGGAAAAAAGGTTAGGTCTCATTTGTGATTAAACAAATGACTCGATTTATATTTATTTTTGTCTATAAAAAAAGTATGATCTAATTTGAACTATGTTCATTTTCTTTTTCTTCCTAAAAAGGTGGGATCTACCACAATGTATATTCATTTTTGCAACCAAAAAAGTGATATCTAACCTTTTATGTATGAAAAAATGATTGCATGCAAGTCACGTAGCGATTTTAGACTAAACAGATGTAGAAAATTTATGTAAGAAATGTAAAGTTAACATTTTAAAAGTGAATGACGAAAAATTTTATTTGATGAAATGTGAACAACGTTTTTGAAAGATTTTCATACATGTAGCTCAGAATTTTGTACTCTAAAACTGTCAAATTTGGGTAAACACACAATTGTTGTTGAGATCAATAACAGTTGGTTTGTGTGCTATTATTATAATAATACTGCCACAAACTACTTGACAATTGACCCAATATTTTAAAGTCAGTTCGTGTCTAGCGTGCAACCTTAACAAGCTGCCTTTCATGGTTGGCGGATTGTTGGATCCAGGAAATTGATATGTGACCTAAGATCGTTAGGCGGTAGGTGAAGAAAATTCATCCATTTTTGGTTGCATCCCATTATGACAACTTCATTTTAAATTTTATTTCTTTTAATTTCCAGTTAGACATCTAATGTGATGATACAATTCTGACATTGGGCACGAGAATGAGGGAGTAGATTGAGCGAGTCTTGGAAAAACCAAGAATGAATTGTTCTAAAATTTGTTGTAGCTTATCATAATTATTAGGGTAAATTATTTAGGAAGCCCAAAAAACTAATTTAATACTACCAACTTTTGGCTTCTCGTCCATTTCAATCTTAAATTGGCTCATCAATTATAAAAAGCATCAAATTCTCATGATTCAACACGTGTTCGTTAAAACTTGACGAATCTAACAGTGAAAATAAATTGAAAGATCAAAATTTGATACTTTTAATCGTTGAGAGATCAATTTCAGAGTTAAAATAGATAAATGTTAGTTTAAGAACTCCCTTCATAATTTACCTAAATAAACCATTAAAGCCGGCCTTTATTTTGAAATTACACAAGCTCTTCCTAAGTTCTATATCTTAGGCCATGTATCATTCACTACACCTTTTCATGCTAGCTAGTCCTAGCATGAAATTCATTTGCATTTTTTAGAATTATCCATGTAAATGCTAGATGATAAGGAAGAGTTTTTTTTTCTTTAGAACATAACAACATAAGGTATCTCTGAGTAAACAATTGAATCGGCACAACTAGGGCTGCTCCTACTAAATTAATTAAAGTCCTTGCAGGCATGCCATTAAAGAAAACTGACTTAATTGTAAGATATAAAAATAAAATGACCTTATTAGGATGTGTTACGTTTATGAGCTATATCAAGATACACGACTAAATTTCAGATTAGAGCAGTGGATTTCGGAATCAGACTAAAAACTTAAATCCCACGTTCCCTTTCCAAATGCTGCATTTGATGAAGTTACAGGCACCATTTCTGATGCTCTAAGCTGATGGAGTTCTTGGAAGAACTTCTTCCCTGGTTTGAAACTACAGCCTGGATGCTGAAAGCCTGAAACCACAAAGTCATGATCACGCCTTCATCTTCACAGCTTATAAAAAGCGTGTTACTTCGTCAAAATACAATCACGCTTCAACCACCATCATACCTAGTAACTTGCGTACATCGCTGCAAAAAGAACATAAACACCCCCCCCCTTTTCTTTTCTTTCTCTTTTCAATCCCAAAAACAAAAATACTGCAGAGACTGTAGTAGCCTGCGTATTTATCATCCTGGACATCATTTTCGTTCCACCAAAAACACACCCTAAGCTAGCCCAGAAGCCACAAAAACCACGCTTTACATCGCTGCGTGAGGGAGGACCGCAACTTTGCATGGATAGCAAATTTTTTCAAAAAAAAATTTTCCTTCCCCGTCGTAGACACATTTCTCGATCTATCTTTTTATGTTTCCAATCATTTTTTTATCTCACATGCATTACGTCATAAAAAATGTTACAGTAATTATTCAAAATAATTATTTGAAATAATACTCTATCCAAAGAAAGCTAACTCTGCGTATTCATCATCCTGGACATCATTTTCGTTCCACCAAAAACACACACTAACTAAACTAGCCAAGAAGCCACAAAAACCACGCTTTGCTTTAACACACCCATTTGCACCACAAATATAAAAGTTCCCAAAAACAAAAAAGAAAAAGAAAAAGAAAAATACGGTTAGAATGCTCATTTTCAACAACATTTCCATTCCTTTACGTACACCCTTAGTCCTCAAAACCAGTCCACGAAGAAACGCCGTCGTTCTAGCTCAACAGCAGCAGCAGCGGCAGCAACGGACACTAACGGCTTTAACTAACTTGACAATCTCCGACGAGGCGTTAGCCTCACGTGGGTTCGCTCTTCACCGTACGATCAACAAGCTCGACCTTGACCACCTCAACTCGGTGTTCGTAGCCGTCGGATTTCCGAGGCGGGACACCGATAAGATACGAGTGGCGTTGGAGAATTCGGATGCGCTGCTGTGGATAGAGTACGAGAAAGCCAAGAGGCCCGTGGCGTTTTGCTAGAGCGACGGGGGATGGTGTTTTCAATTCTATAATTTGGGACGTTGTTGTGGACCCCAGTTTCCAAGGGATTGGTTTGGGGAAGGCTGTGATGGAGAGGTTGGTGAATGTGCTGTTAGAGAAAGGGATTACCAATATTGCTTTGTATTCGGAGCCCCGGGTTCTGGGGTTTTATAGGCCTCTGGGTTTTGTAGCGGATCCGGATGGGATCCGTGGGATGGTGTACTCCAGGAAGCAAAAGAAGAAAAGGTAGGCTAGAGTTTGCCGCTGATTTTTCGTGAGAGTATTTTCTCTTTTGACTAGAATTTTTTTTTTTTAAGGCACAAGCAAAGTGCTACCCTACAACGCATTTTTTCTTTAACTTCTAATATAAACTGCTACTCTACAAATACTACAATGCATTTGTTTATTGATGATACGTTTTTATGGTGAGTTTATTTTCTATAACTGTTGAAAATTTTCAAAATTTGTATTTAGTGATTCTAGAATATATATATATATATGTATTATATTATGAATCAAATGATTTTAAAATGTACATATATTATGAGACATGTATATTTATTCATGAATATATTCATGTATACTGAAATCCTTAAATGTAAGGATAGATTCATGTTTTTTATCATAGGATCATGTGATGCATGAATTAAAGTACACGAATTTGTACATAATATCTTGAATATATTCATATAAGTATTTATTAAATTCATTTATTTTTTTAAATAATTTTTCCTATATAAAGAGGTCAAGTAGAGAGTGATTTGTTACATAAAATCACTTTTCTACTGCTTTAAATTCTTTGAAAAGCACTCCTGAATTCAAGAGGATTTATCTTATTTTGTTTAAGAGTTTAAGACAAACAAACTTTATCTTATTTTAAAGGATATTTGTCTAAGGCTTATTGTGGGTTATATCGAACAAATAAATTCTAAAGGAAAGTGATATACAATCACGATGTAATACTCCCAACAATAACTTCTCGTGATTTGTGTGTTGTGTGTGATAAGTCTGATTATTCATTTGACTGTATCTATCGTTCGCTTTTAATGCTTGCTCCAATCTCCTTATACTGAAATTAGTGCCATTTAATTGTAAAATCAATAAATTACCTAACACAAAAAGACACTAATATGGGAAGGGAAGCAAAGTATAAACAATATAATTGGCATCACGTCCACACAACTTCTCTTATTCTATTTCTTTCTAAACTAACAAAATGGACAATGAAACCCGACTAAGTTGATCAGTCACTTCACATGTAATTGACAGCATATGAGGTTGAATCCTCTAAAAAGCAAAGATAAATAGAGAACTACTCTTAATTTTTTTTTTGTAACTATTTTTTTCATTTCCATCCCTTTCCCATTCCCATGTGTTAAGACTCAAAATTCGAACTCTAATTCCGATAACCGGGAATTTTAAAAACCCTTCCTTGACAACTAAGTTAACTCTAGTGATTAACTACCATTGATCCTATTTAAAAAAGGGGAAAAAATAGCCAAATGATTCCTAAATGTTTTTGGGTAAGTGATTCCTAAATGATTAGAGGATACCTTTGGCTTGGAGTAATTCATGAATTCAGGATAATACATGTTAAAAACTAGTTGCAGCTTCAAATAATGACAGATCCAACGTTTACAGATCCAACGTGGGAAAGCGTAATAACAAGATCAGACAAGCCAATGGTTGAGTTTATGTGCATACCAAGATGAGGCGCCTAAGGTTGAGCTTCCCCGAAAATAACTGGTTTGGAGTAATTTAGGGATTTAGTCTAATTTTGACAATGCCACCACCACAGCAATGATCAAACAAGCAACTGCAGGTACTGTGGTATTTAGATACCATTTCGTTGGAAGATACTGACCCAAGGCAATCATAACAGTAAATGCAGAAGCGCTCACACCGATTTTGAAGAGGGTTTTAGCAATATTTGGATGCCTTCTCAGAAAGAGAGCTGCGAACATACTGCCAAAGAAACCAATACCAGTAGCGCAAGCAAAGAGACGAACACTTAACGAATGAGGCGACTGAGCTGCGACAATGGTAGCCATGGTCTGACCAGTGAATCCAAGAATGGCATTGTTTACGCCATTAGGGAACCCAGTTTCTCGAGGCTGGACTTCGTCATCCCTGGATGAAGCTGAATTGTCATCGTCATCATCATCGCCGGATGAGGCTGAACCGGACATATTAATTCCTTCCTCTGACCCATTTGCAGTCGTCACCAATTCGCCCATTTCTCAAGAGGCACCATCTCGCATCATGACTGGGTCTTCACGAGTGGTATTATTGATCTCATTCCCGAGCCTGGTTTATTGAGAAGGACCATCTGGCATCAAGGTCGAGGTTCCAGGGATAATATTGTTTATATCATGTGGAAACCTGGTTTCTTGAGAGGGAGCATCTGACATTGTGGTCAAGTCTTGACTGTTATTGGCATCAAGTATATCAATTCTTACCTCTGACCCAATTGAAGATTGTTGTTGACTGAAATGCAAGACTACAGTTTTTGTCTTCTGCCTTGATAAGATTGCAATATGGCACATCAGAAGAATTATGTGAACTTGCAAATGAAGAGATGGTTGTACGAGCCAAATCATTTGGCGAGATTACTGTCAGTGTGTCATATTCCTCACGTATCTCAAATCTTTTTCCAGCTTCATTTGAAGTTTCTCTTCGATTGGGGCATGGAACTAAAGAAGTAGGCGATGCTATCTGTGCCTTGATGCTCTCCGTCCCTTCATTTGGCATCCTGGGGGTTTCGGTAACAGTATCCTCAGATATCTTAACTCTTCCAGCTTCTTTTGAAATTTCTCCTTGACTGAAATGCAAGCCAAAATTATTAGGTAGTGCAATCCCTAGAATCCTTGGTATCGAGGAAGAAGACGGTAGTAAGTCGGATGATGTGACCCAAAAAAGAAACTATAATTTCATTTACTGATTGACAATCAGTAAAAACAACAGCATAAATGCATTGTTTACTTGTAAAATACATGAAACTCTATATTCTGTGAAACAAAGTAATGTAAATCATAACTAAATGAGTAGATTAACAAAGTTAAAAATCATAATTTCAACATAACACAGTAAAAACACATGTGACCATCTAAGCACAGTTATCTGTAATATACACTTGATATTGGGGGAAAGCAAGTAAATAATCATTCAACTGTTGATCGTAATAGATACCTGTTCCTAATAGAGATTTTAGTTCTCCTGTGTTAAATAAGGATCTTGGCACACACTTATGTGTATCGAGATCTTAAAATGTTTCACTTTGACTATCAAAAACTACAATGAGACTTTTTAAAGTAGAGAGCATTGTGTAGTTCTCGGTTAATTGAAGAGAGTAGATGTTAAATTTAACAAGTTTCCTGGTCTCAGTGAAGTTAAACACTTTCATGCTCCCCTACAAAGAGACGAATTCAATAACTACAATCAAGATTCGAGTATTTGAAGTATGAGTACAGAACAGACAAATTTTATGATCAGCGACTTTCTATTTGTTTTTTCATTTTGAATATTTTAATTGGCAGGAGTTGAAGGAACAAGTCCAGAAGCTAAGTGTGTCTCAGTTGTGTCCTGGAAAAGGAGTCAATATCAATTTCTGATTTCACTATTGGGATCCTATTGGACCTATTTTCTGGGAATTTATCAAGGATGACACAAGGAGTAACGTCTTTGATGGCTGCTACTCCTGGAACCTTTGTACCACTGATTACATCAGAGGATCAGCTTGTTTGGACTGCTAGTGCCTCTAGCATATCCTCTGTTAAGTCTGCTATGCAGGTTATGAGGAGCGAGGGGTAGAGAGCACAATGGCATAGGTTGGTGTGAGGCAAAAATCACATCCCTCGCTTCACTTGGCTATTATGCAAGAGGAGATTGTCCACAGACCACAGTGGATAGAGTTAAGAAGTGGGACAATGTTGTAGTAAATGATAGATGTGCATATTGCCACCAAGAAGAGGAATGAGCACTTATTCTTTGGCTGTGATGTCGTTTTACTGTGTGGCAGAAAGTGCAAAGAAAGAACTAACTTGGTTGTTTTTTCACTGGAACTCCAATAGTTTTGTTGGTTGTCTTAAGAGACTGGTTTTTGCTGTGTTTGCGTATCAGGTGCATAGGGTGAGAAATGCTGCAGTTTTCAAACAAGTTCTTGCAGCTGCAATTGGTGTCTTGAATGCTAATATATCATATGTGCAGCATGCAGTTCTGTGTTCGGGAAAGGTACCAAGAAATCAGGAGAATTGGCGCCTTGCTCTCAAATGGGTATTCCTCTCAGTTGTACGTCTTGAGATTGGGATTGCTCTTTAGTTTTGTTATATATATATATATATATAGGAATATATACGTGTAAATCTGAGGTCAAGCCTCTGTATACAAACACTCTTTCCTAATGTCAATGAAAATTATTACAATTTTGCTCAAAAATAAAAATGTCCAGAAACTAAGAGTTAGAGTAAGTCCAAACTCCAAAGTTCGGAAACAGACTAGGATAGGCGAAAAGCTGCTCATTTAGAAGGAGACCAGAATAGATGAAGCCTGTCCATAATATATGTAGACACTCATGCTTTGTGTGCACACACTCAGCATAATGTACACAAAATTTTGTAAACCAACTTAGCTCGTCTAAACAGCTATCTCATCCGAAGAACCTAGGTCGTCCAAACAATTCAGCTTGTTATAATTTTGTTTTTACATAAATCTTCTATTGCATTCCCAGAATAATTCTCCAAATTTATTGCATTTACTACTCCGGTTTGTTTTAGACGTACAAATTTTTAAGAAATTCATATATTTCACTATGAATTAGCATGCCCATGATATGTGCCAAGCATTATGGAGAATTTTTTAATACTACCACATCATCCTTGACAAATTGGTGTAGGAAAGAAATTAGCCCTCTAACCAAATTCTCCTATCTCAGATGACCCTCTCTGGCCCAAGCACCACTGGCCATAGGTCCAAGTCCCTCCCCATATGTTTTGCTCCCAATACTATTGATATACTAGCATACACAGTTTTGTCTAAACAAATCTAAATGGGGTTAAGCGCCTCTATGTAAAGCTGATGGGACAAACTCAAATTTAAGATAAAGTTGAGGGGGTTTTAGTGTCAAATTTTTTCTTTAAATAATTCGCGCATGACCATCATTAGTTCGATGTGTACTAAAATTCCACAATATCATGAATCCAGAGCAACAAAAAGTGACTTACTCAGAAGCTGAATCATCTGACCTGCGAAACTTGCAACACTTTTCGCTTGGATTGCCATGATACTGCTCCAACATCCCTTCATGGCCAGCACCGAATTTCTTGACCTAATCATGCAAAAATGAATAAATAAAATAAAATAAGAAAACCTCGTGCATCTTTATTTCAAGCATTGCTACACATTTCATCCCTGAAATGAAACTAAACGTATCAATTTTCTTGGGACTTTTTTTACAATCTTATTTAGCTCACTATATTATTTTTTTTGTGTCAATTGACTCATAAACTATTAAGAGTGATCAAGTGGGCTATTCCATATATTTTCAGTTCACAAAAAGGGAAGGTGGTGGCAGGAGGAACAAGAGGAAAGAAAGGGTAAGTGGACGGCATCATAAACGGGCAAGGCATTGGGTGAGGTGTTTGGTCTTTTAACCAAACAGAGTGAAAGCCTCGAGGGGTAGGACGTAAGACTCGAGAATTTTGATTTTTAAAATATTTAATAACCTATAACAATAAAAAAATATAAATATAAAACTAAATATAACAAAATTAAGAAAATTATAGAAAATAAATATAATTATAATAAGGGTATTGAAAAACCTGATCAAATATCATGAGACAATAGTTGTAGACATCAAAATATGATTAATTATTATATAACGGCTAATAACATTACTAGGGAAATTCAGATATTTAAACTTTTATGGTAGATATAACTGTATAAAAATGATAAAATTTAAAAAGAATATATAACTTTTGGGGCTAAATCGGAACTTGAGGTAACATGTGAGCTAAGTTTTAAAAGTAAGCCCAAATTTCAGTACCAAAACAGGATTGAACAAAAATGTGGCGGATCAAAGTGTAATTTTGGAGACTTAATTGTCATCTTCCCCAAATTTTCACCATTAAAGCTGCAATTTATCGAGAGCAGCCGGCAGTCACGCGCCACCTTTACAAGTTGATTGAGTCGTATGCCAAATGAATCATTCACTTCTTCCCTAGTGCCTGGGGGCGTTTGCTTATAAGGCGCGCCCCCCAAGAACGCCTGCAAAACCATCGGGTCAATGCTGGAGAGAAAGGGGGTGGTGGGTAAAGGTGGTTGCGCAAGGGGTTGGGTGGCCGTGGTGGTTCTATTACAATAAAGTTGTCGACAAATTCACAACCAAACACACATCCAAATAATATTTGATGATTCATGGGATCGATACTTACCGTCGTCTCTTCGAATGCATCGAGTGCTCCTTCTTGCTTAGCTTTTACCTCCAATCGTTTCTTAGAGTTTCCCTGCCATCGTTTTCCCTTAGCTTTTCCTTCAACCTTTCCTGCTCAGCTATTTCCTCCTCCAACCTTTTGACTTGCATAGCTATTTCCTCCTCCAACCTTTTGACTTGCATAGCTATTTCACGACCCAGCAGTATCCTCCGAGCTTCCATTTCCTCCATTTTCAAACGATTCCCTATCACGTCCGTAGATCTGCGTAGCTGATGATGCAAAAAATAAACTAAAAATCCTAAAATACAAAAATCTGCAGTTTTTTTTTTTTGTATTTAAAGAATGTTAGTAATTGATAAGTAAAATCTTTAATTTTTATTATTACTCTATAAAGCATTTTCTCAAAAGTATAAAGATTACACCTAAAATACAATACTACACTTGGAAGAACAAGAAATAAGTCCTTGTTTGGATTGCTGTTTTTCGCCGAAAAATTACGTTATTTTCCGTGATCACATTCCCTTATTATCTTTTTTCTTTACGTATATCAAAATTAAATCGCTACAGTAATTTTTTCATGTAAAATGTCGAAAAATGCAATTCAAACAGGCCTAAAACTCCTGTTATAACACATTATAATAAAAATTAGTATAAAAATCAATCACAGATATTAAATTTAAAAGAAGAGAAGGATCATAACATCTCAAAGCTAGTGCAGGAGCAAAAGGATTGAACAAAATCTTCTTTTCTTTTCATAAGATGAGGGGGAAAAAAGAATTGGACAAAATATTTCCGCGGCCCGGCGCCCCGGGGGGGGGGGGGGTTGGGACGGAAGTAAAGAGTTCATGGATTTTTAATATAAAAACACAATTTCTCAAAAAAATTAGGGGGGGCGACTGCATTGATTATTTGCTAAATGAAAATGATCGCATAATACTTGGGTTGTGGATCTTCCAATCGTTATCACCTCCTCATCGGGCCAGCCAAAGTCGAAACTCGGCCACTGGCTTTCATTGTTCCACATGCTTTCGGGATCAAAAGTTTCATAGTTCCACATGTTTTTGCCAAAGTCGGAACTCGCCGGACGGCTTTCCGGCGCGCACAGGCTCCGCCGAACTTTGGTTTCAAGGTCCAACATGTTTTGGCGATCAAAAGTTTCAGAAAGTTTCGGCCTTCGGAATCACGTCGGAGAGGACTCTGGGAGGTCAGATCTCGGCGGAGGGCTCTGTTTGATGATAAGTCCACTTCCAGTTCCAGTAACAGCGACGGAGTGATCTAATGTCGATTATCAATCAAGTCATCAGCAACTGGGTGGAGGTGCTTCGGTCGTCACATATTTTACTTAGCCCGGTGGGGCCCAAAAGTAAGGTGTCGAAAGTCGTTACACTTTGTCAAAAGTCCAAAAATAAAATCAAATTTTTCGTATCCTCTCCCTGTCGACGAGCTCCTTCCTCCTTCCTTCCTTCCTTCCTTCCTTCTGCTTTACCAATTATTACTTGTCATGGCGGGACTGGGTAGGACAACCCACTGTCTAAATTTAGGGCGGGTTGATAAGAGCCATGGTCAGTCCATCCGTGACTTCACCTCTTCTATCAATTTAATAATCTCAGCTGCTGCGGTGGCGGGGATGACCTTGTCTCCCTACGACGAAGACTCTGTTGGCAACCGGATTCCGACCATAGTGTTCAAGGGCCAGGCATCTCGCTTTCACGCCTTTGTTCTATTTATTATGTTTGGTTTTACAGCCTCCTTGAGCGCCTTGTTGTCATACGGCAGGCCCAAGATTGCTAGGGTTTTCAGACGCTGTTCGGTGATTTGCTTGTCCTGTGCTGCCGCTGTCCTTCTTTATGCTGCCTGTGCTTCTTTAGCGTCTGATCGGTAGATGATACCTGAATTGAAGGACGGAAGCCGAAAATTAATTTCTACGCTCACCTTGTGTGGGTTTTCTTGATCGGCAAATCAAGCTTGACCGTTTCCCAGAATCGGCCTGTCCTCTTGTAAGATCTTCTCAGTGACGAAAGCATGTACACAATTTAGTTTTCTGCATGTATTGAATGTGAATCTTAGTATGTTATGTTTCCATTATTAATTCCTCAATTTGAAGCGCTTTTTTTTTTGCCCCTTTTCTGAAATGAAGGCTAAGACTAACCCCAAAAATCTGGTTAAATACGAGGGAACTAATGGTGTCTATTTGTCCTTTCAGTGCTGTGGTACTTTATTTGCTGCAGCAGTGAACTAAAAATAAAATGCAGTTTTTGCTGAAACTATAAACGCAGACTAAAAATTTCGTCGTCCAATAGATTACTCCTTTCAAGACCAGTCCCAGAACGTCGTGCTCTTGTAAGATCACGGCAATAAAGCATGTGCGATTTATTTTGCTGCTTCTGGTTGTCTGTGAGAATGCATTCAATTTGAAGGTTTCTTTTTCTTTGTTTTTGAATGGAAGGTTAAGTTAAAGCTTATAATCTGGTTAAATTGGAGGGGAGATTATGGTCTCTATGTTGTGTGATATCTGGTGCAGCAGTAAACTAAAATCTGGTGAAGCAGCTTTTGCTGAAAGTATAGATTTAAGGTAAAATTTTGAAACTTTGTAACTCATCCCAATCCAGAACAAATCAGACAAGAACTTGTATAGACCTACTTTAGCAATTGCATCCCTGAATCCATACTGCATTAGCTGAGGTCCCTCAATCTGAAAGGATGGAACGAAATTCAATAATTTCATCTCCTAAGCTACACTTCTTGGCAATGGATAGTCATTCAGTCAAAAATGATGAACAAAAAAACTTACAAAAATAGCTGGTGGGAGGCAGAACAGGAGAGCTATAATTGAGATGTGAGCGTAGACGTTGGTGCTGTCCATTCCTGTCTGTCTAACCACAGAAATTGTGCAAGAAGGTGGAACAAGATGAGGAAGTAAACGCTTCCATCAATTGGCTTATCCAGGACTACTTGGAACAAATCTGGATCTTGTTTGAGTAAGGCATGCTTAGAAAGTTAAAGAGGAGGAAAACAATAATTTTAGGATGGCTAACGAGCCTAATTAGTATTTGCTTCTCTAAGTCTAACCGCCCACACTCATCTCCAGTAGCAATGTGAAGCTTCACAAAGTTTTCACTCATTAATGAAACTAGTCAAATGTTGGTTTATTAGACAACTGGGACAAAGGGCTGATGTACAAAGGGTTTTGGTTTGCATTATGGTTGACTTATGCATAGAAGTGTTGTGAAATTTGAAGTTTTCAGTCACTGGATAGCTAGGATATTGAGTCAGTTTCATGTTGACAAGGTAATTGATGTATGCAGACATAACCATAACCTAACTAAATTTTAAGATGCTTCAACTGGAAGAAATGGGCACATACAAGAGCATCTGAGTGCTGTTTCATGGAATCCTCGATCATTGACTGGTAGTCTTGTAGTTTGAAGATTTCAGTAGTTCTTAATACCCGGGTGCACAACAGATGGATTTGATAATCATATAGGATGATCAAGATGTTGCTCCTGATCATGCAGCATGTAAGCTATGAATGCAGAAGTTACCATACAGAAACCAATGAGGGGCAGTAGTACCTTTTGAGGTATCTTACCATTGCTTTCTTGGAATAGATGCTTCTGTAAGTAAAGGCTACATTTGAGATCATTGCACCGATGAAGCCGGTCCCGTTGAATGAAAGTTCTGTCATTGATGCCATTGACGCACATGAGATTCAAAATTGAAAAACTCAATGAATAATGGTTTATGCTTTTAGATTCTTGCAGTTGCTTTATTAGCCAGAGTTGTGATGTAACAGTTGTTAGTGACTTTATTTAAATATAATGAAGATTTCCTATTCTTTCGAGCAAATCCAAATTCAGGAAAGCACAGCTCTTTCTTTAAAATGAAATTTTTTTTTGTGGAAGTGGTACAATTGAGAAACTTACCAATTACTACAGACGCCAGCGATAACCACAGGGACAGCGGAATCTGGTGACCGAGTACAAATTAAGAAGCAGCAGCATTGAAGAATGGTTCCAGGGCTGCACTGGATAAATGCACAATGAATGGATTAACGAAACTTCTAATTATTGTTCATTTCTTTCTAAGCACACTTCGAGTACATGGGCCTTAAAACCTGGGAAAAGAAAAGAAAACAAAGAAAATAATGATGCTATACGTACAACATCATCACCGACTTTTGGTTTGATGGTACTTTCATAGAGTCATCACCTTTGATGGTATGTGTGAAAGAAACAGCAACCGCAGCAAGTGACACATTGGGCATAACATGTCCAAGAGCATGACAGAATGCCGCTGGAGTGAGAAGCGCAAAGAGTTCCCTATCAATTGGCAGGAAGAAAAGTAACCTTGTTAATTGGATTGTATTTTTTTAACTTTTTTGATCAAAAAATTACTGTAACGAATTAATATATGTAAAATAAAAAGATGATTGAAAAATATATTCCACGAAAGCATCGCAATTTTTCTTTGATAACTTGCGATCCAAACACTGCATTTTAAGGAAATGAAACTCACAGCACGCTTTGGTAGACCAATCGCCCAACTGACAAGGCAATAGACAACACCAACAATGACGTGCACAAATGAGACAAAGCTGCAAAAACAGCATGGAAATTCTCAATGTAGGACAGAAAAATTTTATTAGAAGATCTTTTAGTTATTTGAGTAATTTGCTACATTAAGGTTTACTCGTGAATTTAAAATGAGACAAAGCTACGACGTCGTTCTATTTACTCTTTTATTCTGCTAGTTTATTTGAGCATTTGTACAAAACGTGATCGGTTACATATTGATTTAATTGCTGGAATTCATTTCTTCATCCTGACAGGCATATTTAGAATGTTTCTACTTTACCACCATTATACTATTCACTCGCACGTGCACGAGGCTGACAATTATTTTATTACCCGTGAAGAATACCATGAAAAAGTTTCATAGTACCATCTGCAAATGTGTCATTTTTTTCCGAAGAGGATTGGATTTGGTAATAAGGCGGAAGAAATTCGTGACCAGAAGATTTTAAATTTAAGATCCCAACTTTTAACAAAAATAAGTCATTTTCTTCATTTTGACTTTTGACTAATGAGCATAAAAGGCATGGGTGGGTGCACTGGGATCAAGAGCATGGCCGATTATCAGTGACAATGGTGTAACATTTTTTGAGCGAAATCTAATTTACATGAATTACTTGTAAAATTTTATAACATAAATGCAATATACAAGCAATTCTCATTTTTGTTGTAAGAATGTACAAGTAATTCACTTAAAATTACAAAACCATGGGGCAACCGCTCTTGTCCCATGTTCGAGTGCACTATCTTTATCACAGACTAAGACGTAGCTCGATTCGTTTAAAGAAGGTCAAACATACTCTAGAATTTCCAGATTTCTCTTATTCCCATGTTCAAACAAATGATATAATGGGTTGACGAAAAATAGTAGAAAAGAGCACCAATGAATTCCAACTAAGGCTGCAAATGAATTGACTCAAATTGCAAGCGGCTCGAGTCCGAACTCGAGTCGAACTCGAGCTAACAAAATCAAACTCGAATTCAAAAATATTAAACTCGTTAACTTGCAAGTTGGCTCAAACTTGATTATATATATATATATTAATTTTAATAGTAAAATTACATATATATCCCTAATATTTTATTTTTTTAAGAAAAATTATTATTTTTTATCTTTTAAAAATAAAATAATTATTTTTTTATTTTTTAATCTTGATGAGTCAAGCTCAAGCTATATATTTTGAGCTCATCGAATTGGAACTCGAGTTCAAAATTCATAAATTTAGGCTGAGAATTGGGTTAATTAGATCAAAACTCGACTTGACTCAATTTGTTTGCGCTCTTAATTCCATCAATATGACAAAAGGCAGGGCGACTTAAAATGTAGAAAGGCATGACTTTCACAAGCTAGAATAATAGACCACCCGTCGCCCACCCCCCCTCCACCTCCAATCTCCAAACTACAATATATCAAGTGTTCTGTGCTCCTCACTTAAGGATGTAAACGGATCGAATCAAATCGAATTTTGGCCTAATAGAACCGAATCTCAAGTTAATTTTACGAAACTCGAACTCAACGAACTCAAAATGTCAAATTCGAGCTCGAGCTCGACTCAAATTCGAGTCGAGTTTGAACTCAAGTTTAAAAAATAAAAAAATAATTATTTTATTTTTAAAAATAAATAAAATAATAATTTTATTTTTAAAATAAATAAAATAATAATTTTCGTAATAAATAATAAAATATTAAGAATATATATGTAATTTTACTATTAAAATAAAACATAAAAAATATATATAATCGAGCTCGCGAGCCAACGAGATTAGTATTTTTTATCTCGAGTTCAACTTGATTAACTCCAACTCGACGCGAGCTCGTATTCGAGCCGCTCGCAATCGGCTCGCGAACAGTTCGATTCGTTTGCAGCCCTATCCCCAACGCTTTATTATACATAGAAGAGATGTGCAGAGTCTGCTTATGCCGCAAACGCATGTAATGAATTACAGCAGCAGAAAATTCCATGCGGAATCTCTCCCTATGTAGTTACAAAAATTACAACAAATTATATAAGGTTGGTTATGAATCCTCCATTTATAAGCACTATTCTAGGATGTCATTGCACAGCGCAACTTCTTGAAGTGCCAATTCAGCTTGTTCATCGAAGATAAACTGGACTGCCCTGGGAAGCATAACCTCCAATTCTGCAAGAACAGAAGCTCGTATCAGAGTGACTATTACCACATAAAGTTATTTGAGCTTAATAGTGGCAGAAAATCAGCACTATCACATAAACACCAAGTTTTAAACCAACTACCGAAATCATCTAAAGCGATCAAAGAGACAATCACTGTATAAAGTTATTTGATGTTAATAGAATTAAAAGTGTGGTGTTGCATATCACACAAACTTGAAGTTAACATATAAACTATCAAAATCTCATAAACTGATAACATTAAGCACCTCACCAAATTGCTCGTCTTTCACAATTTCTCTTTACCACTTGAGAAGTTAACGCTAAACTCTTTCAGATCTTGATGATTTAGTTACTATAAGGCCTAAAAATGTTAGGTGAATATTTTAGCTAGGGAAGACAAGTAAAGGTTCAGATACTACAAATTAACAAGCATCACCTATAGAAGTGGTAGTTTCTGCATCTCCTTTTCTTGCTTTTGGTTAGTGGTTGCCATATCTTCATTACAAAAACACAAATGTCCTGCATTCAGTCATCCCACTTATCTAAAACCTTGAACTCATATAGGCGACGATAATCATTTATGAAAGGCAATCCTACGTCTGATATGCTAGATTTTTCCTGTGAGAACAACAGCAAAACAGGTGGTGTAGCGAGGAATTAAAGGATACGCTAGTCCCATCTTTTTCTTTTCAAATTTTGAGGCTGTCAGACAACTGCAAGACCACTGTAATCCATGTCGAAGCAAGGACCATAATCTCCATTAAAAGCTCAAGTAGTTGCGTAGAAGAACAATTGTACAACAATCAACTTAAATGAAAGGGAAATGAATTGTCAGAGGGGAAATACCCTTAATTCAACTGGTGCCCAAAAGGTACCCAGGCTCCAAAGATTACTGGTGAACTTAGGTGGTTTCAACAAGGTATGCCACTCTCCATACATTGCTCAAGGTTAGCAGTTACAGTTCATGCTTCCTCGACTTAGATAGAGATGAGGAAAGAAAATGAATGATTAGGAGCAATACTTGTCAATCCTGAAAGGTAATTAAATCAGCTAATAACCTCATCTATTTTTAGGGTATGAAAAGTAATATCAAGACTTCTCATCTCCTGAACCCTCAAAATACACTATCCCAGCACACACTCATGCAACATCATCATGGAAAGTCCAAAGATAGACTGAAGTAGATAAATGAGATGTGGCATTGGATAAACATTAGACAAAATGTATGGCTACCATAAAGAGAGCATCCTTGCTGATGCAAAGTATTATATATTGCCTCATTCAACTGGAGTTAATGGAAAATTAGATAGTTGGCATCAGCTCTCATAAGCCCTCTATGCTCATCGAAGCATCTCGGATTGGACAACTTCAGACTAGCAAGTGTACATTCTTATCCTAAAATTTTGACTCTAGATCCACAAACTACACGCAGGTCCCATCATCTGAAAGGAAATTGGCACCATATCTTGAACTATTAGAATCTTTTAACTCGAGAACAAAAGACACAACCAATCCAACTAACATCTATACTTGATTCTATCATTCTAAATAGAGATCACAGAACAAGGAAAGAATTAAGCGCTTGCAAGGCAAAGGCCTACTTAAATCTTCCAGATGCAAAATTGGATTCCTTTATTCTGATATACATACAGAATTTCGCACAAATTGACAAGCAAAGGACAAGCAAAAATACCCAATTTCTTCGCAATATCATTCAAACGACGAAATCAAGCAGCAACCGGGAAACAAAAGAGATAATACAATCAAATTTCCAGTTAAATTGCATTAAAAAAAAACTTATCAACGACTCTGACTTCAAGAACCCAAAAAAACTCCGCGTGATTATGTGTAAAGTCACAGCATATTTGTGCATATAAACAAGAGAGAAGCATACTTACATTACAGTTCATAACCAATATGAAAGGACGAATCAAGAAGGCTCCTTGGCATTTTGGAAGAAAGCGGCAGAGCAAAGGATTGAAGCAATGAAAGCAAAAAGCCCAAACCAAGCATCAAAGAAATCCCTGCTACCGTCAAGTCCAACAAAGACTGAAAACTCACCCACATCTTTGCTCTGCCTATCTTCTCTCCCTCTTTCGTCCTTTCACTTTTCTCTGCTTTATCTGCATCCAATTGGGATTCTAAATCCAACCCATCTGAGGAATCATTCTAATCTTCCTGCTGATATACAGAATTACACAGTAAGGAGCAGAAGCAGACAAAGATTGTGACGTGCTGACACAGCGGCACAAAGCCCCTCGGGAATGTCGAAACATAATCAGCTCAGTATTGCCACCAGCTCCCCAACTCGACCGTCCCAACGGTCCAATCAAATATCATCATTTATTCTAAAATATTTGTGGACCGGATTTCTAGAATGGATCATGTTTTACGTGTTGTTTTTCTTCGGTCCAATGTTTTTCGTGGCGTATAAAATAGAGGACCAATTCAGTAGAAGTTAAAGACAAGTAGTTTAGGATGGCACCGGGATTTTGTTAATAGATAATCCTTTCCTTCTTATTAACTTTATATTCTCAATTTCAAATTACTATGACGAAAAGGAATAATAGATGTCATGAAATTGTTGTATTGATGTTTCCAATGGTTTTTATCTTTCTTTTTTTTTTTTTTAATTGTTCGTTTAATAATTGCAATATACTAGCGTGGTTGAATATGTGAGGTAGGAAATTCCATAAAGCATTCATCGTATTGGAATTCTGCAACATTTGTCTAAAATTATTTAGCCACTACTAGATAATTATCAAAAAATAAAACATCAGACATATCCTCTGAAGAAGGATGGCAGAATCTTATTGTTGTCACAGTTCCTGGGGCAGCATTATGTGATCCTCTAATACTCTCCTTGGGACTAGCATCACATCGGACGCGCAAAATTTGTTATCCTGCGAGACTCTCCGAGAGTTGTAGATAGTTAAAATGAAGATCAAAGATTTAAAGAAGTTTATTGCAGAAGTAGCAAGTTTTAGGTAATCTGATGGCACAGGTTTTCACAAATGAATTTGAAAAAGAACCGCTGATTCAGTGATTCCAAGATTACGCATGAACAAAGACAAGAATGGGTTCTTCATCATTAAGGTTTTGCCGGCTCTGGTGATGCAGTGTTGCATTGCTGTTCTTCATTAAAATTTTGATAGCTACATTATTTCTGATTTCACAAGCTTTCGACATCACCATAATACTGTATCACAATGTCACAATTTGCAACTTGACAAGACGAATGTTCTTTCCTGAGTCTGTCTTGAGAAATGCAAACCTATTGATAATTCTCATTAGGGAGATCTAAGCATTGGATAGGTTTTGAAGAACTCAATTTCAGGCCCTGTGTAGAGAATGCTGGAACTCTAGAATACGTAAGAGTAGGACATTGGTATTGTACACTTTGGACTTCAATAAGATGACAGAGATATATCACTACTTCCGTTTTCAGCCCCTTCTGTTCTGTGTTTGCCTACGGTTAACTATGTACTGTCCTTCGCTTCTGTAAAGACATCTGCCTTTGCATCCAGTTCAGCAAATTGACTGTACTATTCTCCCAACTCCCAAGTCAATCTAACTGATCAAATATGCTCTCCTCATTTGTAGGAAAACAAATAAGTGTTGGACAAGGAGAACTTCCAATAGCTTTCCAAGATGGATTGAATAAAATTAGCACCTTCAATGTTGTCAAATTTCCTCCATCTCTTTCATTCGACTAAATGCAGGAGCATTAGACTCCAACTTGACTTGGAAATTCACACCAATGAGCTAGCACCGATTGGTCCAATACCTGCATGATCAAAGGGAATGTGTATACCTGGACTTCTAAAGATGCTGAAACTGCAAATTTTTCATGATATAGGGGTTTCCATCTGCTTAGAAACTATTTTTCATGGATTATGAATATAATGGTAAAAATCGGTAATTACCTGAGGTTCGCAATGGTTTTCTCATTAAGTTTATTGGCCACTGGCTCCTTAATATCAATTACAACAGCATCAGATGTCAGGAAAGTATTGGCTACGGATGCTGCATGTTCCAGGCAACATCTAACAACCTTCACAACAGGATTTTCTTGGTGAATTATCCTAGAATTGTCTATTAGAAATCAATTGAAAAGCTAAATAAACTTATCCATTTTTGAGTTTACCTTTGAAGGATCCAAAATCCTAGCAGCCACCAAATCCTCATATTTGTCTCTGGCAGCATTATAACCATACGCTATATTGTCTACTGACAGAACCTGCATATGATATAATTTCACATCAGACCTCAGCTGTTATCCTTGTGATTAATATATATGTAGATGAATGGATGCTTTAGATTTAACTAAATTTTCTGCAAGAAGAAGTTAACTGCACTTCATGCCAAAGACCTTCTCAATAACAGCATTTCCATTTAGACCAGCATTCTTTGCTATCTGTCTTGCTGGATAGGCCAATGCCTTTCTAAGAATGTCAGCTCCTATCTGCATGTAAAGTTGCAGACGATATCACAACCACTAGAAATGAACATGAGAAGAAGAATTTACTTAATAAACAAAATTTTGGCACCACATGTACTGCTCATCGAGGTTTCAATCCTATAGACAAACCTATATTGGTATAACTTTCTAAGAAAAAGAGACAAAACCCTTTGTTCTTCATTATCTAAGTGGTTCTTGATATCTTCGACCTTCAAAGAGAGCCTAAGAAGGCAGCAGGCCCCACCAACCACTACACCTTCCTCAATGGCTGCCTGAAGTTTACGAAAGTTTAGCAGTCATGACTAGTCAATCAGCCATTCAAGATTTTACGGGAGCAGCACTCTACCTTGGTTGCATTTAAGGCATCTTCCATTCTCAGTTGTTTGTCCTTCATCTCAACTTGTGTTTGTGCTCCCACCTATCATTTCATTGACAAGCATAAGCGCATATCATCTTATAACTCAGTTGCTCAATAATGCTCATGTGCTAAAATCAATGAATTCAGCTCACCTGAAGAATAGCGATTCCCCCTGATAACCTTGCTATTCTTTCATTCAACAGTTTCTTTTGGAACTTTTCTTCTGTATTCTGCATAATTTAGGGGGCGATTCAATTAAAGTAGTATATGTTACACATATGGACTGAATGGAACTTAATGGACTAAAATCTGAATTAGTCTGAGATGTTCTTTTTAGGATTCAATGCTAACTTTGGCAAAGGACATATGCTGATTCTTTAAATTGTAGCACTCTTTAGTATGTGGATTCCAAACTCAAACCAATAAGATGAAAAATTAGTTGTTTGGTAGAGCTTTCAATGTTTTTTGGTGAATTATGCTAGTTAATTACATAATTCAAATTGTATGTTAATATATCCCTGGAATTTTCACCAAGTGTCCTACCATGAATGCATCCACATTTATGATAGAAAACTCCTGCATAATATTAGTTGTTGAATTTTTTTTTCCTCTTGCTCTTATGTCCCTGGATAAAATAATAAATTTGGAGATCTTAGGCAACTTAGCTGGAGATGTAAAATTTAATCTTTACAATGGTAGATAAAAGCATCACTCAAAGCATTTGACAGACCTCCACAAGCCTTTGTATCTGGGAAACCCTTTTCTGAACGGCCTCTTGATTTCTTCCATCAGTAACTATTAACGTAGAGTTTTTCGTTATCACCACCTTAGATGCACTTCCAAGCAATCCCTTGTGAGCATTCTCAAGAGTCAAACCCATGTCATCTCTGATCACAGTCCCTTAAAACATGATAAACTGTGTGAAAATTTGAAGAACTGAAGTGAAACAGACAAATAATGAACTGTAGTTTTTACTTTTAAGCACTTATCTTTTGTGATTACTGCTTTTATTGTTAACTATTGTTGCATAAAAATTTATAATTCAGCCTAGAATACCAGTTGATAGACTACATGATGCCAGCGTCAGAAACTGAAAAATATCATTATAACCGCTATTAATGCTCCAGCCGGGAAGAATTGGTTTTATCATATTATCGCAGGATCATAATCAATCTTTTCTTGGCAATCTCCCGTCAGAAACTCTTTCTCATTAAATTTGCAAGAAAAATGTCATTGGAATGAAAGAAAGTGGCAAACTTTAGATTAGGTGTTCTTGTCTCACTACCTCCTGTCAAGATGGCAATATCATCTAGGTGATGGCTCTTGCGCTCACCAAATGCAGGAGCTCTAATAGCAACTGCCTTCAGTGTACCTTTGAGCTTGTTCCTAATTACCGGAGCCAAAGCTTCCTGCTCAATGCCCTCTGCAACTATGACAATTGGATACTTCTCCTTAACTGCATTATCCAATATTTAAACATCTCCTTTGCGTTTGTGATTTTTTTGTCAACCAAAAGCAACTGCCACCAAAGAAGTTTTCCACCTAAATATGACACATCAATACGTACAATATCAAATCCACGAGTTCTTTACCTTGCAATTGTGAAGTTCTGCTATCATCTCTTTTCGATTGGTAACAAAATAAGGAGACAAATATCCTCGATCAAATTCCATCCCCTCTACAATGCGCAGGCTATTTTCACCATGGTTCCCTTTCTCAATTCTGACTACTCCCTTTCTTCCTACTTTCTGAAGGGCATTAGAAATCATGTTTCCCACTGCATAATCATTCCCTGCACTAACAGCAGCGACATCCACGAGCTCGTGATCCTCAACCTGCAATGGTAAGAAATTTCAAACACAAATTATTTGTCTTCTTGCCAGTGTCCATAGTAGAAAACTGGTGATAGCGTTCTTGAGCTGCAAGGCTATTTCAATCCTCAGTTTGTAAAGAAGATGGTATTGGCATATTATCATAATTACCTCTCTGGACATCAATTTCAGTTCTGAAACAAGGGCTTTGGTAGTTTTCTCAATCCCACGTGACAGCTGAATAGGGTTCATCCCGGCAGCAATAACCTAATGAAAGTTAAACTTAGCATATGACTTTGTCCAGAGATTGATGTAGTAATGACCACTTTTAAGGCAGTTGATAGTAGCAGTAATGTTACCTAAACCTTTGATTGTAGTTATCAATGTAGATAATGGTAATTCACCTTGCTTAACACATAAAATAAGGTCTAACTGGAGCTCTCCTGAAAATAAATTGAGCACTCAAGTCAAAAGATAGGATCGTACCTTCATGCCCTCAGCAATAAGACCCTGTGCAAGTACTATAGATGTAGTGCAACCGTCACCAGCAAGCTCATTTGTCTTTGCACCAGCTTGTCTTACTAACTTTACTCCCACATTCTCCAAAGGGTCCTCCAATTCTATCTGTTCTACTTAATTGAGTACATCGAGTTCAAGGTATAAATATTTCAGGAATGAGAAACTGTTCCTATAATCAGTTCCATATCGTTTTGAGTATGATAGATTGCAAATTGTCATGTATTCAAGTCTCAAAATGAACTAAAATTGCAGAAAAATTGTACCCTATTGCAGAATATGCTACAAAAAATAAACTCTTATTCAAAATCACAGAAAATAAAGATACAAATTTTCTTTAAAAGTATGATTACCAAAATCAACATTGATGGCTTGAGCATTTTTCTTTCTTTTGTTTATCATCATTTGATGCATTCCAAATGCAGTATCATAATCTCAGAGTACAAGTCTAAAAATTTCAGAAGACGCTAAGCATAGACCATTTTCCTCTATCAGAAATATGATGATCAATGACATAGCCTGCCAGCATAAGAAGCACAATTTCAAGACATCTTGAGGCGGAATCTGAAATGGTATAACCACAAAGCCACAAACCAGATACATTTTTCCATTATCTGGTAGTGAACAATCCAAAAACTTGCCAGCAATTTCAGCATTATTCATAGTCGTTTATACAGATTTCAAAGACAAGAAGGCACACTGGTATAGTTGAAATAAGAGAAGAAGTTTGTTTTCAGTTTGTAACATGAGAAAGCTGATTAATAACAATTGGCATGTATTATATACAGATATATTACCTCTTTAAGAACAGTTTCACCGTCATTAACAATCTTGGGAGGTCCATATTTATTCTGCAACACTACGTTTCTTCCTTTTGGTCCCAAAGTTACTCCAACCAAGTCTGCCACCAAGTCAACACCTGCCTGCACAATGAGGAACAATCAATCTCTCGTTACCCACCAGTCACCACTTAAGAAAATCATAGAACAAATAATTAGGACACGGTTTTAACCTGAAGCTTCTTCATTGCTGAACCATCATGGTTGAAATAGAGTTCTTTAGCCATTGCTCTTGTGTTTAGCATGGACCTTAAACGTCTTCTACCAATGGTGGGCATGGATGGTTTATGGAAATATGTAGATGGCAATGGATAAAGAGAACATCCCATGATTCTTTTTGGATTTGATATGCTGAAATTTGTTAGAGTAACGAATATCAGTTCAAGAGTTTAAGAGAACCTTACCAAGGGAACTTCGTAAAGAGTCGATGGATAAGAGAGAATGAAGGGAAAAATATCTATTTTTGGCGCTTGTCCTGTGTGCTTGTTCTTCTTGGGCCTTTCTTCAGTTAAACTTCTACTCCATAGTCCTTAGTCCGTGAGCCCGTGAAGCCCGATCGCTTAACATTTTTGAGTCAAATTACACTCCTTGACTGGTTTTGATTCATAAGCTTAACAGGCCTTTACTTCCAACTATGTATATTGTATACTTTTCTATTTTTCCCTTATTAAAATACCTAACTATAGGGTTATTTTGTCGAAAATTACGTGAAAACCTAAATACTTTCTCTTCGTTACGCCCAAAAAAAAAAAAAAAAGAAAGTTGAATCTTGTTTACTACTAAATTTTTTACTCTTTTGTTTTAATCTCAATGTTAACAGACTAATCTATTCCTATACTGAGAAGGACCAAAGTAGGTCACAAGAGAATAAGGAGGGAATCCACCTCCAATCCAAACTAGTGCATTTTTTTTAATTATAAGAACCCCCACTTACACTCTTTTCCCCGTAAGAACTCCTAATGTTGCGCCCAAGAGGGGGGCCTTAAGTCCCTCTCGGCGGTTGCTAAACTAAAGTCCTGTAGTTGCTAAACATTTTTACTTGTTGAGTTGGGTTCTAAAAATAATTAATTAATAGAATTGCTATTGTGTACAGTCGAGTCGAATTTTGACCCTGTTAATTTAAGCTCAACTCAATTTTACCATGGCTCGAAAGTTGAAATTAGTTATAACTTAAAAGTTGAAGGAGCAATTAAGACGTTGGTATCTAGACTAAGAGCAAAATGAACCCATTCCCATCGGAACTTGGGCCTTCAAGTCGATAAGCCCAAAATATAGAGCTCATAAAACACGGACCGGGGAGCTTATTAGTCTCATTTCGGCGGGAAATTTTCCTTCCAGGTAAAAGAAGAACAGGTGAACCTATTTATTCAAAACTTCCTGCCAATTTATCTTCATTAATTGATTTTCTTTCTACCTTATCATCATAAAATCTTTACTAGTAATTTAGTTCTCTAATGCTTGAGTTCAAACTGTTTTAGAAATTAGGTTTTAGGAATTGTTCTTTAATAATTTCTGAAACTGCTAAGCTTATGCACGTTATATTCATGGCTTTCATTTCAAATTCCTCTTGTTCAGTTGTAGAAATTTATGTGTCTATCCATGTATATGTGTGAGATTGTGAGTCCATGAGAGTTTTTTTTTTTTTTTGTAATTATGAAGTTTTGCTATATTTCGCATTGATTAAGCTTACGAAGTAGGTAAAGACTGTTCTTTTTGCTTTTAATCAAAGCATTGTGTGCCAGACTTTTTCAGAAATTGGATTTACATATTTTTTTTCTGGTGAATATGAAGCTTTGATGTTTTCCTTTATATTTTGAGCTGATCAACTAGGTTACCATCGGTTTTTTTTTTTCAAAATTCAATTTAACTTATCTGAATAGGCAGGGTGCAAAGGGGGGTAACTTCTGAGGCATAGTACAAATTTAGGAAGTAGGAATCTGAACATCGTTGCTATGGCATATCTGATATTTCTGAAAATGAAAAGTGTTTGTAAAATAAAGTCTTCCCCCCCCCCCCCGTTTTCCTTGTATTCCAATGAGGGTTCAATCCTAAACCTCTCCATCACCGCTGTTTCCCCCATCCTTTTTGAAAGTTGAAAAGAATCAGAAACTTGAAAGTATATGAGCGCGCATTGTGAACTATGATGGGTAAGCACGTCCTAGCGAGGGATATGTTTTGCATTTGGCTTCTTTGAAGCTGTGTGTGTTTTTGTGTAATTGAATGCTGCAATGAAGAGTTTACTACGGTTATTAGATGAAAAATTTTTCGCAGAAAGCAATACAGTTGAGATACCTCTCCGTTTTGAAGTATTTGGTTATTCTAATACAGTAGGTTGTAGCCCTATTCTTTACGATGATTCATGTAGTTGTCAAAAAGCAGAAGCAATATCAATGGCACTATTGCTGCTGGAAACCGTATATCACAATTCCCTATTGAGAGTTTTCTTCTATACTGTAAATGAATAGATTTTCTCTTGGCAATGACTGTTCAATTTTGAAGGGCCCCAGATAGTTTCTCTCAGATTATCAAAAGGCCGACTGTTATTTTGGGATTTTAAGGCAAAAGCATAAACTGGCATAGAGACATCATCTGCTAGCTTGGCCATTGATTATGGCTTTGTTTGTTGGCTTGAATTCAGGCAAGAAGGCAAGTTGCATGTCAAGGTTTGTATACTTTGGAAGGAAAAGGCAAAATCCTTGTTTATTTCCACTTTCCCTCTTAATATAAAAGGAGAAATGTTGACAAAATTTTTGTCTCTTCCATTATTAGCTTGGCATTTCTCATCGTCTTTTCCTTTTGTTTTCCCCCTCCTTTTTTGGTGTCCTTTCTTACATCTGATTTACAGAATAAGAAAAGAAAATTTTAGATATTACAGGTTCTCCATCTCTTATGTTCCAAGATTAATTAAAATTGAAAAAATTGAATTTCCCCATTTCCCTTGTTTTTCCTTCTTTCACTAACTCTATTCCCTCGGCAAGCAAGCAAAGTTCTCTTGTTTCGTTCTTTTTCGTCCTTTTCTTTTTTGGGTGCATTTTTAGTTCAAGTTCTTGGCTTCTCTAGTTCTTTTGTTTTTACCTGGTTTCTTCTTATACCAAAGACATTATTTTATTCATACAAAGGTTTCTGTATTGGAAAGAGAGAGAGAAGGGAAATGCATTTGGTTGGCAAACTTGAAGCATGCTATGAGCAGCAGAAAATTGAAATTGAAAAAAAATATATAGACCGGTGGAATAGTTAACGTTTTCATGCTCTGACAAAGAAGAGAAACAGTTGCATGGATCATAGTGGGTTGGCCTTTTCATGTGTTTTGCTTCTGATAGTAGTTCCCTGAATTATGAGCCACTATGACTAGCATCTCCACCAGCATTTGTCCCACTGCTTGTGCAACCCTGTGGTACACAATTTTGGTCATGGGGCCTTCCAGTAAACTCCTGTAGCCTGATCCATCAAGGGTCACTTACCAAATATGATTGTTCTCTCTATACATATATGTAGTTTTCACACAGTTCAGAGAAGAAGATGAATGCACTTGTCAACAAATGATGCTGTGAAGTTTCTTCTGGGTTTTGCTATTTTCAACTAATCATCTTATTTAAGGAATGGCTGATAATTTCTTAAAAAGTCCTGTGCGTTTAAATTAACTCTGGTGGTGTTGTTGAGTTATGCCCTTTGATGGAGTTTTTGATGAATCCATGATGGAGTGCTAGAGATTTCACTTTCAGTTAATTTGCTCCACAATAATATAGTGTGTGAGTTTCTCAAGTTGATCCAGATGTGAAGAAACCATCTTTTGAGTTGGCAATAGAACATTAAGGAAAATCTTGATCATTTCCGATTACATGTTATCCATCTGCTGGGAAATGAGTGACCAATTACATTCATATTAGACAGAAAAACAAGAAAAAGGCAGACAAACCCCTCCGTTTCTTTCTTTTTTGGAGCATGGTAAATCTCTTAGTCAGTGAAGCAGATTTGTAGTAGCAGCAATTGACTGGTTTGATGACTCAGCCCTGAGATGAGCTGTGTTGCATGGCACCTCTTCCAGATCACTGAAGGTGTTATAAGGACTTCCAAGTTGGAAGTCGGTGAGCATTTGCCGGAGGTCAGATGCTTCTTCCTTAAGGCGTGCATTCTCTTGAACAACCCTATCATGGGACTCTGACACGTGGTTCAATTTGTCTATGAGATTGTGGTTCTCAGTCCTCAAGCGAAGCACCTGAGACCAGAGCTCATCAAGGTGCCTCTGTTTCCGCATCCTTGATCTTCGAGCTGATTCTCTGTTGGATATCATTCTCCTTTGTTTTCTTTCATCTATGATGTTGAGTTGCTGATCATCTGCTTCATCAGAGGTAGAGTTGTTGCTTAAACATGAGGACTGCGGAGTGAACTCATGTATGGGAGGAGGGCTCTGGTAATTTGGCAAGTTGGTCAAGAGTCTGCTGATTTGGAATGCTGGAAAGCTGCTGTGGATCAAGCTGAAGTTAGGGGTGAAAGGTGAGGGATCCTCAGGTGTGAAGTAGTGGATTCCTGTTGCCTCAGATGGAATCATGGCCGACTATATTGCCTGAAGTTTTGTTTTGCAGATAGCGATGAGAGGATAGTGGACTGGAGCATGGCATGAGGATTAGACGGCTTTTATAGGAGGAGAAGGCTTGAGAAGTGGGCCAGACGTAGCAACAGAGAGGATACGGTACCTAGCTTACGAAGCAGAATTCAACATCCATTCCATGTATGTTTTTTTTTTCCCTTAGGTATATTGTTATCTAGAGAGAACCCAAGCCGGCCAATGAATTTCATGTGTCTTGATCTGACACGTAAATGGCCTGCTGTTTACCATGTGATGATGCAGTGATGGGATCCTAATGCAGTGATGGTTCTAAGGATAATCATGGAACATCCAATGTAATGCTTACATGGGAAGAAATTGAGTATGTGATTAGGGATGTCTCAGTTATCTAAATGAAGCATTTTTTTTTTTTCAAAAAGATGGAAAAGCTAATGAATTATTATCTCAAAAGTCAAATCTCAGAAAAAAATCATCTGAAGGAAGGTTTTGGCGAAACCAGCATCATATGAAGGTCTCACAGCCAATCACATGCTGTGACTGATGACGAAAACTAGGTCAATACAAAAGGTGCATGTTATTAAATAAAAAGAAATTTTTTCTATTTTACTCTCATTTGATGACTCAAATTGCACTTCACTTTGGGATAGGAGGGACCCAATGTTACTGCTATCGTCTGCATTCATTCATGCGTAGCATTTTAATCCAACAAGCTTCTTCTGGCATTTTTTGTATAAAGGTGGCTTGTCTTTCCCACCTTTAATTTTAAGTACTTGAATAGTTAAATTGACTGTATTTGCTTAACCATTATATTATGTTCTCCTGAGTAATCTTACCATCTTCAAGAACCTAACGTGGAGTCTATCCTCTGTGGATGGCATTGCGTTTCGAATGCTCATGATGGGAGGACAAAATAATTTCTTTCAAGGAGCCAAATGGTCTTTAATTGTATTTTCAGTTCATTTTTAGAAGCATGGTATGCGGGAACAGGGATTAACTATGAATTAACTTAATTTTTGGAAGGATATTGATCCAGGATGCATTGCTTGGTTTATGTGATCAAATGAAGTGATTAATGATGCCAAAATGATGCTCCATAGTCTCCAGGGGTGCAATGTTCAATGGATTTAGTCGAGAAGCCAATGAAGTAGCTCATTATTTACGCTTGAAATCGTCTTTTATCAGATTTTGTCTCTGTTCGATCTATCTGTCTTAACTAGCACGTATGTTGATTAATAACTCTTAAGATTCTATTGCGAATAAATCCAACAATCAATAAATTTTAGGATTCTATTGGAGGATAAATCGAGCAACACAATACACGTGGCAGTTAAATAAAGACGAGACAGGGACAAAATCTAGAACAGATAATTTGAAGCGATTTATTTAGGCCAATTATGCGCAAAATGCGATTGAAAATACAGAATGGTTTAATTAAATACTAATGCGCTAGCATATATTCCCAGATTGAAGTTGGCTTAGATTACGGTTAATTAATGATACAACATGTGAAAATAAGCCAATTGTAATATTTATTCCCCTTCCTATTTTAGGATCCTCCTAGGGATATATGATCAATTACTGACATGTCCTAATTGTCCAGTTGTGCGTGGAAATCTTTAACGCATCTTGTTGCATTATCTTTTTGGAGTGCATGTAAAGAAAAAGAGAGAGAGGGGGGAAAAAATTAATTAAAAGATTTCGGCCCATTTACTTGATAGATTAGTATCAAGCTCAGAAGATTTTATGGCCAACAACTAAGAGAATATTCGACTCAGCAAAATAAGGGACAAAATTCAGAGAATATTCTTCTGAAATGAAATGGTAAGATTTTTTAAAAAATTATGTTTCTATGCTTTAAATTAACAAACCCAAGTTGCCTTAGCATACAACAATATAAGATGGATTCGATTCGACATCTAGTTCTTGCAGTTTATATTCTTGAAATGATTAGCTCGTCCATTAACATTAACCATTATCCTTCATTTGCATGGATCGTGCAGCAGGCGAGTTTTCATAAACATGGATTGGAATATACTAAAATCGTCGAAAGTGCTACGTTTTTTCCTCTCCTTATCGGATAAGGGAGAGTACTTTACTTGGAATATTTGTTGTACTTTATTCATCTTCTCCCTTTCTCTCTGCCAATAAAACTGTACGGGTTTAAAGTGGAGTTAGGCAGAGCCAAGTTTCTGCATTCGCACCACACTAGCTAGCGTATTAGAAACAAATCATGTCAAAAAGATTCAAAGGATGGCATTTAAATATTGTTAGAATTGGTTAAGTTTAATTCTTTGTACAATGTTGTCCACTTTCACCAAAAGAGCAGTTTTCCTCGATCGCCAAGAAATTAACGAATTATATTGAAAAAGCATGCTTGCTTGCATTTTGCTAAGAAGCTACCCAACCTTTTTCCACTTTCTTTGTCATGGGGTCTCGCCAATCTACCTAATTCCACGTCTCCCTCCTCTACCTCTCAAGCTCATATATAAGCTACCATGTTATCAAGCAAGAATAATTTGTAGGCTTATTGATATATTTTTAGGGTAAATAATGCTTTACACCCCCTTGGTTCAACATTCGTTCGCACGCAGAACCTTCGTATGGTTTTATAAATTCTACGTAATCCTCTCACGGATTTGAGTTAAAAGTGTTCAAGTGATGGAATTTGTTTCTAGATCTTACTAAAATATTAAAAATACCCTTATGTCAAGTCGAAAATATTTATTAACCACATAAGGGTTATACATAGATTTTGAAAACTATAAAAGGTTACGTAGCAAAAAAAAAAAAAACTAAACAATAGGGAATTATAGTATCATGCATGCCACATTTATATATCTTGGCCAATTCAATCATTTTAGTTTCTAAACGAAGGAAATCTCGTCATTTCAATTAGTTCTATTATAGAGGACGACATCTGCTTTGGCAGTTTAGTCTAAATTATGAGGAAGTTTCAGAGTTGTGTATAGTTTTTGAATGTAATGGAGGGTTATGTGAGAAAGTTATAAACCAGAGGGGATAAAGCATAATTTATCCCTGCTTTTAACGAAATTGTCTAATCATTTTACATGTTATGTCTCAGCAATTTCCAAGGACATAGAGGTGATGGTCGAATTGATCATATGCTTTATGCTCGCAATGTCCACATTCTGATTTTACCATGATATCGAGTGTTGATGAAACATTGAACAACAATTGCTTCCTGTAACATCGAACTGTGTCGCTGTTGTATATACGACAGACAACTTTTCATTTTGTGTCGTACAATTTTTCATGGTAGGTGCAATATTTACATGGCAATTCAACCTGAAGTCCTCAAGAGGACACACGACACATGATTCAAAGAAGCTTCTGTCCGTCTTGAGGTTGTGGTGCATCATTATTTGACATATACTAATGCAATCTAGCAAATCCATTAGCACCCGATGGCCACCATCAAATTGATGGCAAAGGGTTTTCATTAAAAAAACAAGAAAAGCAGTATCAAAAAAGTCTTGGCAAATCTCAGCGGTGGCAACTTGCAACCGCATATGCATCCTAGCAATTAATTAAGTAATGCAGTTGAAAATTCCACTACCACATACGTTTTTCTTCACAGTGCTTATTCTGTTTTCTTTGGTGATTTCCTAATATACAAACGTATCTCTGGGGCAACTCATAAACGTTGGATAAGAGCTAGGGACAGCTAAACAACAAAGCTTCCTTGTAATCCATGTATTAATAATATTATATACGAGTTTAGGTTTTCTTGCCAAAGGATAAGAACAACGCATGTTGAATCTAATGCCATTTTTTCTAATTATATTTTGCATTTCTTTTATTACAGTTGTCCAGGTTTTTCTTGACTTGCTAACATGCTTATACAAACAGAAAATAATGAAGTCTATGACTAGGTTTACTCTATTTGATCCTGTTCACAAAGTTTGATCAAGTACTTACAAATATAGGGGGGAAAAAGCCCATTTTCTCTAAACAATTTATGGATAATAATTAGTTTCTTTCTCTTTTTTTTGGTGATTTACTTCTAAGACGAATAACAATGACTGGATGTGTTGATTTGCTCCTTTTGTTAATGGAAATAAAAGTGTATACATCATCTGGGCCATGCATTGAAAAGAGAGAGCTTTTAGTGTTCATACTGATGTTAAAGTTTGTGGTGCATATCACACAAGCCAGTTCTTTTCCATCTTTACATAATTAGGAAAGTCCCAAGTGAAATCTGAATGCTGGCTAAGCTGGCAAGGAAACCCAGGTACAGGATTATGTCTGGTTTGAGCTGCATTATGTTTACATACTTTTCCAGAGAATGTGATGCAGATTTAGGGCCAGACCTGCTTGAATTCTCTACTAACTACTGGAAATTGTATTCCAATGCTTGTCACATTTGCCTGTATCTAGAGTTCTTGGCCATGGCAAGGCAATTGGGCTAATAAGTAATAAGGCAAGCATTTTGCACCAATTTCCTTTTTTTTCTTTCTTTCTGAAAACAACCATAGAATTGATATCACATGCAATAGACACTATTGACTACGATACAAAAGAAATTACATTTGAAGATTTGCAGCCCTTTTCATCCCAAATAATTCCTGGCTCGAGAGTGCATCTACTGAGTAGAATGTATAAGAATTATTCCGAGCCAGACCTGGTATTTGATTGCTTACAGTACAAGTAAATTATATGAACATATCCCAGGTGAATCCCTGAACCACTAACAAGAAATGCAAGCTTGTGTAACTTCTTCATCTATATTTTTCAAAACCAATTACGTGGAATCTGACGATGTACTTAAAAAATCATGTCCCATCCCATCCAGTAGACAACTAGATTAATGGGAAGTTAAACTTATTTTCCAGCTACATTAAAAGAAAGAGTCATCATTATTAACCAGACTGCTTAATTATGGAAGATATATACTCTGACATAAGTTACACCAGTATTAAAACTATCCAAAACAATGACAGATGAAGACCAGTTTTACCAAAAAGAAAAGCAAAAAAGGATTAAAAGTTTACACTCGTACAGTTAAAATTTGAGTTTTTGTTTTCAATGGTACTACAGTATTCTATCTCTATCAGACCTTAATTAGCTGAATCAAAAAGCAAGGAAAATGATAGGTGTTGACATTTCATGGGAATGGTAGCATTAATTTTCGAATGTAATGTTGTATTCATAGCGCAAATTCGGGGTGTAGCCATGGGATTCGAGGCGATGACGGGAGGAGGGTAGGAGAGATGGTCCGCATAGTAAACGCAGTAGATGACGACCTTGTTACGTACGGAGGGGGACTGGATTTAACGGCTTCGCAATTCTACACCAAGCATCATTTTTTGAAGCAACAAATTAGTAGAATTTTCCATCTTCCATTCCTTTCATCCGATACAATGATTACAAGGTTCCACGATATTGCCATAATCACACAATTTCAATGCCACGACAACATTTTCTTGTACCATTTTCACATATCAACTTTAATCATGGTTGAAAGACTAACCAAACTAATCAGACGTTGGAATTAATTTCGATTTGTTAAGAATTCTTTCAAATTTGATTAGCCAAATAGTCAAATCAAATTTGAATAATATTGTATACTTGGTAACTTTTCAAACTCGGTTTGAGTTTGGTTCGATCAATATAAATTTGTAATTTATAGGCAAAAAATTTGAACTACTCGAGATCGATCAAGTTTGACTCGAAAAAAGCTCATTTGATCGGTTCGATAAATAAACAAATTGGTCTTTAACACAATTTCAAATTCGTTAAAGTGATCAAGTAAATTTGAACACTAGAGTATTCAATTCGATTAGATTTATTTACACCTCTAACTTTAATCCAAGATACAAAATAAAGTTAAATGTAAGAGATAATTTTAGAAACCTCTCTTGAGGTTTCTGACAATTTCACCTAGTACCTTTGAGATTTTAATATTACGCTTACCTCTCTTGGCCTTAAAAAATGATCATATTAACCTTAACATATTAATATTTTTCATTCAATTAAAAAATCCGTTCCTAGTCTTGTGCATATGAATGCATTTCACACAATTAGACATTAGATGAAGCCAAAAATAAGGTTCACCCATGGAATAACTAATTATGTTATAAACACAATTTTAAACATATTACAAATTTATTTTAGTTTTGTCTGGAGGATCTAGAGATGAATAGAAAAAGATGCAAGTTAAGAGTTTAAGAAGGATGAGACTAGTGTTTATACTCTAGTATTTGAGAGATAGGGTGTTATATTAAAGCAGGTGGTGAAATCTTTTCGAATTTAATAGTGCTGATTTTTTTTTTTCGTTTAGTTTGAGGTTTTAAAATTTAGGGACTAGTGGTGTTCATGGAGATAATGTACTGATTTGGGATGTGAAAAATATGGAAGATTTAGAATAGTAAAAATAAGGGTTGAAAGTGACTTTGTGAAATTGAAAGTGGTTTCAAAATTATTCCTAACCGTAAAGATAACTTTTTTTAATAATTGATGCCAAATTTACTATAGTAGTATCAAAAGTTTTTAGTTGTGACGATATCATTTGCGATCAAAACACACATTGATATCAATCATAAGACATGATGGCAAAATGAAATTGATGAAATTGACTCCTAGAGAGACCTCTTCCAAATTTCAACCAAGTGGGGTAGCCAAATTGGTAACAATTGAGGAAGCGTGGGCGTGCACCATCTTGCCTCCCAATTGCTTAGCCCGTCAACTCAACCCAACACCCAATCCTGGCATGACCCCATCTCTCCTCTCTTGTCCCAATTCCTCCTTCGATCTCCTTGCTTTCGTAATAAGATTGGCCACTTTGTCACCTTGTTAGTCCTATTTCAGGTAATTTTAAAAGTGAAATATTAGGTCCATACAGGGTAAAAAGTCACGATTTTGCAGAAAACAGCAGGGATTTCTCTCAGCTGTAGTAAAGTTGGAATTCTTGAAAAGCATTGCCTGATTAGAAAGCTGTGAGGATACAGGATCGTATTCAGAAATTGCCGATTAGAAAATACGTTACGTTGGACGAATTAGAGACTATGTGGTTTGCAGTTGCCTGCATAATTTATACCCCTAACCCGTAGCGTAGACAAAGAGATGATACAATAACATATCTATGTATCAAAAAAATTCCAAAACGTCTCTGGTCAGTTTAGACACAGCTTTTTCTTTTCTTTTACGTCCAAAAGAAGAAAAATGGAAGATCGAAGAGAAACTGGTTGAAGTCAATATGCAGATCAATCGGATGCATATAAACAACTAAAAAAAATGTATGACTAGTTAAAGTACTACTGTAAACAGTGAATGATAAAAAAAATTCTACTGGTATTTACTAATAGACAATTGCTTGTTTCGTACGTCACTGCTTCTAGTATTGGAATTTATGATACCTCCGGTTACTTTATCAAAGGTCTTTGTTTTTTCGAAGTCTTTTTAATCAATTAAGCTTCTATCATGGACTTGGAAGTTCTTGGTACCATCACCTGTACCATGTATGCTTTTTTTCTCTCCACTTTCTTCCCCACTCAAACAACCCAACTTTTTTTCTTCTTCATTAATTCCTTTCTCGCCTGAGGTCATCAGAGCTTGATTGGCTCATTTAGGATAAGCTTCATCATCTTTTTGAGCAGTGTATTTTCCGTCTATTTTCCTCTCTTCTTCTCACTTTGACAATCAAGGGACCGTAATTAAATTCCCTCCTTGCTCTTGTCTTCAATTGCAAAATCAACTTTCTTTTTACTACCTTTATCTGATTATTATTATTTACGTCTTGTACTTTGTCCTTCTTGGAATAATGGCGAGTGGTGCGTTTAGAATAATTCGGACCATGTTAATTGTGCTTACGTCTGATCATTGAGGTCGTAATCCACTACGAACACGGATAATATACTAATTTAATTGCGTTTTAAGGTAAGAGAGTTTTTTCTTCCCAATTCTTTCTTTCTTCATTCTTTAACTTTGTAATAGGCAATGCATTTTATTTCTAATTTTTGATTGACAACTTCACAAGTACATACGTTTTAGAAATTACACTTGTTAGGCATTTTTGTCTCATTCTTGGTAAGTAAAAAATGACATAAACAAATGTAAACAAGGCACTTTATTACCTCCACCTAGTGGTGTGTTTGGATTGACATTTTCTGTCAGAAAATTGCGTCGTTTTCCGTGATCACATTTCCCTATTACCTTTTTCCCTCACATACATCAAATCGCTACAGTAATTTTTCCATGAAAAATGACGGAAAATGCAATCCAAACAAGTGTTCTTTAATTACCAAACATAAATCTACATTTGTCTAGTCCGTAGCTCAATTAAAGCCCTTCTTACAATAATTAGACTAATTGATGATGATAATAAAATATATCATCAAGCCCACATTCTTGTTATAAAATTGTTAATGTCATCGATCTTAAGGCTTATAAGTTCCTTGATCGATCAGTTCAACTAATCTGTGATTTCCTGGCTAGCTACCATGCTGAGTGTGCCATGTGTAGCATTAGCATCCATATGTTTTCATTTGTGACTCGATCGATAGTTTCTGGTAAAATGATTGGCTCTCCTGTATATCATATATTGTACTACCTAGTACCAGACACTTTAGATTTACCAAACTGTGAACTTGTTGATGCGCCACGGCCATTGAAGCTCATATAATCATTCTATCTAAGAAGCCAATAATGGGAGGACAGAGATGTTGTAGTATTAATCTTTAATTAATAGTTAATACCTCCAAACAGGTTCAAGCGATGGTTTCAACAATTAAGTGGTCAGATTGTCATACATCTTTCTACATCATTGGATAGCAAGGGTTAGTTTGGAGTTTAAC
Organism: Coffea humblotiana; assembly: GCA_023065735.1. Taxonomy (NCBI): domain Eukaryota; kingdom Viridiplantae; phylum Streptophyta; class Magnoliopsida; order Gentianales; family Rubiaceae; genus Coffea; species Coffea humblotiana. The sequence goes on along the minus strand of CM041218.1, from coordinate 4,583,946 downwards.
ACGTCTAATATGAGCTATTCGTCGCATACATATACTTAAATTCTGCAAGAAATGATTGAAGGTTCTCGGGTTTCTCTCAGCCACAAGCCCATGTCCCTAATGGAATTTTTTAATGGCACCGAATATAAGTGTAATATACTTGTACGTATACATTTTAGGCACACATGGAGCTGGCATTAAGTGAGTGCTCTATACTTATCGTCACCTTTGAACCTAACACGAAAATGTGCTTTGTCAACTTCCAAGCTGTTTTGTGCCTCCATTAGTAACTTCATGGCCTTGCAGGCATACCTCATGAATCACTAGCACAAATCTCAAGTATTTTTGAAACAAAAAAATATATATATATATATTTTGGTAAAGAGGGATTTGTCCAAACGAGTCATAAGAGTACGTAGACTAAATTCTACTAGTCTTACAAGAAGACATAATTTGTTGGGAGACTTATAATTCAACATGGGAGGTATCATTTGTTCTTGTGTGTTTCAAGTCAAAGACTTCTATAATTGATCGATGGAATTCTGACCGGTGTCTAATTAATGGGGTGTTATACGATAAAGATTGTCTTTTAATTTTCTCCCCATATTTTCCCTCTTTTGGGTTGTTGCTAATGAGGGTTGTGAGATGGGTAATTCATCACTGAGGTATTATGGCTAGATAATTTTGAGAAAGTACTTCTCCATTATGGAGAGAGTCAGTCACCTTCCTTTGGTTGGAATTTTCTGTTCTTATTTTGAAAATAGAGTCACTTTGGTGTGCCATTTACTATATAGTACTCTTCCGTCCACTTTAATAGTTTTATTTTTCTTTTTTGTCCATATCAAATTATAGTTCATTTTTCAACTGAAGAATATAATTAATTTGTACCTTCTTAAAATATAGTTATTTAATATATTCTATTATTAGTGACTATAACCTACTTATTCATTAATTGCTTGGATTTATGACTTCAATGTAGCAACCTTTATAGTATTATTGTTATTGTTAATATAAATGTTAGATCGATTAGTTATACTTCTAATATTAATATAAAGGTATTTTAGGAAAAATAGTATGTTAGATTTATTCTTCCAACAAAGTTAACTAATTTTTCTTAAACTAGTGTGAAAAAAAAATCAAAACTATCAAAGTGGGATGGAGGAAGTAATTTCTTTAACCCGATACTAATCTTTCTTCTTCTTCTTTTCATTGAAAAATATTATACTAATCACTACGTGTATTAATTTAGTAAAACGCAAGTAATTTAGAAAATTTACGTATAAAGAGAACAAAGAAAAAAAAAGGAATAAAGGGAAGAAATAATACTCTAGTGAGAATGAGAATTTAACTAGCATTTTAATCTTTAAATCTTTACTTTAGTCTCTTTGCTCCTAGACCACACAATATAATTTACCATTGCTCCACTTCCATGGTGTAGCTAGGAAAACTTCCATATAACCACATGTGGTGCTTTATGACGCCAAGGGGGAAAATTGTTTAGCAAATTCACTCATTAAATAGGGCCCAAGAGCTATTTTTATTTTTAAAATTTGCAGAAGTGAATAATTTAAATAAAAAACTTTTTGCATAAAGGTGAAATTAGTGTTAGTTTTATGTATAGAAATGGGAAAATGTGTTTTAGCCAGTTTGTTTATCTAGAAAAGAAAGGAGATAATAATGACCTTAAAAATTACTTCACACTTTGTGCTGCTACTTTGTGTTCTTTCAGTGTTTACGTTCTTGCTATAGAAATGAAAAAAAAAAGTGTTTTAAATAGTTCGGTTATCCAGAAAAAATGAGAAACTAATGACCTTAAAAATTACTTCATGCTTTGTGTGCATTTGTGTTTCTTTTTGAGTGAATGCAATGAAATTTGGTAAGCTTTATTAGGTGAGGTTAGTAGACATTAGACAACCTCCAATAGGTCAATACCCGCGGACATTATGCCCTCAGACATTTAGGGATGTATTTATGTGTCCAATTAAACTGAACCATTCTAGTATTTAACTTGTTTGATTATTTTAACAAATTTAAAAATTTTGTCAGATTTTAACTGGTTTAGGTTGTCAATCGAGTTTGACACGAAGTTTTTTTTTTATAAATTTGAAGTTATCGAATACAAAAACTGTCCTAAACTTAGCCTTGATAGGTGAGCCGAGGTTCGAACAAACTTCTTAGTCAAGCTAAATTCAGTCAGGATATCAAGTATGTTAATTCATTTTTCAACCGTCGACATACTTTAGATTTCATCCTCTCCGAACCAACCAAAAAAATTGAGGTAGATGGTTAACAAGAAACTACCCACTAAAGCCAAAAATGCATGTGTAAGTCTTGCAGTGGCAATGATTGCCCTTTTGATTGCAAATTTGCAACTGCAGACGCTTCTGGTGAACCTGGCCTACTGGCTGGATATCTCCCATCCACTAGAAGAAATGTATTTGGAGAACCCTTCACTCGTGTCCTTGAGTACCGAAGGAAGAAAGAAGAAGGCCAAAAACAAGTCACAGCACAGGCATAAAATATCCAAGAAACTTTTTCATTGAGATATATTGTGGACATAATTATGAGAGCTTTGGGTTTCTGTAAAGAGAAGGGGAGGAGAACCATAGAAGCAAAAAATGAGGGAAATGGTGAAGACGCAATAAGAAAAACCCTTATAACAAGAGATTACTTCTGTTACACGGATATTAATTTGCATCCTCAAATCATTGATGTTTCGCCCACAATTTACTTCCAACACTTGCATTCATAAGTTTTGTAACAACTCGTAAAGCCACTCTAAAAGTAAAAAAATTCTAAGATTGAAAGAGACTACTTTTCGAATAAAACTTTATATCATTTTTCTTTTATGAAAAATCAAGTCTATTTCGTAAATTCTTTGATATGATGTGATTGCATATATGGGCACTGGATTTTGTTCAATAATTCTTTGGTTTACATTGTCTATACAAGCATGTATCAATATTCGGTATAACTTCTTGTGCCGAATTCAAGCTTTCAAATATCATATCATCTTCTTTTTCTTGGTTTTAAATTACTATTAGCCCTCAGTCACGTTTTTAATGGCTAACTATCATCGGTAGGCACTTGTCTATTTCTAGACTGATAGAGGACCAATACAATACTAGCATCTTTTGGGACTGAAAACCCCTTTTTTTTTTTTTTTTTAAAAAAATAGCCTCTACTTCTCTTAAAAGGTCAAGTAAATATAAGTGTCCTTATGGCAACACTACAGAGTGCAAACTCTAGATATTATATTGAAGCATTGAAGCAATATTTTAAAGAACCCCACTGCTTTTAACAAGAAAAGTTTACAAAATTTCGGAAATAATTATTTAAGCAGACTCTTTGGTGGTAGACTGAAAAGGAACTAATCCTGTTATATGTTTTAGATTAATATCTCTAGCGTAACGACCACTTAAGACATCACTACTTTGAATCGCTTACTATGGAATGAATGCAGCTCTTTTTTTTTTCTCTCTCTTTGTAAAATTGTTAGTCTTAAAAAAATCATGATATTTTGGTAAAATATCATTAGAATATGTGGCAACTTGGTGGCATAAATTAAATTGCATGGGCTAAGAGATGGGTTCATTGCTTGATTTTGGATTTTAAAATCTCATTAGGCATCACTACCATAACAGGACAGGCGGGGTGGAGGAGGTGGTTTAATTCACAACAATCAAGGTCTCTCTGGATTTTAAGGTTTTATAGTGAATATGAATATGGGGTATGCCACTAGTCTCGTTGCATGGGATCTAGGGTTTTAGATGTTGAATCTGACTCCAAACTTAGCATCAATCTTGGTCATGTGCATTTTAGTCCCATTTGCAGGATAAGAGAGTTGCTAAGCCGATAATGCGTGGTTGAAAAACGAGCTAATATACTCGATACTCGAATCGAATTTGAATTGATAAGAGGTTGTTCAAACTTAATTCACCATCTAATCAAATCAAATGTAAACAGCGTGTTATGTTTGATAACATTCAAATTCAATAAAAAAAAAACTTGCTCAAATTCAATTTGATAAATAAACAAATCAAACTTAAAAAAAAATTCAAATTCATAATAATCGAACAAACTTAAACACTAAAGCTCAATTCTCTGAGGCACTATAGCTTTCCAAATCAGCTCAATCAAAAGCCTTGAATTGGTTTTGGACATTTTTCGTAAAAACGTACTGCTACAAAGAGCTTTGGGCTGAGGTTTCTCATGAGAGCTAACTGGTTTTGTCCATTGTAATTTACTAGACAACTGGACAGAAAATGATACGGGCCAAAATGGTATTGGGCCCCAAATGCCCCAAATTAAAATGAAGGGCCCAAATGGAATGGAAAGTGGAAAGAGAATTGTGGCACCTGTGGCAGATGATTCAGTGTCTAAACTCAAAAATGTGCCCAACAAGCACAAGCTTAAAAAAAATTGCAATGTAACTAACATGTTAGAGACTACATGAATTAATAATAATATATATATATTTGTAAATTTGTTTAAGTAATATGTCATGAATTATATTACATTCGAGCGGTATTACACTATTTAGAGAGATTGTTGTGTCCTGCTTTGAAATAGAAATGGCATGATTTGATCCGAGTTATTTAATGACTAATTGTAGGTTTTGACTTTCAGAATAACATGAACAGCTCGAATCAGTTGTAAAAAGATGTGCGCTTAATCTCAGCCAGTTATCATCAAACATTGGACACTACGTAGGCGATGATTCAAGAACAAGCCGAACAACATAGTAGTACTCACTCAAACATTTTGTGTTAATACAAGTTGGTTCAATTGATTAGGACGGATCACTTTTCTCACAAAAAGTTGTATATTTTGAATTTGGTACTATTGATATGAGATACAAAACTTTTCACTGTCTGTGTGAGAGATTTATTGGTGAACGAACCTCCTACTACCGTTGTAAGGGTTTATATTAGTGGATAATCTGTGAAATCCTTTACTATTAATGTGAGAGTTGTATTGATAGATTTTGATGATGATTGGAGCCGTACCCACTCAGTCATCTTTTTTTTAACAAAAAAGAAAGAGGTAAATTTTATATACACTATCATGATTGGATTGATGACACATAAATTAAATTTTAGATTTTAAATTCAAAATTTATACATATGACATATATTTAATGGTGATAATATTTACCGCTCCTGAACTGTCACGGTCAGATTTTTGGCCAAAAAAAATGTGCGGTTCAGATCACTAGTTGTATATCGATTTTTACAACGTGTGTGGAGTTTCGTAAAATTTGTACTAAAGTTACATGTTGTGCAAATAAAGTTACATCCGTGTGCAATTAAAGTTACGCATTGTTGAAAATAACCAAAACCGCCCAGAAAGCGTTTGCACTTTGCAACGGGTTCCTGCCCTTTGTCCCGATATTGTTTTTGGCTTGTGCGACTCTGCTGCTAGATCTTGTTAACGAGCCGAGTCGAGCTCGAGCACATGGATAATCGAGCTCGACTTGAACCCTCCTAATCGAGCTAGTTCGAGCTCCGCTCGATTAGTAATTCGGATCCTTTACAAGTTGTTCGAAATCGACTCGATGTACTACGTGTAGAAACTTCCGAGCCTCGAGCTCCGAACTCGAGTTTTCTATTGACGTCGAGCTTATCGAGCTCGAAACTCGAGCCTCGAACTCGAGTGAAAAACCACGAGCCGAGCTTAGCGAGCTCGAAATAGGAGAATGAATTAGGGTCAGTATCAAATACACAATAAAATGACGTTAATTGCCCCTACTATTCGAGCCTAATCGAGTTTTAAACGAGTATCTAGTTGAACTCGCCAGTTCGGCTCGTTTCTCTCACTAAACGAGCCGAGTCGAGCCCCTTATCGAGCCGGATCGAGCTCGGCTCGCGGCTCGTGAGCTACCCGGTTCGATTAACAGCTCTACCTGTGGCATAAGGAAAACAAGACCCTAAAAAAAAAACTGTACCTAGTACATGCAGGAAACCAGATCCAAATAAAAGTGTTACCTAGTACCTACAGCAAATAAAAGGGTCCCGGACTTGAACGGCAAGAATCGATTTTCACCAATCTCCATAAACCCCAAGACTGACCCCTTCATTATCTTATCCTTCTACCCACAAATCTCCCTCCACCATTCCTGTAAAACCCCGCCAGGTTGAGCAACCAAACCTCCAAAACCCTCAATCTTACATTGCTCAACTTCCTTATCCTCCAATCTTCACCATCAATGAATCCTTTGTTCTTCTGCTAATAACTCACAAACCCCACTTTTCAGTCCCTTTAAAATCTTCCCTTTATAGAAAACCATCACCATTTCCGCAGTGAAACATGGCCTATTTACTTTACTTCCAGTCCCTCTTTCCATTCTTTCACTACTTTCCTTCAGCGCCATAAAAATCCAGTCTTGAAGGTTATTTCTATAACAAAACTACTTGAATTGGCCCCTCTCTATAATTGCACTACATGGTGGAATTTATTTTTCATTTTTTTGTTCCTTATTCTTAATGCTGATGCAGGTGGAGGTTGCTAGGTGTTCGCAAGAAGATGCAGTTTTGGACCCTAAAGATGCTGCATTGCTGGTTTCTACTTGCATTACAAGGAATTTGGCTCCGGCATTGACGCTAGAGCAAGGTTTTGGATTTTATTCAAGAGGCAGTTGAGAAGTTGAAGGCCAATCCTCCGTCTTGTCCAATTGGGATGGTTAGATTTCAGGTGTGTTTCTGATGACCCGCATTTGAATGTTAATATCTTCTTTTTGAATTCATAACGTGCAATAAAGTTTGACCGTAATGAAGCATTATCAAAAAGCTTGTGATGCAATGCACACTCGTTATTTTCGAAATTCTCCATATATGGTGCTGGTAGGTGAATATTTTTCTCTTAATTTAGGAGGAATTGAACATTGTAATAGGTAATTTTCTTTATCCTTCTCACTGTATCATAGAAAAAACGGGGATATTTGAAAAGTGATGCCTTGAAACAATGAATTTTAGTTCCATCATGATGCTAACTCATTGGCTGAATATTCAAGATTTTGCTGATTCCTCTGTTGCTACTGCACTGTTTTGAATATTTACATAAAGTAATGCATGGTAATGTGTGCTCAGTTTGTAAGATGAAGTGTATTTATATAGTTATCTAACTGAACTTTATCCATGAGAATGCTGAATCAATAGGTTGCAGTTTCTCCAAGTCCAAAAGCTTTAAAATGGTTTTTGCAGTCAACCTCAGTCAGGAGGGGTGTTTCCTCGATTTTTTCTTTCCAAGGAGGAGAATCCATCATACATGTCACTTGCTTTGGGTAGGACGTGTGGTGTTTTTGGAATTGGTGCCGCAGTCTATTTCAGGGTCACTATTCTCATCCTTCTAGAGAGCATAGCGAGTTTCAAAGGTAATTTTGGATTTTCTTCTTTTTTGTGGTGAAACTACAGTTGACTGATGTGATCAAGTATTATATTTGTTTTGGTTTTCTATTCTTCTTTTTGTAGATTTTCTAGTATCCATATTTGTTATTTCTGAGCCTTAGATTTCTTGCTCAAGAGTTAAAAAAAGCACCTGAGTCCCATCAACAAATTGTTGGACATGTAAAACTTACATTTGGCTGTCGTGATTCACTCAAAATTGCTATTGAATTGTAACATGAGGATGAGCAAGCTTACTGAGTATGGATTTTTTTTTCAATAAAAGCTTAGAGAAGTACATTTCTTTATTGAATTGAAAACTTTTCCCTTATTTCTTTGGCGACCTGTAGATCTAAGTTGGGAAATGTTTTTATCTGTCTGAGAAATTTGAGCATAGCTGTTCCCGACGTATAGTCCACTTGATGTTTTTATGGACCGTTGATGAATAAATAAAACATTTTTAAGATACTTGACGCATAACTTTTGTTAGCTGTTGTTCATTCAAAACTATCTTTGCTTCTTCACAATAAGAACGAAAGCATAGTTCGCCATGGAAACTAATGAAGTTAAATATGGTCTTGTTTAACTTCCTAGTCATGAGGTGTGCTAATGACTTCTATGGTGTTCCAGATCATATCCTGCTATGGAATTGGATATTCCAATGGCTTATGGCTTTTTGGATGTCATTTTGATGTAATTTCATCTTCTATGAAGTATGAAGCTGGTTCTTTTTACTTTTTCATTCCCCAGGTAAAGTTGTAATTTGTCTTTTGCAAATATGTCTAAAGCTGATGGTTTCTCCCTGGCATTGCACTTGCTAATCATGCTTTGATTCTTGTCTATGCTTTTTCAACAGATTGAGTTGCATGAATCAGAGGAGGTTACTGTCTTGGTTTGCTAATCTTGCATGGAATGACTCTTCCACTTCTTTTTTTGCGAAAGCTATTCAGACCTATGAGATTGCTGTCTACCAGGTATTCTAAGGTTGTTCTCTTCACCTGCCAATTCTCTTTGCTCCTATTCAAGTTTCTCTTAGATCAATTTCAATATACGCCATTAATTGTTTCTTGTGTAGATTTTGAGTATAATTTAGATACCCTGAATGACGCAATAAGTAGAAAGCTACCTGGAAAGACTGATGCACCTTTCAAATGGTGAAGTGCACTTGCCTCCCTGTTTATCTTTCAGGATAGGAAATCTATCTGACTATGGTCTGACATGCTCTTTACTGATTCGGTTGTTAAACAACCGTGACATTTTCCTTGAAGCAAACTGCCACTTTAGCTAAGGTTATTGAGAAGTTTATGCTGTTAAATAGTAACTGCTTAAAAAAAAAAGCAGTTAAATGACGGTTTTACCTTTCTAATTTCTAGGAAGTTCATGCACTAAATAAGCTTTTGCTTTTCAAACTAGAAGACCAGAAAGAAGCATTTTTTGCATTTTGATTAGCCCGGGTGCTCATTTTTATTTGCTCTCATTCAGGCCAGATGTCATCTTTGGTCATTGATGGATGACTGCAGTAAGAAATGCACCAATGCCCTTCAAATATATGGGACCATGAAGGATAAAATTGCTGAGATGGTAAGATCCGAATCTGTGAAATATCATACTGATGAAAAACTTTATGCCATCAACTATAATTGTCTTATTACTTATCTTATCTCCATTTGCATTGGCTCTTTCCTGCCATATGAATACAGTTTTGACTTTTTATTTGGGTTTCCTGAACTTTTTTGCATGGTTGACTTCTCTTATAGCTTTCTTTATTAAGTTTTTTTAATGTTCTCTCAGAGTTTTGGTTTTAACCTTCATATATTGGTCTCTGTGGTTTTCCATTTCAAGTTTCTGCATTGGCAGGAGCTGATTCAAAAATGCTTGTTATATTTTCTGCTTAAATCAAATATTGAATGTTGGCATACTTATATTGTGGAAATCTATAACCTTTAGGTGTGCATGAGTGCTTTCCAGATAGGAGGAAGTCTTCTGGATGCTGGCACTCTGGAACTGGTATCCTCTTTATCCTGGTAATTTTCTTCCTCAGATAATTTAACTCTATATCCTCACTTGATGGTAATATGCTTCCACTCCTGGTTCAGATTTATAGTACTACTTTTGCTTGACTGGAGGAAACATAAAGCTGCCTGTTTTCATTCTTACAGAAAGATGCTCCACGACGTTCCAGCCAGTTTTCAGCCATGCTTTCACCTTTGTCGGCTATTTCTAATAATATGGTTAGTAGTCGGTGTTACTGAAATTTGAAGCATATAGTTGCATTTTCTATTAGCAGAACAGCTGGACACCAACGAAATTTAGTTGGTCCATGAGGGGACATGTAAGTTTGAGGATAAGCTACTCAATTGTTTTTGACTTCTGAGTTGAATCAGAGTAAATCCTGCTATATTAAACAATACAATATCTTGCTTGATCGAATCTTTGCTTAAATTTGAGCCAGTAAATCCTTGAGTTGGCAACATTTACCTGTAAGTTTGATCACCTAGATCTAAGCATATCTAAGTCCAAAAGTAAGATCAATAGTGGTGTTCACCTTTTTGTACCTCTCCATTGACATAATTGGTTGACTTCTTAAAACCGAATGGAAATCTTGCTTTTCTTGTGTTCATCTTTGCTGGCTGTAAAGGATTTCTCTTGATATATAGTCTGTATAATTTTTTCTGAAGCCTGTCTGTTTTGTTTTGGAAAATCAGTAGTATAGGATGCTAAATGACTCTTCTTCTAACTACTAATTGTTTTTGACGTGTTTCGCAGTACCAACAGTGATTACTTTGATAAAACGGGGTACTCTACACTAGATTGTCCAAACATCAATTCCTTGTGGGCTTCACTCATAATTGAAGAATGTACTCGACTTGGATTGACGGTGAGCCTTATTCTCAGCAATCTGATGTATGTGGGTTGGTTTACTTGTTTCTGATACTTTCTTCATCTAGTATATTTGTGTAGCTCCAGGGTCGAGATCATCTCCCCTTGCAATTGCTGCATCAGCTCATCCCCTCACTACTTGTGTTGCATGCATTGACGAGCGCTCACTTTCCTTCCATGCTGTTGGTTTGCGCGAGGTTCTCATAGTCCAGCAGTGATCATAACATCATCTGGTACCGCGGCTTCAAATCTTCTTCCTGCTGTAAGTTTAGCTACTTCCATGTTTCTGTTTCTTCCACTTATTGTTGTAAATGCTTGCTGCCTCATTCAAAATTCTAGATTGGTGTATTGCATACTGTTATCCGATTTCATTGCACATTGTAGCTTGTTCTCCTGGTATGTTACTCAAAGTCTGAAAGCTTTATTCCAGTAAATGCCTGCTGTCTCGCTCAATTCTCCTAGATTAGCCTATACTATACTGTTGTTCAATAAATACCTTGCAGACAACAGTTTGTTTTACTACCATTACCACAGCTACATGTCATCCTATTCCACATTGAGATCAATGATAATTTTGTATTCTTTTTCTTTTTTGGGTTATTGTTCTATCCTTTGATTTAGAAGTTCTGAATAATTTGATCTGGTTGTGAAGAAATTGATTGTATGATTATTACTATTATGCAATTATTGAAATAGAAATCTACAGGTCGTGGAGGCCAGTCAAGATTTTTTACCACTAATATTACTTACAGCGGACCGTCCTCCTGAGCTGCAAGATGTTGGTGCAAATCAAGCAATCAATCAGGTACTTGATTTTGATATGAGCAGTTTTTTTATGTGTATAGATTCAAAATTTCGATGTCTTTGGTTGGTCTGCCCTTCAAGTTTAAGTTGTCTTGTTAATTTTGTTAGATAGAAGGATTTGTGTTTGCTTCATATAATGGTTTGCTAGTTTCGGTTATTCACCAGCTAACTACAGGATCTGCTGGCAATGACAATCAAAAGAAAGAGCCAATAAGTAGTTAGCAATTATTCAATCTTCCCAAAAAGATATGAAGTGTGCTTTTATGGGCTTTCTCATAATCAACCTTTTTCTTTTTTTCTCACTAAAATTACTGATTTAAAATTTTTTATTAGGTCAACCATTTTGGTCCCTTTGTGAGGCATTTCTTTGGTCTTCCTGCACCCCACCGATGACATTTCTGCAAGGACGGTACTTACTACTCTTGACTCTGCAGTGAATATAGCTACCTCTTCCCCATGTGGTCCTGTTCATATCAACTGCCCTTTCCGAGAGCCATTGGCAAAAACTCCAAGTATATGGAATGATAGCTGTTTGAAAGGATTAGATTTTTGGATGTCATCTACTGAACCATTTACCACATATATTGAAGTACAACATTCTATTTCAAGTGCTCGTATTCATGCTGATATGGATGAAGTCATTAAAGTCATTCAAAGGGCAGACAGAGGGCTTTTGATCCTTGGTGCCATTCATACTGTGGATGATATTTGGGCAGCTCTTCTCCTTGCTAAACACCTGCTGTGGCCAGTAGTGGTTGACATCTTGTCAGGGTTACGACTCAGGAAGTACATGGCTTGCTTCTCTAATAGTGAAGATGATATTTTGTTCATTGATCACCTTGACCATCTGCTGCTCTCAGAAAAAGTCAAGAACTGGATGAAGGTAGATGTGGTAATTCAGGTATCTCCAAGCTCCTTGTATTTTGCATGAATGAAGTAAGTTGATCTTATAAGAAGCTAAAGTCAAAGGATGTGAGGAAGAACAAAACTCAATCTTTTTTGCAAAAGAATACCTTACGTTTATTTGGGTTATTCTCTTTTGACACAAGGTATTCGGAAATCCCACCAGAAGGTTTAGTACCTGTAGGAACTTGAAAGATATCATCTTTTTTGCATTATATTGAGATCTCAGATCTTTAGGAATTAGAATATTTAGAATGTCCATTGCACCAAACTCGAATACGAACTTTATGAAATGTTAAAAGTTCTAAAATCTACAAATCTATGTTTGAATTTGCAACAGTGCTTCAATTGATGTGTGTCAAGGATGTTGGTAGTTTTTTTTATACAAGTACTTCTATGTCTTTATGCTTGAGTGGCCATGCATAATTTTAGTGTATTTGCACCATGACAGATCGGAAGTCGGATAACAAGTGCACGCATTCAGGAGATGCTAGAGCATTCTTTTCCTTGCTCATACATAATGGTTGATAATCACCCAAGACGTCATGATCCTTTGCACATTGTAACTCATAGGATCCGAAGTACTAGTACTGAGTTCACCAATTATTTGCTTAAAGCTTGTTCACCGTATCTTTGCAGCAAATGGAACGGTTACCTACGTGCATTGGACATGATGGTGAGTGACAGGCTTTCTGGTTGTATCGTCTTTCTGTGTCATTGGTTTTTTAAATTATTCCTCTAGTCCTGTAGAAAATGTGATTTTTATGTTGGGTGGGTTGAAAAAGAAGAAATTATGCAAAAACTCATTTTAGTAGTATGGTAAAGGAGAACATGTGAAACATTTGCTAGGGCAACTGATTGTGATCATTGAACATATTCAAAGAAGACAAAGAATATGCTAATTGTCATAATAGTAGATTATATATTTAAGATGATTGTATGAAGAAAATAAAGTGGAAAAAGCACATAAATTCTAGTAGAGCTATTGAATCATGGCCTTACATGGATAAAATTGAAGAAGAGCAGATAGTATGAAATGCAATGGAGGGCAACTGTTGAAACTATTATTGATAAGATTGGACAAATTCTTGCTTTTTATTGGATCTGGATTTGTTCTGTGACTCCGTGAAAATATGCTTTTCCTGCATATGCAGGGGACGCTAACCTTCTTTATATATTTGTGTCTCTGAGGATGGAGTATAATATGCGCTTAAATTTGTTCCACCTGGAATATCTTCCTAATATTCCGCTAACAAGTGGGACAAAACATACAGGTCGGTTAGCTGATAATTCAACTCATACTAATTGCTATATCCTTTTACCTGAATGATGTTATAGTCATATCACTTAGACAAGATAATGCATCTTTTCCATTATGTAACTAAGTTTTGACATGATAATAGAATGGAAGTAGTTAACCATGCTCCCCGAATATATATATATATATATATATAAACACACACATATACAAAAACACATATACACTTTCCAAGAAAAAGCATGGAGAACATTACAGAAAATAAGCGTCTTTTAATGTTATCATTTAATTGTTTCAATAACTTAATGTGGTGGCTGTATTCTAGTCTAAGCTTTTATCAAGTCAAAAATACGATTGACTCGATCACAGTGGATCATAATTTTCCATTTATTAGAAGATGATCTCATTCACTTTGTTCCCCTGGATTGCATTTGTAAACTCTCTTTATATTCTGCAGGCTGCTTGGGAGATGTCATTTTTAATCAGTTCAGAGTGCTCCCTAACTGAACCTTATGTTGCTCATATTCTCCCGGAAATCCTTGACTATGAGTCGGCTGTATTTCTTGGAAATAGCATGCCAATACGTGATGCAGACATGTATGGATCTAACAAGGCACAAAATACACATAGTGCTTTAATGCTCAACTTGGGCTTGCCATGTCATTGGATACAGGTAGTTGGGAACAGAGGAGCTAGTGGGATTGATGGTTTGCTTAGTACAGCTGTTGGTTTTGCTGTTGGCTGCAATAAAAGAGTGAGTGTTCACATCTGTATCTGTAACATAAAGTAGCTCTCCTAGTCTCTTATCTAGTTTTGCTCGGAATGTTATGTTGGAGTATGAATAAGTTTCATGGTGGCAAAAAAAAAATTATGGTACAAATTGCAACTTTGAAGAAACTCTATTCTATTGACTTCCCATTTTTCTTGGCAATATTTTGACCTATAATTGGGTCTATAGTCTATTGCATAAATAGCGCTTTCACTACATTGCCTTCACAAGTTGGCTGCTCAGCAGCGCCTCTATTTTAGTGCTCATTGATGCTATTTAATGGGACACAGGCAGATTTCTGGAACTAAAATTGATTATCTGCTTTTCTAGTCATATGGAATCAGGTGTTATATGAGAAACATTACTTTGGTTTTTATGTTTTTACAAAGTCTATTCTGCAAAGCTCTTCTGCTAGGGTTGTCTTTATTACCTTCTTTTTCCTCTTACAGTTCTTCTATAAGATCAGGGGATTTTTTGGGAAATTGGTTTTCAAATTAAGGAGTGCATACATTAGGACTTAGAAAGTATGCACAGCTAGTGATCCTAAATTCTCTATGCATTTTGTATATCAATTCAACTTAACATTACATTTTTCCTTTCCGTTTACACTAGTTCAGTTTTTCTTCCCTTAAAGTAAATGTAAATTCTTTTATGAATGACTTACTTTGTGAGAGCATTAGTTTAGATAGTCCTACTTAAGTAGTATCAGTTCTCTCTCTCTCTCTCATTGTCTTGAGCTTTGTGTTTGTAATCTTTGACTTATGGTTTTATCTGGTTCACAGCTCTTTTGCATTCATACTCTCCCCCTGAAAGAAGTTTTTATATTCCTTTTTTTCTTTGGGTGGAAGAAAGGATAATGAGTTATCTTTTTTCCTGGATGTCTATCTACCAAACATAAAGACATAGTTGCTTGGCTCTGTGCTTCTATGTGTTTTGATTAAAGTTACTTACTTGATGAAGCTCATCAATCTTTGCTCCAATTCCTTTATCCTTGCATTTAGGTTCTCTGTGTGATTGGAGATGTTTCTTTTCTCCACGACTCAAATGGATTGTCACTCTTGGGTCAAGGGTAATGAGTTGTTCCTCCGCTCTCTTTCTCTCTCCCCCACCCGCCCTCTGTGTGTGATAATCAGTGTTGAACTTCCCTGGCGGTTTTCTCTTTAATCTTGCTATTTACTCACATTTCTGTTTTTGGAGGGTAATAAAATTCACAGCTAGCAACTGAAAATATGTAATGTTGAAGGATTTTGCGGAAGCCGATGACAATAGTTGTAATAAACAATCATGGTGGAGCAATCTTTAGCCTTCTACCAATTGCAGCTATGACAGAGCGAAGAGTTTTAGATCAGTTCTTCTACACATCTCACAATGTTTCAATACGTAACCTTTGTCTGGCAAATGGGTAAGTCATTCCATCGTTGTGTTTCAATAACCAGAATGCTATCACTGGTTTTTTCTTCCCCAACCCAAGCTCTTGTAGGGTAGTTTTGATTTCATTTACAGCAACTGCAAAGGTAAGTTAAATTTGCTTCTTTCTTATGTAAGTGATGCTGATACCAATCTGTAATCTAAACAAAGAAGCCTTCAGTTTCGACCATGATTATGTTTCACTGTGCTTTTAAGCAAATTAGTTTATTTTAATGGACAGATTATTAAGTCAATTAGAGTTGTACTTTTAGAGTCAACATATTTGGCTAATTCCTTTGCACTCAAAGTTTAACTTGGGTTGACTAGAGAAGTATGTATTCTTTAAAGTACTATTGATGTATTTCTTCTTCAATATTTATTGAACTTTGCATATGCAGTGTGAAGCATGTACAAGTACACACAAAAATGGATTTGCTGGACAGCTTATTCACGTCTCAGTGTGAAAAGGTCGATTGTGTTATAGAAGTTGAGAGCTGCATTGATGCCAATGCCAACTTTCACAGGTAATCAGGTTTGAAATGGCTTGAATTACTTTATAGCTTTGTGACTTTCTTTCTCTGCTGACATATTTGCGTTATAGTGATTTGAGAAAATTTAGTCGCCAAGCAGCAGAGCAGACTATGGATATCTTTTCACATTCAACTTCAGTTACCACAGGACAGGCGCGGGGATTCAGCATTGGTAGAATTACTAAAATGGATTATTCTCTCTATAGGCAAGTTCTATGAGATGGATGTATTTTGAAAACATTTTCAGGGTTTCAGAAATTCACTGTTTTACCTGATAAACATTAGTATTCCATGGCAGGGTTAACCTGTGTGCTCCACCTACTTCAACTTCAGTCAGCAATGAATCTACCACATTCTATAGAGAAGGCTTTGTTCTTAGCTTGTCTCTTGGAGATGGAAGTACTGGGTATGGGGAGGTAAGCTTATATTTTCACAGGAAGGCATCTAAGTTGATCATGAAATTATGAGATTTTGATCAATTTGTAAAAAAATTATCAGACAGATGTTTTAGTGTGTGTATGTGTGTGTGTGATCCAGAATTTAAATTTTGTAGCCAGTTGATCAATGTAGCAGAATCTCCTTTATTTGGTTTTGATAGGTCAAATTTTAAACATAGAGCTTATGACATCCTGAGCTGAAATGAGCAGTGATAAAATTTCCTTCATGCAAAACCATTTTAACTTCATCCTAGATTACACAGAGTTAGTTGGACAATTCTTTTACTGTTCTGTTTTGGCTTTGCAGTTGGATAGATTTATTGGCTTTTAGTTTTCAAGAGTTCCAAGATAATTCTATGTATTGGTGCTTCAGGAGTAGATTTTCCTTTAGATTAAAAGGAAAAAAAAAAAAACCTGTGGTAATCAGGCAAACAGATATGCGACATTTTGCAGAATACCCTCGGTTCCTAGGTTCATGATAATTGGACACTTGATACCTGAAAGGAAGAACATAACTATCTCTTAAACATGTTGTATTCTTGACTTTCAGAAAGGTGCATCTCATAAACATATATTTGCCCATAATGATCTTGTGTTTGCTCATGGCACCTGCTTACTGCTTTTATGCTATCATGCTCTTGTGATAGTCTTTGCTAGTTTAGTACTTCTCTTTGTAGAAAAGCGAAAAAGCCTGCTCTTGTTACTCATGATTTACCATTTCAACAGGTTGCACCTCTTGACATCCACAAGGAAAATTTGCTCGATGTTGAAGAGCAGCTTAGGTTCCTAATTCACATGTTAGAAGGAGCTACAATTGATTATTTCCTTCCTTTATTAAAGGGTTCCTTTTCCACCTGGATATGGCACACTTTAGGTATCCTGGTAGGTCAAGAAATCTTTACAGCAATTACATATCATTTTGGCCACTTCTAATGTACTATTTATACATGATGGTATCTTCTCTGCTTGACTGCTTTCTAATTTTGACTCTGCTGCATTGTTGGTGTGTAGCCAAGCTCCATTCTTCCAAGTGTTAGATGTGGTTTGGAGATGGCCGTTCTCAATGCAGTTGCAGCAAAAGAAAGTTCCTCTATGTTGAATATACTCTTCCCAAAGACAGTAGATTTACCCAAGAAGTTTTTGAATGTCCACATCTGTGCACTTATTGACTCTGTTGGGAGTCCACTGGACACGGCATACATTGCAACTTCACTGGTTAAAGAGGGTTTTGCTGCTGTAAAGATGAAGGTGAGAGCAGTCATCCCCAAATATCTGTACTTCAAATTCTTTTTTCTTGTCAATGGTTGAAATGCAGAATGAGAATGCTTATTATACAGTAAAGCTTGATCTTTATTATAGAGTAAAGCTTGATCTCTGGCTCTTAAACCCTCTGTCGGGTTCAGAGTATGAACAGAATTTCATTGTACAGGTAGCTCGTCGGGCTAATGTGATTGAGGATATTGCTGTAATACAAGAGGTAAGAAGGAAGGTGGGAGATCAAGTTGAACTTCGTGTGGATGCAAATCGGAATTGGACATATGATGAAGCAATTCAATTTGCCAATTCTGTCAAGAATTGTCGACTCCAGTACATTGAGGTATCTCCTCCCATGTATGTATGTATGTACATGTGCGTATATAATTTAGCAATTGTAAGTGGAATTGTGCTTGGGAGAATACTGTCCGTATTTTCTACTTCTAAAAGACCATACCTGATAGCAATGATAAAATTCTTCCTTCAGCTGTTACCAAAATGTTTTAGAAACTTGCAATGCTCTGCAAATGTAAATTGAGCTGAATAAATTCTTTTGAACTTTTGTTGCCTTCTGACTTGGCTTCCTTCCAGTTTGAATGATAGTACTGCTTGCCTTCATCACAATTTATTATACGACATGAGTTTAACCTTCTACCATTGTATTCTAGTGTAGTTAATCACTTTACATTCAGTTTGACTGATAATACTGCTTTCCTTTGTTACAAATTGTTATAAATTTTTATAAAGCTTTCCTGAAGTTCTAAATTACAGGAACCTGTTAGATATGATGATGATATAATCAAATTCTGCGAGGAGACTGGTTTGCCAGTAGCTCTGGATGAAACTGTCAACTGTATTAGAGAGAATCCTTTTGACGTCCTCAACCGATTCAACCATTCTGGAGTAGTTGCTATAGTAAGGATTTGGACATCTTTTTCAATACTGTAAAGATCTGCAGTTGTGGTTGTGAATTTTATCATATTTTGAAGCAACTTTTTGTTTAAAAAAAAGGTACTCCTGCTTGTAACTACAGCAAGCTACATTTAGCCAACTATCATGTGGTTTATTGGTGTGGAGTTCAGAGCTGCAATAAACTCGCATGTTTATTTAGAAATGGTATATGGTGGTTTAAACTAGTAATTTCAACTGTTTATTTATTGAAGAAAGTAAGTGCTGGATAGTTCCTATTGCTTCACTATTTCCTTCATAAAGTTTAAGAGTATTGCTTCAGCGTGACACATGACCACAATAAGAACTAGACACTCAGTTGAGTAGCAAATGGAATAATAGCAATCGATATCAAACACTCCATGTATTGTTATCTTATCTTGAAAAGGTTTCTCTCTGAAATTTGTCACAGTTAGGAAAGATTGCCTGTTGTCTCAAGCCTCACTATGTTTTCACACTTTTCCTGTTAGGTTATCAAACCAAGCCTTATTGGGGGTTTTGAAAATGCAGCTCTGGTTGCACGATGGGCTCAGCAACAAGGGAAGATGGCAGTTGTTAGTGCTACATTTGAAAGTGGCCTGGGCTTGTCATCCTATGTTCAATTCTCTTGCTATCTTGACCTGCAATGTGCAGATATACGTAGACTGATGGATAAGGAACCATCAGCATTTATAGCCCATGGTCTTGGAACATACAGATGGTTTACTGAAGATGTGACTCTAGAGCCATTAAACATCTGTTGTAATTCAAAAACTGGCATTGTTGAGGCATGTGCTACTGATGCTGGTCAACTTCTGCAGCACTTCCAAATCAATCAAAATGTGGTTGTGCAGAATTTTGATCAGGAAAATGTTCACGATTACAGGTTGACAGTTGATTTAGAGGGTTTCTCATTTTCCTTCAATGTTCTAGAGATGGGTCAAAGCATTGCTGTAAGTAGTAGATCACAATATCCTTGACTAGTTAATTGTACCTGTTCATATGCTTCTCCTTATAATCTTTGTATTCAGAAAACTTCAGATTATTACATCAATTAAATCTAATTTGAGATATGTTTGTAATAGAGCTCAAAGGAAGACTGTGTCAAGGACAGCTGAAATAATCTCTGTCTTCTGATGTCCTGAGTATCTGTTGCAAGCCTTGTCTTTTATCAAAATACTTAACATCACAATTATGATATGTACATAATAAGTGCATTGAAAAATGATTCCATTTCCTTAGTGTGACTTGGTATAGTACGGTTCCTACTTTGAGGTCTGTTATGCTTAAAGGGTAATCTTATTCTTAGAGGTACAAGTCACTTTATTTACATTTGTGTTCTTCTCATGATGCAGGGAAATGTAGTTGTATTTCTGCATGGCTTCCTTGGTACTGGTCAAGACTGGATCCCCATCATGAAGGCTATGTCAAGGTCAGCACGATGTATTGCTATTGACCTTCCTGGGCATGGTGGATCAAAGTTAAAAAACTGATTCAGAAGCCAAACCTAGTTTATCCATACATGTCATTGCTGAGATGTTATGCCAGTTGTTTCCTCATATAACTCCTGAAAAGGTTATCCTTGTTGGATACTCAATGGGTGCAAGGGTTGCTTTACATATGGCCCTAAAATGCAGCGACAAGGTAAAGACATCAATGTTTATATTGCATTTACAGTTTATAGATTCTAGTTTACTTTTCAGAATCATCAAGTTAATGAGAATCTGGGATGTGTGGTTGAAGGTTGAAGGAGCTGTCATTATTTCAGGAAGCCCAGGATTGGTTGATCCACTGGCAAGAAAGTTGCGAAGGGCAAGGGATGATTTCAGAGCAAGTTCCCTTGTTTCTAATGGGCTTGAGTTCTTTTTAGATGCCTGGTATGCAGAAGGGCTGTGGACAAGGTAATGATGGTTTTCGCTCTTTTAACTTGCTTTTGTCCTTGGTCCATTATAATTGAGATGCCGTTTTCAAATGCATGGACTCCTTTCCTGCTTTCCTCCTTCATGCAGTTTAAGGAGCCATCCGTATTTTAAAAAGGTATTGGCCAGCCGCTTGCAGCATGATGACTTGCAGACTCTTGCAAAACTTCTATCTGATTCGAGTATTGGGAGGCAGCAGTAAGTCTGCAGAAATTCATAATACATGCTAAATTTGAATTTCTTAAACAACTTTGCTAAATCTGGATTTTTATGCATATCTGTATGTGATGGGTTTCTCGAGAGTAAGAAAATTGATTGACTATTTGCCTCCAACTATTATTGACCAATTTTAACTGTCATTTTTGACGTTCCAATAGTGTAATTAGCATTTCACTTTCATTTGAAGTTAATTTGCAAAATAAAGTTGCTACATGGCATATAAATCTTAATCATAAGAATGTATAAATTCTTATTAATGTCTTAATAGTTTAGAAATGTAAAAAGCTAAACATTATGCACTGATTAAGGTTCTATTCCACTAATATGGAATGCATGGGTAGATTCTGCTACAGAATCTCCTCACATCGGATAAGCTAATATTTCAAAACTAACCTAAATAAATATAAGTCAAGCGTTGACACAATTATGACACAATTTCTGAATATATAAAAACATTTGTGAAATGCAAGGGTTTGTTGGATTCCTTTGGACCCTGAACCTGTGGTGTATGATATAGATATTAAACACCTCTGTCATCTCAAGTTGTTGAAGCAATATGGGCTTGTTGCAGTTGGTGGATGTGTATCTTTTGACTCATCTTAGCTACAGTCACATGCTCTAATCTGGCTAAATAGTTTTGATTTTATCTGAGTCATTGTATATGATAAAGTAAAATTTAGGTTTAGTAATCTTTCTTCCTTTTCATGACAGACCATTGTGGGATGACCTGAAGCATTGCAAAATACCACTTCTATTCATTGTTGGAGAGAAGGATATAAAGTTCAAGAAAATTGCTTGGCAGATGGTTAACAAATACTGTACAGGGACTAGAGAGAGTCCAAAACTAATTGAAATCTTAAATTGTGGTCATGCTGTGCATCTTGAGAATCCTCTCCCTGTCATCAGTGCAGTCAGGGAGTTCTTAAAGAGAATGGAAAAGGTTTCAGTTCTTAGCAATAGATGATGCAGGTGTGTTATAAGTAAAAAGATAATGTGCCAGATCACAGTCATGCTACTATCTTTCAGGGTGAGCAAGAGGACAGAAACTGCAATACCACCGAAATTTTGTTCCAATCTTCCTGATATGGGATAATATTATTAAGAAACAACCAAGGAAAGATACAGTATTATTAAGAAACAACCGAGGAAAGATTCATCAACTGTGTATGGGAAGCATGTACTGTTGCTGCTGCCCCACCTCAGGAAATTAGGGAATCTAAGCTGTAGCTGAACTCTACACGCTCAAGAATCCTGTTTATGGTGTGTTATAGAACGGTATTTACTTAAGCAGTATCAAAGTCGAAATGAGGGCAGAGGCTTGTTGTTGCCCACTTTTTTCTCTGATTTCTGTTGTTTGGCAACTCATTCTTTTTAAACCTTCACGTTTTAGAAATTTGGTCGTGTCAATACCAATGTCCAGACATTCATTCTATCTTACAGCTTGCCTAATGGAGGTTTGCATCATTGATTGAATTGATCCATTACAATCCATTGTTGGTCCAATTTAAGATTTCGAGGCAAGCGATCTCTGAGATTATATGCTGGCGTCAGGTTGATGATGAAACAACCTATTCTTAAAACTGTAAACTGATGTCTGCAGCATTCTCTGGCGTCAGGTTGATGATGAGACAACCTATTCTTAAAACTCTAAACTGATGTCTGCAGCATTCACGGATCTTTGTTGTATAGCAAAAGGCATGAGAAATGCTATTATAAGAATTTTATACATCTAGAAAAATGTCATGACAGATTTGGCATGAAATATGGCAATGAGGGACTAAATGCTGAGCCATTTAAGCAGCCTCAAATCCTCTCCCTCATCAGCAATTTTCATGGCACCTAAAGTTCTACTTTCTTGAGGTTCTTATAGCTATGGCTAAATACTAAAAAGAATGTTAGCAGAATTCATGGATATATAAGTATTGAATTCCATTGCATCTTAACTTGTATCTGGGAGAACAAGTTGATTAAAAATTCCCGTTTGACTCAATTGGTGAGGTGTGCGGGAGTGTGTGCTAAGCACCATGACAGCAAGAAAGTTTCCTTAGTTATTCAACGCATTAGTTTTAATTCAAGAAAGGCAATTGGCTGCCTGATCAAGGAAGAGTAATCTCGTAGTCATCAACTGCCAACTAAGACTTCAAATTCTTTGCAACAAAAATAAAAAGAAGCATTTTCAAACTACAACTGTGTGATAATCTGCTAGAGTTTTTAAAGCCTAGAAATGATCTGACTTTCTCCTGTTGATTGAATTGGTAAAACATGATTGTCATCGTCAAGGTTTTGACATGCTGGCTGAAGCAGAGTTCTCAGTTATCTTTGAAACCCTTAATTAACATGGACCAGCCTATGCTCCATAGACATGCTTCATTTCATGCAATTAGGCATGCCTCATAAATATTTGCTCATTTCGTCTGGCGCTCAATTTCCTGCCTTTTCTGGGGGTCATTCATCTCCCAATGACTAATGCATGCATCATGTTCCATGTTTTAAGGTAGGATTGGAGGCAAGACAAAGGGATCTAGTAACTGGATAATACTATTCTTGTTGGAATGTTTGGGGTTCTGTAAAGGTCACTCAACCCCAAACTAAAACCTTCCAAGGTGGGTAACCTTTTTTTTTTGGGTAAAATTCGAACATTTTCTTTATTAAAGTGCTTTATATTAAAATATGTTCCTCTCCATTTAGGACTGAGGTGAAGCAATAGATTGGAGATATAAATGGTATTTTACTTAGGGTTGATCTTAAATATACTGATGGTATATATACTAATGGATATGGATGAATATCGCCTAATTTTAATTTAAGTTTAAATTTCAATTCTTGCACACACGCGGTTAGTGTATGCACTCTTAGTGTGTGCAGACGAGGGTAATCTATTTAGTTAATTTCTGTGTGTCACATCTCTTTTGTTGCAGTTTGTTGGACTAATAAACTTACTACTACTGTATTGGTGTGCAAAGTTGTGCATCTTGTTGGAATTATAACAGGTCAATTTCACTTGTTAACTACACAGAATAAAATCATATCCAGCCATTCTAACGTATAAAATGTGGGTTGGTAGTGTATTGTCATGTTTGAGCGAGTGCTAATAGAATTGATGGAAGAATGTAAAAGGTTACAGCGTTGTGGTCACTATGGTCTATGGATAGCTATAGTACAATATGTATATTGTTTAGGTCAATTTTGCCGTACTAATAACTATATTGTAAATGTAAACTGTGATGACCATTCATTACTATGACAGTGATTATGTAGCAATTTAACTGGCAATGCTATTAATCTAATCTTTGAGCTAGTCACATATGAATGTAATTGTCTCTTCCTGATATCATGCTAATGATCGAAAAACTAGTTGAAGATTATCCAAAAATGTTGACAAGTTTTTAAAAATAGAATGAAGTACATCAGATACAGGCCAATTAGGCCTTGTTTGGACAGCCATTTTCCGAAGAAAAATTGCTACGTTTTTCGTGAACACATTTCTCAATCACTTTTTTATCTCAAATTTCTCAGTAGATGATATTACGATGAAGGGCATTACGGTTCACTACAACACCTGTTTGCATTACCCAAAGGTGTCCTATATAAAATTCCTCCACGGAAGATGCCCTTTCTAAAGGCTCTCATGTGGAGCTAACATGGCTGTCTATCCTTTAAAAAAAAAAAAATTAGTACAAATATTTGAGCCAAGTTGGAAGGAGCAAAATAAGCACAAAAACTATAACGATGATGCTCATGAGAGTGATGGAGATGGTGAACTCAACCTTACGTTTTCTTGTTCATTTTTTTTTGCGATACTATTGCTCATCATCAAAGAGTACTAGTCAAGGGAAAAAACAGTAGAAAAAAAAAAATACAGTAGGACCTAATCAGAATATCAGATTGCACGTGAACAATGAATAAGTCTGTTGATCAAAAGATTGAAGTAAAAGTTTCTGGGAATTCACGAAAGGAAAACGAGGTTTCTGTCCAAAACCATATTCAAGACATAATTGCCTGATGTAACAAGCAGCAGCGATATTAGGCATGTTCAAGACACCAATTTACATGTAATTAGACGTATAATTTGCAATCTGTGCTTTGCAAAACTTGTCTATATTCACACAAATTTGAAATTAAACTTTTTTTGAGGCTTAAAATTTTCTTTCCATCTCACAGTTTCTTTTATCGCAGGTCTATAAATATTTCTTCTTCACTGCCAAAGTTCCAATCTCAAGATATATATGCCTCACTCATGTCTCCTGGGATGCATGCACATATGCTTCTCTTGACCCTCAGCTCCGAACCAACGCCACCACTTCCTCCTCCGCAGTGATCCACCTATTTCCACCTCTTCTTCGAAGTATTAGAAGCAGCAACTAATATTGTTAACGCCCTTCACAACCACCCATGATGATGAACCACCAAATTTTACAACGTTCTCATAACTTCCCTTCTCTCCCCCTCTTTCCCCGTTCAGTGCCCCGCCACCTCAGAAATTTGATCCCTTTTCCAAACTTAAATTATTCTTCCAAATACTGCAACAAATATCCTCTCCAGCGGCGGCTCTCTCTCCTGTGTGCCTCCAAAAATGCAAACTCAGAGGTTCTGCGTACATTCTGAATTTTACTAGGAAATATACTATCTAGTGGAGGAAGGTCTGAGTATAAAACATAGTAGCATATTTTGGAGGCTTTGATTTTTCTTTCATTTGTTGCATTGGAAATTAAACTATGAAATCATCTTCTTTTTCTTTAGTCTGTCTATCTTTTTCTTCCTGTCCTTGATCATGCCGTTCAAGAGTCGTGACATGGGCTTGAGGGCCAATGCTTAATTTTGAGATAAATTCTTTTGGGGGGTCATGTCATGTAGGGGGACAACCGAGGAGTTGAAATGTTTAAGGAAAAGTTCATTGGAAACTGAAAATGGTTTAAATAAATCTTAATCCGTATGAACGTTTTCTTGTTTTCCTTTGAAGATTGTTCATATACCTATTGAAGGGTTAATTTGGTATGATAATATCTTCATGAACAGGTTATTATAGATTCAAGGAAAGAAGAAAGAGAAATGGAGCTTGAAGAGGCTGCAATTCTGATGTCCACATGCATTACTAGAACTTTGCCTCCTGCATTGACTCTCGAGGAAGGTTTGAACAAGATTGAGGAGGCTATTCAATTCTTGATGGCTAAGCCGCCTTCCTCTTCTAGTGGGATGTTCAGGTTCCAGGTACAGTACAGTTGAATTAGCATGCAACTTTCAACCGATGAAATAAATAAATTTAAAATTCTTGAAGATGCTTCGAATTGGCAGGGAAATTTTGACTTCAATACTTCATACGTTTTTTTTTTTTTCATTTTAAAACAATAAAAATTCAGAGTTCCGTGGAAGCATATATTCATCAACCTCTAAGCTAGGATAATTTCTCTGGCTAGCTTTATTCAAGTAGTCTGCTGCAATATGACATCAAGCTTTAGATTCTACCAAATAGAATGTTCTAGTTTCTACCAAATAGAATGTGTTAAAAGTGAAGATGATCGATGCACGTAGTAGAGAGGTTGAAATCAGGAGATTATACAGAGAATAATTTCCATTTTAAATTCATTGTTCGCTTTAATCTTTAAGTTTAAACTTAATGAAAACATGTACATTGACCAGATTCAAGAAATGCGGATGCAAGAACTAAATAAACTCTAGAAAACAATTTTTTGGTGGGATCCTTCTGTTTTTCAAAAACAAAAATTTTTAAAAAGTACTCTAAAAAGTAGTCTTATTTTTTTTAATGTTTAAAAAATATCCCAAAATATATTTTAAAAACTCTACTACTTTTAAATATTCCAAAATATTTTCTAATAATATCCTAAAATATATTCTAAAAACTTTACTACAATAAAAGTTTTCAAAAATACCCCAAAAAACAGCTAATCCAAACGGAACCAAAGTTTACAACAATTTTTTGGTGCAATATAAGAGGATAGCATCATTAAGAGGCCTGCCAATTCTCGGGTACGTCCAAGAGATAGATAGGTCCATGTCTAAGAGGTTAGTCTAGGAAGGTTTACAGATGATAACCTTAACAGAAGGAAAAGGGTATACAGATTATAAGCCTGTGAAAGTTTATGCATGCATCGTTAACCAAGGGCTATAACAAGATTTGTTTTTGCCTTTGAAAAATGTAGCAACTACATGGTAAAGAATATGAACATTCCATGCACTCCCCAATTTTCATGTTTTTGATGAATAGAAAAAAACTAGCATTTTTCTAATGTTTGTCCCAAGTTTAGCGGATGTTAAATCAAATATTCTAATAAAAAAAAGTCCTAAATAACCACAAAGTATCTGTCACAAATTTTGTAAAAGTAGCTATTTTCCTTTTTCTATTTTTGTTTTAAAAAACAATCAACATCTCTCGTATAAATAGATAAAGAGAGTAATAAAATTTAATTTGAATATTCATAGGAGCTTAATACCTTTTCAGATTCAAATGAAATATCCCATGGTAAGGGACGGAACTAGGAAGAAGCTATCGCTTCTTTATTTATTTATTTTAACTTAAAATTCTTTTACAAGATTCTTTGAAAAAAAAAAGAAAAAAAAGTGAGTGAAAGACAGGCTTAAAATGGCAGCAATTTCATTTTCATAAGATGAAGTAAAAATAAAAGACATACATATTTTTTTTTTCACGTTTTCTTTAATTGCTGTAGTATGGGCTTGTATTCAGATTGAACTCTAGCCTAACAATCAAATTTTAGTTGCAAAAAATTTCATTAAATTGTATGAAATATTAAATATCTCATAGAACACAAATTGAAGCTCTAATTTAGGTCCAAGCTATTTACTAAAAACGGATGTCACTTATGTAAATTACAGATTATGAGGAAGCTAAAATGACACACTAATTACCAATCCTAAGAAAAATAAGAAAATGAAAAAAGAAAATTCCCCTTGAAGAAAATATTGGAGTCAGCTCAATTAGGGTCCTCCCGCCTCACCCGCTTCCTACATCGAGTGACACCACGCGCCGCAGCCATCTTTTGTAATTAGCTCTTTTGCAACCATCCGGAGAAACTAAAACGATAACCCACCTCAAATTTTGTAACTTTTTTTTTTTTTTTTTAAACTTAAGGTTGCTGTTCCTCCAAGTGCAAAGGCTTTGAACTGGTTTTGCAGCCAACCAGAGTCAGATGGGGTGTTTCCTCAATTTTATCTTTCAAAAGAGAAGGAGAATCCAACATATAAATCACTTGCTCTGGGAAGAACTCGTGGGGTATTCGGAATAGGTTCAGCACTATCTTTTAATGCCCGGTACACGAATGGTTCAGAAAATGGCGATGCAACAAGTGAAGGGTAGCTTCTTTACTGTGTGACTGTTTTTTTACGTTCCTTTTTCCTCCTGCATTTGTCTGTTGTTATTTCTTGCTATATTTATTTTTGAACGAAAATTTTTTCTGCTTTACTGGGTGAAGAAATGAGGTGGCTACTGTAATGGGGTGGAGGCAGAGAAAAGTTTTCTGTTAGTTATAATTTTTGGGAGATTCTATGATGCCAGTAGGTACATATACAATTAGCTAAACGCAAAAGAATAAACTTTTCCTTAAAAGTGTATGCAATCTAGGGGTGGTGGTAGTTCTAAACTTTTCATTGTCTAGCTTACCTTTTTTGTGTCTTTAGGACCAACCATATAATAAATTAGTGCTGTGGTATTTTATCTTAACTCTACTCTTGGAATATACATCTGTTAGTCTTTAAGGTATGATTTATGACGTATTTTAGAAACTTCAGTTGTAGAATCACTGACTATGTATGGACGTTTCTTTAAGAAAATTTACAAAAAATTTACCATGGTCTTTGCCTTGTGCTTGGGTGCTGGGGCAAATCAGTGGCAGCAAGAGATTAAAAAAAAAAAGAAAAAAACTCCATTTCCAGTTCAATTGTTTATTTTTTATTTTATACTCATATTTTATTTGCATCAGTTGGATAAAATTGGGGGAGTACATATCCTATGCCTGAGTAGGATTAAAGGGTGTTTAGTCATTAATTACTGCATTTTAGAGAGTTAATGGACTATAATATTCGTTAAATGAATTTAAGCGGAAGCACCAAAATTGAAGGACTATCTGCTGTTGTCATTTGAGAGAAATTAACATGAAGAGTTGGCTCCAACTGAAAAATGATTTGGTATTTTAGCTGCAGTGCAGCAGCAAACTGGAATGTGCACAGAAACTGTTGCATGGGACTTTCTTCAATTTAAGATTCACCTTAACCTCATGAATGTGTGGATTTGATAAAAGCTTTCCTTTCATATTCCTGCAGATATCTATCTGTTGAACTTACATTTCCAAGAGTATACGGCTTTCTGGATGCTAATGTTGACAAGATATTGGCCTCCATTGAGCACGAGACTGGTTCATTCTACCTCTTCATCCCACAGGTATACCGATGTCCTTCTTGCATGGGTCAATGCTTTTACTGTTGGTTGCATTAGATCAAGTGCTTTATACTACAGTAATTGATAATAAAATTTCAACAGATTGAGTTGGATGAGTTTGAGGATACCTCTATCTTGGCTGCAACCCTTGCATGGAACAATTCCTCCTTATGTACATTTTATGAAGCCACTCGAACATATGAATTATCTCTTTTCCAGGTAGCATACTCTTGTTATCTTTAAAACTGCCAACTTTTTCTTTCTTGCTTTGGCAATTGGAAGTAAATTTTCTGCTTCAATCTTTGCTGAAGCAAATTAATGTAGTATGAAAGTACTGACAACTCTATCTGTTATTTCTTTCCTCTGAAAGCAGACACTATTTATTCCCCTTCTTTTCCTTAAGTGGAACTGAATGTTCTCACTGGGTTATTTGCGCAAATTTTGGTATTTTTAATCAAAACTAACTAAATATTGATAATTTTAGTCCTATTCAATTAGTACAGAAATGGATTTTGACTTCAATTAAATACCAACAACCAATACCTGACATTTTTTTTCTCATACTCCTTGATTCCTTCTTCTTTCTTCGTTGGCCTCCTTCTTCCTCGTTCTTTTTCATCTATTTGGGTGAATATGAGCAGTTTTAACAAGACATATAAATATAGTTTTCCCTTTTTTCAGGCGAGAAATAATTTTTTGTCAACCACGCAAGAATGCAGCAGAAATTGCATCTCTTCCACTGTGCAGAAGTTCAACATAATGGAGGATAAAAGCATCGAAATGGTAAGTAGTATTTTTGAACTTCCTTTTAAAAGCAAGCAATATGTCAAATTGCAATGTGTCGATGATCAGCCCCACATGAGAGAGAGATAGAGAGAGGAGGTTTGCATGTCACAGTCCGAACTGGTATTTGCTCTTTCTGAAGGTTATATTCTTTACTGAATATTCCTCTGAATGTACTCGTCCAAGGTAAGATACCTGGATGAAAGTTTACTACTTTTGGTTTCGCTTATACTCAATGTTCTCCTGAAATACAATAAGTTTATATGGTAAGGGAGGGTGTTCACCTAAGCACTATTCCTTGTTGTTCTTGAATACTTATGGAGAATTGCAATGAATTTGATTTGAGAAACCAAATATCTCAACGATGGTATCCGGTAACACGAATTTGTAGGTACGTCTAAGTGCTGTTCGATTAAGAGGAAATTTTCTTCAGGCTGGCTCGGAGGAACTGGCTTCTGATTTATTCTGGTAACATTTTAATTTGACTCGCAAACCTTTCTATGTCAAAAAATTTTTGGCAGAGTCTAGAGCCATCACATAGTATGTATATATTTATTATTTAGGACGCCAAATATATGTGCAGTACACGAATACCTGCTCATTTCTTCACTCCAATCATGTTAAACTTTCTAGTTTGATATGCGTGATGGTTTTCATTTGTCTATTGTATGCTTATAGTTTGCTTTACGAGCTGCAAGTGTAGACTTCTTATCAAAGATGCTCTGTGTTGTTCCAGTCAGTTCTCTGCCAGGTTCTCTCCTACACTGGCTGTTTGCCAATTAACATGGTAAGCCACTAGTCCTTATGAATTCATGTACGGGTTTCCTGTCTAATTACCTACTAAATTTCCTTAGACAAGCATTGCAAAATTTTTGTTGAGATCTGAACATTGTGCCACCCAGCTGGACACGAAATCTGTTAGTTTGCAGCATTATACTTCTTCCTCAAAGAAAGTGAACTGTTGACCTGTCTAACAAGTGAACTTCGAATGAATGTACTAATAACTTATTAGGTGCAATACGTATCTGGATAATGATACATTTTGACAATGTTTTTAGGAGCTAGAGATCATGCATTTGACTAATAACTGCAACCTTGATTGGAAAATTGGAGTAGTGCTTTAACAGGCAAATGGATATGCAAT
Source organism: Coffea humblotiana (assembly GCA_023065735.1). NCBI lineage: Eukaryota > Viridiplantae > Streptophyta > Magnoliopsida > Gentianales > Rubiaceae > Coffea > Coffea humblotiana. Next base: position 4,552,944 of record CM041218.1, on the reverse strand, counting down.
TACTGAATCATTCTTAGAACTTTTTCAGGTTCCATTTTAGCTCAAAGTCTACAAGATCAGTGAACTTCATCAGTCAAGATGGAAAATCACGTCACTTCTGTTGTTAATATCATTCTTCCACTTGTTTGCTTCTAGATTTTCATTTTTGTTTGGCAATGATGTACATAATGTATGTCTGTGCTAATTCTCAAGATGTACATGTCTTGATATTACACAAACATAAACTTGCTTAAAGTAGTTGACTCCACTATCTTTTCCCAGTATCAGATTGATCGTTTTGATCTTACAAGCTACTACGAAAATGATTGCCCCAACATTAATGCCTTATGGGCTTCACTTATTATTGAAGAATGTGTTCGACTTGGTGTGATGGTAAGCCTGTCCATCCAGATTTTATTTCCTTTCATCAGTTTACATATTTCTGATGTATATCTTGGCCAGTATTTTGCATAGCTCCGGGATCGCGATCATCTCCACTTACACTTGCTGCTTCTGCTCATCCACTTACTACTTGTGTCGTGGTGCATAGATGAGCGCTCACTTGCGTTTAATGCTCTTGGTTATGCTAGAGGTTCTCATAGACCAGCAGTGGTTATAACAACATCAGGCACGGCTGTTTCAAATCTTCTCTCTGCTGTAAGTTCAATTGTTTCCATCTTCATGCTTGTATTTACATATCAATACCAATGATCTCCTTTGGCACAAACCTAATCAAAATGCAGTCTTCAACTTTGCACAAAGTTAGCTAGAATTCTTGTCCCCTCTTGTTGTGAATCTAAAACATTCTTGGCAGACAGTATTTGGTACTTCTGTTTATTAACTTTCCCCTACTTAACCATTCTTTCTCTTTGAATCCGTCTTTTCCAAGTAAGGTTGAGCTTCATCTGACAGAATTATTAACTGTGAAAATATATTATAGCATCACCTTAGTTATAAACATACAGGTGGTGGAGGGCCAGTGAAGATTTTGTACCACTTATATTACTCACTGCTGACCGTCCCCCAGAGCTACTAGATGCTGGAGCGAACCAAGCAATTAACCAGGTACTTGGCAGTGATTCTGTAAAACGACCGAAAAAGTTCAAATTTGTTGTCAGTTAACTTTTCAAGAACTCTCAAGTAAAATCAGAGTTGGTAAATCTTTTCTTTAAACCACACGCATTTTGGTTCATATTCTGGTAATTGCTTCAGTTTATGATCTATTGAGTTTGCAGAATATGTGAAGCCTCCTGATGAGGACAGTGTTTGTCCCATACCTCTCTTATATGTGCCAATGTGGTGCTTGTTTAATGGATTAAAGGACTTCTTTAAAGCCAACTTTCGCTTAGGCTCCCAAAAAGCTGCCTATGCTAATATTGAGACTTACGTAGTTACGATTGCCTAATAATGTGCTTCCAAGTACTAGTCTGGAATCATGGATGACACTTTTAGCTGTGAAGCAAATACTGAATCTGCTATGGATGATAGCCTTAGACCTCTTTATATATATTTAAGCAGCTGCTATTTTGTGCCCAGATTTTTTTCTGAGAATCACTGTACAAAGTCACTCCTAAAGCACATACTTTAAGAAAAATAAATGTTTTTGAAGTTATCTTCATTTCTTTGCAGAGTTGCCATCACCACTTCTGTTGAAATGTGTTTGAGTAGCCGTAGATGGATTGTACAGTATCACAGTATTAGTTGACCTGAATGCATGTTCAACATCTTACAAGATGATGTTGGATTAAGCCTAGTAATGATTCTCATCAATTTATGTAGACAGGAAGCATGGAGAATGAGCAAAAGATTTAGTAATGATTGTAATCAAAGAATTAAGCCCAGTAATGATTGTCATCAAAAGATTTCTGTAGTTCACAAGACCAATTTCAACTGGTAAGGACATTGACTAGGTGACCATGAGGTCTCTGGTTTGAATCTTAAGCCTCCCCTTCCCCTTCTTCCTTGTCGGCTTAAGAGTCTCCCTTGAACCAAAAGATTTCTGTAGATACAGCACCCTGACTTCTTTATTGGTATTATTGTTTTCTCAGGAAGCATGCTTAGTAACTTGCTCAGTCTCTTATATTTAGTTCTAAGGTTAACACATTGTTTGTCTGGCAGGTCAATCATTTTGGACAGTTCACGAAGCATTTTTTTGGTCTTCCGGTGCCCACTGATGATATCTCTTCTAGAATGGTCCTCACTACACTCGACTCTGCTGTTTACATGGCAACCACTTCACCCTATGGTCCGTGTCCATATCAATTGTCCTTTCAGAGAACCATTAGGGAACATTCGGATGACATGGAGCGTAGATGTTTAAAGGGATTAGAAAATTGGATGTCAACTTCAGAACCATTTACAACCTATTCCCAGGTGCAGCATTCTGTTTCATCTAATCAGTGTCATGGACTTATGCTGAATTGGTCAAGCTAATTCAAGGAGCGAAGCGAGGGCTTTTAGTGCTGGTGCCTCTTCATACAGAGGATGACATATGGGCAGCTCTTCTCCTTGCTAAACACCTGAATTGGCCAGTTGTTGCTGGCATCTTGTCAGGGTTACGCTTAAGAAAATATATGGCTTCCTTTTCAGAAACTGAAGAAAACATTATATTCCTAGATCACCTAGATCAAATGCTTCTCTCAGTGCAGTCAATGACTGGATGCAAGCTGATGTGATAATTCAGGTATTTCTTTAGCTCTGCTGTTTATTGACGGTTGTCGTACCAATTATGGTGCTGGTAAGGGAAAATCGAAAAGGATGCTTAACTTCATTCTTCCATTCTTTTAGCTCCAGAAATCTATGAATGAACAAATCAAACGGCAGATAAGAAAGTATTTTCAAGATTTTTAAACATGTGTCATTTCTGACATACAAATTGACTCTTTGCAAGATCTGATGATGGAGTTAAATTCTTGAACAAGGAGGTTAAAAATCAACAAGAAGCACTGATGAATTGCTCTTTTTGCTGTTGCCAATTGTCCAATTGTTTCATGCTCTTAGTCAATGGAGTTTTCACTATTGAATGAACCTACCTTATTACTTTAAGAATAAGGTCTTCATGAAATTTATTAGGTGAAAAAAGGAAGATTGTGGAATGCACAGAACATATGGAAACAACTATAAAAATTGAAAATCACAGTCTTGTGGCACTGGAGTTTTCTCCTTTTGATCTTCATATGGTGGCACCAAAACAATCTAATAATTTGAAAGTTAAATATCTAAATATTCGACATTTATTAGTAATAAATGATCAAATCATCTATTTGGTAAAGATTAAGTTAGTTACTGAATATAATCCTTACTACTTCTAATTATCTAGAGTGACTTAATCATGTGTCTCTGTTTTCCTGTACTTTGCATTGTGACAGATTGGTGGTCGGTTAGTTAGCAAACGCATTTCAAAGATGCTTGAAGGTTGCTTTCCTTGCTCCTATATAATGGTGATAAGCATCCAAAACGTCATGATCCTTCTCACACTGTAACGCACAGGATCCAGAGTACCATCACCGGAGTTCACTGTTTGTGTAACAGAAGCTTGTATACCACATGATAACACCAGATGGAAAGCATTTCTACGAGTTTCTCAACTCAATGTATGTGACCAGTTACCAAGTGACATTCATTAGTTATCTCATACATGAAAACAGTTAAGGTTGTAAAGGTTGTGGTAGTGAAGAGTTTTAGTAATGCAGAAGCTATTTTACTACTTAAATAGTCCAACATGCTAATAAATTTTCATTAATTACGTTTGAACAAGTTATTACTTCAATTTAAGGTGGAAAACACTCATCTACCAGAAATTTAGCATGGCTTCAGAATGTTTCATCATGAATTCCCTTCCGCTATTCGAGTTAGAAAAAAATGATGGGGTGCTGGTGTCAAATAGTGTAAAATATGATGGAGAAGAAGTCATCTCTTTTACTTTTTTAGCTTAAGTGTAGACCACTGATGCTCTTGCACCAACATGTATGAATTGGAGAAGGTGTATAAAACAACTGCCTTTTGGAGTCAAAAGCAGGTAAAGCACTTCATTTTGTAGAAATGAAGTGGTTTCAGCGTGCTTAACATGACTAGTTAAGGCCAACGTGACACACAATAAGTTTCTTCTGCCTCCTTGCAATTCCAACTTTTTTGCTTCAGGATCTTTGTCAGTGTCCTTCTCCACTTCATCTGCTGATGCGTAAGCCCCTAGAGAAATGACTAGTATTCGGAGTGCTATTATGCATTATTAATGCCTAGTTTCTGCTAAGAGCAGATTAAGATACGAGGGATAACTTTGTTGCTAATCCTACTCCAGTGCATTACCAGATTGCTGATTCTCAAATAGTTATTTAGCTTTTCTATGAAATGATGTTGGCTTTTTTCCCTCTTTTTCAGGCTGCCCGAGAAATCTCATCTCTGATTGATTTAGAACAGTCTTTGACTGAACCTTATATAGCACATGTAGCATTGGAAAATCTTCGATGTAACTCTGCTATATTTATTGGAAACAGCATGGCAATACGCGATGCAGACATGTATGGGTATAACTGGGCAAAATGTACCCATGAAACTTCAGAGATGCTGAACTCAGGATTCCAATTGTCACCATATTCAGGTTGCTGGGAATAGAGGAACTGGTGGTATAGATGGGCTGCTTAGCACGGGCTGTTGGATTTGGTGTTGGCTCCAACAAACATGTAAGTAGCTTGGCATTGATTTGCATATCCTTTCCCAGGTTTCACTTTCTAAAATCTGATTCTTTTTTTTCCGCCTAGCCGCTGCTTCGTACGTGTACAATAAATCTACTTTGGTTATTGTAATCTTTGCAAGGTTCTATCTCCATCGACTCTTTCTTTTGTTGTTTTCAGTCAAATTTCCAATTGGGAACACACCTGAATTCTTTATTTTTTATGTTTATTTTTTATTTTCATATAACTTGAGTATGGGATGCACCAGTAAAAATTTAACAGCAGTACAGTGCCATTTTGAAAGTGTGAACAGTAACCTGTATGGAGCTGATGAGATAATAAGTCCAAAGCACTTTTTTTTTTCTTGAAAAGCTTTTAAACAAGTAAATAAAAGAAAACAACTGCTGAAATTTGTTTAAAGGGCTTTTTGTTGAATTAGATACCCTGCTTCTTGTGCAATATAAAAGAAAACAAAAAGAGAAGCAAAAAATTGAAGAATGAGTTTTTTGTATCTTAATGTTTAGTGAATTGATGAGCCTTCATTACATTCCCAGCAAAAATAAATGGACAAATAAGCAAAGATCATTTTTTGTTAAGTGATTAATTTTATTCTTTTCAGGTGCTTTGTCTAATTGGGGATGTTTCTTTTCTGTATGACACAAATGGACTGTCACTACTGAAGACAAGGGTAATTAGATGTTCCTCCTCCTTTTCCCTCTTCTCTCATGCCATTCACTGTAACATTTTGCCTCTGAGGCCCAACTATTACATCTAATTTGACATGCTTATCAAGTCATGCATATGAGAAGCATTCTTGTCAAAGAAACAACCTCTCTTTTCTTGGACAGATCCCATTCAAGATAGCTTCCTGTTCTATCCTTTACCATACTCAAGCACGGTTTGAACTACTACTTTGGTTTCCCCTCATTATGTGGATATACACTATGTTAAGCTTAAAATTTTTCAGCCAAGCCAGGCAAAATCATCTTGTACCATATATTCCCCCTTAATTGCTGGTTACTCTGTAACTGTCTTTCTAGAACATCTATGGTTTCATGACATTTTGCATTTACCTCTCTTCATTTTCCCTCCCTCTGCTAAACCTAAAGTAGCCCATTTATTGTATTCCACCTCAATGTGTGCTGCTTTTGTGATATAAGCAGTTAGACGGTTTGTATGCTGAAATGTTATTGATCTGTTTGTTTGAAGGGTATTGCGGAAGCCAATGATTGCAATTGTAATAAACAATCAGGGTGGTGCAATTTTCAGTCTCCTGCCATATGCAAAGCTGACAGATCCACAAAATTCTAGATCAGTTTTTCTACACCATCTTCATGATGTTGCAATTGGGGATCTATGCATGGCACATGGTAGTACTTCTATGCCTTTTATACTGTCATGTGTGGAATGACTTCACTCCCTTCCTCTGTGTGCTTCCAGACTACTGGGGTGTGCCTTCTTTTAATATGAGAAATGTGATTAACTAATTCGGGCGAGTTGCGCAATAAACTGCTCTCTAATTCTCTTTCTTGTACTTCATTCTGAAAGCCCCTTTCCTTTTGCTAAAAGGGCCTTTAGAGATTCTGCATCGTTTCTTCTGTGATAAAGGGGGAAGTACTGTTTGTTTAACAGAATTTATGTTACTTCTAGCGATAGAAGGCAATCTAACTGGATATAGCTTTGTTAGATAGGCTTTTCCAGGAATTGGCGAAAGCCGTACTAGAGTTTTGTCTTTACAGAAAGTCCTAATAACCATGTGTCAGTTATCTGACAGCATTAGTCTCTCAGATAAACCACTTGTTAAAAATGAAAGAAAGGATTAAATATTTTCCTCCTATTCTTGTATGATTCACATATTCTTGAATTTTGGTAAAGAAAAGCTCCATTTATGCAGCATGAAGCATGTACAAGTTCAGACAAAGAAGGAATTGGGTGAAGCTTTATTAACATCCCAGCAAGAAAACTGTGACTACATCATAGAAGTGAAGAGCTGCATTGATAACACAGCGACCTTTCACAGGTATCATGGTCAATGCTTGTTTGGATTACACATCGCCTATGAATGTAACTAATTTGAATGCTCTGCTTACACGTTGCATTCCTCTTCTCAGTCATTTGGGGGCGTCCATTTCTCAGGCCATTGATCATTCTTTAGGTGTGCTCTCAACGCTTTCACAATCAGAAACAACCTTATGTGGAAGTTCAAGTATTAGAATCTCTAAAATGGAGTATTCTCTGTACAGGTGAGTCCATTTATATGGATGAAATTTAAGGTTTTCTAAGACTACAATCTGAATCTGATGTGATTTTAAAAACTGTATTATGGCAGGATTCCGTTAAGAGCTCCACCAACTTCATCTTCTGGCAATAATAACTCTTCCATATTCAGAGAAGGATTTGTCATAAGCTTGTGCCTTGAAGGTGGAGGTACTGGGTTTGGGGAGGTAATGCTCATGCTATCTCTTCCTAGTTTACCATTTTAGAAGGGTATGTAGACATAAATATGTAACTCTGCTTTTGCATCAAGGAACCCACTAAACTTGAACTAAGATCATGGAACATGTTGAGCTAAAATTTCCAGATTACCTGGCATGATAGTTTGGGATTTCACTACTGTTTTGTGTTAGTAACTGACAATTTGATTACATATCTCAGAGAGCAACACATCTGACCTCTAATTCCTGCTTTTCTCAATTGGCATATTCAGTATAATCTGTTCAACAGCTGCTAACTGTCCTGTAAGAGATTGTGGAAATTATGACTAGGTCTGCATCTCAACAGCTTTAATATGCCTCTTCACACCACTGATTGAATTGATCAAAGACTTGAATTAAAACTTGTCATGCAGCTAGTTTACAGCCTTTTTAAAATCCAAAGGAGTTGTTTCCTCAAGATGGCTGAAACCCTATAAACAAAAGGGAAAGAAAAAGGAACTAAAAGAGGAATTATACAAACACTAAAAGAAGCTTCTGTCACTAAATTCATTAACAACTTCGCTATATGTAGTTTACCATTATGCAGCAGAAATTTACTAGTGATGAATAAGTTAGAGGAGGTCTCTGACAGGCTCCCACTCGAACACACCCGTTGATTTACTTGATGTATGGTGGAAAACTTGAAAACGATATCAAAATGTGTGCAACAAGTCATTTTAATTCTCATTGTTTGAGTTGAAAAGCAAAGAAAAGAGGGTACAATATACAACTTAGGAGTAATTTCTTGTGGCCTGTTTAATATTTGCAACATATTTCCATATATTTAGAGTAAAATCTTGGAGCATTGTGCTATGCGGTCATTGGTGTACAAGTTTAAATACTTGGTTGAACTATACCTGAAGGTGAGGCTGGTAAAATACGAGTTGAAAACAAAGGTCTAACTGCCATTTGATGAAAAAGCCTGTCTCCACTGTTATAATGGAAGTTGGCAAGAATGTCCTCCAAAGTTCTTATATAAGCCCAAAAAAAGTTCCATCCATAAGCCTGTCTCCTCTTTTTTGCCCTTAACTGGACATGAAACATGGGCATTTGAACAGAAGATTGACCTGTGATTGGTAAACTCTGCTACTCCTTGTGGAGTGGGGCGTTGCACATTATTCCTGAGGTAATACGATATCAGATTTTGAAAAGAAGTAGGGCAAATGAAAAAGTAAAGTGTTTTTTGTCTACTATTAGATGCTACAAGAAATTTGTATTTCTGATCCACATTGCAATATTTACTTGTCGAAACTTTCTCATTTCTCTTCCCTGTTTGTGCTTTCTGTCCTCTTGCTCCCATGTTCTCTTTATAGATTTTGATGTCTCGCCTTTAGCTATCAAAGAATTGAGCTTCTCCTGAGGTTTTGTTTAACTTTGTAAACAGGTGGCACCCTTGAAATACACAAAGAAAACCTGCTGGAAGTTTGAAGAGCAACTTCGCTTTCTTATTCATGTTATAGAAGGAAGAGAAAGTACTTATTTTCTTTCACTGCTCAATGGGTCTATATCATCTTGGATATGGAATTGCTTGGGAATATCGGTAGGTTAATGCATCTATCAGTATTTATTTGAAAATCTAGTATATGCTTAGATAGTGTCATTTTGGGAGTTTGGAGGTCGGGAAGAGGGGAGCAGCAATGGGGCATAAACTCTAATCACTCACTTAGCCATCCTGCATCTATTACGTTGATCTTCTTGGTGATATCATCTTGGAATGCTGCTATGTTTGCAATCCTTGTACAGCCAGATTCCCTATTTCCAAGTGTGAGATGTGGCTTGGAGATGGCTATACTCAATGCTATTGCAGCCAGCAAATCTTCCAGTTTAATAGACATATTCCATCCAAGGACGGAGAATTACATACAAAGGGGACAGATGTGAAGATATGCGGCCTCATTGACTCCATTGGAGGTCCCACAGATATGGCTTCTGCTGCATCTGCTCTTGTTGAAGAGGGTTTCTCTGCTATAAAAATAAAGGTGACTACTTTTAGTCCAAAATTTTGCCTGTCAATTTTTATTTTCTGAGATTGTTATAGGATAGTATCAAATAGCTAGGTTTGGTAGAACAAACTTTATCAATTCTTCCACTTATAGGTGGCACGTAGGAGCAACCCCATCGAGGATGCCATGGTTATACAAGAGGTTAGAAGAAAAGTGGGGAATCATGTTGAAATCCGTGTTGATGCCAACCAGAGGTTGGACATTTTCCGAAGCAGCAGAGTTTGCTAATTTGGTGAAAAACTGCAACCTACAGTATATTGAGGTATTTCTCTGTGGAAATCATATTGAGATCTGATTATCTCTTTTTGCTCCTAGATCTTTGCTTTCAAGAAATGGATTATGATGTATTTAAATTCGGGACTCTTCTGTTGTTTTTTGATTCTTTTATTTTCTTTACTGTTTTTTATGTTAGACTTTCTTTCAATTTCATAAATTGCTCATCAAGACCTAGCTTTGCCAATTTTTCTCTCCCTCTTTGTGCATGTCTTGCATTTGACTTTATTGAAGTTCTCCATTTTTTCTATGTGAAAGGTTTTGATGATATTTTATCTTGAATGTTTTTAGTTGCAAGTTAACTGTCTTCTGCAATTTCTACTATCAGGAACCTGTTAAGGATGAAGATGATATTGTCAAATTTTGTGAAGAAACTAACTTACCTGTGGCACTCGATGAGACTGTGAACAATACAAGAGCAAATCCTCTGGAGGTCATAAACAATTACGCCCACTCTGGAATTGTTGCGGTGGTAAGTATCCATGCTTCCTTGATACTAACTTTCTCAGGGGTTTAGACATGTGATAAAAAATTTTACATCATGGATTCTTGTGCCAAACAAGAACGGTATTCTGTAGCTGTAATTGCTTAGCAAAGGTTTGGTGGCCCATCAATGTTGCTTTGGCTGGTGCATACAATTTTGTATTTTAATCTGATCAGTATAAGTAGAAGAAATCTCCCCACTCTCATTCAAAAGGGAAGGTCTATACAACAGTTTGTTTATGCTTTGCTACTCCTAGAACAGCTCTGCAAAATCTGCTTCTAGCATTCATTGGAGATTATCATAGGCATTATAAAATTTCAGGACAATAATGATGAGCAGAATTTGGCTCTTCCATTGATTTTTATTTCATATATTATGTTTACATGGTCAATTCTCTCATATTAGACAATTTTATGCCTCAAGGGACCTAACTTTGGTTTGCTACAATTAACCTGTCAGGTTATTAAACCAAGCATGCTTGGGGGTTTTGAGAATGCAGCATTGGTTGCTCGATGGGCTCAGAAGCAAGGGAAGATGGCGATTGTTAGTGCTACATTTGAGAGTGGCTTGGGACTGTCAGCCTATTCTCAGTTCTCAAGTTATCTCAATCTGCAAAATGCTGAAATATGTAGGTTGATGAAAAAGGAACCATCACTATGCTTAGCTCATGGTCTGGGGGACCTACAAATGGCTTAAAGAGGATTTGAGTGTAAAGCCTGCAGAGGTCCATTTCAATTCAAACAATGGCTTTGTAGGGGCCTCTGTTGTTGATACTGCTCGATTCCTGCAGAGGTTTCAAGTCAACCAAAATGTCGTTGTTCGAACTTTTGATGAAGAACAAGTTCGTAACTACCAGCTACCTGTTGATTTTGAGGGTGTCTCCTATTCCATCAATGTGCTAGAGACAGGAAAAAGAGTTGGAGTAAGTGTAGAATCTTGTTATATGTATTATATTTCATAATTTTTGTCATGAGATACTAGTATGTAGATGACATGCACCTTTGAAAGCCAGTCACACACTAATTGGAATTGCAAATGAAGGAAGAGATGCCATCAGGGAGGGTTGATGCGGGAGGGAAGGTGGCTGATGGAGGAGCCTATGAACAGTACACTAATTGCTGATTAAAAAAAACTATTCACATACACAATCATAATGTGTAATACAGCCATGGGAAAGGTGCTTTTGGGCAAAAACACAGTTCAAAATATAGTAAGAGCATGGACATCATGAGTCTGATAAACTTAAAATATTAATTATACATGGCATCTTCGATTTTTTTACTAGAAAGAATTTTGCACTATTCATGAGCTTCATTGATCATCCATTTCTACCTGTTGTACTCTGAAATCCCCCATGCTAATCTTTCTCTGTTCCAGGAGAAGAGAGAGAACTTTATTGATATGAAGAGTTAGGGCCGCAAACTAGAAAATATGAGAATCAATTACCCCATTCCTCTGCACGTTGTCAATAAGATACTTGTCAAAATTAACATACTTTGAACCAAAAAGGAATGTGAATTTAGTGTTGAGGCGTACTATTATTCATCTATTACCTGGAGAGCCTAATTTTCACCGCTATATTGCAATCCTTTTTCCCTTGTTCCTTTTTCCAAACTGCAGGACTGTGTATTCGTCTTTCTTCATGGCTTTTCTTGGAAGGGGTGAAGATTGGATACCCATCATGAAAGCCTTCTCAAGATCAGTAAGATGCATAGCAATTGACCTTCCAGGTCATGCTAGATCTGATGTGAAATATCAGGCTGATAATGGTTCCATGAGCAGCACAGTTTGTCAGTTGATCTATTGCTGGTATGTTATCTAAGTTTATTACTAATGTAACCTCTGAAAGGTTATTGTTGTTGGGTACTCAATGGGAGCAAGGATCGCCTTACACATGGCTTTAAATTATGATGATAAGGTATATAAGAAGATGTGCTACTGATCTCAATTAAATTCATTTTTACATGAATCATTTTTTGAAATATGATCTGTCTTGGAAGATTGATTGGAGCTGTTATAATCTCCGGAAGCCCTGGATTGACAGATCCTGGGGCAAGGAAGGTCCGTCGAGCAAAAGATGATTTCAGAGCCAGCTCCCTTGTTTCTCATGGCCTTGAGCACTTTTTAGGTGCCTGGTATGCTGAGGAGATGTGGAATCGGTAATTGATCCTTCTTTTATAAGCCTCTTTGGCTTGGACTTTATTTAATTATCCTTTTAAACATTCCTAGAGTAGTCCACCTTAGTAACAGATTACCAACCATGCAGCTTAAGGAGCCAATCCACATTTCAGTGAATAGTCACTGATCGCTTGCAGCATGATGACTTGCACACTCTTGCTAAAGTACTGTCTGATTCAAGATTGGAGGACAACAGTAAGTCTGGATATTCTTCTCTTCATACATTTTAAGTCCCTCACATCTCCTTTTGCAGTTTGACTATGGCTTCATAGATAATTGTTGAATTAGGTAATCATTTCAAACTTTATGATGACCTCAGATGGAGGACATAATACTAGTCCAATTACTTCAACAGATATTTCCTACTAACAACATACTTGTTAATTTGAGTTAAAACAAATTCTGTTTGTCCATCTTTAAGGAACCCAAGGTTCTGAGGTGTTTCTGGGGGCATAGTCCTTGTTTGGCAGAGTTTCTCTTTATATCAGCATATTGTTCCCCATTCCCTGCTCTTTATGCTTATCCTTTTACCCTTATGTTGGGTAGGAAATCACGAGAAGAACTTAGAGGCCTAGCTCAATGCAACATGAAGGGAAAATATGGTAGACTATAGACATTAAAAAAAAAAAACTTCATCAGAAATCATTTACCAACTTGGTAATGAGAACTAAAGATCATAAACCGGAGCTTTGCTTCTTTAATCAACAAATACTACCTTAGACTCTGCTATGATCAGTTGGCATGCGTCTCCTGTATATTTCCTTCAATTTCATCCGGAGCCTAATTCTTGCGTCTCCTTTGGGTCAATTGCTATCTTATCCCTTGGTATTTATGATAGACCATTGGTGGGAAGACCTGAAGCAGTGCAACCTACCACTTCTACTTATTGTTGGAGAGGATGATGCCAAGTTTAAACAAATTGCCAAAAGGATGCTCCATAAAATCAGCCATAGCACCAGGATGAAAGCTAGTCCGGCAATAGTCGAAGTTCCAAAATCTGGCCACGCTGCACATCTTGAGAATCCTCTTCATGTAATATATTCTTTAAGGCAGTTCTTGAACAGAGTCAAACCTTGAGTTCACTTCAAACGCAAAATGGCAGTGGTAGATAGTCATCGTGACGACATTCCCGTCAGGTTTCAAAGATAATGTGAAAAAACGATAAGTTGGTTCAATTCTTGGCTTCATCTTTCGAAACCCCATCAAACACAAGTCTGTGGTCAATGTAGATCCTAACAAGTCATGGAATGCAAGATTACTCTCTGCAGATGTTCAACGCTCTCAAATGTTATGTAGTGAAATCCCCAATGTAACATAATAATTGCTATCTGCTTCTGTTTCATTACCTGAAATACAATATTCAGCTCGCAGCCAGTCCGGCTCTCCTCAGAATTTCCTAATGATCCCTCTGTTTGTTTGCTTGGTACTCTTCAGTAATTATATCCCGAGGGAGACACCTAAAGACAGTAATATGTGGGCAATAACTTACCTGGAACGCAGTCCATTCTGCTTTACTCTTACTTTGTTGTTCTGCTCCTACACCTTCAAATACTTGCTGATAAAATCCCAAGGACTTTAGATCATTGAGTTCTTCTATTCTACATAGAAAAATGGATGTCTGAATAGGCCATCTGCCTTGACAAGTACCTAGTTTGCGTTTGAAATACTGAATAAAGAAAAGCACAAAGATGAAGATTTATAGGTCCCTGTACAACCCCAGTTAGCTGATTCCTTGTGCAACCACCATTAAACTCTTGCTACTATTTCAATGGTACTAGTCCCCAACAGGCCACAAATATCACCAGGCCACATTTTCCATTTAGCTCCCAGATACTTTCTGGTTTTTGCGGGAAAATTGTATCAGGTCGTTCTACTTCCATCTCTTGTTTCTTCATCTTTTGCTGCCATCTTTTGTGTGAGTGAGATGAGACGCAAGTTTGGGAGCTGTCAAACCTCATTAAAGGTCGAAAGAGCAGAGCAAGAATTACATCATAATGCTTCTATAGAACTTGAACTAGCTGCCCAACTGTGGCTGCATAATCCTATATAGCACGCCTCACTCAAAAAGCTGAACAAATGTGAGTTAATTTGCTACTAATCCAAAGCCTAATTGTTGTCTAGTTTTGCTTAAAAATCTCCATCATCGAGACTTGTTTTTCTTTCCACAATGGTTGCGTGAAGGACATGAACCTTATTATGATTTGACATGATTTATGGGATTGGACCACTCTAATTAACATGGACACTATTTATAATAACGCCCACTAACCCCTTGGAATTTTGCTCCTCCTAACGTAATTATGTGATTATCTTGTCCATTCTTAACTCTAGATCCATCACAAACAAATTTTTTGTTAACAACTAATTGGTGATAATTAGAAAACCTAAATTACATTCCACATAACGGTGTTTAAGCAAATATTCTCACCATATTTCTGCAATTAGAAGGTACAATCAAGAATTAACTTTGTTATTGGTAGCAAGAAAAGTTGTTAAGACATTTTCATTGTTACAAAACGAGGAGCATAATAAAACTAAAGTGGAGGCTACTAAACGCAATAGGAAAAGAAAAAAAGCCAAGTAAAACTTGAGTTTGGTAAGAAAGAATATCCCAGATTTCACTGTCAGAAAGGTCACATTTCAACATACAGCCACTTAATTAATGTTACGAATCCACTTGGTAGATTATTCAGCACCAGATTAAACTCATAGTATTAGCTGACTTTTGACTAATCTCTATATTATGGGGAAATAAAGAAGTCTTGAAACCATCAATCTGATTGCGCAGAGCTATCGAATCTATTCAACGTTATTAATTAAAGAAGTACATTCACAGTTTGTCAACCCTTGTCCAATCTACACCTGGCCTCCTGTACGCAATTTTTATTAATCATCTATTAAATTCCCAAAAAAAGAATGTAATCATCTAATTAGTCAACAAGATTGAATGGAGGCTTTTAAGGGGTGTCTTTTCTAACGTTGCATTGCGAATGTTATTGTGCTTGTCACTGCTACTCTATATATTCTTGCTTATAATTTGTTCTAAATTCTTTCGACTGTGGTTCTAGGCATGATCAATGTCATTCAACAGGATGATTGGTTCCTCTTGCCCAAAATCAGAACAAAGATGGCTGATTTCTGGATGTAAAATATATTAAAGAAAAGTAAGTGGAATTTTTGGCATTTTTCATGCTTCCAACCTTCTTGAGTCATACATGTATCCTCATCCTCTAACATGATGACAATTAACTAAAACCACAGCTGATTAGGACGCCAGGGAAACTTAATTGTAAGTGGGCATTCAAACTCTTATTTCACTTTAGTAAAACAGACCTGGTTTAAATACTTTGAAATTTTGAATCAAACATGAGCTGTTACATTTCTCTGGATAAGTTTACGATCAAGTGAAGCTTCTCCTAATCTCCCAAGAAAATTTTTATCTTCCCCTCGTTTGGCATTATTTAGAAGATTTACTTTTCTTATCTGCTGCTTTTTGTTGCTTGAAGATCCATGCATGGTCAATTCTATGTTTGCTTCTAAAGCAAACAACCATTCACATGCTGCTGATTTGCAAATTTGGACCAAGAAGTCAAGATTTTGCTTTTCTAGCTTTCTGTAGGCTTGACTGGACTGATCAGACTGATCCAGGTAAAAAATGGAGAAACATGAAAAACGTTTAGAGCAGCATGCTGTATCCTATTAAGCTTCAGGAATTTTAGTTGATTACGGCCCTTCACGTATTTCCTTTAACGACACTTCTTGAACTATTTCGTTCTTTAAATCCAGATCAATTAATGCAGTTTGTTTTCTAGCAATCATGGGAATCGAGCTCGAATTTATAGATTGTATAAAACTAATCTTGATCCATATATACGTAGTAAATATCAAGAAACCAAAAGGTTACCTAGTTGCCCGTGTAACCAGAAATCTAGGGGCAAATGAACAGGAATTGATAATAAGTTAAGGTTGTTCTGTTACTATGAATAAAATAAGTTAAACTTAAATAAATCAGATGCAGAAAAATAAGGTTCAAGATAATCTTAATTAATAGATGGTTGATTGTCAACTTGAAGAAGAGGGATGGAGGGGCGGCTTCAAGCCTTCATTTCATGCCGTTTTCTTCAAAATAATCATCTATTTATGAACCTATGGCTGCCATTTCAAACCATAACAGAATATACCAAACTTGTTCAGCATCTGAAGGCTGCTGCCAGGGTGGGAACTTGAGAGATGGACCAAAACATGAACATGATCGTTACCAGAAGAATGGCCTCTGTAGCCAACCATCTGATGCCTGGTCACCAAATTAGTCCTAGCCATCCTGCCTTGCTTGGTGCTATAGCTCCATCTAATTGCAGTTCTCCCACTGGATGACAGCTACCGCAGGACTCACGGTGAAGTCCCTAGCCATCCGCCAGTTTGGAAAACTGTGTCCTTGGATGAATCTGGCAAGGAGTTTACGGATATTATATACGAAAAAGCTGTTGGAGAGGGTATTGCTAAGGTTAGTAGTGGAACTTTCGCTTAATTTTTCACGTATTGCAGCCTGGTAGTAATATCCCGGCTGCACATAAGCTCAGAGGAGCTAGAAATATGATCAACATCCCTGTTATTAATCTTTTGAGACAATGCTAACTTCATATGAAATTGATCACAAAATTTATCCGTATTGGCACAAAGAATTGTTTTTCGAGAATGGATGATATGAGATAAATTTTTCTTTCATGCCAAGTACAAATATTTCTCGTCATCAGTTACTGTGGAGTATAATTTGCAGTTTAATTTCTCTGAGGGAGCTACAACCTGGCGGATCTGTTTTGATTCTTTCTTTTCTCTTCATCTTTCTGCATAGATAACAATCAACCGACCAGAGAGAAGAAATGCTTTCAGACCTCAGACGGTCAAGGAACTCATGCGGGGCATTTAATGATGCTAGGGATGATGTTTCTGTAGGAGTGAATCATCTTCACTGGGAAGGTGATACTACCTCATGAACAACAACATATTTTGCATGAATTTGGTCTGCGATTTTCATAAAAACGTGGTAGAGATATTTATTCAAGCCTACCTATTAATTGACATGTGAACCGGGCTGCCTTGATCAATTCTGTTGTAGGGCACTGAGGCATTTTGCCAGTGGTGGTGATCAATCCTTTAGAGGTAAAAATGGCTATGCGGATTATGACAATTTTGGTCGGCTCAATGTTTTGGATTTACAGGTAAATATTTGAAAAGATGGTATAGCTCTGCATTTTCAATTTGTTACTTGACCATTTGGCATTGACTAGGTAATCCCAGGTATACGACATAATCTGAAAAGAACTTGTGAGAAAGGCACTGCCCTGTTAGACTGCAGTATGCAACTAACCAGTAATTTCTCTGCCTGACTGCAACAATTGATTTTTCTTATACAGGTCCAGATTAGACGTCTGCCAAACCAGTGATTGCAATGGTAAACTTTTGCAAAACACTCTCTCCAAATTTCAACAGCACTGCCAAAATGCATAGTTTTATAGCTCTTTTCTTGAATGTTTATGATTCTCTTCTAAAAACAGGTTGCTGGTTATGCTGTTGGGGGAGGACACGTGCTGCATATGGTCTGTGATCTAACAATTGCAGCCAATAATGCTGTTTTTGGTCAGACGGGTCCAAAGGTGCTTTTCATGTTCCATCTTTGTGATCTGTACATTGAACTGTCGAAGCTCATTACTTCTTGCCTATGCAATTTCTCCCTTTCAGGTTTTATCTCCTTCCAAGTTAGTAGGGATCATTTAATTCTTGAATACAAATTGCAGGTTGGAAGCTTTGACGCTGGTTATGGAGCCTCCATAATGTCTCGCTTGGTAAATTTTTCAAGCTCAATGCATCTCTTTATCCGTAGAAACCTACGAAGTTTTCGAGTTAAAAAATCGCTTGCAGGAGAATAGTTGGATTTCTTGATCAATTAAGCCTCAGTCCAGCAGTAAAAATCTAGCCAAAGATTTGCATGATTTTGCTAGCAACACCTAACTAATACATACACTAATTAACTTAATTGTACGCTATACATTAGGTTGGCCCAAAACGAGCGCGTGAAATGTGGTATCTGTCAAAGTTCTACACAGCTTCAGAAGCAGAGAAAATGGGGCTTGTAAACATGGTCGTCCCAGTAAGTTCCTTTCCAGCCCATCAAACTTTTTCATCCTTTAGATTTCCTTTCATATTCAGATGGCCATCCTATTTCTGGCTTCTATATCGCTGAACTATTTGAATCACATTTTCTAGCTGGAGAATTTGGAACAAGAAACAGTCAAATGGTGCAGAGAGATGCTAAGAAACAGTCCAACTGCTATTCGGATATGCAAATCAGCCATCAATGCGGCCTGATGATGGTCATGCTGGACTTCAGGTATTCACAGCTCAAAGCAATTCTTGCAACAAAAATCCAAATTTCCCATTAAAATCCTATCACACACTCCAACAACAGTGCTTCATGCATTTTGGACATTGACTATCTGCTTCATATTTGTCATTCAGGCACTTGCAGGAGATGCAACACTCATGTTTTATGGAACTGAGGAAGGCAATGAGGGGAGATCGTCATATTTGCAGCACAAAAAACCGGATTTCTCGAAATTTCCTAGGCTTCCTTGATGTTGTGCACCTCTAGCACAGTTCTTTTTTTTACTGTGATTTACGGCATTTTGATTTGTCCGCCTTGTTACAAGGTTCACATTTTCGTATTTCAAACTGTTCAACGTGCATGTTATCACTCCGTCTGCTGGCTGCAGAAATTTAGTTAGTGGCTTTCCATGTTCTCATGGACAGAATAAAATCATTTTGTATTTGAGAGTAAATAAAGCTGATGTTCCTACTCGTATTGAAATGTGAAGGTATGAACAGTCCATTTGATATATACTTCCAACTTTCAAAGACTATATTATACACAGGACTGGAATAAGCAAACTGGCATGCAGGATAATTAGAGATCCTAATGACCTGAAAGCACTTATTGGCCAAGAAATTCAAAAATGAAAAGAAAGAGCATATTAACATTGTGACCACAATTAAAAAAAAAAAAAAAGACAAGGACTTCTCTCCTTGGAAATTTATATTTCCTCACCGACTTGAAAGTTTCAAAAATGTCTTTTATAAATTCTAATCTTTGTCTGCGCAAAAACTTCAACTTTTACGTTGACTTCAAAATGTATACAAGAAATCTAAATCATCGACAGACAGGTGGTAGGCTATATTGCTTGTACTTCTTTTTTTTTTTTCCCAAGTCGTTCGGCTATTGCTTATGCTTGTCAGGAAGTAAATACGTACGTATGTAATATTGATGAGTTGTTAGGTTAGGAGAAAACTACATATATTTGCCCAACTAACCAAGTCTTCATCTAGGGTATTTATATATGATTAGTTGACGGAACCTTAAAAGAAAAAAACCTCGTATTAGCAGGTCTAATGATAATCTAGAGGTGCTGGAGGGAGGTTGACTGCATCTTCTCCAAAAAGAAATAGTTTGCTTACTTTTCTCAGTTGAAACTCTGTTTTCTCATCATATAACCCAACTCCGACATCAGAAAGACACCATTCGCTGTTGGACCAGGAAATCTAACGAACCCTCAGTTTGCTGCATAAATATTACAATGATAACTTTGGAAATTTTGTAACTTTTGTCAATTTTCTTACTTTGTCATTTCACTTTTGATTGAGGTTTTGTTTCGATCAAAATTTTCTATTCTTGGAAAGTCTGTTCATCAATATGAAATATCTTGAACAAACGTTATATATTGAGCATTTAGCTTGAGATTATAAATTGATGAACAGCTTGATAAGTTGAAGGGCTGAAGTACAATGATATGAACTGGTTTTGCACAACATATTTTACTTTCTTTGGAAAATTATTACGGGGTATCATCTAGCTAATTGATTTGCATTGAGAAAACATGGCCATCTGCAGATCCACCCATTGTAGAATTTTTATAAATTCTGTCTTTATCTTAATAAAAGACTTAAAAACTTGATTACTTGTTCTGAAGAATCTCTCTCTCTCTCTCTCTTTTTTTTTTTTTTTTTTTGTCTTTCTTTGTTTGGGTGGGGGTATATTTGATCCATCCAAAAGCTGTCTCGATCGATTGAAAGCTACCGAGTTTAAACAATATAACCTGAGAATCTAATCGTACTAATTCTTGGACAAAATAAATTAGCATTCATCGGCCTTATTTTTTTTATTTTTATGAATGCTTAATTGTTTAATGGTGTTTTTTATGATCAACGATCTAACATTCAATTGAAGTGTACTTGAAAGAAAACTGTCAAAAATATCAATTAAGTGGATCTTGCAACAGAATTAAGAAAGTTCCAAAAAGAATTTATTTCACGCAATACTTTTGTAGATAAATGCTTGTATTTGTCACGAGATTTTTTTTTTTTTTTTGGTACGCATGTAGTACATGAATAAAAAATTTTTTTCTGATTCTTATTATTATAAGGCATCTTTTTCTCGATTTTCTGGGTTTTTTTTTGTTTTTGACCAGTATTTTTTTTTTCTGACAACTGTTACATTCAATAAAGAATACTTCTAGAAACTAATACTGTAACACTCTTTTTGAAATATGATGTAATTGGAGATAATAAAGGTCACAGAATCTTCTAAAAAATTTATCCAAACAGTTGGCCTAAGAATCCAAACAGGCCCTTAGAATCAATACACTCGCATGGATATCTATTTTCCTCACATTTGCAAAATCCATCAGCACATTTGACTGCATCAAGTTCTGTTGCACAGCTTATTCGATGCCCCTGACAGTCGGTGTCGGAAGAACACTTAAACAACTTTGTTTCCCTCTCTTTCTGCTGAAACCATCAAGAAACACACACCTTATTCGGCCAAATGTTCATTGAAAGGTGTTAAAGAAAAACCCTAAATACTAGCACAGTTTTCTAGCTTTTATGACTAACAAATGGGATTTGCGAATGAGTATAAGATCAGGGATAGGACCAATACCAGGAGCCATGATCAAGAGAGCAACCATGAAGATTAGTTGAAAGCAGGAGCCTTTTTTCATCATTTTCAGCTTTTTAGTTTGTACGATAGTAGAAGCAGGTACAGCTAGTTAATATCTTTCACTTGGAGTGGTGAAGACACTAAATATGTCCTGATATTTACATACATGGAGACGAGACGGTGCGGTATTTATTACTTGTTAATGAATTATTGACTCTAGTAACGTCTTGGAGTACTTGACATAGGAAAGTAGTAAAATTATGTAGAGGACGTATATCTGCCTAAGAATATTTCTAGAATGGTTCCAACTTGTAATTAGTGTGGATTTATAGACACAATGACTCGATTTACTAATGGACTGGTTTAAACTTGGCAGGCTATTCTAAGTTGGGATTCTCGGTATCACTATCGGATGCCAATTCCAGTGACAATCCCACTTAATTATCATCTGAAAGTAAAAGAAACTTGAGTTAAACTAAATCAATTTGAATTATTAAAAAATTAAAGAGCATATGATAATTTAAATACACAGAACACTTGACATTCGAAATGTACTTAGTAACTCAGGTCTAAATTAAATGTATTACGAAATTAGAAAATCCTTTATAATATTGTTTTATTTCACAGGTGCTCAATCAGAACTCGTTTATATATAAGTTTCGTGCGTTCATTTTTAAGATGAGAAGCTATCTGTGAACAAGAAAGACAATGAATACAAGTTTGTGCATTCAATTGATAAGTACGTATTTATCGCTCTCTAACAAAATCCCTTGTAAGATATATGCGTACTTAGTGTGTATGTAATTAACGTGGAGATGCAATAGATGGTGCTATTTCTGTCCTATATTTATTGTAGTGGACTTATGGGTGGTTTACTCGCGGATACATCGCAAAACAGGTTTTTAAGTTCGCCTCTTGGACATTCGTAAAATGCACAAGAAGTTGAAGTTGGACGCCGTGCACGAAAATTTTAAGCTCATGGTTCACATATATCTCATGATTTGTTCACATTAATCTCATGATGTTTTTTTTTTTTTTTGCACAACACATCAGAGAAACGGAAATAGTATCACAAAGTTTAGAGTGAAAAAGATGAGGAAAGAAGTTTACTTCATGTTGACAAGCCTATTTCTTTCGTGGGTTGTTTAAAACAAATACAATTCCAACTGTTTCAATTGTTAGCCAAAAAACTAACCGAAAATACTCAGTCCCTTGATTCCACCATTGAGATCCTTGATTGGTTTCCTCCTTTTTGCTTATTTCAAAATAGTTATTTTTCTCATCTCATTAGGTACACTGTGCACTGGCATTCATTTGTGTTTTTCCCTTCGACAACCATAAAGAATGGATAACCAAATAATTATTAAACCCTTTCCCTCTAGTCGTAGCTGAACGCATTACATAAAACAAGGTGAAATAAATTTGCTTATCCTATGTTTTATGTTACTTCCGTTTTCCATCCATCCATAAATGCCAAGTTGGAATTTGATTTGAGGAGGAAATAGATTAAATCCGAAAAATAAATTAAGGCTGAAACATAATATTGAAGAACAAACTTCACAAGCTAACGCAGCATACACATAGACTGATTAAAAAAGTGTCTAAAGACTTCGAATTAGGAATTCAATCGACGTCTTCATTCACTCGATCAAAACAGTCCTTCGAGAGGTTCCCATTTGAGATTTTCCCCGAACTGGCAACCACGGACGCACCAAGTACTGTAGCAGAGACAGAATTTGCAGGTCCCACACACTGGTAAGCAGTCAGCATCAACTTCACATCTTGGAAGAGGAGGTTTTCCTTCTGCTCTAATCACCTCATTTGATAGTAGCATCCCTGTCAACATCAATATCACGGAGAGAAAAAAAGAACATGTTAAAATTGGAAATGCAATATTATTGAAGAAGAAGAAAAGGGCATTGCCTTCAGCATATAATATAGAAATGGAGCAGATGGTTCAGGAATCAACCGGAAGCAAGAATTGCAAGAGTTAAGAAAGAAATGAGCCGCACTGAAGGTCCCTTCATGTATTCCGATTTTTGAAGGATGTAGGAAACGAAAATGACATGAAGAATAATGTACTTGCTTCCAATTTATAATGTCGTGCTGAGTTATTGATGACAAGCGTAAGCGTGTACGTATACAAATCGGAACCTCTGTTGGGGATAAAGTTAATCAAAACAAACCATTAATTCAACTTGCTAGGTGATGAGATTTAAATTATAGTAGACAAATCCCTAGTCCATATCTATATTAATTATAGAAGGGTTTTTTAGGTAGGAGCCTTTTTGTAGATTTTCTATTTATTTTAATTCCTAAAAATGTAATGAGCTAATTTCAACGTCTTGATTGTAGAGTATATTTTCATCTTTTCAAAATTTAAATTGTTTCAAATCCTAACAACTTGAATTCTTTTTCTGGTCCATTTTAGTTTCTACATGTCTTTTTCTGGTCCACTATTGTGACTTATTTTTTTCTTCATCTCTATTATCCACTTTAGTTTCTACATGTCTTATATGTGTTTTTTGATTATGAGATTATCTAGAGAAAGGTTTTACATATTATCATCTGTATCTCTATACATCTATAAATTCTTCACGCAGTTTTTATTCTAGACCTTTCCAAAAATTTTCTAAAATTCCCTTTTTTCAAAAATACACAATATAAAAATAAAAAAATTTATAGAAATTTACAATCTAAAGACCTAAGAAGTACATGAAATAATAAAAATTAAAATGAAACAATAGTTAAATCAGTACTAAAATTCCCTTTTTTCAGAAATACACAATATAAAAATAAAAAAATGTACAGAAATTTACAATCTAAAGACCTAAGAAGTACGCGAAATAAGAAAAATTAAATTGAAACAATAGTTAAATCAGTATGTTTGAAAATAACTTACCCAATTATTAGGTTTGAAATGGCTAATAAATTTAGTAAATGGAACAACAAAAATACAATTTTTTGATTTTGCTATCCAAATTAAGTAACATATGCAATTCCTATCCAAAATAAAAATATAAAAATGTGGTCAACTAGTGGTCTAAATTTGGTTGCACAAAAAATAGATGAACCTTTTGTTATTTTTATATAGAAAGGTTATTCGTGATAGAGAATAGTAAACCAAAAAAGAGTTTTATACTAAAAGAAGAACATAATTCTTATTCTCACGTCAAGTGAAATTCCAATACAAGATTATAAAAGGTATTTTTTCTTTAAAATTTGCGACGAATGTGAAATTTATACATGTAATTCGTTGTGATAAATTTAAATTTTATACATGGCACAAGTTGTTTTTTATGAAAATTAAACTATAAAAATACAATTATCGATTTTTTATGTAAAGTGCATGCTTCTATTTGTCATTTTACTCTATATCCTGAATTCCTAATTAAGAAGTTTGCTCACCGTTATTCACTAATGTTCTACCACTTAAGTTATATATAGTTTAAGTATTAGATTATTGGTTTACAAAATATGAGGCCATGTTGAAAATTGTAAATTCATGTACTACTTACTATTTTCAAGCCAAAACAAATAGAGATTTTGGAATTTTATATAAAATAGAGCCTTGATAATTATTTTTTGAAGCCATCGAACACAGCAACTAAATATTATGATATTCTTAAATGATAGACACAAACAAAAAAAAAAAAGATCTCTAAAATCAAGAAGCTTAGCCATCTTTTAATTTATGTCTATCGCTTAAGTGGTATATTGCTTAGAATATAATTATTCTTGGTTTTTTATTCTTCTTCTTGAAAGAATCCGACACTGTATGGATTTTATACCAAATGCAATGGATATGATGATTAAGAAATAAATTAACATTTTGGCAAATACTTTTCGAATTTTCTAAATGTTGGACATAATGGTTGTGAAATGAATTGGCATTTAGATCTATTACAATTTAATATGACATATTTTCCGTGTTATGTCACAAAATTTTTTTTTTCTGTAATGCATGTTTGTACTGGGTAGATAGCAGCTAAATTTTGTTTTTAATTTTAAGCAAAATAGGGTTGGAATTTATGAAGCGAAATGGTGGAATGAATAACTAAAAATTATTCAAATATTTCATAGATTAAGTTATTATTCATTAAATTTCTATAATTTATTTATTTTCATATCTGTTTATTTATTTTTTTTTATAACATTCTTTATAACTGTGGGTAGCACGGGTTTTTAGACTAGTATGACTAGTTTGTATGATTGTGTCTGCGATTCTAACTAGCATTCTAGACCACTATATTTACCAAAACGGCAAATTCGCCAATAAGAAAGAGTGGTTCTTCTTGATTGTGGCGGACAACTTGTTGTTTTTCCAAAAAACAATGGCAAATGGATATGAAACCCCGTCTTGCCCATTATATTAAAAGTCTACAACAATTACATAAAGCGGTAATATTACACATCTCCAGTAATCAGAAAGCTTTTGAAGAAAACACGATCATCGTTCCACGTTTTGGATAAAGATTCTGCGAGACAAAGCTACAATTAGAGTTACCAGCACAAAACCTTCCGCCTTATTAAACGTGGATTGTGAATGTTCATCGCCCATTCCCTTTTGGGTTTTTCCAATTAACACGTTTATATTCCACCCAATTTACTATGTATACACACATTAATAATTACTACTTTCTCTTATATTTATACACTTTTTCTAATGAAATCCACGCATTTATACACTTCCCCTAATTAACTTTATTTTTTTAAAAGTCTAACATTTATACACTTCCCCTAATTAACTTTATTTTTTTTAAAAGTCTAACACCTGATATACATCTTATGAACACTCATTAGACAGTCCATTCTTTTATCTCCGTCGATGAATTATCTTATTCTGCGGCAGAAATTTCCGGATATACAAAATTGAGCCTACTAATAAGTTGTTTATTTTTAATTCGCCATGCTCTGACGGTCACTCCAGATCCTCAAGACCTGCTAGCAGCATTTCACAAAGTTCAATTCCTACAACGGTCTTCTTGTGCTTTTGCTAAGTCTATTGGACAACTGTTTCAATAATACTCTTTTTAACTCTTTATCCTCTCTTGCAATACTCATTATAAAGGTACCAGTTTGAATTCAGGTAACATATCCTTCTCCAAAACAAGAAAATTTTGAGATTACCAACAGAAAAACTGGTTGTCATTACGTGCATGAAGGGGCAGAGAGCTACTGAAAAGGTTCTCATTTTAGGTATCATCCATGACAAACATATACAGTTTTGCCCGAAAAATGGGCATGGAGATGATGAATATGTCAACCCTCTCTCAGGCGATTGTGTCTTTATTGATTAATAGTTTACAAGCCAAAGCAAGTTAACAGTATGGATCAAGTATCCAATAGAATTTAAGGTGCTTCACATTGAACTGGATAAAACTAGAAACGAACTAAAACTAACTTCAATGACAAATCCCAGCAAAATGTCGCTCTTCTAAGACTGAAGCTCCATCAACCTTTGCCAGGTGCCACAAACCAACCGGCAATAGGAGAAGAAAACCATTTATTTAGCACCATGCTCGTATAGTCAGAAATGACGGGTAACAAACGACTATGTATTTTGGTGCTTCACGCTCCCTGCATTCTTCAGGTAAAGTTAAAGATGAAATCAAAGATTCGTGGAACATTTTGGTTGATTAATTACCAGCAAGTATAGATGATGTGGTCTAAAAGAATTGCTAAGTTGCAGCAATGAGTAATTCGATCTATTGAATCTATACCTATAACTTGCAAAAATGATTGATGGTTTTCATTCAAAGCCACTAGAAATTTGGCCGGAAAAGTAAAACTGCCAGTGCAATGTACATGGCAAAACCAATTAGAGCAATCAGAGAACTTTGAAGGTCATTCTAGAACATAATCCACATCTAACCATTAGATCCAGGAGTTTTTCATCATTTTTTGCTCTACATTTGCATCAAACCAACAAAAACAGAGAAGATTATCCACAACATTACAATATACGTGGCATCACCAAGCACAAATTTCTGTGAGAATGGCCATGACTAAGGTGAAAGACACATCTCAATTAATCTTGTTTATATAAATAACGCACATCTAAAAAGCCATACATGCCCATGTGAGCAACAAGCACAGAGGACGCAAATCAAGTTGGACGCAACAGAATCCAATACCAGTCTAGTTGCAAGATTAAGTAAGATTACAAATTTCACAGTCTAAAGCAAGATATGTTGCAAACTAGCATTCAGGTGTGAGCAAACAGCCTCTTTTCTATCATTTATTGTCGACCAAGGCAAGCTTGATGTCACATTTGCAATACCAGTCTAGTTGCAAGATTAAGTAAGATTACAAATTGCACCGTCTAAAGCAAGATCTGTTGCAAACTAGCATTCAGGTGTTGATTAAACAGCCTCTCTTTTTTATCATTTATTGCTTCAAAGCCGATGAAAAATTAATACATAGATCCAACACCTCGTTTAGTTGGAGTATTAATTCTCAATGTTATGCTAATTGTCGAATCATAATAAGATAATTCAAGAAACCTATACACTTCTATTAAATGTTAACCTAGTACTTGATGCAAGCTACTATCAAGTGACTGAACCAAAAATATTTCCTAGAAGAAACTAATGCAGTCCGACTGAAATTTTCAGAATCAAAACCAAGTAATAATAATAATAACAAGAAGAAAAAGAAAAGATTAAAACCCAAATTTGGCAAAGCAATCAGAGAACTTTGAAGGCAAAATAAGATGATTAACAATCAACATCTGAAAACTATTCAGAATATAGATACATCTCATCCCTTTGCTTTGCACAAATAAAAAACATGTAGTAATTTCTTCATACAAATAAACTGAGAGCTAGATTTTTTTTTTCTTTGGTTGCAGGGGAGTTGAACTTAAAAAAGTATTAATTCAACCCAGAAGAATTCTTCCAAAGAAAAAGCAAATCTAGCACCATAAATACCTTATCTCGAATTTTCTTTGCAATCAAGGACTTGAAACTGCAAAGGGCTGATTGGTGCACTAAGTTATAATCTCTCATTTAAAAATGACTAACCGATTAAGCTGGAAAAAATCGAATCTTGAAGAACCTTTTAATAGAAAGATTGAAGCTTTCAAAACTTGCTAGATTTTCCAAGTGATTGAGAAGTGGAGCATTTGATTTCATCAGCTGTACAGACTCCTGAGACAGTGAAGTTGTCACCTGAGCGGAGTTAATAGCTCAGTGCTATTTATAGGTGCTGAATTAGGTTTAGTTTTCAAGTGCTGAATTAGGTTTAGTTGTCATTGTTCGAGAAAAGGGAAACGACGTAGTTTACTTCTCTATCCCTTTTTTTTTTTTTGCCCTTTTCCTTTTGTAATTGCAGATAAGATTTCCATATTATTTCAAAAACAAAAAACGACTTTTTTTTTTATAAAGCTTAAAACATTGCATAAAATTATCTTTTATATCTTTGAGAGGGAATAGGTGGGAAGAAAGAAGTAGGGAAGGAGAATGTCAACAATATAAAATTACTTCCTTTTCTTGAAATTTGAAAAATAAGATTTAAATTCTTTATTTCATTTTGGAGGAATAAGAAGAAACCAATTATTACGGACCTTTTCCTTTATTACAAGTATCTTTGACTTATAAAAGGCATTTAGTACTTGATAGCATGAATTATCCCTATATTCGTCTCTGTAAATAATTTGAGGTAATTACCAAAAAAAAAAAAAAGAGGTCAAGCTTTAGCCCTCTTCACTTTCTAATATAATTTGGGTTGCGACAATTAATGGTTGAGAAGATCTAGCAGGAGCCTAAAGTTATATATGATCCCAGTTCATCCCAAGGACTTCTTTCAATCAACCTTCAAAGCAAGCACACATGCATCAGATCAGAAATGTCCCAAATAATGTGCTTGGAAAGCTTCTGATATTCACAGATACGTGATAGGTGAAGAAAAGCAACCTTTTCACACTAATTCTACAAATACAAATGCTAACAGTGTAGTTAAAGACCTCACCTACTGCATTTACACAATCTAAAAACTCATTCTGAAAAGAATTGCGGGGCAAGCAGCAAAATTACAATTGCAACAATGATGAATGAATGAAATACTACAAGCACTACGGTCAAGAATTATGTACAGTCGAGAAAAAGGAATGTCTTCCATGCAAAGGCAACCGCGAGTTAACCCTCGATGAGGTTGAAAATGGCTTGTTCCCTGTTCAAGAAATATGCTGCTAAAACTGGAAGCAGTACAACCAAAGTTGCCATGAAGATGTATGTTCAGCTGGTCCTCCCTGTGTTTACTACATTCACATCTTCCAGTTTCAGAACCAAATTGCTGCTATCTTCTGGAGAAATGGAGGATTCTATTTCGTGATGATCTGCAGATGCTGTTTTAAGTGTTTCCTCCACCTGATTCAAGGGGGTGAAAACATCATGATGATCACTTGTAACAAAAATAAAAGCATCATGACTACTGATAATTAGGGAGCGAAAAGTGAGAAGCCCAGTCCAGTGTTTTATGCTTGAGAATGGAAATAACACCAGATAATAGCTTAGCATTAGTGCAAACTGCAAACTCCCCTGTTATTGCAGCCTGATCTTCATTGATATTCTCATTTATGCATTTATGGTAAACTGATTTTAGACTGTTTATCTGATTTATGGTAAACTCACTGACTGTTTATCTGATTTTAGACTCTTCTAATAAAAGATTTCGAAATGGAAAAATGCAAAGGTAATGCTGAAACATAATTTGATGGTAAACTTCTACCGATGGAGGTGTCTCAAAGGCTCAAAATGATAACATTTTCTTCTAATTAATCCACCAACTGCAAGAAGCCACTAAATGAAGCTATGAAAAGTATCTTATCTTCAACATGTTGCTGTATCTAGACCTCTAACTACGACCATACTTCCATGTCATCTGTTTTACAAGTCTATACTTAGTTTTGTGAAGAAGAAGAAGAAAGAAAGAAGAAAAAGAAAACCTGCCTGGATGCTATAGTCTGCCGAATTCTGCTGCCTTCTCATGTGAAGCTAGTGTACATGATGTAGCAGTTAAGTCAACTCTGAGTGAAGGAAGCTCTTCTTCCTTCTGATCTGTGTTGCTGCATGAAGCAAAACACTCAGCCTTCTTTGCTTTCCTTAATTTCTCCTTGAGCAATTTATTTTCCTTTGCTAAATCATAGAACTGTCACCAAATCAATCATTTCAGCTTTTATAGGCTATTAGAGGTTGTGATGAAGTCACAATTTATTAAAAGTGCACAAAAAATTGATCATCCTTGGTACTCACTCTTACTGAGAAGGGCATTATAGATAAGAAACAAGTAAAGAAAAACAGAAGCAAAGGAAATGGAAAAGAAGACTCCAAACTAAGCACCTGTTTGTTTATGCGCTCTCTTTCCATTGCAAGTTGCATGACCATATCCATAATCACATTGGTCTTGATATTTATGTCTTTTGCACTTGCCATTTTCTCAACAGTGGCCTGATCCAGAGTTGTTTCCAAGGACTCCATTCTAGTCTTTCAGAAATTCAACTTCTTTATTGAGTTCTAAATTAGCTTCTGACAGCACCACACATTGCTCCTCAGCATGCTCAGTCTTGTTTTCAGCTTTGAAGACTTTTTGCTTCAACTCATCAATAAGAGTTTCCATATCCCAAATTGCAGTATACAACATGTTTTGCTGCTCTTGACTTGCTTCTGATGAAGCCTTGGAATGCTGAAGTTGCAGTTCTAGGTCTCTCAACTGCTTCTCAATTAAGCTCACCTTTTTGCTATTAGTATCATTACTTCCTTTCAGAAAATTGGAGTTCTTCAGTTAGTTCTGAGTTCGTTTCAGTTAGCTGAGTAACCTTGGCTTCTGCACTCTCAGCTCTAGCCTCAAATTCATCAATGGTTTCTCTCATGGATTCAATGATACCATCCATTTCTGCAAGTTGCACTTGACTTGTCTCATTTGTTTCCTTTTCTGCCTTCAGCTGAGA
The DNA here is from genome assembly GCA_023065735.1 of Coffea humblotiana. Lineage (NCBI taxonomy): Eukaryota > Viridiplantae > Streptophyta > Magnoliopsida > Gentianales > Rubiaceae > Coffea > Coffea humblotiana. The sequence goes on along the minus strand of CM041218.1, from coordinate 4,521,945 downwards.
TACTGATTCTCTTAAGTGCTCTTCTAGTAATTTCACTCTTTCCCTTAGAGAAGCAAGCTTCAGCAGTTTCAGCAACAAGCTGTGCACTTTTCTTACTAAGCTTTTCCATTGTATTATCTTTTGCATTTGATTGTGCAATGTAATATTGGAGTTTAGAATCTAAATTGCTTTCTCTTTGTATTGCATTATCTAAGTTGAATCGAGCAATTTGAATCCGACCAACCATCTCCTTAGATATGCCCATAAGAACCTCTGATTGTATTTTCAGCCTCCAGGAACCTAGCCCAAATTACCTCCGCTGCCTCTTCCATGAACAGAGCCACTTGTTCAGTTAATTGAAGCTTTAACTTAATATCTTCTTCATTTTGTTTTATTTCTGTTAACTTCTTCTCAAGATCTAGCTCCCTAGCAAGCGATTTTTCCAAACATTCTTAGAATATGTCGCTGTTCAACTGCCTGCAGTTGTGGCTTCAGATATATTCCTGGAACTTCAGAGTTTTCTGATAAATCCACACCTATGTTAAAGCTCCCTGTGAAAAATAAACAGTTACAAAAAAAGAAAAAACCATGGTTCTTAATTCTGTAATCAATGGGAGATCCAACCTTGTTAAGTGACATTCTATGACTTACATTCATTTTGGTTGAAAGCTAATGATGTCATCTGCAGCTTGGCTAACTGCATTTTCATCTCAAAGGATATGATCCTGCGATCTTCTCACTGATTCTTCAGTGTCATGCATTTTACTTTCCACTATACTGGACAAATCATTTAGCTTTCCGCATGAAGTTATCTTATGACGAGCATTAATTACCACAGCATGAACACTGCCCATAAAATTATCCAGCTCTCTTACCTCAGAGTTCAAAATAGCACTCAAGATATCAAATTCCATTGCCTTCTCAATAAATTCTGGGGAGGTATCATCATATTCAACAACTGATTTCACATCATTTTGCCAGGCTAAAACACGCATTAAAAGATTACCCAAATTCACCAATTTGTGAGAAGAGTGAGCTAGGTCCAAATCTGCTCTAGTTAAAAATTTCGTGGCATTTCTTGCTTCTTCCATACCCTGAGCATCATATGAAACACTTCCAGGTAATTTTAACTTTTGGCAGAGTCTGATTCAGCAGTTTCAAAGCTGTTAGAAGCCCGATCATCCATTGAAACCCTGGAACAGGCAAAAGTTCAGGTTTAACAATTGAAAATCAGAAGAGTTGCTGATAGGCGTGCAGTCCAACAAAAAGCCCAGTACAAGTCAAACTCAAAGAAATGGAGTATAACAAGGATGTAGCTAAGCCAGATGAAATCAATTACACCATAAGCTGAACATTTAGTCCCATAATTATGACATCCAGATAAAATTAGTCACATTAGTACAAATGTTGAAATAGCCAAAAAAAAAAAAGGCATCAGAAGTCTTTTCAATGTAAAACATATTATTACAGACTCTAGGAGGCTACAAAGGAAATACAAAAAAGCTACTAGACAGATTGCCATCAATATAAAGAGGGAAATACAGCCATTAAGGGTGTATATATGTCTCTCTGTGTGTGTCCAATGGAAATGTCCAATGAATGTCTCTTACAATTATGAGATAACCCCATTATTAGCCACGAGTATACCATAATGAATCAATTTAAGCAATGATTATGTCTTCAAGAACTCCAAAGCCTACTCTATATAGCATACACGAAACAAGCTTCAAAGCACGCATAAGGCTTGAAGTTCAATCCTAGTATTTAGCGAGAAATACATTACTATGGCATCTCTAGGAATCTTTGGCACTCATTTCTTTCACTCACCCAACATTTTGCAAGTCACAAGTAGGCATGAAAAGCATGAAACATTTTTTTATGATGCATCAAATTTTCATCTTCATAATGTACACAGATCTTAAGGTGTCTCTCTTCTGGAAATGCCAATAAAATCAGAGTTAGATCGTACAAGCTAGTAGTAGTATAAATTGCACGTCTAACAAACTACATTTAGTCGCCCAGCCATTTGTATTTGACCTCTCATGCCAGAATTTATCTTAAAGCAATCACAATTTCAAGCAACATTTTTTTCACGAAAACTATCAAGGCTCGCCTGAAATAGCCTTTATGGTCAGTTGACATTATTAGCTCCAGAATAGGCTTAGCTCTTTAGCTAACAAAACGTATTACTTAAAAGAGAAGCATATTAGACACTTGCATTAACCTCTTGAAATCCAAATATGCAGACATTACTTGTTCACAAGGCTTTGTGCCACCGCATAACTCGAAAGGGCCAAAATAAGCAGCTTTGCCCTAGAAGCAGATATGCTGCTTTTGCATGGTCAACTCCACAACCTCACAGGTGAACATAGATTGACCTATATGTTCATGTCCAAGATCCCCCAAATGTTGGGCACATTCATGTAAATTGAACAAATAAAATGCAGTAACTAGCTTATTCTTCAAATTTTATAATATCACCTCCAAGTCCTGCATTTATCTGTACTGGCAAAGATTTTATTTGTATGTTAATTAAGGGAAAAAAGAAAGAAATAACTTTTCATTCAGTCTTCAAAGTTCAGAAGCTAATTTACAAAAGCAGCAGAAGAACTATATAGGTCAGATTTTAGAAGCTACATTTATGTGCTATAGTTAGGCTCACTTTATAAAAAGTTCCATCACAAGTTCTCATACAATCATATACATCACATGTCAAAAACTACCAAGCATAATAGAGTTCCACAAGACCTAAATTATGGTTCAAAACGAAAGCAAATTATGAGCGTCTCTTCTTAAAGAACTTCTACTTGTTCACCCTGTTTGGCAACTATCAGAGTAGTCTTTTGATATAATGCATAGCTTCCCACACCATCTTTGACAATTTCAGCTTGTAAAGAGTGCCGAAGCGAATATTATCAAGCCCCATAACAGAGATTTCTAGCAGCTAAGCCAATAAATATCGACATAATAAGTCCCACCATTATTCTGCAGTTTCTCCACATTCAGAAAAGAGGACTTCTTTAACTTTTAACCTTAACTTCATACAGTAGACAAACAAAAGAACCTTGATCACTCAAAAAGAAAAGACAAAAAATACTTCCAGTCCATTATCTAACTTTTACTGGTCATGTCTTTTCACATTTCACCGGATAATGAGCTCAAAATCCAACATTAAGCCTGAAAAATCACCACATCCCACCAAAAAAATGCAGACCCACAAAATATTTCTGGCATAAAGTCACGACTTTTCTCCATTTCCACAAGAACCCAGAACAGAAAAGAGACAAAGGACTGCGAGATTCAACGGTTGACATAATATTCCTTAACAAAGTGAAAATATAGGAAGCACATACCTGGTGCGGACTGCGGAGAGGAAAATGTTTGTGGGTCGCCGTCTTCTTTGAATCGTTTACAGGAAATTCAACTGCCTTCGGAAGTGTTATGGGCTCTGATGGTATTCCTTAAATTAGTTACAGTTGAGCAGAATCCAACGTAAGAAACCAATTATGAGGATTGAATTGAATTGTGTGACCGCCATAGTACAAAAAAGAGCTGAGTCGAAGCTTTAAGGTGTGTCGTGGGCACATCCCAATTATAAGTTATAACTGGACAGAGTGAGTGGTCAACATAGACTGCTTGGAGGAATTCCCAGCAAAAGAAAAAGTAAAAAATACACGAGATTTTTAACTGTATTCACTATTCAGTAGTCACATTTGTAAGGACGTTTAGAATATAATATTCATACAAATTGATGTATAATATTTTTTATACTGAATCAGCCATACATATTTTTTTCTTTTTTTTTTAATAAAAAAATCATTTCATTCGAATAAGTCTACATTAATGTCAGAAATATAAATTAGTCATACATTCTTAAACATAAAAAAATCAATTGTGATAGAGAAATCCTAAGAAATGGTTAAGAAAAGTAAATGGTATGGGTGTCTTATCGTGTGATGGCCCAACTGAACGTGCAAGTTAAGTTGTATAATTAAAGAAAGCATCAAGTTGGGATCGTCATGAATAAAGGGGAAAAGGGAACAAAAGGAGAAAGTATAAACTTCCCTAATCCAAACTTGAATGCTCTTTTGACTGTTGCTACTAGCATAAAGATTTCATTTTAGTTTTGAACAAATTGCTACTCTCCTTGCATCCATTCATCAAAATTTAGATTATAATTTCTTGATCATAATGATTTAGCCCTTGACAATAATGACATTTTTGGCTAAAAAAAAAATAAAGCGCTCGCTTAAACTTGCATGGCAAATTACAAATTATATTCAAAGCAATACTACCATAAATCATATATTACTCCAATTTTTTTCACTTTTCCTCACCAGAAGCCCCCACCCGCCACGACTTCCCATTGAGTTATTAGATTGTAATGCAGTTTAATATACTAAAATTCTGGTTGATAACTCAATTCAACACTTAAATTTAATAAATTCAAATATTAACATATTTAAACCGTTTGATAACCAAAAATTGAACATCTGAGTTAATTAAGTGGCACTGAATTTTCTAGGTAAAACTTGCTTCCAAAATTTAGTGATAAACTATTTACTTATCACTGAATATAATATGCACTCAAATATATTAGATTTGATATTTAACAATTCAATAATTTAATGGATTTCGAATTTCAGATTTCAAATTTTAGACTTCAGTTTTTGAATTTTAATTTTATCAAACGCACCCTAAGTGACATTTTATTAGATTGTAAAACTCCTGCATTTCTTTCCTGGTGAATTTGTGGGGAATACTTGGAAAGATTTTACATGGAAGGTTCAAAAGTCACAGCGCGTGTGCAAAAAGTCACAGCGCCCGTGCAGTGGAATACAGATAGATCCCCAAATGCTGAATCGAGTAAAACAGCAAGAAGACAAGAAAGCCCAACAAGAGCAAGTAAGAGAATCCTAGAAACCAGGACTTAAAAAACATCAACCCAGTTGATAATGCGGCAACAAGTTAATGACAAAGTTCAGTCTGTTATTCCCATCGTGCAGCCCAAACAAAATTATGGAACTTAGAAGTAGTTGCTGAACCAAACCACCTGGTTCCAGCAAACAAATGATTCTACTAAATAGTTTTCCTTTTCCAACTTTCAAATTGAGAAATTTAAGATTTTACTACGGTACCATTGAGTTCTTAGCACTAGTACCGGATTACTGAGAAAGACTGTAGCATTTTACATATTTGTAACTACTTCACAAGCAAGGTAATAAACTAATAATCAAACAAGTCAAGATCATTTTTATGATTTTATTCTCAAACATTATACGTGTCACTCAATCAATTAAGTATTTCATATCAAATTGTGTGCTCTAGCTCGTGACAACTACATATGTCGGACAAATCTCAAGGGCGAGTCGAGTCGAACTCAAGTTAGCGCTGTATTCGAGTTCAAATTCAATGAGTTCTCAAGCTACAGGAGCTCAAACTCAACTCAATCGAGTAAGAGAACTTGTAGTTCAACTCGACTCGTGAGGATAATGTATAAACTTTGAAATCAATTCAATAAGACTCAATCCTATTCTCGAGCTCTGAATACTCAAATAAAAATTTGAATTTTTCTAAAATATTAACCCTTAGTGGTTGTTTCATAATTAAAATGAATACTTATATAAATAATAAACTACTTGCGAGCATCTAACAATTATGACCGTAATTTTTAAGAGTTCTAACATCAACTCTCATGTGTGCATTAGATACCCGTTAGAACCCTAATCCTTGCAAACAAAAACATGTAAGATGGGAAAAATATTTACTCACAACAATGATATCATTATTGATATCGCAAACAATAAAAAGACCGCAGAATAATCTCTGCCAATTCTCCATACATTATTTACCCCTATAACAAATTTGCAACATTTAAACTGAAATGTAGGATCACAAAGAATAACGTTGAATTAAGTTTGCCAAGAACTCACAATTTATAGAAAAAAAAGCCCAAAACAAAGCAAAGAACGAACAGGACCAATGGTGGGGAGCAAAACTAATCTTTCGTTGAAGAACTTGATTGCTATTTTGTACACACCCGCAGACTAGCGGTCTAATCCTTCTAAATAAATCTAAGCAAAGACAAATCTAGAGTCCACAGTCCAGACCCCATACCGATTGCTCTACCAAGGCTACGGCCTTACCTATGGGGTTGGAATCCCATGGGAAACTGAACATCCAAATGTCCAACACAGCTTATGAAATCTAATGTATATCTAGGGAATAAGACCTCTTGAGGACTTAAATTATAAAATCAACTAGGAAATAAATTCCTTTGTACAAACTCTTACGTCTAAAAGTTAAAACCAATTTCAATTAGACACATTAACATGTGGAATCTTAAATGGTTTGGTTTACTCAGCCAACAAAAATATGCATATGTTGTTAGGAGAATCAACTATATATTAAGGACTAAATAATTTATAATTCAGAAAAGGAAATAGACCAATTGCTAGTTACTTGCACGTTTCTTGAAATTTCAGTTGCAAATACTTCCTCTTCTTTTTTCTTTTCAATAATGCAAACTTTAAGTGTACAATTATGTTCCTGCATTTTCCAGTCACAGCCCCCCTTTTTTTTTATAAGAAAATAGTCAAAACTATTTTGGTGAAATCATGCAAATGCACATCAAATAGGTCATTCCTTTCTTCCAGTGATTTGTAGATGCCATATTGGGCTCTCTGCAACATTGAAGGCATAGAAACTGACCCTCAAACCGTTGTCCCAATAAATTTACATTGCTACAATAAATTCACTATTTTTTGTTTGCAAAAAAGAGGGAAAAAAAAAAGAATAACTGACCCAACTTTGTTACAAAGTGCTGGACTGAAGAATGAAGATCAGCCAGCAAAACTTTCAATTACAAAGATGGTGGAACCTCAGTCCACTCTTTCCAAATTTACTAAATCACGAGCCTCTCAAGCAAAGTATATAAGCCACTTTCTTGGCTTCTCTTCCCGCCCATCTAAACTCTATTCACTACAAATCACTATGAATTTACCTTGCTACGCTAAAGTCTAAACTGAGACAGTGATTTTGCTCTATCAAATTAATAAAAATCTCTAAAAATAGCTCTTTCCTCCTTGCAATGAACCCTTTTTATACTACTTTGAGAAAATTTCGTTAGCATATTAAGGCACTAGTTGAGGACTACTCCCAATTTTCAATTAATTTTTTTATCTTTTCAATCATTTTTACCTTACATATATTACATCATAAGAAGTATATTCTAAATAATATCTCAAATAATCTCCTATCCAAACACATTTGGAACCATGCCTAGGGAATTTTGGAGGTCCGAAACTTTTGATTTGTACCCTATTCCCGAAACTTTAATTAAAAAAAAAAGAGTAAGAAAATCTTGCAATGCATACAATGAAAACAAATATCCTATCCCAAGTTGGGCCTTCAACCCAATGATTTCTTTTCCACACTGATTTCCCCAGACCCGATTTTCTTGTTATTTCCCCCTTGAATTACTATTAATTTCGTTTTGCATTGCTACAATAAACTCTAGAACAAATTAACATCGTGATTTTTTTTTCTATCAAAACAATCGAAATTTCCGTAGTTGATCTTGTTTCTTTTAACTATAGCATTGTACTTCTATCTTTCCCTGTTGTTGTGCAAAGTGCAAACCCGCCTCTTTTCCAAGATCATTTTTATGATGTCTTTTATGTTTAGCCTAATTTTTTTTTTCATTGTCACACTTAATTTGTACAAATTTTCTAACTTAACTGGATTTGGTTTCTTAATTATTTTTTATTGATTTAACTGATTGTGATTTTCTAATTGTCACATCCTGTACAAATTCTTATTTTTAACTGAATTTGGTGATGACATTTGTACAGGTAATGAATCTACGAGTATTTTTTATATGGAGAATAGTAAAAGGGCCACAGTTATCTTTTTATTACGTGAAAATTGGCAAATTCATTAAAGTGTAATATCCTCCAAAAAAAAGTGTAAATTCAAGGTATCAAAAACACCAAAATCGAAAGATGAGGAAAAATGTCACGAATTGATGATAATGGAAAATCTGAATGAGGCAGTTTTACGATTGACTCCTTTTTGTACTTAAAATTATTTTTATTAGTTTAAGCAGTTTAGCTACACAGAAAGAAAGTTGGAACCATGTCTAGGGTATTTTTGTGGTTCCGAAACTCGATTTTTATAAAGTTTGTGCAATGCATTCAACAAAGTTTGTGCAATCGAAAAAACATTCATAAATTAGAATGAACTGGTCGACAATTGTATTGAAATATTTTCGTTTGGATGCATGACTCGTGTACACAGAGTTGGAATTTATAAAGTTATATTTGGTACATATCCCATGGAATTTTCATGGATGTCATGTCATAATCAACCTCTGCAATATGTCCATTACAATAATGGAACGACGTTCTAGAGACGCAGAGGAAGAAAATGGCAAGAGATGAATTATACTATTGGGAAGAAAAAGTACTGGTGGACACCAACATGATGCTTCCAAGCGCATGCATTTGGAAGTTGTTGAATAGGAAATGGAAAACGGATTTCACATTTCAAACGATTTTTTGTTCCTAGAACTACAAGTAGATTAATTTGTTATGGTAACGCATTTTTGTTTTCTTATTTTGTGAGAACGAACTTCTCGAATGGGATTTACGTGTTTAATAAATAATGAACGTGATTTTTTAACCCTGATAAGAAAGACGCTAGTGTCTATGGAAAATGACTAGAAAAAGGTGGATAAGCTCCTAGCTATGTTATCCAGAATGGTGAATGTACGTATTAATTAATCATTTTCATCAAAAGGTTCATTTCACTTTGATTAGACATGCACCCGACTTGTGTCTCGGCATAATCTATGAAATCTTTGGACCCTTAGGTACTAATTAGGACAAACCACAACATTCTTGATCCTCTTTTAATTGTACTTGACTGCCACTAAGCAAGCAAATGACTAATGAAAGAGAAAGTGGGGATTTTGATGTTTATGATCACTTTATTCCCCAATGAACACACACTTTTAAAACCTTATCTATATATAGAATGAGAGATTAGAACTTTCTTGGTGGTGTTCCCTTAGTGTCCTTTTCAAAATTGAAACCCTTTAGGGAGATTCAATTAACAATACACGAGTTCAATCTTTTAAGGTGCAAATTCTATTCTTCATGCAGAAGCTCATGTACGTAGAATTTGTGCGTCTTTGAGATTAATTAGAAGATCGTTGTCATGAGTAAATCCACGCCACATACAAGTTGCAAGATATTTCTAAAGTGAAAAAGGGAACAGAGTTAGGCAGTGCGTCTTGTTGTTTATATGGACAGGAGGGAGACATAGAAAATGTAGGAGGGGGCAAAGCTAGGAAGATATGTCCCGTCCATATTCAAAGAAGCAAAATTTTGATGATAAAGGAAAAGGACTAGCTAGATGAATTTAGGTTTAGCCAAAAGTGAGCAAAAAGGAGCTGAAAGAGTTTGGAAACAATCATTGATATCTCATTTAATGGTATTCCATCACGTTTCCATCAATTCTACAGTGACATTTGGAGATATTTCTATTTGCTTCTCCTTTCCCTTTCAAAATGTACACTTGGCTCCATGGCAAATAAAAAAAATGGAGTATTGATCTCAATAGCTCTAAATTTACTGAATTGATAAATATAGGGGTTCACTATACCATCAATAGTTAACTTCCAAGGGTGCGAACACAAGTAAACCAATTCTTCCCGTTTATGTTGAAAAAAAAAAGAAAAAAGAAATCCATCAACGCTTTCTTGAAGGTCAATTCTATATATGCAGGCAAAAACTCATAAAAAGTGTTACTTGAAACATGTCTTGTGAATGACAACCTACACTTTCTTGAAGAACATATATTTTATGCAGATAAAACCTCCAAAAAAAAAAAAAAACAGAATCATTAGAACTTGTCTGGCGAATCACAGGTCGTCATATTCTAGATTTCATGGCTTCTATAGTTGGAAAATTTTACTTTCTTTTGTTGGTAGATGACACTTTCCCGCTTGCAATGACTACATATAGGAAAGCCACAAAGTCAAGCTAGTGAGTTACAGTGCAAAATGCAGGAAGACAATTCTGTGTCTGTTTCCTTCTGAACCGTAAAGTAAAACAATCGAATGGAGTGAGTAAAATTGCACCAAATCAAGATATTATGGTTAACCTAGATGCACACATCCAAAAGGGAAAGACTGACCAATTCAGATAACCAGATGCTAAATCAATTTTACTAATAAGTAATGTTAAGTGTGTGGATTTTGACCCTCCAATGCATCTGACCAGTTTATAACAATCTTTACTTCCACACGAATTTAACAGTAAAATAAGACAGATTCCGGAGACTTTACTTGCATACTCTTGATGAGTTATGCTGGTTATTCCAACCAAATCACCATTATAAATATACGATACAAAATAAGATAGTTTAACTGCGCTCACATAAGATAGTTCTGTTATTGCTTGAAAATTTTATGTCTCTCACAAATACTGTAAAAAAAGATTAATCGTGTTTAATTTTATAAACTTCGAATAAATTAATATGTACTTATGAATAATAAAAAACTTCGGAGTGCTTATCAGTTGATATGATTCCTTTTTCTAATATTATTAGCATACCAAACATGAATGTACTCAATACATTAAAAAACTCAATAGGAATGATAAAAATGAACAGCACAGCATATATGGCAATATGCATGCATGTAGGCTTCAATTGATTAAAGCACACGACCAACTCTCTCTTATTAACAATTGCAGGGCATGCAAACACACACACACACACACACACACACATAATCACAAAGGGAGAGTAATCATCAAAGTGCAGTCCTTGATTCAACATATAGAATTCCAAAGGCTCTTGTCAAGAGATCTCGAATCCCCGACTTCCATCCCTTGTTGCTTTAGAGGAGGGATTTGGTTTTTGCGTGATAAAATTTTCATATGGTTTTGAGTCTTTTTATAAAAGAGAAAGAGGCCATGCCAACCATGAAACAACTCCTCACCAGCAATACAAAAATGTCTTCTGTAAATTATTAAAAGATTTTACTTGTACTACACCAATCAATAGGTCTCCCTCTAAAAGGGCACAAAAATCCACGTGCCAACAGTTGATTGGTGATGTTCTTAGCTTCCATTTTATTCTAATAGAAGAAAAGGGTCCTAAGGAATCTAGTACCCTTTTCTTTATTGGGCAGGGTTAGGTTGATTTTTCATCGTCTTCTCCTTTGGACTATCCTCTCATAGATTAATTGATCTTATTCTGCCATTTTACGTTGTTTCTTTGACGGATTGTGTTATATCTCATTCGATCAACTAGAAAACAAGAGACGAAGTTATTTTATGCCTAAATGTCATCTAATTAATGAATAGTTTGCTTCAAACAATACCTTGTAAAGCCAACCCAATCAACATAAATCATTTTCACACCTTACACCATCAGTAATCTAAGGCTTAAGCATTTAGTACAAAGCAAATTGCGGAAGAGATTCCAATATTCTAAGGCTTAGGTCTTTGCGATCTCAAGTACCGATGCCAACTAGCAACTAATAATGACAGAATGGAAAGAAGGAAAAAACTGTCCGAGTGTGTAGGATGGTCAGAATAACTTTTACCAAATATTCTTACCAATTTGAACCAAATTAGATTAATTACATCACCTTTTAAATTCTGTTATCTCAATACGTGCTAGTTTTCTTGTTAATTACTCGTATAATTTCACAGATATACCGACTTAGTTATGTTAAAGTAGTCAAGCTAATAAGAATACGTGTAATAAGTCTTATAATGTGCAAGATATAATTGCATATTTTTCAAATCAGATATATCCGCAACACGTTCTATGTTATTAGTTAGTGCAGTTTTTTTTTGGTCAGGTAAATCATGCTAAACGATTTTCAATTAATTTACTAAAAAATTAAAAAACTTGGACCGTACCTTAATTTGCTCATTACGAGGAACAACTACTTCGTTAACGTTAATAAAATGCCAGTTCAAACATAAGTGTCAACTTGGTTTAATTGGGACATTTATTTATATTATTATGTCTTGGCTGATTATATATTAGTTCTTGCAGTTTTTCTCGGAAATGTTACCGAATCCTGCAAAAAGCTTGAAGCAATGATAGCCAGACAACAGCATAATAGAATCAACTAAAGATCAAAGGAGTTCGCAGGGCTGGCAGTTTGACTCTGGGGAGGCTGAATTCATAATGCATATGCATGCAATGCATTGTGATCCTCCGCCAGCTAATTATGTAATCAAGGTCGTGTGTTCAGATTTATGTGAAAATTAGATCTCAAATAATTCAAGCTTAGATGCAGAAGTATCTCTTTACTACATTATTAATTATCATCGCCTGCATGTTCATATATGTTTTTTTCAAATAAGATTGTCCTGGGGACTTTTATTAGTGAGAGCAATTTGGAGTTGTATTAATTACGATTTGGATCATTCCACCCCCTTAAACTTTCCAGAATTTCCTAAATTTCACACAATCTCAACCCAACAAACCACGAAGTTTATGCGACCTGGTGACTTTTTTTATGCTTATATTGCATTGGAGTGGAATATCATGTGCCCTTATTTGAAGCAATAGTTTTAAGGGAAAATGCATTATCCCACATTTATATCATTGATAAGGCATATTTCTTCTTTCCTTGCAATATTTATGCCTTACGTGGTACATTCAAACTCAGTTCAGCACCTAAATTTAATGGATACAGATCTTAATATATTCAAATTGTTTGATAATAAAAAATTAAACATTTGAATTAATTAAGTGATACTAAATTTTCTAAACAAAATTTGCTCCCGAAATTAAGTGATAAGCTATTCAATTATCACTGAATGTAATATGCACTCAAATGCATTATATTTAATACTTAACAATTCAATAACTTAATGGATTTAAACTTCAAATTTCAGATTTCAGTCTTATCAAACGCAACCTCAATTTCGGGTTGTTAGGAATAAAAAGAAAAGACAAAGTGGGAAATTGTCTTTCTTTTTCCAAGGGAAGTTTGTAATTGAATCTTTAGAATATAGTCCTTGAAAATTACTACTCACTCGAAAATGTTTCTACATGAGACTTGTAGCATTGAATTCGATTCCCACTACGTTGAATACCTTTCTTCACTTCTTGATGCAGGCTTGTGCATCATTGTCTTTTAATGATGTTTAAGTTTATGAGAAAATAATGAGAAATACCGAAATCTTGTAGATTAATTACTAAAAGAAAAAATTGTCCGCGTGGCAAGAAAAAGAAAAAAAAAATATCAAGCAATACAATTTAAATTGAAACACTAATTAGCTTCAAGGAAACATGCTGAGCAAAATCTGAAAATATTTTGTTTGGATAGTAAATTATTTGGGAAAAAATGATCAGTTTCATTTCTTACATTTTGCAAAAATATTCTTTTCATCCGTCACTTTTAAAATGAAACAAATTCCTCCTAACATTAAAAAATTGAAACCATTACGTCCTTGAACCCCACTTTCAATCTAAATCAAACCATCTAATAACCCAATAATAAATTCAGGGGATAGAACTGATAGATCACTCAATCAATTCCATCACATTCACATGACATTTATTGAACCAAAAAAGAAAAAATTAAAAAATTATAACATAAAAGATCGTTCTTTGTTTTAAAATAGTAGGGTTTCTTTTCGAGATAAATTTTTTCATACACCGTTAGTATATACACTTACGAATCTAGATATATACCACACATATAAAGTTTACCGTTTAAATTGAAATTGAAATGATGTGATAGGTATTTTAGATCCGTTAGTGTATACAATGACAATGCAAGAAAGGTTAATCCTTCTTTTTTTATGTTATAATATTTTCTTTTTTCTTTTTGGGTTCATTAAATTTCATGTGAGTATCAAATTAAGTTAATCAAGTGATCTACTAATTATACCTCCACAATTTGTAATCGGGTTGTTTGGTGATTGGATTCAGATTGAAAACTGATTTCAAAGATGTAATAGTTTCAGTTTTTAAATGTCAAGAACGAAATTGTTTCGTTTTAAAAGTGAGGAATGAAATGAATATTTTTGTGAAATGTGAGGGATGAAACTGATCATTTTTTCAATTTTTTGTCAAAATTTATTTATTTATATCATCAACATATTTTCTAACCACTTTCTTATTTCATATATATCACATAAAAAAGTGTTACATAAACTACTATCCAAATACATTTTAACTCAATTTAGTGGTTGGCATTCATTCAAGATTCAATGATAAAACTGGTATGCAACCTGACTCCCTACAACCCCATTAAAGAGACTGAGGATCTGATACTGCCTGTCCTTCAAACCCTAAGGAACACATTGCAAAAGGCCAAGATGCCCTATCTAATAAATTCATGGCAATCTCTGCCGGCACAATGATCATCAAAGTCAGTGATGAAAGGCAAACTAAATCCATACAGGGATTCTACCAATAAAGGCCTGGAACTCCTAAAGTACTACGACTATGAAATTAATTGAAAACCATAAATGTTTCAAATATCTGGTCCCACGATTTTTTTTTAGCATTAATTAGTGCAAAGAATTGAAGTTTTTCTATACCAGCTTAAGTCGTAAATTCTTTTTAGTTTCTAATGTCATGCAAGAAATCCTCGTTTAACATCTTGTTTACTTTATTTCTGTACCCTTTCCAGTTTCTACTATGCTTGGAGTCCTTCTAGCTACATTGAAAACCCACATCTACAGATCCTAAACATCGTTTTTCAGAAAGTGATGGAAGATACAATGGCAATTTGTCTTCTCTTTCTTTATTTTTTTTTCATATTTCCTTTTATGAAGAAACATGATGATTCTTGCTATTTCTTTTCCTTCTCTGTTCCTTTTTACGTATATATGACATTTACCACATGGTCATCAGCAAATCATATGGGTTGTATCTTTCATCATATTCAGGACGATTGCAACCATTTCATTTCATCCCCTGTAAGAAGATCCATCGATGTCAAAGGGCTAGTTATACAGTGCCAGTGCTTTGTTCTTTTGTCATGCTCTTGCAAAAATCATTAACAGAATGAGATAAAACTTCTGCTGTGCATTCTTTTCATAAGCATGCTAAAAGTTCTAAAATTTAACAAAACTACGTGCCTTTGCGCTTTTTCAAGAGCCATGAAAATAGTACTACAAGAAAAATCTGTACAGATTTTGTTCAATAATTTTTACATATTCATGCAAGAGTTCATGGCTGCTTTTCGGGGTAAAAGTAAAGGACGCATGTTACAGGACTTTGCCTAGGCTATGCCATGACAAAATGTTGCAACAAATAATTTATGTCACTCATCCATCTTTCGTCCTTAGCCTCTCATTGCAATTTTCACTCTTTCGTCTGCCGTAGACCAGAAGGAAGCTCCCCTTTTGCTCGTCAAATTTGCTATAGCTTCCAAATCAAACCTGAGCCATGAAGAATACTCCCAAAGCAAAGGGAGAAAACAACTACACATGCAGTTCTTTTGCTTTTACCTCCCAAACTCTACCGTGATCTAACCAGTTCAAAACTCGAGAAATTAGTGCTAAAAGAGCTTGAGCTCAAATAAACACTGCTGGAACCATAGTCACACAGAGAATGAAAAGGTTACAATTTTCATCTTAAATAGTATGAAGGTAATTGATATGCTATTTGTAACAAGAAGAACCGGAGAGGAACACAAATAAAAGCAGAACAGGATAAATTTATATAGTACGTATAAGTTAGTCAAGTTATCAAGATGGAGTACACTATATACTTATAACAGTATAGTAGACCTCGTCCAGAAGCAACCCAAGTGGCAAAAGTGTATGTGTAGACTGAAAACAGGCAACTAGCTCAGTAGTACAGGACTAGAATAAACTAGGTGTCTTGACCAAACAAACACTACTATTAAACGTTATAAGCTCTGCTCCCAAGGAGTAATGAAGAAAGACAATGTGATAAAGTAAAGTTAATATCTGGTGAGAGTTGGCAAATTGTCAGGTGCTACAATCCAGTATTATCGCCATTAATAAAAACACAACCTCCAACTTAAAAGTAAAACATTACATATTATAATGAATCTTACCAAGAAAGCTTGGATTCTACTACTGTCAAACAAAATTTTTAATACTAAAAGCAAACACGTACGAAATTGCAAAGAAAATTGTTGCATCTAAGGAAAGCGAAGGTAGGCTTTATCCCAGAATCATAATCATCGCACATGAAAAATGATATTAGCACTCACCAGAAAAATTTCAAGTACTCCATTCCTTCTTTTACTTTAGATGAAATTTAAGGAGTACTTGAGAAAGAAAAGATCCAGTCTCAGTATCCATTAATGCATAAAGAAAAGATAGCTGCTATTTCTTTTCCTTTTCATACTAGGGGACCATCAAAACTAGTACGTTCATATGCTTGCCCGGATCCTTTAGAAATAAGGACCAAACTCGTACATGTAACAAGAATAAAAGGTACGTGACCTTGGCTAGCATTTAACTCGAGCATTTGACTTCTCAAAATGCAAATTTGCTTTTTTTTTCCCCTTCTTCTTTTGTGCATTTGCTGAAATAACATTTAAAATTTGCAACATAGTATTACTTTGGAGAAAAGCCATTTGACGTAAAGACTAATTTTTAGCTGCCCCATAATCAATTCTGATTGTTTAATTTACTTGTGACAATTTTTTAACAGTAGCTGTGGCGGTGGTTAATCATCAAGAGCACTTTTTTTGATGCAGGCGTGGGTATAAATGCAGGACCTTTGCTCCTAATCTTTCTTTCCTTTTCACTTCATTCAATTCAATTACCAAATTTCTTCTTTTTCTCTCTCCTTCCAGTCCTTAACTCCTCAATCTGATCATTATACTTACTTCTTACACATTTTTCTCCACCCCTCCTGTAACTAATATCTTTGTTGTTCAAAAGTTTGAACAGCAGAGTCCTCGGAGTCCCAAAACTTTAAGTACTAAATTTCAAGAAAGTAGAAATTTTTTTTACAAACTAAAGGAAAAAGTCAGCAGTTCAAGATTAAGGTATGCAGGGCATATTACCAAAAGTATCAGCAGCACAGAATCTGAAATTGGGTATCTTTCTTTTCTCACACCTTTTAGTTGGGTCTTTCTCTGTTTCAGAGCTCTGTTTACTTCTGACTAGGGTTTCTGCAGGGATTGAATGAGTATTCATTGTGCCAAAATCAATGTCTCTGCTCAATTAATTGCTTCTGCTCACTTTTTTTAGCTTTTTACTGAGCTGGGTTTTTCTTCCTTTCTTGTTTTGGATATCCAGGAGTTTCTTTAATGCAAATTTATAGGGACTTCTGGAAATTCAGTGGTTGCTTTGGAAAAACCGATGTTCTTCTATATGCCGTTCTTTAATATACTTTTTTGGTGCACGGACTCTTTCCAAACATATCGTTGTTTAACTCTAACTCATTGGTAATAAATGTAAGTGTGCATTTGGGATCATTTTTGTTTGCTTCATTTCAGCTATTTGGATAGGTTTAGTATGTACCTATTTCTCTGTCTAAATTTACTAGTACTCTCCTATTTTTTACCATGGTTAGTTTAATTTTTTTTTTCTAGTTGTTGAGCTAGTTTAAAAGGTTGATGTAATTTTTTTTTGTTTCACTCTTTGCTTATGATAGGTCTTTTTGTTGAAGAAAGTGAACAAAGTTGGAATTTTTAGGGTAGTTTTGTAAAAATCAAATCTTGCTAGTCCTATCCGATTCTTGAAAGAAAACTAACTGCAACGGATTGTTATTTGCCAAGTTTGGAAGTTCTTCAAGCATAATGGATATGGCTGAAAAGGATAATATTGGACCAGAGAAGAGGAATGAAGATCTTCTGAACTACCAATCCTCGAATATACCTTCAGAATGGCAATTAAGTGTTAATTCCCTGTCCAATGCATCCATGGGATTGATTTCTTCAGGCAATCTGGAGCAACCTTCTAGCTCCAATGCTGCAGTGATTGATTCATTGTGTCCTACTATGTGGGAACAGACATTGAGTGCACAAAATTTAGGTTTCAATGACAACAATGTTCAACATAATACTAGTACGTCAAATGCTTTGGGGAGTAGAGCAGGTGGTTTGGGATCCCTGAGAGCTGGTCTTGATAGTTTAGTTGGTATGGGAATGGGATGGACTCCACCTAATGCAATGTTGAAAGGGGGCATGTTTCTACCAGGTGCACCTGGGTATCTTCCTCAGACTTTGGCTCATTTTCCTGCTGATTCAGGTTTCATTGAAAGAGCAGCGAGATATTCGTGCTTCAGTGGTGGAAATTTTAGTGAATTAATTAATCCCTTCAATTCATCTGATTCCATGAATCCATATGCTGGGGAGCTGGCACCAATGCTAGGATCTCAAGATGCTTTGATGGGAAATGGGCTGAATCCAACATCTGAAATGCAGCCCCCAAAAAATGAGATGAACATGACTGAAAGTTCCAAACATGTTTCTTTTCCTACTGAGTGTGGGCCCTCTGAGGGAAACCCTCTCAAGAATGAGAAGAAGAGTGAGAGCTTAGTGAGGTCTCACGATGAAGCTAAAGGAGGTGTCAGTGCTTCTGGCCATGATTCTGATGAAGCTGAATTTAGTGGCCGAGGTGGTCAAGAAGAATTGGAAGCGGCAGATGGAGAGTCTACTCCTAAGGGAATTGGATCAAAGAAGAGGAAAAGATGTGGTCAGGTACGATATAATTTACTGTTTTTGGCAGTCAATCAATTGTAGCACTTTAATCGCATATGTAGCATTTGCAGTATGCACTCACGCCAATTTTGCTTTCTCCTTGTGATAATATTCTTGTTCGGACAGGATTCTGAACACAACCAAAAAAAGGGATCTTCAGAAGCTGCTGAAGTTCCAAATGATGGTACTGAAGTTCAGAAGAAGGGAGACCAGAATCCAACCTCCAGCAAGCCTGGTGGAAAAAATGGTAAACAGGGACCTCAAGCCTCAGGTTCACCTAAAGAAGAATACATTCATGTCAGAGCAAGAAGAGGCCAGGCCACAAACAGCCATAGTCTTGCGGAGAGAGTAAGAGTTCATGTGAATTTTGCATGTTTTATTGATCAATTCAATATTTGCATGCCCTTATACAATGAGAGCCTCAGCATCTCCATTCTTGAGTTGAACTAAAGATTTCACTTGTAGGTAAGGAGGGAGAAGATCAGTGAAAGGATGAAGTTTCTTCAGGATCTTGTCCCTGGCTGCAGCAAGGTTGGTGCTGTTCAAAGAATTTCATATGTTCCTATGTTGTATTTACAGCTCTGCGGATTATGCTTTATTTGTTACTCAATATTGGTTGATTTTCAGGTTACTGGAAAAGCTGTTATGCTGGATGAGATCATTAACTACGTCCAATCTCTACAACGTCAAGTTGAGGTTAGAGGATTTAAAGATTGCATTTTTCACCTACTGTTTCCCACATTTTATGTGTGTGTGAATGTGTGTTTTTTTTCTGCCTTATATGCGTTCTATATAGTTGCCTTGGACATGCTTTAATTGCTTCATAAGATTTCTTTCCAGCATCTTTAGAGCACTAATTAGTGAAATGGATCTCTCAATCGTTCCACAAAGGTAAAAGATTTTGGGTCACTTTGACATAGTTGATGTTAAATACCTTTTACACAGTCATTGAGGATATGAGGTGGTGTAGAATAGTTGTTAGTGCCCATGCCCCTTTCGGATTTTATATTTCTTCTACATGTTGAGGTATTGTGTGTCTGATTGTATTTTCTTCTCTTTTTATTCAGTTTCTGTCAATGAAGCTTGCAACAGTAAACCCACGGTTAGATTTTAACATTGAAGGGCTCCTCGCAAAAGATGTAAGAAAAACATCATTACGCAAACATGACATATTGATTGCAAAGCTTCTGGTCTAAATTGGCATGATTTCTGATTCATACATATCCATTACCTTGACCAAAGGTCCTTCAAACCCGAGCTGGTCCTTCATCACTGACTTTTCCACCTGATATGAGTATGGCATATCCTCAGCTGCATCAATCACAGCAAGGAATGGTCCAAGCAGGTCTTCATGGCCTGGGGAGCCCTTCAGATGTGCTTCGAAGATCCATCAATTCACCTCTGACCACCGTCGGTGGAAACTTGAAGGAACCTTCATCTCATGTAAGCCCTGTTATCATAAAGCTTTGATTTTGCATTTTGCTTGTCTTCTCCTCTTTTGATGTTTCGGGGTAGACTAGGTTTTCCTGATAAAATACTCTGGAACAGCGGAAACTTATTTCTTCCGAGTGGGAAAAAGGCATAGACTATGCCTGCATTCTTTGTACCCTGTATCTGTACTCACAATCATTTATAGGTACCTAATGTGTGGGAAGATGAGCTTCATAATATAGTCCAAATGGGCTTAAATTCAAGTGCTCCTCTCAGCAGCGAAGATATAAGTGGTATTGGATCTCCTGATCTCACTTTTAAAAAAAAAAAAATATATTCTAAAGCAGCACAAGGATGCTAAACTGATCAAAGAATTAACTTCTGCAATTGTAGGGTCTCTGGCGCCAGGCCACATGAAAGCTGAACTCTGATCGTGTTTCTTAAGTTTGTAATTTGGTACATTCTGATAATTTTTTAAAGAGGTCGATGAATGAGGATATCTTTGCATACCAAGATTAACCATTCAGTCAAGGTTTGAGAAAGTACAGTTTCACCTTTTGCCATACAAAAGCCTTCCCCCAGTAGATGGACCAAGTTGTAGCTTTGGCTGAAGCTCTACTACCCCTATTGAAGCATCTTAAAAGCTCAGTGATTTTGTTCTTGTACGGTCCTACTTGGTAAATTATCTATTACAAAATACAGCACATCGAATCTTGAATCTTCTCCCACATGGCTGAGTAAAAGCCAATGATATTTGATAATAGCACGACGAAGAGGAGGGGTTTTGGACCCAAGGACGTAAATTTTTGGACATTGCAAGAGGAACAGGGGATGGTTGTAAGCCTTGTAATCAATTCTGGGCGCTTAAGAAGATATTAGTTGAAACTATGCTTTAATTTTCAATTCTAGCTGGAAGAACTGGGAAGCATTCTGTGTTGCTGACCTGTTGCCAATGAAAACGATACTAGTACATTTCTTTTGGTTTTAAAACAGTGTGATGTGATTCTTTTTGTGCTCGTTCTTCTTCCTTTCTTTCTTCTTTTTTTTTTTTTCCATTCTAAATTACAAAACAATAATTGGAAATATGGTTTGTTGGTTGAGATGGAACCTTTGCCATCTCTTTCTTTTTTCAGTGTTACCTTATTAATTTCGTTGTTGATGCTCTGCAGCATGAAAGTGAGAAGTCTGACCGAACAAAACCTCAACTGATTTTTAACATTGACAATCTAAGTCCAGTTATCTGCTGTTGAGCTTGTCAAGTTGGTAAAACACTGATCTAGCTCTGGCTAAAATATTTTTCGGGGGAAAAATGGCTATCCAAACAAGGTAGCTTTTTGCATATGGGGGATCGGAGGAGGGGAAAAGCATCAAATTCACAAATGACAGTCATGTCATCAGAGTCATAAGATGTCTAGGTACAGTGTGCTTGCTGAGGTCTCTATATTTACTACAATAGACAAGAAAGATTTTGAGGATGTCACTCAATAGGAAAACTTCCATAGATTACTAATAAGAAGTCCATACAATTCAGCAGCAGCTCTGATTTTTATGAAAACCACGATGGGGACAAGCTTTCATACATAAAAAATTGATTCTGCAGACGTCTGTATGGCGAAAGAGACGTCCAGCACTTCCGGATGCCGGATGGAGGAGGATCAGGGTCAGGAAATGTTCATCAGAAAAATGGTTTGGACAAATTTTGTTTAATTTCATAGGATGTAATTTTATTTGTTCCGGATGTAATTTATTTGTAACACATTGGAAGCATAGAACAAAAATTTGCAGACGTCACATTAAAATTAATGTACAAGATATGATTTGAACCATATATTTGATCAAATTATGGCCGTGAACCTTTTTGGACAGCAATCATCCTGTCCCATCTCTCTGAATGGAAATGAGTGACTGAATTTTGCTTATTAAATTTCTTCCCTCTCTTTTTTGCTTATTAAATTCTGTTTTCTAATAACCAACGGGATACTCAAAACCTTCAAAAACAATTCTTTGCTGTCTCCATTAATCTAATTGCTAAGGAAATATCAATGAAAATGATTTTAAAAGAAAAACAATCTGAGACAATGAAAAAAGAATTAAAAAAACCTTGGACAATATGCCATAATCGATGTTCCACTATCATGAAATATAAAACGTTATTCATCAACTTCAACACGTCAAATTTTCCCAGCTATTATTCTCCTCAATTCCCTTCAAGTTCGTTGGGAATCGCACGTGACATCCCACGTGATCTAACACCAGTCAACCTAACTATAACATACAATTCCCGCCAAAAACCAACCTTCTTGCCTCTATGTCTGGTATTTCCAGTTACTGTTGTTCAATACTCAAAAACTGCTGTGAAAACAAAAATTTAAGCCATGCTAAGAAGCTCCACTGCATCATAATCAAAACCCTCGAAAACCCAGAAACCTTTTTGCTAAACAACCTTATAAACAGCTACATAAAGCTCCACAACGTAGTGTATGCACGCAATGTGTTCGATAAAATTCCAAGACCAAATCTTTTCTCATGGAACACCATTCTTTCAGCTTATTCAAAATCAGGGAATCTTTCAAAAATGGAAGAAGTGTTCAAATTGATGCCAAAAAAAGATGGTGTTTCTTGGAATTTGATTATTTCAGCATATGCGTCCAGAGGGATGTCTAATGAGGCTTTAAAGGCTTATAAGTTGATGATAAGAGATGGGTTGGGGAGTTTGAATAGGATTACATTCTCTAAGATGCTTATATTGTCGTTGAACAAAGGGTGGATTGAATTGGGTAGGCAAGTTCACGGGCAAATCACGAAATGTGGTTTTATGTCTTATGTGTTTGTGGGGAGTCCTTTAGTAGATATGTATGCAAAGTCAGGGTTGATATGTGATGCAAAACAGGTTTTTGATGAGTTACCTGAAAGGAATCTGGTCATACATAACACGATGATTATGGGTTTTTTGAGGTGTGGGATGGTGGAAGAGGCAGGGCATTTGTTTAGTCATATGACTGAAAAAGATTCGATTTCATGGACCACAATGATTACAGGGCTAACACAAAATTTTCTTGAGATAGATGCAGTTGATTTATTCCGAAATATGATGTTGGAAGGATTGGCTGTTGATCAGTTTACTTTTGGGAGCATTCTCACTGCTTGTGGAGGTCTTTTAGCACTAAAAGAAGGTAAACAGATTCATGCTTTTGCAGTTAAAACCAATCATGTTGATAATGTTTTCGTTGGCAGTGCTCTTGTTGACATGTACTCAAAGTGTAGAAGCATTACGTCTGCAGAGACAGTTTTTAAGAGCATGCCATACAAAAATATTGTCTCTTGGACTGCAATGGTTGTGGGGTTTGGCCAGAATGGGTACAGTGAGGAAGCCATTCAGATCTTTTGTGAGATGCAACGAATTGGGATAGAGCCGGATGAATATACATTAGGAAGCGTAATTAGCTCCTGTGGGAACCTAGCTAGCTTGGAAGAGGGAGGCCAGTTTCATGCTCAAGCACAAGTTTCAGGTTTAATTTCCTTTACCACTGTTGCTAATGCACTTGTAACACTCTATGGTAAGTGCGGAAGTATAGGAGATTCTCATCAGATGTTTAATGAAATGAAGATTAAGGATGAAGTTTCTTGGACTGCACTAGTATCAGGTTATGCGCAATTTGGAAAAGCCAATGAAACAGTGGATATATTTGAGAAAATGTTGGCCAGCGGACTACAACCAGACAGTGTTACTTTCATTGGCATTCTTTCAGCCTGCAGCAGAGCAGGATTGGTAAAAGAAGGGCATCACTATTTTCAATTAATGGTTGAGGAATATGGAATAAAGCCAATGGTTGATCACTATACTTGCATGATAGATCTACTTAGCCGTGCTGGGAAGTTAGAAGAAGCTAAAGATTTTATACAGAAGATGCCTTGCAGACCTGATGCAATTGGCTGGGCTACAGTGCTGAGCTCTTGCAGATCTCGTG
Organism: Coffea humblotiana; assembly: GCA_023065735.1. Classification (NCBI taxonomy): domain Eukaryota; kingdom Viridiplantae; phylum Streptophyta; class Magnoliopsida; order Gentianales; family Rubiaceae; genus Coffea; species Coffea humblotiana. Next base: position 4,497,888 of record CM041218.1, on the reverse strand, counting down.
GTAACATAGAAATTGGGAAATGGGCTGCAAAATATCTGCAGGAACTAGACCCGGAAAACCCTGCTAGCTATGTTTTGCTCTCAAGTATGTATGCGTCTAGAGGACTATGGGGTGAGGTTGCTCAATTAAGAAGAAGAATGCGAGATAAGGGTGTCAAAAAGGAGCCAGGGTTTAGTTGGATTAAATACAAGAACAAGGTGCATATTTTCTCTGCTGATGACAAGTCCAGTCCATTTTCAGATCAAATATACAATGAACTGGAAAAGTTGAATCTCAAAATGATAGATGAGGGATATATTCCAGACGTGAGTTCAGTACTTCATGATATTGAGGAGTCGGAAAAATAAAAAGTCTGAACCACCATAGTGAGAGGCTTGCTATTGCTTTTGGTTTGCTTTTTGTCCCTCCTGCCTTACCCATTAGAGTGGTGAAAAACCTCCGAGTATGTGGTGACTGCCACAATGCAACTAAAATTATTTCCAAGATAACCCAGAGGGAAATCCTTGTTAGAGATGCTGTACGCTACCATTTGTTTAAGGATGGGAAATGTTCTTGTGGGGATTTCTGGTGATGGATTTTGTAATGCTTGAAACTCTTGCTGATGGTACTGCAACTTGGGAAGGGTCATAAAAGTAAGGCATGGTATGGAATGAATATGAAAAAGTTGCTCCTATGCCAATCTAGTTGGTTTTTAATCTTGTGAAAAGAGTGCATTCTGTGAAGAAACCATTCCATCATATATTACATAAAAGACGGACAATAATTTGGTTTGTGAGGGTGCTTAGCTAAGATGTTTATCCATCTTTTGAATGAGGGGTGGCTTGGGAAATCTTCCTATCAGAATCTTTTTCCACGAGGTAAAAGTTCTTTTTCCTCTATCTCTCAAATGATACGTAAATTTTGCTTGAAACATTCCGGAAAGATATCCATCAATAAGAAAATGCACATCAGATGACATTACAACTGGATTGTTGACAATTTCGATGTTTATATTGCAGAAACAGCATCTGATTCATAATGATTTTAAATCCCTAACATGCTTCAGATGTCTCATTTTTTCTTTTCTGTTTCTGCTTCTTTGACATTGGGATAGATCATCTATTGCTTTGGAATGGAAAAGACATTCTTTGCTATAGATAGTGAGAGATATTTCCAGCTTCGGCTGAAGTTTTCACTGGATCATGAAAGAATGTACTTCTTTTCCAGATGGATCATCCAGTGGATGATCATTTTCCAGTATTAATGGATCAAAAGATGACAGCAATTGTTTACAAGTTTTATTTTGCCTTCCTAGTTACAGTAAAAAAGCAAGGAAACTTCACACTCTTGTTTGTTAGTACACTACTCAATGTGGTTAGTTTTGTTGCATGAATTGTCTTGTCTATTCGAATTTTTACTTTTGGAAAAAGAGTTAGTATTCGAATGGGGGTAAAGATGATGCAATAAATTCTTGTGCAAGGAAAGAATGTTCATGATGTTGTGAATTAAATAGCTGAGAAACAATATCCAGAACTAGAATATGACAGTAGAAATGCACAAATTACACCTGTTTACAGATTTTGTAATATACTAATTTAGTCCTTTTGTGATAATTTGACAGATTCCGATTGATTTTGCTGATTCTGCATGTGTAAAGAAGAGCTCTTTAGGATGAGAATTTCACAGTAGAAAAGCACCAGAAAAGTTTAAGGAAGCCTAAAAGAAATACCTGCAATTGGTTGCAGATATCAAGGACTTCAGGTAGTGGTGCCCAGTCTCCGAAGTTTCTCTCAATGAACTGATAAGCAATGCCAGTCTTTCCTCTGCCAACTATGAAGAGGCCACCTTTTATCTCACCTTCCCCCTTGAAGTTATGCTCCAACCCTGTAGCCTTGGCTTTCTTATAATTTGCAATAGCTTGAGGATTTAAGAGGAACCCTGATATAAATTTATCTTTTAGAAGCTTTCCTCCGCCCAGTGCTTTAAAGAATTCCATTCCTCTGTCATAGACCACACCACCACCCCAATAACGGGGCCAGAAGTCTTTTACCTATAACAATCAAAGTAATAGTTTAAGTTGTGTGAGAAGACACGAGAATATGTCAAAGGTGACTGGTAGAATACCTCTGGTTCTATGTGCTCGTGAATAACTGCAAACAACTGAACCCCGATTGCATCAAAGATGGGTTTTCTGGAATAAAGTTGATGAGCTTCAGCTCTGCACATGATGCACCTGTTTTGTTTTTTGCCCCCATTTACAGAGAAAAATACTGTTATGCGTGATTTTTTAATGATGTAAAAGAAAATCAAATGCCAAATCTGTCCAATATCTGCAGTGTTTGAATAAGTACCTACCTGGAAACACATGATGTATAAGTTGCCTTCTGCTTAATACCACGTTAGACTAAATATGTTAATAAGCTTTCATGCAATATCTTCAATCTGTGCAAATACCATATTTTGAGAATTCTGATACTTATTTTTCAAGGTTTTGTATGGGTGTTAAAAATAATTAACTTTTTGTGCATTTTTGTTTGTACTAGGTACAAAAAGCTTTTAGACCTTGAAGCAATGTGAATTGATAAATGCATAACCTGGGCAGATATACACAAAATATGATGATGATGATTGAACACAAATTGCATTAAGGCTTACCCTGGGCGCCGGAGGCAGAGGAGAATTGCTGGTTTATCACGCCAGAGTTCTGAAGCCTTCATGGGAGGTGTCTTGCTTTTCACCAGACGCTCCATTCCAACCTTATATTCTGGGGTAAGTTTCTGAACTGAAACATTCTCAATTGCTGATAGTGGAGCAACATTGTCAACAACAGGTGGAGGCTGTACACATCCACATGCTCTTGGTTCAGCAGGCAGTGAAGCTACAATACCTTTAAAAACATGTCCATCTTTGATCTTAAAATCTGCCATGGACTGCTCAATAGAAATATCATAAGCTACACTGGGTTTTACACTTGATCTTGTCATGCTTGGACTTCCCCTTGAGTTGATGGACGAAGGCCGTGTCTTGTAAATACTGTTATTTCTGAGAGGCCCAGAGGTACGTTTTCTTGGTGTGAGATACGCTGATGCTGACAAAGGATCTACGGCACGTGGAGTCGTTCTGTCCATAAAACGAACAACGTGACCTCTTTTCATTCCAAAATGAGTTGAAAGATCTCCCATGCTCAAGTTTAGAAGCTCAGGAAGGCATTTCCTAGAGGCCTCCATGTGATCAGCATATTGCATTAGTGCACGATCATGCAGGTACGATCTGATTTCAAGTGCATCCTTCAGTAGGACAAGATAATGATCTTTAGATATGAGGAAAAAAATTATTATTTCTTTAGCAAAAACAGAAGAGTAGATTAATTTGGAAAAAAGAAAAGAAATTATAACAGAACGTCTAGTGGTGAGTTTTCTGACAAAACTGGGTGTTAGTAGATGACAGTATGGAAAAATGTCTGACATTACTTATTTGGCAAATCTGGAAATCAAAGAGACATCAAGTACAATTCCCTTGTTTGCAAAAACATTATTGGAAACTCTTTTCGAAGATGGTGCGGTTAAGGACTTGATAAGTCATTCTTAAGGAAAACTTCTACTGAACAGTCTGAACTAGATTATGAAACAGAGATGATTTGATAGTATGCCAACCTTCTGCTCTTGAGTCATGTTTAAGGAATTCATATCTTCTGCATTCATGAGCTTCAAAGTCGGTACATCATCCCAACCATCCTCCATCAGCTTTGAGGTAATTGCCTTTAGGGCTCCATTTCCAACAAAGTCCTCCATTGAGAAAGAGCCCATCTTCTTGGCCCTCGTGAAGCAGACTCTTATGCAGCAATTATGCACGCACTGTTTGAGAGCAAAGGAAAAGATGGAGATAAGGAGAGAATAGTTGAAAGGAGTTTGATTTTTTCCTGCAAACTTGAATGTCCACAACTTACATAGTAGACAAAAGAGACCTTGGCTCCCTAAATTGCTGAAGCTTGACAGTGACACGAATATTTTTTCTGACAAAGTCTACTCTAGAAACATTTTCATCAGAAGATCCCAAATTTCGTTCACTTTTCTTGTTTAATTCGTTGCATGATGTTGATGAAAAGTTTTGGGCTGTCTGCCTGCATATTTTCAACCGGAAGATTAAGTTCCAGACAGCACACATATTATTGTATTCACTAGTCAACAATATGTTCCTTTTTCCAAGCTAATGATAGATTGTCGACTGAGTTAAAACTACCGGTTTATTCAGATACGAAAAGGGAAAATACTAGATGACTTATACCTGCCCCCCTCCCCTTGCACTCTCATTTTAAATGTCAGTTGAATCTGATGTTATATTTCCTCAAGGTGGCTATTCGATTGTTTTGTTTGAAAAGCTCGCAAATTTGTCCATACGAGCAGTAAAACCATGCAAATTTGAAGACCACCAACAATACGTGATATGGCTTTGAATATCAACACTTTAATATGGTAAGGCTATCATTTTTGTAGAGATTCCAGTGCAATAGGTTAGATTGGAAATGCAAGGGAGATTGAGCAAAAATATCCTTTGCATAGGGAAATTCATTCCTGATCAAGTTAATGGTTTCTTCTATTTTGTAGCGATCTGATATCCTGTGTCAATAAGTAAACGACTGCCGTCCTAAGCCAGCTGAAAGCTTGAATCTGGAATGCCATCTGGAGAAAAAGCAAGATCTCCTTAATAACTTGGTTTTTGTCAGTGCTACTGACTTAATGGGAACGTATCTCGTTTTACATTCCAGAACGGGTTAGTTGTGTAATCATGCCGGCCGGCATCTTGGTAGCTGCCTCCAAATGTACCTATTTTGGGACTTGGCGTTGGCTGATGTGACCAGTAGTTGTGGGTCGCATGCAACTGTTGTTTTAAAGTCTGTACAAGATACTACCTCAACGTATGCATCGCCGCCCTTATTACTGTTTTTTTTTTTTTTCAAGTAAGTGATAGGCTTCAACTCGAAACGCCTCGGTTACATCGACCTTATTACTAAGACATAACTCATATAGGATAATTTAAACAAGACATAGTATACCACCAGCATCAGAGACGTGCAAAATACATTCTTATTATACCTTGATAGTAAAACTTTTGTCCTGTATAATTATTCAAACGTCATGATTCTTAAGAATTAGCATCTGGGCTTATCACTTGTAACAAAAGTTGTAGGTTATTAGTTTCTTGCCATACAAAAATTGTTTGTTTAAGACATTCAAAAGCTAATTTAGCCGTCACATAAATTTGAAAACAACATAAAAGCCTTGTACACAGCAAAATTCTTGCCAAACAAACACTCCATCATGGGTGAAGGAAGATGTTCGATTGACTAGTCTTACACAGCATTAGCCAGGAGAAAGGAACCAAGAAAACGGGAGCACCGAGCTTTGTATGAAATTGGCAGGAAGAATATTATGGACAAGGAGGTTTTGATGACGGAAGACCGCAATATCAGATGGTGGTTCCTTCAGAAGTAACAAGAGTTGCTGAAAAACAAGCCAGCTTATGTAATAGCTTTTCTTACGTACGTATTTATTTTGTATGCAATTAACCCCTCTAACTATAATATTTTATGTGGAATTTTATTTCCATTGCTGTTTCCAATACTCCTGTACGGCTTGCATATGTCAAAATATAAACCTCTAGTCTTTACTTTGGCTTCTAGGTTCTCGAAATCCTGCAAAGTTAAAACTCAGTTATTCCTAAAAGGCATGCATAATTTTCGTAACGTAGCATGCTGAAGGAAACAAATTCACATTTTTGTGTCAACATGAATTATTTAAGACATTTGAGCTAATAAGAAATTTTTACATGGTAAAATTGGCGGAAATACTAGGCATTTTATTGAAATGCCTCAAGATTTTCTCAGCCATTTCCCTTGTGCGGTCATCCCCATGGTGGAATGCACTGATTAGTGTTGTAGGAAACAATCTGTCCTCTGATATATCAGAAATTGTTTCAATCCCACCTTTCAAGAGGAACCTATCTATCATCCAAAATGATTTTTGCAATAGGCCTTCTTCTTTGTGCTCCTTCACAATATTTAGGACATGCTTGATGGCATGCATATCAGATAAGATTTTCACACTCTTTTCCACATCAACGTTGTCATCCAACAATGTACATAGTGCTAAAACGGCAGCCTGAACCACCTCCACATTGTCATGGTCTAAGCAGGACAAGAGTCTGTCAACTGCATTAGCATCAATCAGGCAAAAGGTGTCTTGTGAAGAACAAGCTCCTCTATGAACTGGGCATAGCGGGATCCTTTCGTCCTTAAATGAGCTGCATGAGAAAAGCTTGATCAACATGAAAGCTTTCCTGTACCTGTTTTTCTTGATCTTGGGTGGTTTTGAAAGAATGACTGATTGCTCTGACAGATTCTTGAGCCCAAAAGCTGACAACTTCTGAACTTCATCGCTGGATGTCTTCATGATCAGTTCAGTAAAGAGTGATGTGAAGTTGTAGTCTCTCACTAAAGATAGTACTCGATAATCATACAATGTAGTTGTAAATCTCACAAGCGTGCCCACAAGGCCTTCAAGATAAGTGCTTGTATATCTGCTTGCCCTTGTGCCTGTTCTTTGTATCCAAGTGATGCTTTCAATGATTTTTGGGACTGCGTTTTTATTGAGCAAAGCTAGGTTGAGTGTTATGTTTTGATGGGGAAGCTTAGCTAGGAAATTTGCTGATACCGCATGCTTCTCAGTGATAAGACCAACTTCGGTTGGATTTGCTATTAAGCTCTCTGGTTGGCCCTTGGTTTTGCATAGTCTGTCTGATAGAGTGTGCCCCACAAATGATGCGAGGATCATGAGCAGTTTGATTGATACAACCCCAAGTTCTTCATTCGGGTTGTTTATAAGCTCAGTCAGATTGTAACTAGCTTCCGTTCCTTTGACCACAGAAACAATGGTAGCAGATGCTTTGGGGAACTTCATGAGGCATAACAGGATCCTGATGAGATTGATGCTATAATCTTCTGGGGTCGAGTTTTTTATCCACAAGATGATGTTATGGATAATGTAATCTGAAGCCATTGTGTGGCCATGGACATTTACTCGGAGATTCTCCAGCTCTACTCCGGACTCAAATATATTTGCAAGTATTGCCGCAGCCTCATTCTTTGAGTTTACTGGTTCATCATGAATTGTTCTTGCAAACATCTCTTCAACCATGATTTGCACAATCCCTGCCTCCAAAAGTATTGCATGATCAGGTTGGTAGCAAGTAATTTGTCTCAAGGCTTTAAAGGCTGCACTTCTGCTGAGAGAACTGCCACTGCGTACCATGTTGATCAAAGCTGAAGAAGCCGTCTCAGTGACATAAACTTTGCTGTCTGGACCAGGACAATTTTCACCAAGGTAGCATGCCATCTCTATTTTCATCTCTACACTACCTGTTGGTTTAAACTTTGCACAGTTTAGTTCGCATGCGTAATGGATATTTTATGTCGTACAAAATAATGGCCGTGGCTCCCCTTAACAAGACTTGCACATAGCCACCAATTGATGGGAATTGGAGTTTGGGAAGAAAGGAGCTGGAAATTCAGTAGCTTCAGGCCAGAAAGATATGGATATTGTGGAGGCAGACAAAAAGAATCATGTCTAGCGCCCAACGAACATGGATAGTTGTGGCTAAGTCAGGTTTTATGTGTTGCAGAAACCAAAAGTATTGAATGGCTTGATCTACTATAATATTGTATATTGATAATTGTTTCCCAACTTTGTTGCTTACGCTACCTAAACTCACGTATAGAGATACAGGTTGAAGAACATTTTAGTATCTTATATTAGTCTTCCTTTGTCAAATGATAATGTTTTTGGAAGTAAGATAGCAACGAATTCTCCAGAATATTTTGGATATTACCTTCAGTAAGATGGCTTAACAGTGGTCCCCAGTACCCGTTTTCTGCCATGAGTTTAATGTTATCTGGTGATTTTTCCAGATTCTTTAAGATTTCTTGAGCTGTTACTGAAGTGTATTCGTCGGTGGATTGCCTGTACGTTGTTGTTATCAACATCAGGATGCCTCCAGAAATCTTCGCAATTTTGATACAGAAAAACTGGCATTTGGAAAGCTCAAGCAGAAGTGTGGCGGATCCATGCCTAATAGGCTGGTTATTACTTGAAAGCATCTTTATTAGCTTTGAAATATCAACCACCTTGGAAACAGTTTCCTGCACATAAATAGCCGGCAAACACATTACTGCTACAATTTGTTTTGACAATGCACATAGTTCTTCTCGAACATTTTTTATCTGTAAAACCTTTGTGTCCTCCCCTCCAAAGTTCTTCAGACAATTGGATGGTTAACAGCATATTTGGTGGAATGGAAATACAAGAGATTATTATGTTCTAATAAATATGTGCATGTAGGATAAAAATGCAAATCCTGTGCAAACAAAAGAATGAAGAGGAGTACTGGATAAAAGATGCTCTAACGTTTGGAGACAGCAATAGAACAGTACCCTTAAAGAGTTCCTTATTTTATTTTGAGATCTAAAATTATATGGACCTTTTGAATCTACTCTATTGTCTTGAAAGAGTAAGCAACTGAACTTTGTCCTGATCTATCATTTCTTATTGCTAGGAGGATCAGATTTGTTTTTCCATTAAGTTAGTTGAACTCTGGTTTTAATAAATGAGTAGAAGCATCATAGTAACACAAATTCACCCTGAAGCTACACAGACAAAATGATGGAAATATTCCAAGTTAAAGGAGAAGAGAAGATCACCTTGCCATCATCATCAACCTTGGCTAGTTGATTCAATAGCTGTATGGTTGCACATCTTACATCTCTACTTTTATAATCCAAAAAGTTGGCAAGCAATGGAATGATCCCTATACTCCGAATTTGCACGCTCTTGTACTGATTGTTTTGGCAGATAGCATGCAGATCATCCAGTGCTTCGAGTATCATGTTCTCACTACTTGCCAATGACAAAGCTGCCCGAGCAACCTTCATCCTTGCTGCTTCATTTCTTTCCTTCCATTCATCTATGGTTCCTTTCAAGGCGACATTGGGGTTCAAAGTTTTGCTTCGCAGCCTCTGCCCCGACTTTGGGCAGGAAATTTCCTCAGGGATCTCAAACTTACTAAACCACTCACTTATAGCTTTCCTTTCATATGTAACTCCGCTTTCTATGGTTACTGGATCATCCATGATCTTGTTTGTCAGAGGGCAAAAGAAAGTTTCATAGAGAGGCTCCATGTACTGAGCCATGTCTGGCAAGCGTACCAAAGATACACTACTCCAGCTGTCACCGCTTGTGAGATTTCTGCTATTTGTTGTTCCAATGCTATTACTCACAGAGAGATAGGATGTAGTCATGGAATCTTCAATATCAATAGAATACAGATCTTTTTCACTTTCTGTTGACTCCTTATTCGATATATCCTCCAAAGCCAGCTGTTCTCGTCTGTCAAGCTCTCCATGCTTTGAACCTTGATTTCCAGTAACTACAAATTTAGCATTTTTCATTTCTTTAGAAAGAGAACTAGTAGCAATTTCTGTATAGTTTCTTTCTTCTTTTGTTGATTGTGGTATCAAACTAAGGTCTTCCCCCATACTTTGAATGACATGTTCTAGCTCTTCCACAATGGTACTTACGCCTGCACTGTGAAATTTTTGTGCCAATTGTTGGCATTTGTTAGTGAGGTCTTTGGCCAAATCAATTCTTCTAGATAGAGACTTCAGTATCTCTATTGTGTTTGTTGGAATATTGCTATCCATTTTTAACTCCATTATGACAGCAGAAGCCCGATAAAGATAGGATCCAAAATGCATGAAAGCATCCTGTTCTATACCTATGCACACCACCGCTTCTATTATTTCTGAAATAGAAGCCAACAATGATTCAGCCACTTCAATGTGCACTTTTCCCCCCTCCTGAAGCTGGAAAAATATGGAATTGTTTTAGCTGGCTAATGCAACAATTATCTTCGACATTTAAGAACTAATGCATAGCAGAATCGTTTCTTGTTAAAGTCACAGGATTGTGCGTTTCGTGTTTTAGTATTGAACTCAAATAGCATATGAAATAGGACTCGAACTTAAAAATGCAGAAACATCTCATTTGAGGCAAGCATAAGTCCATTTATTCTGCTTTTTCTACAGAAACACAAGGGGTTTACAATAGTTAGGGAATGAAAAGTATAATCAATCTAGTCTCTCCTTATCGTATTCTGTACCGTAGAAAGATCATTTGAGCTTTAGTTCTTAATCAAATAGACAAATTTATTGAACATCAAGGGTAAGGGTTTTGTTAATGCTGAATTCAGGTACAGTAAGGACAGATTCAACTGAGATCTGTACTTGAGATTGGCACTAGATGTTCAAGGAATTGATAGAAGGCATTGCATAGAGTACATTCATAATTAAGCTTCTTCCTCCCCCTCTTAAATCGAAAAGAAAGAAAAATTGCATAACTGATAGAAACCTATCTACCCTTGGTTCAGTGTGCAAGCATAAGAGTTCCTCTTTCTTAAGCTGCATGGAGAAGGATGGTCAGCTATTGTTAGCATTACACACCACTGTTGCCTGTTATTCAATTCCCAACAGCTGGTTTGCACCTACTGTTTTCTAGAAATGCTACAGCCTGCATAAACTGTACTTAAATCAGATTTCTACCAACATCTACCAATATCTTTACTTATGATTTCTTTAATCAGATTGACCAGTTTGAGTTTCTGGTGAAATATAATGACTAAATTAGATGGGTACAAAATTCAAGCAATCAAAGACAAGCTGTTAGAAGTAGACCTGTAAGAACTTACAAGGAAGTCTATAATCTAATTCAACTGTAGTAGAATTTTAACATCCAAAAGCTTATAAAACCTCGAGAAATGGAAACCTTTCCACCAGTTCCATGATAGCAGTATCAAAGCATGTAAGGAAATTCGTTACCGACAAGGAATGATACATACCAACAGCCATTCTGAGCCATCTCCTGGCATGACCTTCCCACTCTGGCAGTTTGGAAGCTTGAGTTGCATGTTCTTTTTAAGTCTTTCTTCTCTATTGTTGAAGGGACTATACAATTGAATTATTAAAAGTGTTATCATTGAACCAGTCAATGAATTCTTCTAGTATATGCCTACTGTCTTCTTACCGAAAGCGATCCAAAGTAGAAAACTTTGTTTTACTAAGAATATAACTGTCATATTTAGATGTTTAGTAAATGCAATTGACATGTACTCAGTCAACTCAACTAGAACAAGGCAGTGCAGGGATCATGTAGTGTCAGATATAGTTTGTTGTTCGAAGCTTTTTGAAAGATTTTGAGATAGGAAGGAAGTCATTGACGTCAGATGATTACTTGGTTATTTAAAACTTGAGTAGTTGGTGTTTTTTTCTTCAAATGTCATTTCAATTTATTGACCTTATCGTTATTTGGTGAATGCAAATAAAGACGGTGAAATAAAAGGTGCATCTGTCGTACTTGGTCGCAGGAAAAAACAGTAGATAAAAGTGAACAAGGGTAGTCAAATCAAATGGCCTCTAAGGTTGTATGGCTTCTATTTCTCAGGCAGAAATGATCTCATCTCCAAATGTGCTTTCAGGATGATGTTTAACATATGTTGTAAGTAGACAAATTCAACAGCGTTTGATGGACGTCCCTCTCTGTTGTGGTCCTGTGGAAAAGAGAGTTTTTGCAATGGGTATTCACTCAAGAATATAGCGTTTTATATATTAGGTGAGATGGTGCTATCAATTACTAGTGTTATAGGACATAATATAACACACGCTTTCACTTCTTGGTTCCCTAATATTGACTTGTTTTGTGCATGAAAAAATAGGGAAAAAAAGAAGAGTAAGACCAATATTATAAGCAAAAAGATACCTTTTCTTGATACTAGTAAATCTGAAAGCTCAAGCTATCTGTTTTTTTTGTTCTAAAGATTCATGGCATTTGAGAAAAGGTTTCTAAAATTCTGACAAAAATTAAGAAAAACTGCTATTATCGAAAAGACGTTGGTCTAATGGTTAAAGTTGAAACTCTAGAACATACAGGTTCTGGATTTTAATTCCCTTATCCTCTCCTCACTTCTCAAGTTCCATTCTTCCCCTGCTAGAAAATTAATTTTTTTTTTAAAAAAAAGCTGCTATTTACGTTTCCAATTTTGAAAATTCCAACTATGATTATACCCAATTTTTGCAGTAATCATGATTATTCATATGTAACTTTTACGTGTTTGAAGTTTAGAAATGCAACAAAAATGGGGAAACATATCTTGACTATAGGCAGGCCCCAAGCAAACGTTAGACAAACACAGGAAGTGTGGGGCCAATGGGCTTTAAATTTTTTGTGACTGGCCCAAAGTAAAAGCTATACCACATCAGGAAGTGAGGAGCTTGTGGGCTTTACATTTTTCTGTGGAGCGTAAAATTTGTTTCGTCATATGGGTCGAGCTTTTTTTTTTAATTTTAATTTCACAATCTTATCCACAAATCTGGTTCAGAATTCAAGATCTGGGCAAATTGGTCCGAAACACAAAGAATAAGGGGAAAAAAAAAAACAAAGTACCAAATACACTATTTATTTTTATTGGTACTATTTGCTTTCTAATATGCCTAATGCAAATGCATCATAGTTTTATTACTGGCATGGCACCGAAGGATAATGCATTTGTAGTTTTGAAATTGGTTATGGAATGAGTTGTCTTTTTAAACTTTTAGTTATATTTCTAATAGATGAGAAATAAACTACCATGCAATCATAAAAAACAAAACAAGCAAAGTAAAAAAAAAAAAAAAAAAAAGCCAATCTATGGTAGTTAAACTTTCAGTGGAACATATATTTAGAGAAGCAAACTCAAGTCAAATGTAGGCCATTCGTATATTACATTAAAGTGATAGGGTAATAGATCATAATATTATAAGGCAATATTCAATTATTTACATTCGTATTATTTGAGTTGCCTATTCTTTTCATTTAGAACATCTACTATCTAATCATTTAGAACCAAAATAAAAAAAAATAAAAATACGAGTTGCCTTTTCTTTTCATTTAGAACATCTACTATCTAATCATTTAGAACAAAAAAAATAAATATAAACTAAAGTAACTTGCTTGCCGTCCGCGGTCCGCCTTGCCTAAATTATCACTAAATATTTGACTAAACTAACTTAGTAGTTTGCAATAAAACTATAGCATATAATGATGATAGCCAAAATTAGCAGGTACTTATAATTAAAAACATGGCACTTCTGTATGTCCGCGTGTATAAATTAACAAATATATACATGTGTAAGAAGAGGTTGTAACACTAGCAGTGCACTTCACTTTAGACTGGGCAAGATTTGCTAGTCAACAGCAAGAAAAGGGGGGAGGGGGAAGGATGGCCCTATCTTGTTTGAACAATACCAATAGTACAGCTAATAGTAGTAACTGTTACACTGCTCCTTCTAATGCTATAATCAACAATATCCGGAGTAGATTAATGAAAGTAGTGTTTTAAAGATTCTAAACAATCTAAACTACTGCCTTAATCATTTTTTATAAATGAAATAGAAACTGTCTCTCGGACAATTCATCTAATATGCAGTAAACAATAACAACAGTAGTTCAAGACAAACCTGCAAACCAAGACCATCGTGAATATGTTATTATTTGTTGATCTTCAAAATCTGTGGCAAGAGATAAATTATCTGATGAATGCAAAATTATAAAAAAAAAAACAATGATACAGCAAACCTACAACTAATTATCTGATGAAAACAAATTTATGAAAACAATGATATAACAAATAAATTTTTTTCCATATTGTTATACCCTTCTATCCAAATGCAATAAAAAAAGGGAAAAAATTAATCAAATTACTGGTGATTCTCTATCCATGCAACATTTATTTTGTATTTTGGATGCAAATAAAACAACTAAAACAAATAGAAATTTCCCTTACCAAAGAGCACCGTGAGCACCAGTTGATTAATACTGGTTGTGAGCACTTTTTTTCCAAGAAAGAAACATGTCTCTGAAAGCTTCCAAAACCTTATCGAGGTTATGCTTTTCATCTGAAACTGAACACTAATAAGAAACACGAAAAGAATCTACAATCGAAGAAATCAAAAAGACCCAAATGGAAGATTGCAGGCAATTAAGGCTTCAACTCATATTGTAAGAGTGAGATAGCCATTTGAGTGTCTTTCCAATTTTCTGGCTCATTTAATTGTAATTGAAACGGTTAAATGAGTGGTAAATTAATGTAAGGGTTAAAGCTGTTTGAGTGCCTTCCCAATTTTCTGACTCATTTAATTGAAATTGAAATGGTTAAATGAGTGGTAAATTAATGTAAGGGTTAAATGTATCCATAGGAAATTACTAAAAGCTGTGTGTATTTGTACCATATGCATCACTGATTTCAACCAAGCACTCATATTCCTAAACCAACCTTCCATGGTTAAACATATACCAAAAACACATGTCAAGTGGTCAATTGCAAATGACAATTATTAGTGAAGATAGTGCTAAAACAACAAATCAATCAAAGAATGCCAAATCAGTTTAAGTTATCCACATGGCACTTTTTGGTGAAGGTAGTCAACAAATCAATCAAAGAATGCTAAATCAGTTTAAGTTGTCCACATGGCACTTCTTTATAAAGGTAGTCTTAGGTTTTTATATAATAGTTAGATGTCCAGTAAATTAGGGAACGTGACATGTACTCAGTGTATATTGCATTCTTTTTTATTTTGAAAAGTGGTAGGCTCAAGAGGAAAAATAAATCATAAACGACAATAAGTAGATGATAATTTGTTAAATGAATAAAAGTAGTAATAACAATTAATACGAGGCGATACTTAACTATGAGAAATAATATTAGCATTTTTCAAAAAAATGTCAGACATTTCTTAAACTTCGTTAATGCAAAAGAAAAGAGTATTTGAAGTTTTTTGAGAAGTACTAGGGAACGAGAGGAAGGACAAGGAGTGCTAGTTATGATATGCTTTTTAATTTGTGAATGGTAGGTCTCCTAACCAAAATTATCCCCAAACAAGATTTTGTGTTTGTCAATTTATTAAGTTCCATGTCATAAATATATATTTTTTTGAACTCATATTCGAATACTAATCAAGCAATCTATTAACATTACGTTAAAACTTATTAAGAATTTTAATCTAATCTCAGGTTTTAAATCAATAGACTCGATTACCTCTTTGCTTATTCAACTTGGACTGAATTATGATTAAGCAAACCATTAATTAGACTCATTTAGATCTTCAGGTAGTAAGTACTACCATGATTGAAAAATAGTGTGTTTAAAAGGTGTTCGCCGGGTGAGCTCCGAGGCGGGGCGTTTTAATACTACCTTTAGCCGATCGCACAAGGCGAAAGTATTTTGAGACATACGCCTAAGAGATCAGGACGTATGCTCAGGCGTTTGGGCACATCTTTGAAGTGGGACGTTAAAAGCATACGCCACACAAATTGTCTTAAAAAATATTTAACTTCGTCAATTAAATTTTAAACTTTCTAATATTCAGTTTTATTACTAATTTACTATCTATTATATTGAGACATTGAGTGAATTTGATATGAATTTATTTAAAATATAATATATGGTTAGGCAAAAAAGGTAAAGGAAAAGAGATTGTTAACTGTAAATTGGATTCTGTTGAAAAAAATGAAGATGTGATGGAAATTTCAGAACCACCATCAACTATTGGAAGAAAATTATTGAGTGTATATACACTAGATGAAGATGATGACATGGATGATACATGACTTTGATGAATAGTATCATTTTATTTGTCAATTTGTTTCTATTTTTTGGTGCTATTCCTTGTTATGTATTATAAGCAATATGGTTGCTAATTTGGTATTTTATTTTTGATATTAGTTTAAGTGTGTTTACTGAAACAATTAACCTTTGAAGTTTGTATTTACTTGAATTTATGTGTTTGTAATTTAAGTGTTTGATAATGTGGTAAGTTGTGACTAATTTGTTTCTAAAATTGAACATTTTGTAATGTTAATTATTCTGCTTTTTTGTGCGGCTAATATTAATATGTATGTTTCAAATTACTTTTTTATAATATATATCATATTTATATATATTTAAAAAAAATAAAATTTCACAGGCTTACACCTCACGCCATGGCCTGTCGCCCTGTTGGGACGGATGCTTTTCGCCTTTTAAAACATTATTGAAAAGAGAAAAAGACACTACTTTTGTTCAGATGAAATCAGCCCATAGTTATTAAACCCGGCCCGCCCTGGTGGTTCAACCGGTCAACCCGGTGAACCGGCCACTAAACTGGGCCGGGTTTGTAATTAGATCGTATGTGCAAGAAATTCATTGACTTTTCAAAAATTGACAGGTGCCGAACCTGTGCAATAATAAAAATAAACCTAATTGCCAATTAAAATAGCCACAACCCGATTCCAAGTACTGGAGTAGGGACTCTAGGTGTGCAATGGATTACTTGATTTACCCTGTTCCCGAAGAGTTTGCTTAATCCGATATACCTGAATGGGATGACTTTTTTTACAAATAATTATGAACTTGTAACAGGGCAAGTAGGGTCGTATCCTCAGGGATTGGGGGTATTTGTCTCTTAAGAAGTCCAAAAATAATACAGGGGGTGTTTTTGGGGTAAACGATGATAATCAAAGAAATTCAACTGAAACGATTAAAAACAAATAACTAACTAGAAATTCAAATAAAAGAAATTCAAACAGAAATAAGAATGGATAACTAACTAGAAATTAAATAGCAATTCCCTAAAATTAGAGTAGCAGTAATTAAAGGTCTAGCCAAGAAATAACTTCAGCAATGGTTCACCTAGTTGATCATCGATGCAAAACCAATTCCAATTATTTATTAATAAATAGGTTATAACTGCCAAGCAAGCGATGACAGTCAACCCCTGCTTACTGTGTCGGTGATTAAGGTACGCCCATTAACCACTGCTTTAATTGAGAAATAATCCTAGGTACGCCCATAAGATTTAATTCCCCAATTGCCTTACGTATTAGAGGAGTTCTATTCTAATCAAATAACGCACTATCAGGGTTAATTCAGATTAGCCCGCATATCCCCCTGACACAAATCTAATCATGCCAGTTGTCACTATTTCAAGGTAATTAAACAATTACGGATTTAATTGCCCTAATTGACAATAGATTACCAAATTAACTAATTATCCGGATCCAAGACCATCAATTAATTAAATAATCATAAGCACTGCAATCAAGGAATATGCGAATACCAATAAATAAAAGAAAAAGATAGAATTAAATCGATCTCACAATTTTTAGGCGAACCAAAGTCTCCGTTGTCCCTTGGCTAGAGTGGGGAGATTAGTTCATGTTTGATGCGAAAAACCCACACGCAATTGTAAAGAACGCAGCGGCCATCGTCAAATTCGATCGGAGGAATCAAGAGGAAAAACAAGTTACGAGAAAGAAACTCAACGTTTCAATAGATCCTGATATACACGTGAATGGAGTTCACTAAAAGACGAAAAGGTAAAGTCTAGAACAAAGCACTACAGAGCATCATTCAAAGCTACAATAGCTCTTGCCATACGTGAGCTCATATTTGCCCAAAAGCTATCCAAGGAAAAGTCAACAAAAAGCCACCCAAAGTAGTGCTCAATCTCTGCTATATACTGTCTAGTCTCTACCCTCCTCTTCTTCCAATTCTTTCTCAATTTGTTTTTCGTCCTTGTCTTTAGGAATAACCGGTTCGGGTCCTTGGACTTCCTTCCCACTCCTCAGGATCATCGCACTTACGTTCTTCGGGTTCACTTCAGGTTGAGATGGCAGCTTACCTTGGATTTGGGACTCCAAACGATTGATTGTTATGGCCATTTGATCCATCCGATTGTGCATTGATTGCATCTGGCTCATTTGATTCCTCATACTTTGTAGGTCAGAGTCTGTCTTTTGTTGATTAGCAATTAATTGTTTCATCATCTCCTCCAAAGATGGACTAGAGCTTGGCGGCGGAGGTGGTGGTGAGCGAGGCTGGTACTGCTGCTGGTACCCTTGTTGCCTATTTGGCCCAAAGTTAGACTGTCTATTCCCTCCATAACTGAGGTTGGGATGGTCCCTCCAACCTGGATTGTAGGTGCTGGAATATGGGTCATAGGGCTTTCTTGGCGCGGGCGCGTGGCCAGACATGTTCACATGCTCCGCGTTTTCTTCTTGAATCATTGGGCACACCTCCGCGGAATGACCCATACCAGTGCAAATCCCACACACTTTGGCTTGGGATGCATTTCCCACAGCCAGTTGCCGCACGAAGAATGTCAATTCAGAGATTTATTGCTGAATGGAAGAGGTTTCTACCTCATTCACCCTGCGTATCGGGACATCCTCCCTCGTGCCAAACTGCTGCGAATTTTTAGCCATTCCCTCAATTAGCTCCCATGCTGTTCGAGAGGTCTTGTTCACCAATGCCCCACCACTTGCAGCATCAATAATGCTCCTGTCTCTGAACAGTAGCCCCTCGTAAAAATATTGTATGAACAACTGCTCACTTATTTGGTGTTGGGGACACTTGATGCACAACTTCTTGAATCGCTCCCAGTAGTCATAGAGTGACTCCCCTGAGTGCTGCTTGATACCACGGATCTCCTTTCTTAGACTCGCGGCTCGAGACGCGGGAAAATATTTGTTTAGAAACTTTTTCTTCAACTGGTCCCAGGTGGTGATACTGCCTGGTGGCAGGTAGTACAGCCAATCCTTTGCAGAGTCCTTCAAGGAGAAGGGGAATGCCCTCATTTTTATTTGTTCTTCTGTGATGCCTGGGGACTTCATACTGTTGCACACGACATCAAATTCCTACAGGTGTTTATAGGGCTCCTCACCTGATAAACCATGGAAAGAATGTAAAAGATGAATTAGCCCAGATTTCAATTCAAATGGAGTATTATCACTCAAACTAGGGAAAGTAATGCATAAAGGCTGCTGATTTAAATCCGGAGCAGCCAACTCCCTTAATGTGCGTGCATTAGCCATATTGACTTCTTCTTGCTCTGAGTCACTAGAAGTGTCACCAAACGAATCTGTTGGGTCAACTTCAGGCTCAAGTCTCTGAGATGCAGCACTTGAGTGCTCGTCTCTGAGTTGTCTGGTTTCTTTCCTTGTTCTGCGCGCAGTCTTCTCTACCTCAGGGTCGAAAATTAATTCACCTGTACGAGAAGAACGAGGCATACACTGGAAAAGTACCAGAAAAATAAAAACAAAAATGAACTTAAAAAGAAACAAACGACTGACATCAGTCCCCGGCAACGGCGCCAAAAATTGACAGGTGCCGAACCTGTGCAATAATAAAAATAAACCTAATTGCCAATTAAAATAGCCACAACCCGATTCCAAGTACTGGAGCAGGGACGATTTGTAAGGAACCCGGTTTTGGGGAAAAAATGATTACAAAATGCTCCAATGCTGATTCGAACCTTAGATTTTCAACATAAAAGCAACGCGCACTCACCACTAGCCCAGCAACTCACTTGCTGCTTATTCACTCCTTCTATATTATATATTTAGATTTTTATTCTTATTTTATTTCTTCAAAACAAAATTTGTTTGGAATCTTTTAATAAAATTTTATTATTCTCTAAATTCTATAAATTATGAAATGGATTTAAAAAATAACATATTACACAATTCATTTTAAAAACAAATATTATTCTTAATAACCTTTTGTACTTAAAATTCGTAAATAAACTAGATAATTACACTTAGATAAAATTTTATACTTGAAGTTTGGTGGATTACTAATTAAATTTAGGTTTTGTTAATTCTTATAAGAATTAATGATTCTATAATAAATTGGACTAATTGAGTATTTACTATAATATAGTTTATTATAGTTTTAACCATATCAAAAATTATAAAACATAATATTTGAATATATGTAGTGACCCATCGGTTGGAGCACTCACCCACTGGTTGAACCAATAATCCGTTGACCCACCTCTTTCACCGGGTCCCTCCGGGCCGGGTTTAATAATTATGAATCAGCCCAATGTCCAGAAAAAAAAAACTCTGTATTTCCATGATAGACACGTGGCCCCAATTTATGAATAAGATGCCGTAAACGGTTTCCATTCGCCAGAAACATCCAATTATTGAAAGCCATATCTGAGGCAAAACAAATTTATTTCACGAATTCTCGGGAGAAGGCGATGAAATTTGTCATGATCCCATTGGGTTTCTGGAAAAGATTTTTTGGTTTCCAACAATCTCTCTACGTTTTAGTTTCAGCTATTTTTGGCATCCCTTTATTTGATTTTCTTATTCCTTCAAGAATTCCAAAATTTTGATCAAAACGCGAGGATCCCATCTCAAGAATATATAGTTCTAATCACGACTAACAACATCGTCAATCTTATTCAAAACAAATTTTTTTGGAATTTTACCAACCATGGCCAAAAATGATTCTGCTGTTCTCGTAGCTGAGGATGTCAAGGACCCCTTATTACAGTCGATGAATAGTGATCATAGCAGCGATGATAAAGAGGAAAATGGTGAGGAGTTGCTTAATGGAGCATCGTTCATTGGGGGAGTTTTCAACTTGTCGACAACCATTATTGGTGCTGGGATGATGGCATTGCCTGCTACAATGAAAGTTTTAGGCCTTGGCCTTGGCATTGGGATTATTGTTTTTGTTGCAATCTTGACAGAATTGTCAGTTTCAATGTTGTTAAGGTTTAGTAAGGCTGCAGGGTCAACTTCTTATGGAGGTGTCATGGGACGTGCATTTGGAATTGGTGGGAGAAAGCTTCTACAAGTTTGTGTTTTGATCAATAATGTTGGTTTGCTCGTTGTTTACATGATCATTATCGGCAAGTCAACGTGTTTCCGAATGTTATGAGGTATTTATAACTGCTTGAGTGCTTT
Organism: Coffea humblotiana; assembly: GCA_023065735.1. Taxonomy (NCBI): domain Eukaryota; kingdom Viridiplantae; phylum Streptophyta; class Magnoliopsida; order Gentianales; family Rubiaceae; genus Coffea; species Coffea humblotiana. Next base: position 4,477,033 of record CM041218.1, on the reverse strand, counting down.
CTAATTGTGGAGAAATAATGGGATTTCGTGCTTTATTTGCATAGGTGATGTGCTATCAGGGACGTCCTCTAGTGGAGTTCGTCATGCCGGGGTCTTGCAGGGATGGTTTGGAGAACACTGGTGGAATGAAAGAGTATTTGTGATTCTTTTGACAACTCTTTTTGTGTTTTGTCCATTATGCTGTTTAAAGAGAATTGGTTAGTACTTATATGTCTTTCAGAATTGTTTCATTTGCTTGTTCTTGAAGTTGATTTCTTAAATCTTGTAAAACTTGTCTTCTTTTTGTCTGTAGTTGAATTCAAATGTTTGATTTGTTATGCCTTATAGACGTTTGATTTGATGCCCTCCTATAATGATGAGAATAATTGCTGAATATATTGTAAACATTTTGAGAACCATTATGATTGGCTAGGCTCCAAATTAGTCATCTCTAGTCTTGCCGATTTATGGTATTGCGAACTGTCCTTTTTTGGTTAATCTCAGGATCATGCCTTATTCCACGGTGGATACCGAGGAATGCATACATTTAGTTTCTGCGTGTCACTTCTTTTTTACGTAAAGATGAACAATTTTGCTTAAGAAAGATGCCTTGGAGGTTGAAGTTAGATATGAGTGCTATTCAATTTCTAAGAAGGTTATTTGTTGTCAAATTCAAGGATTTGCAATTGTTATGGAAGTAAGGAGTGAAGCTTTGGTTTCTCATGTTCATTGTTTATATGGCAGATTCATTGAGATTTACGTCTGGCATAGCAGTTGCCTTGGCTGTTGTATTCCTAGTGATTATAGCAGGAATGACAATTTTTAAAGTGGTGGAAGGAAGTATCGCAATGCCCAGATTGCTCCCTGATGTCACTGATATTAATTCTGTTTGGCAACTCTTCACAGTAGTTCCGGTTATTGTTACAGCTTATGTCTGCCATTTTAATGGTAAGTAACAACGCTTGTTGACATCAGCAGACAAACTTCACTGTTATATTATGCTTCGTTTCAGTCCTTTTTGAGAATAGAAGAAATGAGTACAAGCCAATGTGTTCATGGTTTGCTTGCTTTATTCTAACGGACAGATGTCAGGTGTCATGCTTATGTTTTTATGACAACTAAAGCCTAAAGCCTATCCGCCAACACTTTGGTAATCAAACCATTTAGTTAATCTGGATTAGTTTATTTTCTGTTGGTGAATTCAAGTTGATGCTCTTATTATTGGAATGCAATTTTTCCTTTTGCACAGTACAAATACATAGATAAGTGGAAAATATCTCCTTAAGGTTTCCTGTTAATCTGAGTGGATGGTTTTACTTTGTTTTGATTGACTGTTTTTAGTCTAAGCTTTGCTTGCATGATTGCAATGGTACTGATTTTACTCTTAGGGGATCCTTATTCATGCCTTCACCTGAATCATGTATGAACTAGCTTGACTATGGCTACAATTTTGCTTTGACTTTAGCACCCTGAGACTTTTCTGCAGAACCAAGATTTAAGTGCCAATACATTAGCTTCAGAATACTGGACATGTGTGATGTTACCACTGGTGCTTTCTTGCACATTTGATGGATAACTTGTATCTCAATAGCTTTCTGAATGTCTCGAACCAATCAATGTACTTGAGAATCTTCAATAACAAATGTAGAAGTTTTATTTGATCACTAAAAATCTTGAAATCTAGCAGATTCCAGCAAAGAAGTTATCTGTAAGTAGTATACCTGGTTTGAAACCAAAATGCAAAGAGAAGCAGTTTTGTTAGGCTTCTATGAATTTGTTATGGGATTTTTAACATGGATCTGCCATGAACTTTGAGGATATAAACTGTTATTACGGTAAGAGCTTCACAGATCAGTGTTTGCCCTGTTGATTTGTTTGCTTTTCTTGGTTCCATCACTGACAGCACCACAGAGGACACAGGAAGCTAAAAAACATTTTGAGTTGATGAATTTTGAAATTTTGGCTAGCCTAGCTACTAGCAATTTATGTAGGGACGATTAAAATCTTTGACTAAGAATTAAACTGAGATAACTGCTAATGAATTTCTGCAGTGCACAGTATCGACAATGAGCTTGATGATGATTCTTCAATACAACCTATCGTTCAGACTTCACTATTTGTATGCTGCATGATTTACGTCATGACAAGCTTGTTTGGGTTCCTGCTTTTTGGTGATTCCACTCTTGAGGATGTGCTAGCTAACTTCGACACAGACCTTGGTATTCCGTATGGCTCTCTGCTCAATGACATTGTTCGTGTCAGCTATGCTCTCCATCTTATGCTTGTTTTCCCAGTTCTATTCCACCCTCTTCGCCTCAATTTGGATGGACTTCTGTTCCCATCTGCTGGGCCTTTGGTCCTAAGTAAGCGGAGGTTTCTATTGGTTACAATGGGGATGATTTTTGTTGTGTACTTGGGTGCCAACTTTATTCCCAACATTTGGGATGTTTTCCAATTCAGTGGAGCAACCGCAGCAGTTTGCCTTGGTTTTATCTTTCCTTCTGCTATTGCTTTGAGGTCAGCACTTTTTGTTTTAGCATGGGGCCTTTTGTACTTTCCTGTTCTATCAATGCTTTTGCCGTACTACTGGACATTTCAATTACTGACTTGTTCTAGCCAACAAGAAACGGATTTGTCATAAAGTTATTTGCTACTTCGCTGGATCCTCGCTAGTTGTGTGTGAATATGCACTACGTACTTCATAGCATGCTCATGAGTGAACTAATTCTGGAAATGACAATTAATTAAGTTGCATACTCTTCTGGGTCATATGATTATAAAGCTCTGCCCAGTAACGTATTTTGGTTAAGCCCTCTAGAATAGTTATTGATTTTCTTGAGACGATTGTAATCTTTCTTGATTATGAATCTTAAATCTTCAAGTGTAACTTCCTCCTGTAAAAGGAATTAAAAAAAGATAACCTATTGATTGCTTAACTTTCACATTCTTTTGTTAATCTTTTCAAGAAAGATATAACTCTGCTCTAGCTTACCTTAATTAAGACTTCTAGTTCTCATCGTTACCATGTCCTGACTTCTGCTCTCCATGCTTCAGGGATGTTCACGGCATTGCTACTAAGAAGGACAAGGTCTTGTCTGTTTTCATGATTTGTCTAGCTGTATTTGCTAACGTGGTCGCTATATATAGCGATATCCAAGCATTATTCAAGAAGAATGAACTTCCGAGGCAGCGACATCTCACTTGGGGCTACAAATAGAGAGTTGCTAGAGCACCTTCTGCAATAGTATTGCATCATATAGCTCAATTCGTTTGAATATCTCCAGTGTATGGCTTTGACAAAGAGTACGTTGTTGTAGTAGTGAATCCATAGTTCACAACGGGAATCCATAGTAGTGAATGGTCTGCATGACAGTTTTTTTCTGTCATTTCTTTTCCTTCCTTTTTATTAATGTAATGTTCATTTGATTCGTGACTGGAAACCCTATTTCATTACCTTCTAGTATTACTCGATCCAATTTTTGGATTGGAAAACGTTGAAATGTCAGGTAACCATTTTCTAGAATTCCATTCGGCGTGGAAAGACGATGTTTACTTGAAACAACAAATCCAGGAAACATGCAACGATGCACAGAAGAACAATGATTGTAGGAGGACAAATTCTTGGTAGAAAATGATCCAGAATCTTGAACGAAACAAAAGCCATTATTTGTTTGTGGTACATGGGGACCAGACAGGGATAGGGATTCAGGGAAAGGTAATAAAACTCCTCTCTTCGACCCTGAATAAGCAAAGACTTCATATGTGAACAAATCACAGAAGCATGGTACTCTGGTATCAATCACTTTCCATTTTGTGCAGCATTACATGCTAATTTACACAGCACATTTTAATTTCCAGGTATCATGGCAGGGAGCTTAGTTGAACCACCTCCTGCGTTTTCAATTGAAATACTGAGATATCTTACTCGTACAATCTACAAGAGATAATCCTGAAACAAATACAGCAGCAAAATTTTCAACGGTAAACATTCACGTACCCTCCTACAATGGAATCGAGGAGGAAAATAAATTGAACTGACGAAAGAACAAAACCAGAAACCACTTCAGCCATTTCTGGAAGTGATACATTCCAACTTTCCTATCCTTTATAATGTACAGCAGTCCTTGTCACCGATGGAAGTATTGATCCATTTGAGCTGTTTCTAGAATACTCCGAGATCTTTTATTTGTTGTCTTGAACTTGTAACGGCAAAGTTATGCACACAATTGCGGGTGTAATAATGAACCATGAAAATATCACCTTTACTTCAGGCGAAGGTCCTTAAGCTTCAACATCTCGTAGAGACTCGTATGCTCGACATATGTACACAAGAATCACGAGGACTCGTAAAAGAGAGTCGATCACAGTCACGGACATCCCCTTGATTACTTCTTTGACTTCTACAGTAAAGAAGGGTGCTTGCCGACCGAGTACGGTGTCCACAACCATAGAGATGCCATTTCGCGTGAAAGTTCGCCAAAAAAGAAGCAACTTTCACCAAAAAAGAAGCAATTGTCCTCTAGTTGAAGAAGTATGGAGATTCTAAAACTTCTCTCAAGTCAAAATCCCCCCGTTCTGGTAACGGAGGGAACTTCAATTTAGGGAATGACTTCTGAAAATTATCTAGCAACTGCAAAATCAAGTCAACCAATCATAAACGAATGATCATTCAAGGAATGTGTGCAGCATTAAATGATATGTGAGGAGAAAATTGAAGTCAGGAGAAGATAACACAAATGCTTGAGCTAAATAGCGAAGTTTCCAGTAGTAATTATGGTATAAACCATCCGACCAAATATGAGTAGACTCCTCCAAAGTAAAGCTAAACAGAAAAAAAAAATGAAAAGGAAGAGGGAAAAAGAAGGCTAGTCAAGAATTTGATTCAACCCCAGACAGCATGGAAAAGGGCTATGTCCAGCGGACTTCACTTGTGGCCAAGAACAAAGAAAAAAGAAAGGCAATGTCAAAGTGGATTAATTAACTTTTTTAATGAAAAATAAGACAAACGTTCCAAGAGTACTTCTACAGATGGAAGCTGATGGATAAATGAAATGAAAGATGTTTCCATGCAAACAAAGAATAGTGCAGGTTAAGAAGTGAAAAAATACCTTGCAATCACTTACCCATCAAAGAAGGAAATAAACAAAATATAATTTACCCCTCTGCTACTCAGACTCTTCTCCTCTCCAGCTGTACCCATGTCGGACATGGCACAACACTGGTACTAGTATGGGATCCAAGTCCGACACTTCATTTGAAGTTTTGGACACCTCAAAGTTAATGGACACAGAGAAGGCAGAAAAAGAAGCAAACTTGATATCATGCTTGAAACCATAATGGGTGCATGAGTTAGATTTTGATCCTATTTGTGAAGTCTATCATCTTTCCTTCTCTTATATCCTATATATGCAAAACTGACAAATGATTAGCACACACATGTACACATATAAATCTTCATTTTAATTTTAAACATGAGACAAAAATAATTTATGTTGGTTTATGTTGTCATATTTTTTTTGATATGTTAATTACAAATAAGGATAATGGACCATGTCCAACTCTTTAGAGGTGTCACCATGATTTATTTTCTGCAAATTAACGAATCTGACAGCTAGAAACATATACCCATATACGACACCCATATGCAAGTCCAAGCAACACAGATTTACATACCTACTCTTGGTGGTTTATTAAAAGAAAAAAAAAGATTTAACTTTTCCACTTGACCTTCCCAAATCATACTCCCTCTAGTCTCTGCTTCTGGGGAATCAGAGACTAATAACAGTGCAATGAGCTTCATGCCCGTATACATAGTCGAATCCAACTATATCATAATAAGCAAAATAAACCTAACATTTAATAAGTTGACACACAGTAAAAGAACTTACATCCTCCAAAATTGGCGCTTCGTAAAGTTCAACAAACTTCTGTCTGAGGATCTTGTTCATTTGATCAACGTCGCATGCATGTGTCCAGTAGGAATCATGCACCCCTGTGACCAAATTTGGTTAAAGAAACTAGTCATAATTACTCACGCAGGAGAATAGGAAAGATTATAAACCTAGAGGAAAATGAACAGAGGTACATATATTACAAACCTGCAAAATTCAAGCCAGCTTCTCTACAAGCAATGGCAGTCATCATCATATGAGAGCCATCAAGGGAGTGGACAAAATTTGGAGGGAAAGCTGTTCTCTGCCGCTTAACCATTACCTGCCATAATAAAATTTAAAAGTGTTAGCCAATAACATAACTTCTAACGCCATCATGCTTTATGCTAAATGCAAATCTGCCTAATGTTGGTCACTGTATGACCAGTGCCATCAACTGGATCTTGCAGAAATTCTTTCTACCCAAAAATAACTTAATCATCAAATTCATCATTACTTTGCTTCTTTGTTTCACTATTCAGTAATGAGAGGAAAATTGGACAATTATACGACATTTAAGCTGATAAATTTAGGTTTAATGTCATTGAGTAGAATCACATGATACTGAGAGACCATTATCAAATGAAAAGAGGAAACGTAAAGCCACCTTATCTGTTTCTCGTTGCAATGTTAAAACCTGAAGAGACGTCTTAATCTGCATTCAGTCCAACAACCAAAACTTGGTCAAGTTCCAAAATTACATGTATATGCTTAAACCAATGCTCATCAAAACACAAGTTAACTGTTAAAAAATGTTACACAGCATTAGAAGATTACAAGATGCCTTCCGAGTTTACGATAAGGTTGCACAACAGGAAGCCCAAGTGGAGTAGTCCACCGCACTGGCTGATTTTCCATAGCAATGACCTATACAGTTTTGCCATCACCTCATGATCAGTCAAAAAACATGAATATAGGATATCACCGAGAAATTCTTCAGCATCTTCATTCAATTCTACTATGGTTATCTTATTTTGATTACGTTCCACCTAAGGGGGAAACATACAGGTAAGGGCCCTCCCCAAATGTTGTATATTTCTTTGTTAATCAATGTCTCTTTCTGATCTCTGGTATTGTCCTCCTTTGCTAATTCAAAATAATTTCACAAGCCTACGAGTTAGCTGTTTTCATTTAGACTGATTATACTGAACCATATTTCCCTACAGAACTCTGTTATATCTTCCCTCTTTGATCTAGTTCGCTTGATACTCCTAAAACTGTTTTCTTACAAAAGGAAGATAAACAATCAGAAACTTGAACAATCAAATAAGATAAATAGATGAGTAGGCCCTACAAATCCATGGTATTCCACATTACACCTATTTGCCACAACAGGCATGTAATGGAGGCATCATTATCTCTACACTCCATTCAAAAGCTTAATCTCAATTGGAGGCAACCAGGTAATAGACCATGCAGTAACATGCATCTTCGAAGCTCAACTCAATATTTCGCCTCAACGAAGAGATGAAAAGAATATTAATTTCATACACAACATAGTGCATCAGTTGAAGAACCAAGAATACCAATTCACAAGCATATCCAGATATAAGTTTGTTCTGTTTCAAAGATTAGAGAAGGATAAGACAGACCTTCGCACAGTCACCAAGCCAACTCATAATGCTTCGTGCTGCTTCAAACATCTCCCCTAAAGCAGTCAAGGTGGTCTGCTCAGAAGGCAGACATAAAGCATTAAACTTTTTACTACTTCAGCACATGGGAGCATTATATGCCATGTACCTAAAGAAAAATACAAGAAAACAAGCTCAAAATACTTACTTTTGCTGCATAGCAAGCTGCAGAAAACAACTCAGCTTCATCTTCAATGGCACAACGTTCTTTTAACCTCCTCTTAATTTGATCACGTGCACCAATATAAGTGACACCATAGACTGATGTCATGACCGTTTGCTTGACCAATTTCCTATCCACCTGGATATGACCAATTACACAATGCATCAGTTGAGTATTCACCGCCAGAAGGAGAGCATAAACAGAAGAAAAAATAGAGATTAATCACAAGTAGCAATGATGCCAAATGCATAATCACTTCTTGGAAGTTGCCTCTACTTTCCAATAGATAAAAGTACCAAGTAATTCACAAAATGGAGAACACCACTAAAGCTTAATTCTATATCAAAATGAATGGAAAACAAGAGAACCTGGTTGATCAGCAGCCTGGCCCTCAAGACATTTGGATCACTTGCAGGGTCTCTTGCTGCATCTCTTCGCATAATGTCAAGAACCCTGTTGCAACAGATATGGCCCAGTATCATGTAGAGGAATACTTTATTTTGTGATGGCTTAATTTGAAATAGTACTTGGTGTAACTCTAAACCAAAGCTCTATTGGATGTCTTTAAATCTTCCAAAAGCCAACTGAGGAATCAGATTTTAGAAAAGGATTCCCAAGATTACTCAGGCCAGCGTATTTAATGGAAGAATTGGAGTAGTCAACTGATCCATTTAACAAGGTTTTAAGAGTTATCAACTGGTTTTGTGATGCTTTCTCTCAAATTATGAGCTCAGAATCATCACTGAAGTCCCTTTACGCTTTCTACCAGAAACTGAACAACTTAAACCTAGTATTAGCCAAAGGCTTGCAGAGACAATAATGACCAGAATCTCAGTAGTTTTAAGCCTGTCTGACATATATGCTTCGTCTCTGAAAACCACTCCTTGCCAATAGTCATCTAGAGAGATAAAGTAGATGACTGTTCCGAAAATTTTCTCCTGATGTTAATTTGATTAATTTGACTGTAGCAAGGAGCAGTGCTATCATATAAGGTAATTCCATGTAACCCTAGAATTAACTTATACTACAAGTTTTTTTAACCCTTAATCTCAAGAAACCCTCAGCAAAATCGAAGAAGGGAAGAAAGAATGGCAAAAAGCATTTATCCACCAATATTGCCCTCTAAGAACCTCAAAACGAAGGAAACAAAAAGGTCAATGCAACGACAAAATCCAGAAATCTAGCTTACCTAGCAGCAATTCCAGAATAAACATCGGCAGGCTTTTCACCAGCAACAAGATTGACTGCTGCCGCTCCCAACTGAACAAGAAAACTTCGGTCAGAAATTTCTGGTATTTATTATCAATCTTCTGCTAAACATCATAGAGTTACAGGATGAAGTAAGAAGTTGCTGAAATCAAATATCCGAAATATAACTTCATTAGACTGTTTGCTTTTATATCAAGTCTGCTAAGATATGAAGATCTTGAGAAGGTGGAAATACTTCTCTATTATATCTTTTTTATGCAAATTGTGGATCCATCACCAGGGGTTAGGTTAGTTCAAGGAATCAAATTTACCACTTCCATTAAGCAACAGTTTAACTCAACCATTTATGAACCTCACCCATCATAATCAATTGTATGACACAAAAGAAGACATTCACAAAATAATGCTGCAAATAAAACTAATAGCCTAGCTCAGTCATATCCATCAACAGTCTCTTCAAATTTCTACTCAATCCCTATTAGTCCAACATATCTATTTGAGCAAGATTAACCCTAGATAAAACAGTTTAGGACATGTGATACATACCAAATAACCTCAGTGATCTCTCGACTTGCTAATGAGTTATTGTAATACTGGTTTAAAAATGCCTATAACTTCGGAGGGTGCAACATGGGTATAGGTAATTATAAAAAAAAGAGGCCAAATACACACACAACACAAACCCCAGCATCAACATCAGCAACTGAATGACATTTAAACTTTTTTGCAGCTGGGTTGCACGCTCTGGCCAATGTAGATTATATATTATCTAATACATGTAAACAAGCAGTGGCAATAAATGTGTTACCTTATCCCTTCCAAGAGCAGCATAATGTTGCAGGCCATTGCATGAACCATCCTTTAGGGAAATAGTAGCAAACAAAAAAGTCAGATCAAATTGGACATTTATTTCAATTCAAAATCAATGTCAATTTCCATCATTCAAAAATGTAATAAGCAAACAAAATAAAAGCATTTTGGGATATTTCATCATAGGTGATGGACTAGCCATGGTTTGGGACTAAGCATCCATCGAGTTAGCTTGAGAGGAATAAGTGCAGTCAGTCTTGCATATTCAAATGTGTTACGCTGTTCGCTGGGCAATTTGCCAATGTTCCAGAACTCGATCTTAAAGCAGAAAGACTTGACCAACTAGAAAAGGGATAGACAGATATTCCTCTGCATCCATCTATTAAGAAGTATAAATACTTCAAATTTTGTCTTTCTGCACAATCTATTGACCTTTATGAGTCGTGTAAGGTTTTTCAAGTAACCACATTCATAGCATGAAAGAAAATACACCTTCAGAATATGTCCTTTCTCAGGATGAAAATGCACATGAAGTGAAGCTTTAAATAAAGTCTTATACCTGGTGGATAGGCAAGTGCGACATGGTAGTCTCTGGAGAGGGACTTCTCAATGCTTCAGAGAGATTCATACATGTTGCTAAGCACTGAAAGGGATCCTCTGCATTCAACCACCAACGCCTTCCTTCAAGAGGCCTGTCTGCAGAATCAAATATGTCCTCCAAATGGTTTTCAGCAAATGCTGCACGACCTTCATGAGATAACTTGTCCACACCACCACCATAAACATTTGCCAAATGTATTTTCAACCAGTTCAAGCCTGAGTTTCCAAGTGGACGCCCCACTGCAAACTCAAGGATTCCACGGCATAGATCAGACCCAAGATGGTTCAAATGTGGGTGCATGGGATATGCACGGCCTCGGAAATCAAGATTGTGTGGATAAAAGAAGCCCTCCTCATCCTTCATTTTCCGAGCAACCTGCTCGCATAAGTAGAAAAATTAGTTTGATATCTCCTAACTGAAAATGGTATCATATTACATCTAAGAGAAAGGTTCTTACAGCAAGCTTAAGTTCTATATCACACCGCTGCGAATGCCTCTCACTGTTCTCTTTTTTCACATTATTAACTTTCCACTTCCATTTCCTGATTTCTCTTTCATCTTCGGTGTCTGGCTCTTCAGGCAAAGGGATCTAAATTTGCAATAAAAAAATGTCTCAAGAATGAGAGTGAGAGACATGCATCTGATACTTATTATCCCACAAGATTAACATTTTAGAGATGAGTATAGCGACGTAACACATTTGATGCAAGTATACTGAACAAATGAGCTAGAACATAGTTCAATTTTTCGTGTAACAAGTAAAGGATAAATAAGAATGACAACAGAAAAAACAATTCTACTATAAGGAAAACAAATAAGTAACAAAGGTTTCGCTAAAGATGTGACATAGTTACAGAAAATTAGTTATCCATCCAGCTTGCATACTGCTTCTAGAATTGATGTCTTTAATTTCACGTCCATGTATACGTTTTTAGACATATATAAATTTGGAATCCTAATGAAACATCGAAAATGCTTTATAAAGATCGCTTTTGTCTACAGTATATCATCCATTATTCATGAGTCCATCTCAGTGAGTAGGGAACTGTATTGTTCAGGAGCCGACCTTCTACTATCAACATGCAAGGACTGCTTTCTGCTTCTATAAGTTTTCTCTTGCATCCAACAAAGAAAGAAGAAACAAAAGAACAAAATTAAAATTACTGCAGGGATACCCACATCGTCACGGTCAACTAAATCTGCAAGACGGCCACCGCTGGCCCAAATTCTGTCTATGACACCAAGCACCCTTTTATTAACCCTCCATTTTGTACTTCCAAGTGTGTCAAGTGCCTGAACCACAGAAATATGGAATAATAAACATATGAGTGAATAAACGATACTTGTCTCAAAATAAGTTTCAACATAGAACTTAATATACAACAGCTACAAAATGCTTCTCACTAGAGTTCATCAGTAAACAACTAGCAGTTCCCAAATAAACCAAGTGTCATTCTGTTGCTTTGGCTTTATTGATGTCAGTGGCATATTTATCTTAGTTTTAATAATAAGAATTTTTCATTACTGAATTCTTCTAAAAATCCTAAAATGGTAGTAGTAAATGTAGTTGAAGTGCAGAAAAATTTTAGATTTAAATACTGTAGTTGAATCATATACACTTTTTACATACTTCACTCATCAATAAAGAGGAAATGTTCTGGTGATGGACAGTAATCTACATCTATGTACTTTTTGAGCACCAATCCTTCACATGCAGAAAAATCTGAATTTTTACTTCTGGTTGGCCAAACCAAAAAAAAAAAAAATCCAACCAGAAACTGAAATCACCGTAGTGAACTCTTATATCATAGACAATAGACATCTCACATAAAAACCTCAAAAGTGATAGAAAAGAGTGCAATGCATTTTCTTTATGTAATTTACCAATATAAAATGAAGCATGAAAACGGTATACAAATAAGAACATCTTAAAAATCTGTCAGAAGCATGAACTCCAAATTTTTGTGACATAAATCACACCAAAATGTCGACATCTATGCAAGATGACAACAGTGAAGGAGTAGGTAAAAAATGCAATTAGCCAGAAAAGGAAGGAAATTTAATCTCAGCAAACCTGGAAAAGTGGTTCTAGTTGCTGTTTTGGACATCTCCTAAGAGCCTCTCGCTGTTGTTTTGCTCCATGTGTACGCATGATATAGGAAGGCAAAAACAAATAAGCACCTCTGTCATACCTGCCAAAATTATAAAGATCAGTGCAGGCAAGTAAAGAGTTCTTATAGTCACTCAACACTTAAAAAATTCATAAAAAACTATCATTCTGAAAAATTAATCACCCACTTTAGTCCCCAGTAACCAGTGATGTTGAAAAAGGAAGAAAGTAAAGGGCTATATTTGGAATCCCCTCCAACACCCCCCCCCCCAAAAAAAACCAAAAAAAAAAAAAACCCACTCACCCAAAAACAAAGAGTAGATAACACTAATTTATGGGCAGACATGCCTTCAGACGAGGTAATGGCTCTGAATACATCAGCAAGAGGTAGTTGTTACCCCAAAACGGCAAAAAAGAATGAAGCACAAAGAAAGGGGTAAAAAAAGCTCAACGCTTAACAGAACCCAACAATCTGAACAGCATAAATGCATCAGATTTTAATTACTCAAGTCTGCTCTTGAATTTCAGTTGAATAAACTTCATATAAAAAATGCAGATGGAAATGTTCTTTTTTATAGTGGAGAAAAATTTAAAAAAAAAAAAAAAGAACAGTTGATCGAAGAATGAATGGACACACACACTGAAGCAAGTAAATCTTGAATAGCAAATTGAAGTTTGACGAATGGGATGCAAGAATATCATACCCTGTCCAGTCCAGGGGAGGGACCAGCATTGGCATATATGGAATCACCATGTGCTTAGCCTGTTCAAACAGTAGAAATCAGAAATATTTTTGTTTGTCAGCAATTAGATACAAGCCCAAAAAAATAATAATAATAAACCACACAACACTTGCAAGATGCATAAGGTGTTAACAAACAGCAGACTTTTGGTATTTGGACACTGCCTTAAGAATTTAAGTTCAGTTAGGTCCGTGCAAAACAATTAGAGGCAGAATCTATAGTACTTACTGTTCTCTCCAGGCCCTTCCTTACTAGAGGGTCACACTCAATCACCCCATATCTCCTGCTGCCCCTCCTGTTAAAAAGGAGACCGCGCAATATCATAAGACAAGGCACCAGAAGTATGCAGTAGCTATTTAAGATAAGAGGAGCATATGATGTAATGGAAGACAGAAATTAACATCTTTAAGAATAGGTCAGTTCCACTCACTGTGTTTCAACAGTCCTAAGTGTGTGAACAAATGCAGGTCGAATATCAGGTGGACCATCTTCAAACTGATTGACTGGAGGCTGTATGTAGGCTGTTTCCATCATAATCTGAATCAAACGGCATCCAACCTGCACAATTGATTTGAAAATTTACAATCATCTAAGCATTGACTGACTACAATAGTAACAACAATAGCTGTTGATATAATAAGGACCAATGATGATGCTAATAATAATTCAAAACAGAAATAAGTACACACCTTAACTTGAGCATCCTGCCCCCAGGGCTTTGAACCATCATGATGTTTTACTATCTCCCTTACTTGATGAAGCTTTTGCTTTTTGATCAGAACATTGACCTTTTTCCTTAATCTATCTTCTGCCTTAGCCACTGGTTCAGTTTCCTCCTCAGGATTCCTATTCATTGCATTCTTCCGTTTAGTCTTCTCCAGAAACCTGTGTATTCTAACCTGACCAAGAAAGGATACCATGATAAGGAACCTATGAAACAATCACAAACAGCACATTCTGACTCGAGTTGGTGTCTGATTCAAATCATCAGATTGTTAGTTTTGTCCCTTTTCCCATGGCATGTACACATTCATGGACATAGGTACAGAAATTGGAAAGAAACCATCACATGATGGGCATGCAGAGTGAATTAAAAAGAAGGAATTTGCAATGAACAAGACTGGATATTTTTGTTCCTTATGTTTCTAATCTTTTTGTACTACATTATCTTAGAAGCTGGTTTACATTAGATCTACAAAATGTCTTGGATTATCCACCAGATATAATCTCAAGGATCAACTGTGTCATGTGCAAGTAAAACAATTAATTGCATAATATTGTTGCCATAAACATTTGATATTCTTAGCTCATATACAAGAGAAGAATATTCAAAGAACCATAATCCACACAAGGATTTACTAAGAGCAATCTGGTAAAACCTATTTCAAGTGGCCCAGCCAAAGGTAAAATGCCATCTCAAACAGCTAAATATTTGTCTCAGAATTGGCCACCTAAACAGCAATTACACTTAAAAACAGCAAAAAACTCTCTCTTAAATAGATCAACTACAGTTGAAGCTTTCGTATTTTTCCTAATTTAGAGGCCCAATAGAACCTAAATATTTACTTGTGCTAGTTTATGAATGCATAAGACTTCAACCATTGAAAGTTCACAGCTTGCTTATATATCGATGTCAAAATGCTCTCCAAGACGTTCTGATAGTTTTCTGCTTAAAATACATGATGTGTGCTTGGTTCATATACCATTTGGATATGTCAGCCTAGGAATTTTCTATTTATCTTTATGAATTGGCAGGTCTCATCAAAATATATGCATAGATTACTACAATGGTACATCTACAAAATACACATTTCCAATTTCCAACTTGACTAGCAAGCATGTCAAAGTTACCTCTAAACCAAACAAACTGAATCTGAAAACGGGGGAAAACTCTAACATTCAACTAAAAAGTCAAAAGAGGCAAAAGATGTAAAAATGAAAACAAAATCAGAATCCTGAAGTGACCAACCTCATGCTCAATGGCTTCACCAATATGGCAGGCAGCTTGTACCACTCTAGCACTGCCATATCCTCCCCCGGTCATCAACAGTCCCATTAGCTTATGCATTGTAATAACGGCCATCATTTCAGCAGGCAACTGATCAAAATACTGGGCATAAGCTCCTCGGTTCTTCCCATCCTTGCACAAATCTTGCTCAGCAGCAATGGCATCCTTTAATGGCTCAAACCAACCTAAAAACAGTGACTTTATATACGGCAAATTTGGGGCAAGTTTTTGCTCACACATATCCTCCAAAAGCTCCTGATACTCTTTTGCCGCCTGTTCCCAAGCCTCAGTTTCTATCTTCACCTGCCTTTTCCTAAGAATATGGTACTTCCCCATCCCCATTCCTCCCACCATTTTTTGCTGCTTTTGTTGCTGATAGCTCGCCCCCATTGCCTTGTTTTGCCTTTCCATTTCCTCAACCAATTCTTGAATTTCATCCACATCTTCCTCAGAAGTGGAAATAATAGCCTCAGCAGCAGCACTAGCATAACCCCTTAAACCCCCAGATACTCCAAATCCACAAGGGTCACTCAAAATCCCAAATTTTCGATGACCCTCTTTATTCTTCTGCTTCAAGACTGAAGTTTGATGAAAAACAACTTCTTGATTTTGAGAATTCAGCCCACTATCACTGCTATAAGTCCGGGTTTTTCCATTAAAGCTATCATCTTGGAGAAAGATTTTGGAGGCAAATGATGGTGAGAAGAAATGGGTTTTCGAGGAAAACTTGAAATTTCTCAACGATGCTTGCTTTGTTATATTTCTCCACATATTCAGTGGATTAAATTATCAGGCCAAAAAAAAAATCTTGCGCAGGAAAGCTGAATCAGTGACCGATTCTAAGGGTGCTAAAAACAGACATTAATAGTCAAGTATTTAGTAAGCTGATGATTTGAGGTTGAGAAAATGAATTGAGGAAAAACAAAAAAGAAATAGGATTAAGCAGAGCGAAATCAAGAGAAAAGGGGAAGGCCCTCGACGGAGGAGGAGACGGGAAAGAAGCCGCCTTGCGCCCTTAAACCCTGCTAAAAACCTATGTACAATAAGAAGTTCACTCGGTTAGCCCTCTAATGCTCATTATGCTAAATTACAATAAGCCCCCCAATTGTCCCATTAATTACAAAACTTTCCCTTGTTCCTGTGAAAATGTGAGAGAGTATCAGGTTAATTTGGCTATGGGCATATAACATCAAAAGTGTAATTAACAAGCCAATTTTATAATTTTGAAACCAACCTATATTATCTCACTTGTCAAAACGTGTGTTTGATTTCCAGTGATATAATAGAATAAAATTCATTCGTGACATAATAGACAATCAATTTTTCAATATCTATTAAATTTTGATAAAAAAATGACTGAGTTAGAAAACATGCAATGAAAGAAAATAGCTTAAAAATTCATTAAAGCAAAAAAAAAGGTTCATTATTGTTATCTCTCCTTTAATAAAACTTATATTTCACGAGATGGTTTACATCAACACTAGTTCTAACTAGATATGGAAATAAATAAATATGGGTTTTTATATTTGATTTTTTGTTTATCTACCTTACATGATGTAAAATCGTAGATTGAGGCCATCCCAAGGCCATCGAATGATACATTAGAATAGGGTTTTATATTGACACGACATCATCTATTTTATGCATCTATTTACATTTAAACTCCCATTAACAAATGATAGTTTAGAGTCTTTTCTTTACCTTTTTTTTTTTTGGGAGCAAATAGTTCGCAATCATTTTAGCTAGATTAAGGGCGCGTTTGATAAAGTTGAAATTTGAAATCTGAATTCATTAAATTATTAAACTATTAAGTATTAAAACTAATACATTTGAATACATATCACATTCACTGATAAGGGAATAATTTATCACTTAATTTTGAAAATAAGTTTTAACTAAAAAATTCAATATCACTTAATTAATTCAAATGTTTACTTTAAAATCTGAATCCATTAAATTAAAGGAATAATTTATCACTTAATTTTGAAAATAAGTTTTAACTAAAAAATTCAATATCACTTAATTAATTCAAATGTTTACTTTAAAATTTGAATCCATTAAATTAAAGTACAAACTGTATTATCAAACAGAGCCTAAAATTTCGGCAAACTATAGAAAGATGAAGTGTTCGTATTCTATCAGTTGAATGGAAGCTTATATCTTACCCTTTATGCGTTAACTTGGTCTTCGCACTTCACCTTTTCTAGTTTGCCACTTCCAAATCATCAGACTGAAAATTTCGGCGTAGCGAAGGTTTCAACAATTGGAGGCTACCATATGAACTGTTTTTAACAGGCAAAACCCAAATGAAGAGTTCATTTTCTAGTTTAAGCGCAGTACCGGATAGGTTGTGATTGTTTTGTTCCTGTAATCTTGTTTAACGTTGTGCATCACATAGCTAAACAATCTGGCGTATTGTTTGAACTTAGATCCATTGCAGGAAAGCATGAGAGTCGTGAATCATGCTAGGACCTTGTGTAAACAAAATATGGCTGTCATAAAATGCCGTGGCATTACAGAAGAACTCCTACGAATGTCCTGAATCTAATTCAGTAATCCGAACAATGCGCCAGTCCTCAAGTAAGATTTATCCCCCGTCTCCAAAACTTCTGTATGTCACAGTTGCAAGGGCAGTTAACCAAAAAGAATCCAATCTTAGCCAGAAATCTGCGTTTACTCCCAAGGGTCACTTTCTGTTCTTACTTCAGATGGTTCAACTACTTGTGCCTCTGAGGCTTCTGAAGAGCTCGCGTCTGATTCTGTTGAATCCTCTCCTGCCCAAGCTTCACCTTCTTCCGCTCTGCCCCATCTTCCTCCCACAGCCATTGCCATCAATTCATAAATCTTGTTACCCAACTCCGCTGGACTATCAGGCTGTGACAGGAATCCAACAAATTTCAACAATGTAATAAGATCCATCACTCAATTTCAGATCATTGAATGAATGCTGCACACAAGCAGACAAGAAATTTTTCATACTTACAGTGAAACCGCTGGAGATCAAGGCGGTATCGTATAAAAGTTCCACTACCCTCTTGGCATCAGTGCTATTGGGAGCATTTTTGCATGCGGCCTGCAACAAGCATAGCCAAAGTCAATTTAGTAGCAGAAATAACACAGTTATAACAGGAACCTCATAAATCGCCTGCTGTTAGGCCCCCTATATCCATATCCTCTAACTCGTAACGTCACAGCATGCTTGACAATTTCAAAAATGCAACCGTATATAAGGAAAGCCAATACTAGATGTCTACCAGAAATCTTCGGCATTTTTAAGTCAGTCAGTCACAAAGTTATGTTAACCAAAAAAATTACACTTTCAAACAAGTTACAATTAGCAGCAGCTTCACGTACATATTCGTGATTAAGGGGAAATTACTTACATTTAGGTCTATGATTATAGGATGCTCAGGATTAATCTCCAGGATTCTCCTCCCCCTCATGAACTCTAAACTTGCAGTATCTCCAAGGGTCTGTGCTCTCATTAACCTGTTCAGGAAGTTAAAAGAGAACTTCAATTCATCTCTTCAAGACAGACAACTTTATTTGTAAGTTTAAATGTCATCAAGATAAAGCCACAACAAACCTTTCCATATTAGCAGACCACCCGAACTTGCCAGAAACAAGCACACATGGTGATGAGCTTAATCGTTTTGAGACTTGAACTTTTGCAACCTGATCTCCCAGCTGTTGCTTTATCCAGTCGCAAAGAAGATTGTACTCTTGCTTTGTCTCTCTTTCTTTCACTTCATCCTCATCGCCTGTTAATCCCCAAGTCCATATAATGTCAAAGTGTGAAATATAACAAAGAAAATTGCAGCAAACCGCACTGCAAAAGCATACTAACCAAGCTCCAAATCTTCCTTGCTGATATCAACAAACTTCTTTTCCTTGTAAGTCTGTAGATTCTGTATCGCAACTTCATCAATTGGCTCAATTAGATATAACACCTGTGGGTGAAAAAACCACAAGAACTGTCACCTACAATGGCGAAACACAGATAGAAAGGCAATATAGACATCCTTTGGGGAACCAGGCGAACAGCTATAGAGCAAAATCTACTTATAAAAGCAGCACAGAAGAGGCCCAGCCAACCACCCCTCTATCAGATACCTCTCAAAGTCAATTTCAATCAAATTCAAAGAATTCAAACATCAATTAATTACCTCAATATCCTTCTGCACCAATTTCTCCACGAAAGGAGCAGTCTTGGCACTCTTTAAGCTGTCTGTTGCCAAGTAATATATAGCCTTTTGATTCTCTTCCATGTTCTCCACATAATCATCCAAGCTTATCGGCTCTTCTTCACTTTTCGAAGAGAAAAAGCGTAGCAAGGGAGTTATCCTCTTGTGATTTCCGGAGTCCTCAATACAGCCCAATTTCAGAAATTTACCGAAATTCTCCCAGAACTTCTTGTAATCCTAAAATAAGACAACCAAGTTGAATGAAATCCCACAAGCAAGAGCAAATTAAAGCCCAAAAAAAAATTCAAACACTTCCATCAAATCCCGACCTCTTTGTTCTCACTTTCAGAAAGTTCCTGAATCATGTCAAATGCTTTCCTTACAAGCCGCTTCTTCATTATCCTCACCTAAGCAAGAAGAAACAGGATATTTATACCATGAATCATTATGACAGATACTCTGTACACATTTAACAGCAAAAACATTACAGAATCAGTGATCTGTCTATATATAATAGAGTAGTAGCTGGTTCATCTTTAATGCAAGTGCAATATGGTTTCCACTTACAATGCGGCTTTCCTGAAGTATTTCTCTGGAGACATTAAGAGGAAGATCATCTGAGTCCACCACACCCTTCACAAAGCTCAGATATCTTGGAAACTGCAAGTTTTCAAATCCACAAAATCCTATCAGCAATGGAGGACTCAATTATGGCAGATAAAGCCCACTGAAAAAAGTTGTTTATCATAAATTTCATTTGATTATCCTACATATAATTGCGACCTGATCCTAGTCCATCCATCGAATGTCTTTATGTACTTAACAATTATGCACAATAATATAAATCCAAAAGAGGGGAAGAGATAAATGAAGAGACTTTCACTTTCCTGATGCAAACAATGTTTTGCCATGAATCACACAGAACAAAATACACATCATATACAAGTTTAGAGCTTAATTTTCATACAATGAAACAAGAAAGTCAACTTGCTGCTTGAGCTATCATAGCACTCACCAGTTCACCATCAAAGTCATCAGATATGAAAACACGCTTCACATACAGACGTATATTCTTTGTCTTAGGATTAATCACTTCCTCATTGTTAAGAGGAGCCATTCCAGGTATATAGAGAATACTTCTGAACTCGATCTCACCCTGAAAATCAAGAAGGCAAAGTCAAAATAGTTCACCAACATCTAGCAGTTATAGAATCGATGTGGCTCCAAGTACCTCAGTGGTGAAGTGTGTGTGTGCAAGGGGATCCAAGAACTCATTAAAAGTCTTCTTGTAAAATTCCTGGTATTGTTCTTTCTCAACTTCCTTTGGATTGCGCATCTACAATGGAGAATTTTAGCAACCACCTTAGTGCTACATGAATAATATAAGTCAAAAGAAAACAAAAAAGAACCAAATGCCATACTTCAAATACAATTATAATGGACTTACCCATATAGGCTTGGTTTCATTGGTTAATTCCCAGTCCCAATACTTCTCCGTTGTTGTCTTTTTTTTTCTTTGGCTTTTCCCCCTGAATAATGATGATATAAGCAATCAATTAACTATCTCATCTTCATAGAGGAAGCATGGCATAACAAGCATTTAAGTACAACTCTCACCTCTGGTTTTTCTTCCCCCTCCTTAGGTTCCTCCTCCTCTTCAACCTGTAGAAAGTTTTAGCATTCAATAAATCAACACCAACACTATTAGCCAAAGCCAGATAATGGAGAATTCCAATTTATTACTAGTATGGACTATAAGACACAATGCACGAAGTAATTTTCTATTGAAACCAAGTATACATTTGTTAACAATGTTTTACCAGAACAAGCCAGTGACCATCACAGAAATAGTTCCAATATAGAAGCAACTATGATGCTCTGTAAGACATGCTTCGTAAACACTAATTCCATGAGAAATTCAGATCCAGGAAAAAAAATTGATCCGACTACCTATACAAAAACAACTCACCCAACAATATCAACTTATGGTGGTATATGTGTGTGAGAGAGAGGGAGAGAGAGACAGAGAGAGAGAGAGTTTGTTCTTCTCAGAGGGAACAAATTCAAAAGAAAAAACCCACACCTCAACAGTTCTTGATTTCTCTAGCCAAACATAGATGGGGAAGGAAACAAACTGTGAGTAGTTCTTCACCAAATTCTGGATCCTGGTTGGCTCGGAGAATTCATACTTATCATCCTCCTGCAATAATAAAAAACTTTTCAGATTGCTTTTGATGTTGTACTCCCTTTGTTCTAACTGTTTACAACACTGAACTGCAGAGTAGAAGTCATTACCTACCAACAAAAGCATATACAAGACATAGGAGGAAAAACTAATTTGAACTTCCTACCTTCTTTTCCAAAGTGTATGAATGAAAGTTTTAAGATAGGAAGACCAATTATGTGCTCGAAAAGGAAAACCATGAGTACCCTTAGATGAAGTGTGATTTGTGTTCCTCGAGGTAAGAGCTTTTCTGGATCAGTTTCCTCCCTAATCACATATGAACTGCTATCAGCCACAGCTTCCCAAACATATTGCTTATCCGACCTGGGGCTTTTTGTGGAGACTACCACCTGATCAGACAGATTATAAACGCATAAAAGTTATGGAAAGGACAAGAGACAAAATGAAGAAGCCAGTCCATAAAACTGGAATTGACCAGAATCACTTTCAAATGAGACCAAAGATATTTTACCTTTTCAGCTACCAAAAATGCAGAATAGAAACCAACTCCAAATTGACCAATTAAACTGTTGTCTGCTCCAACATCCTTGTTTTCCTGATAATAAGGAAGGACACAAATTTCAGATTGAACACATTATTACATCAGAATGCCTAAACATCTGATTTGAACAAATACTTCCAAGTAAATACCTTAAGAGATTTCAAGAACTTAGAAGTACCACTCTGGGCAATAGTTTCCAAGACAGTCTATAAGTTCATCTTTGGTCATCCCAATTCCAGTATCCCTTGAACAGAAGAAAACTTTCATGAACAATTTAATATACTTAAACACGAATTAATAAAGTAAATAGTATCTAAACATCATTACCTTATAGTGATGGTCCCATTGTCAGGGTCAGGTCTGATTCGAATTTCTAGGTCACCAGCATCCCCAAGAAGACCAGGTTCGGTCACACTCAGAAACCTCAACTTGTCAAGGGCATCACTTGCATTGCTGTAAGAAAGAAAAATTCAAGTCACCTCAGCTAAAAAAAAATCTGAAGAAACACTGTTACGACTTCAAAAGCAAATGGCCAGCATTGATGCATAAATAAGAACATTAAAGAAAAATACTAACTTTGCATTAACTTTACATCCGAGCAGGAGACATTGAATACTAAAGTACATTGCAAGTATTTTAAGAACCTACATATGACAGAACTCCAAATGCCATGATAATAGAAGTGGAAAGATTTAGGCAACATCACCTCACAAGTTCTCGAAGAAAAACTTCCTTGTGGCTGTAAAGACTGTGAACAATCAAGTCCAGCAGGCGACTAACCTGCAATTTGTCCAAAGTTATCAACTTTCAATACCCACATACAATCTCCAAACTTAACAAACCAAGCTACACTCAAACACAGACCCATCAGACAACAAGAATACAGAGTTGTCCAAACAGCCTACCAATCGAGTTGCTATCAAGACCAATAATCAAATCTTTAAAATTCATTCTTTTTTTTTCAGTCCAAGAATCAATCTTTTCTTCAACAAACTACTAAATTGATATGCACAACATTGCTCAACATCGCAAAATTCGAACTTTCATATAATTTCAATCAATTCATGCTTCGTTGTATCAAATAGAAGAAAATCCACAGTCCAAAATCCAAAAAAAAAAAAACTTTACGCCAAAAAAGAATAACTATCAAATTCAGAAAGATAAGTAGGAAAAAAAACCACCTCAGCCTGGTATTCATGGATTTCCCCAGAGACCTCAGGAGCCTCCTTTTCAGCCACAGCAGCTCCCCCTTCACACTTAACCACCACTCTGCTTTCTCTCCTCTCTAGCTTCCACTTAAGCCCAGATGATTTAACAAACTATTTCTCAACCCATTTCTAGGCAAAAAAGCACTTCCCAATACCCCTACTCTACTGTTCTTAGTCTCCACTGATGAAAACGGGGCCTTTGATAAGGAAGTGAAGCCACAGAAGCAGATGTAACACTTCTGCTTAATACAGGGGCCATTATTTCAAAACCCAGATGGGATTTTTCACCTTCAACGTGTTTTCTTGCTTGTAGAAAGAATCAGCAGCGCGTTGACTATTGTTTACTCGTTAGTTAAGGGGCGTGAATTGCGACGGTTGAGGCTAATGCGTGACTGTGTGTGTGTTAAAACCCTCGCAGTTGTAGGTGAAGAAGAGAGGGGGTTTTAGGGGAAAAGAGTGGAGAGTTCTAGAATCTGGGTATTTACAAAGGAGAAAGGGAGGTTTTGGTTGGAATTTTGCGTAGGGGTATTCTAAGGTGTGGATGCTGCCATGTCATGTCAGCACATACAATATCCTGATAATTTTGGGAATTTTATTCAAGTATTTTATTCGACTTTTACTGGGCTATTTACAAGAATATTTACTTCATTCATTGAAAATTAAAACAAAACTCTTATTTGTAATTTGGTTTTTAAACCATGGGAAGCTGACTTGTTCAATTATTTGAGATCAAATTCTCCTGATTCCCCTCGTCAAGATTCATGTTGGCTTCCTTCAAGGGTACAAACTTCTCCTTTCACCGTCTCTCCCTCTTTCCTTTCAAGAGTGCAAACTCTAATAACCTCTGAGTCGAAATCTTAAATGCTTAGATGCTAAGGTGAAAAAGATTGTAAATTAAAATATTTTGAATTTAAAATCTTTTATTTATTAAAAAAAATTAAAAAAAGGCTAAATCGTAAAAGCAATGAATGCCTCCTATGTGAACTTCTAAGTTTTGGATTGAAGATGTAGAAGTAATTTCGCTGTAAAGAATTTGTTTGCTGTCACTAGAATCTTTCACCTGTTCATAAATTTAATTTTAGATAATTAATTGTTTTAATGTGCTTATGCATAGATATATATTCAGCCATTAAGCGTACAGTAGTTTTGGGGAAGAAAAAGAAGAATCAATACTATTTGACTGTTGGTTTTGACCCAGAAAAAGAAAAATGCACTAGTACTATTTAAGTCTTGGAGAATGGGAGCCTACTTCTGTAAAATCGATTTCACGAATTCCATAACTTTATAAGTCATGACTCACGACAGATTTGCACACATGATTCACGCTTTATAATTTCAGGAATTTTGACTAATACAGTTTGATTAGTATTTTTTTTGGAGCTAATTGTTGTTTTGACTTTACAAACACTTGCTCTCGAATGAAGAATTGCAGGGGCCCACGCTGGGATAGTGAGGCTGGTTACCACTCGGATCCTTACCAGCGTCTCTGGTTCGAGCTTCAGTTGTTGAACATTGTGGGGATTAGTGGGTGTAGACCTGAATACCTATGGCATTGAAAAAAAAATAAAAAAGCGTTGCAGGGCTATTGGGGTGTTAATTTATCAGCATTATTTCGGAATTCGGATTCTTCACACTAAGCCTAACTACACAAGGCCAGTTTTTGTGGATTCCTTGAGTGCCAAGACGTGCATGCCTGGTACAACCGTTAATTTTCAATGCAAGTCTGCGGAAGCCAATGCATTATAGAGTTTCAGTGCACTTACTTGTTAATGTCGCTTTTGCAGCTCAAACCAAAAGCAATAGAGCGTCTTCTTATCCCTCAGAGACCTGCAAACTAAGGTTGTTGAAAAGTTGTCCGCCAAGCTACAGGAAGATTGTCACAGGAGCTCCAAAATTATGAAAACTTTAACTCGGAATATTATAAAAGAAACATGCTGGTTCAGGTCTCTGAGATGCGTACCACATTTGCATAATTAGATTAGATGAAGAATTTAGCGAAAAGGAGGAAAATTAAAAACTTGCCGATCTTAACAGATTGGCATGAAGTTTTTTCAGGTTCTTGAAAACGTATGAACGTGAGGAAAGGTCGGCCTCTTAATTTATTGGCTTATTTTGTCGACCATTAATATCATGAGCGTGGTTTTTCTGGCTTGTTAATTAATTAATACCAATGTGGGAGTGCATGGAAGTGTCCAACTTTCATGTTCTCCGCCAAGCTACAAAAAGATTACTGCAGAAACTCCCAAAAAAACAAAGAAAAGTTCTTGGAAAACTAAAGAGATCGCCATTTAAATTCACACTCCAACGTGCACAATATTTGCACAATGAAAAGAACAGATTCTTACGAAGTGATTCGTACCTCAACCAGAGTTCGCAGCTAGGTTCTTGAATTTTAATGCAAAAAAAAAAAAAAAAACTTGTAAACGTCCGCCTTTTGTTTGCTTATTCACATATGTATCTTCTTGTTTGTCGCTGCCAACGTGGGAGGTCCAAGAAGTGTCCACCATGAATGGTGATAAGGGGAATAGAGCACATAGGAAAGCTAAGTTGAAGGCACTAGCATGGAAATTAGTAGAGACCTCGATTGGCAGATGCATGGGGCAGACAAGCGCGAAACACTACTTATATCTTCGTCTTCAGTCCCAAGCAATGGCACAGAGTTTCCATTTCCCAATCCCATCATCAACCAGTTTTCACTTCATTTTGGACCACTGCAAAACCACAGTAATCAATTAAATCTGCGGCCCATATGCAAACCATCTCTGTGTGTTCAACCAAAAAATGGTTGCGAAGAAAGAAATTGCACCAAATCATTGATCAATCCGATTAAATGGTATCCGAGATGGTCAAGACTGGTACTCAAACTAAAGTTTAGAAAAATGGTCTAACGAGTCTTTCTAGTGCACTAGCTAAGAGGGCTGTCAAGTGTTAGCTTTTGAAAAATTTTAAGTTAAATAGGGAACATATCTAAGCATACTCTCTGGAAAGATCTGTGTTGTGGCCATCGATTATAAAATCTAATTTTGAAAGACCTCCAACAAAATATTGATCTTATTCTTAAAAAAAAAAAAAGTAATTAAGCATTATATTAGTGATTTATTAGATTACTAAGTTAATTAGTTTAACCATGACTCTCAACTTTGAAGTGAAGAAACATCCATTTAGTCCATTTAGTCCAACGTACTAGTGTAATATGACAATTGGAGGAGAAGTGCTGAGAACCTTTTTGAATCTCTGGCAACTAAATTGTATGGAGATCCTAGAATTGGGAGCCTAACTGACACATGGATCATCACAGATTTACATGTATAGCACATTTTATGAGGAAAAGTTCCTTTTCTTTATTTTCAGTTAACTGATCATGGCCCAATTAAATTAACTTCTTTACAACACAAAAGAAGCATAGTATTTTGTAAAATCTAGGGATTGTGGAAGTTTGAAAACTTTTGGACCATATCTTTGACTTGTGCTCATTCCTTATAAAGTTCATACTCGTAGCTTGTGCTCCACTTCCCTTAATTTAGACGCTTGAACAAGGGACACACACTAAACAGAAGAAATCAAGAGATGCCGGTATCTGTAAAGGTCAACACTTCTGCTACTAATTTTAGTGCTGCCTGAAGGAAAGCTCTCAAATGCATATTCCCCGGAAGGTGATTTTTTTTTTCTTCATATACAATTCTTGCCATCCATCTCTCTTTTTAGATTTTGTAGTCCTTTATGTAAAAAGAAAATCAGGAAAAGGGACTTTAATGTATACACGATCCTTTTAAGTTTACTCCACAAATGTAATTCTTTTGTTCCCATGATTTAATTTGTAGGTCCAAAAATGGCAGCTGGAGGATGCAATGCAGCTTCAATTGGAGAGGTTGGTAAAATTGTTTACAAACTTGTACTGGACCGTGGCATATAGAACGTTCTGGTAGAATCTATTCTTCATCATCTCCAACACTCAAAATAAGGGGAGTAGCCAAGAAATTCTGAAATATACTACTATTTACTCTCAAAATGCTAGTCGATGCTACGCATTAATTATATGTTGCAGAAAAATTCATAATTTGCGTCCCAATGCTAAAATGATCCAACTCTATCATATACACATGTTTCTTAAATTTTGGCCTTCGCCACTAGCAATAGCCTGATACTAGTGCTTTTTGCTTTATAGGCATTAGCAGCAGATGGTTCGCAGAATCGGAGTGGTTTGAGAAAATCTGCTTTGGGAGGACGCAAAATCAGGCTAGAGAAGGTGAGTGGAAGTGGTCAATATCAAGAAACTCGTGTAACATCATCAAGGGCAAGTGTAGAAGAGCAAAGGCAGATGTCTGTCAACGTTGTGAAAGGTAAGCTAAGGATGAGAAGCCTCCTCCTCTCGGAAAAGAAGAAGTTGGGTGGATTTGGAGCTTTCACTGCTGATTATAGGGGACCGATGCACCATCCGCCTAGAAACAACTGAGCATGTAAAGGAAGATGTCTACTTCATCCCGACCTTTGATGGTTAACAGACAAAAGATGTATCCATCATTTTTGTTTTCTGCAGTAACTTTTCTTTTTGCCATTAGTGAGTGATTTAGCTACCATTAATGAATTACCCTTCTGATGTACTTTTTGTTTTCCAGATTTTTGTCAGTTCATCAACCTTTGTCTAGTAGACTTCTATTTAGCTGCTCTTCTTAACAAGAAATTTAAGTTGTTTCATCCTTGAAACAGAATTGGTTAGCTATAAAAGGCGCCCACGTTTCTCTTTGTTCTTCTTCTTCTTCTAACCTTTGTCTCAATATTTAAGTACAGTTCAATTCAACTTTTTTACTTCTATTTTTTTGGGGGGGTTTTCTGAAGGGTTTTGTTTCAAAATTAGTTTTTGGAGGAAATTTTGTAGGCAAAACAAAACTTTAAAAAGAGTATCATCATATCATAGATGTTGTTGCAAGAGTACCCTTGCAAGTTAATCAGTTTTCATAACAAAATACTACTTTTCTTCTGTGATTCAATTTACTAAATTAATTAATAGTTGTTGAAAGCATCAACATCAACCCGAGTTTCCATATAATTTTGCTGCTATTTAATATCACCATAGCAACGTATATTCTTGAAGCATCTGAGCGTATACCTATGAATATTGGCCTATTGTTTACACTTCATTTGGATTGGAGTGCGACATTGTTAAAAAAAATATTGAAAATAAAGATTTCGTTGTTGGTGTAGATTTATACCTTAAAACTAAAGTTTTTATTTGAGAAAAAAAAGAGTGTATGATGAGAATGGTTTCTAAACTATCTAAAATGACACGCTGTTGTTAGCGAGCCTTTTTCTTTAATTTTTTTGACCAAAAAAAGTTTCATAACTCCTTAAACAAGTTTTTTGGGTCATTTTTGTACTAAATCAACTGAAAATGACCTACAATTTAGGCTATAATTTGCCCCTCAAAATCTATAATAACAGGGCAAATGTACTTTAAAGAATTGAGTAACTTTTTTGACAAAAAAAACATTTATTAGATGACCATACCATGCCACTTAGATAGTATTTTGATAACTATTTTCGCCATTTATTTAAAAAGAAAAGACAAAGAGGAATTTCCAAGACCAAAATGACACGCTGACTTGACTTTGCGGTATTGCACTTAAACTAATTCCACCATGATTGATTATTGTCTTCCGCGAATTTCACCAGATTTCTGCAATTATGCATCCCAGGTCCCCCATACAGCTGCCAAAGCAAATAGTGCATTCATTTCCTCTTCCTGTCTATCCCTCACTTCCAGTCTTTCGTCTCCAATTTCTTCTCAAACTCTTCCCCCACTAGCCTTAAGCTGGCCTACCCAAACCATGTCCACAATCTCTGCAAATGGTGTCCATGTTCTAATCTTCCCCTACCCAGCTCAAGGTCATATCCTCTCAATGCTAGATTTTCACCCATCAACTAGCCCGCCGTGATTGACCATTACCATTTTGGTTACACCCAAAAACCTCCCAATCTTGAAACCCA
The DNA here is from genome assembly GCA_023065735.1 of Coffea humblotiana. Classification (NCBI taxonomy): domain Eukaryota; kingdom Viridiplantae; phylum Streptophyta; class Magnoliopsida; order Gentianales; family Rubiaceae; genus Coffea; species Coffea humblotiana. The sequence goes on along the minus strand of CM041218.1, from coordinate 4,447,746 downwards.
CTTCTCTCAACTCATCCTTCAATCCAAACGCTAGTCTTTCCATTCCCACCCCACCCTCAATCCCATCTGGGGTAGAAAATGTCAAGAACATAGGAAATCATGGGAATCTACCAATAATCAGTGCACTTTCCAAACCTCCATGACCAAATCATCCAGTGGTTTAAGTCCCACCCCAGCCCTCCTGTGGCCCTCATCTCTGATTTCTTCCTTGGCTGGACTGAAAATTTAGCCCATCAAATTGGGATTCCTAGAATTGTTTTTTACCCATGTGGGGCATTTTCTATGGCGGTTGTGCGACATCTGTGGCTTAATTTTGAGTCTATTACTAGTTCTATGAGTGTGGTAAATTTTTTCGGATTTACCCAGGTCTCCTAGTTTTGTCTGGGACCATCTTCCTTCGGTATTCCGACGATGCAAAAATAATTCCTCGGATCAGGATTCTATGGTTGTAAGGTGGTCTATTGTTGCAAATTGTAAGAGTTGGGGAGCTGTTTTTAATAGTTTCGATGCATTCGAAGGTGAATATTTGGAATGGTGGAGGAAGAAAATGGGCCATGGGCGCGTTTTTGCAATTGGGGCCGCTGAATCAGATAGGTGTCCCTGCGAAGGTGGGCCGGGGAGATGTGAATCTGCAGTCGGCAGATGGGCACAGTAGCACCATGCAATGGCTTGATGGTTGGCCTGATGGGTCAGTTCTTTATGTTTGTTTTGGGAGCCAGAAGTTTCTCAAGAAGGCCCAGATGGAGGCTTTGGCAATTGGGCTTGAAGGCAGCGGAGTCCGTTTCATTTGGGTTGTTAAGCAGTTAACAGCTCAACAAGTAGAAGAGGGATATGAATCGGTTCCTGATGGCTTCGAGGATCGGGTCTGGGAGAGGGCTAGTTGTGAAAGGCTGGGCTCCGCAGGTAGTTATACTGAATCATCGAGCCGTAGGTGGGTTCCTGTGTCATTGTGGTATGAACTCGATTTTGGAAGCAATAGGCCGGAGTAATGATATTGGGCTGGCCTATGGAAGCTGACCAGTTTTTGAACGAAAGATTGTTAGTTGACTACATTGGAGCTGGGGTTCGAGTTTGCGAGGGTCCAGAGACAGTACCCGATCCGACTGTTAGCTAAAACGATTGGCGAGTCCATGAGGGGGGACACAATTGGGATGGAAATGGCAAAGCAGTTGAGAAAGAAGGCCTTGGAAGCTGTTAATATTGGTGGGACTTCCACGAAAGATATTGATGGGCTCTTGAGGGAACTGGCCCAATTGACGTGAGGGGATGAAGAATGGAATGGCGAGGTACACTATTTAACTCAAATTTGACTTTCCAAGTTCTCTTTAACATCCAGTAGCAGTCAGCCACTCTCTCTTATGGTTGTTGCCTCAGCGAGTTGTATCTTAAATCGGTTTTTAAATTTCAGACAATCTAATATGTACTTGTAATGAAAGTTAATTTGATTGTACGAAAATCTTTCAAGTTGACAACATAGGTAAGACAATGAACAGACATGCAAGCACATACTGCGGTAAGGCCTGAATGGCATAGCTACTGATCATTGTAGACCTGCTTAAATTTTGACCATATGTGTTTTCAGGGCAAAAGGGATCAATCTTATATACATACATATCATGACGGTGTATACACTAACAGGCATTGCCCAAAATTGAAGTTCGAATTCGAAATTAAAATTTGGTGGCATGCATCTACTTGCTAGTGTACAGAGTAGCAGCAATAAGTACAAGATTATCCGAAGTAAATAGTTTTCTTGACGCATGAACGTTCTGCGAGATCTGCACAATTGACAATCAAAATAGTCATACACAAACATGGATTCCACTTTCCACCAGTCAATGAAAATGCTCTGTTCATATACTAATGCTGCGATAACGCATGCGTTATAAACAATCACTTCGCCAGAAACGGCACGAGAAAAAGTTTCTTGCTGGCACCTGAACATAGACAGGAAGACGATAAGTTGCCCAGAACTGACTCCTTAGCCACAAAAAGTATAATATCAGAATACTAAATCTGACCTTTGTGCCAAGAAAAGATTCGGTGAAGTTTCCTTCCAAGGCCAACATTAACATGATGCAAAAAGCCAACTGGTCTAATTTTCAAATCCTCCAGGCTCCTGGACATTAAATGCGGAATGTCATTACTCAATGAGAACAGAGCGATCACCACCAATCACAAAACATGGGCAGTGTTATCAATGATTTCGGCAAACCAGAAAAGACCAGCTACAAATAACAAGAAGAAAGAACCTATGCAGCTACGCACAAGTAGGTGGCATAGAAAGCAACTGATATTTACCTTATGCCATGTCAAAAAGATGAAACGTACTAACTTGAGAACAGATATACCACAGACTACTATAATTATCCAAGTAAATGTTCCGGCACCAAAAAAGAGGGGAAGGAAGAAATCAGTAAGTGTTCAACAAAGAAAATAGTCTATGATTCTCAAGGGAATCAAATAAAAATTTTCAAAGAAAAAAAAAAATTGTATACCTCCCTAAAAAAAAGAGCACTACAAAAATGTTAGTATCTAGTTATCCAAACTGAATGTATCAAGCAACAAACATCAAGAAATACATGAGCAAACGTACTTGCCTTGCATGTAGTAAAAGCCCATGAAGAGTCCGCCGACAAAAGAAATTAGTCTTTGGCTGGTTTGCCACCACTGGCACCCAACCAAAGGTTGGCACTGAATGTTCACCTGCAGTCATATAAGGGAACATATGGAAAAGGTCATTTTCTCTTTCCTTCTTAATCACCCATCTCTCACGGCTTCAACCAGGATCGAAGCCACATTTGACCATTAAAGCAAATAACTGAAACATGGAATCTATATCATGAATTCGGTATAAATTATTGAGGATCACTGAGCAAATTTGTTGATCAAGGGCAATGCCACACTGCCAAGATCAGACGAAGGAAGGCTTTTGCATCACTTATCAGATGTCTTTTGCAAAGTCTATTGACCACAGCACTACCAATCTCTGACTGAGACCTGATAACCCATTTCTACCATTTGATGGAACAGCATTATTGCTTTATGTGCATTACCTTTTGCCACAAAGTGCTTTTATCAATGTGGTATAAGCAACCTTTGTCAGTCTGACTTTTTGATCTTGAAGAGAAGCCAACAGCCTTTCAGCATCCTTCAAGTTCCCACGGACACACAACCATTAATGAGAATATTATATGTGACATGATTAGGCTGAAGATTGCGCAGCAACATTTCATCATGTAACTGGAATGCCCTTTCATATCCTGGGTTTTACATAAGCTCTGGATGATGATGTTGTATGATATTTCATCAGGAGAGACTCCCTTAGCAAAACATGTCCTGGAGTACTCCAACAGCTTCTTTCACCTTTCTTTGTCTGCAGAGCCCTTTTATCACCACTGTATAAGTAACACGAGTAGGCTCTATGGCCCTTGCTTCCATTTCCTTGAGCAATTCAAACATAGCTTGCACATTCCGTTCTTCACAAAATGCATTCATAAGAGTGGTGTAAGTTACAGCACTTGGCACCAAACCATGAGTCTCAATAGCATTCAACCAGTTTCGAGCATCAGCCAGTTGTCTAGATTTGCAGGAACCATATATTAGAGAATTGAATGTGACAACAGTTGGTGTAATTCCTTTCTCCACGATCTTATGATAAAGCTGGATAGCCTCATCCATATAACCTACTTTTGCATAACTATATAACATAATGTTACACAAACCAATATCCTCCAATAAGTCACAATGTATCAAGGTGTCAAAGTATCTCCTTGCCTCCTTTATGGTCCCTTTCTCAGACAGAGCTAACAGAATGGATCGCTGAGTGAAAAGGTTTGGCATGACTCTCTCCAAGGCACATCTCCTTGTATAAATGAACAGCATGGTGAAGCCGACCTTGCTTGCATAGGCCATGAATGAGAATAGAATAAATCACAACATCTGCTTCTAGGACCAATAGTTTTCATCTCATCAAATAAAGACAGAGCTTCATCCACATTTCCCCTCTTACACAGGCAGCTAATCATAACACCATATGAGATATTGGTTAGCTGCATACCGCATGAAAGCATCTCTTCTCTCAACTTGAAACATTCTTTAATATTGCCTGTCTGGCAATGCCCACAAATCAGTATAGTGTATGTGATAAGATCCGGATTTAATCCTTTATACAGCATTAAACTAATAACTTTCCATGCCCCACTCATCAACCCAAGGAGACTAAAACCTTTTGCAAGAGTGTTATAAGTCACTATATCAGGCTCCAATCCATGCTTCTCCATGTCACTTGTAAACTCTAGTGCTTCCTCCATAGAACCCGCTATACATAATCCATTAATGAGTATATTGTAGCTGTAGGTGTCAGGAAGTAAACCACATTTATGCATGACACAAAAGAATGACTTTGCCACATTCACAAAACCCAATTTACAGAAACCTGTCATGAGATTGTTAAACCAAACTATACAAGGCCCAGATTCTTCCTTTTCTGCTTCTTGCATAAATGCCAACAGCTTCTTCAACCAAGGACTGTCTGCACAGACCATCTATAATAATGGAATTTGTATAGCTACTAGGACGAATCCCACTGGCTTTTATCACATCATACACGTCCCACATTACATCAGAGAGCCTCAAATTGTATAATAAACCATTTAATGTCATGATGGAAGCCTGAACATTCAAATCCTTCATCTTGAAAAGGAGAAAGAGTGCATCATGCACCATCCCAGATCTGGAGTAAGCAAAAGCCAGCATATCCCAAACCATATGACTGAAATCTGATTCCCTGAAGCCATTGGAAAGCAGCTCACAAAGTGAAGGTGCAGAGCCAGAGCCTAACGGAAATCACAAGAACTCTATATAAACAGAAAATGAAAAATGTAAAGAGATATTCTAGCTTTCGAAGCTGATATCAATATTGAAATATTCAGCTCTGAGACGTCAACTAGAGATTCCTAAAAGCACACATAAAATAGCTCCACTACAACACAAAACAAATAATCCGACCAGAAATGGTTAGAGTGAACTCCATGTTTCTATGACATTATGATTTAATGTTTTCAGCTACCACAAGTGTTCAGAGACGATAGTGGAGGGGAGAAGAAGGATGTTACTTACATGGAGCTCTATCCACAAATGCTTTTGAATTCCACTTTCAATTAAATGTGAATAAATCTGAAGTTCCATGAATGTAGAATGTTTATCCCTTAACACGCAAACTACTTAGCAACAACTTTTTACTGCTAAGATAATCATGGCTAAGCAATCTTGGGAGCTAAACTTTGTTTAACAAGTTACTTTTGCTTCAAAAATTATCTAGAACTAACCTTTCACAACAATATGGCTGTAAATAGTATTAAACATCCCAAGAAATATAATACGGATTTGCTTATTGCAAAACTTTTGAACTTTAAAGCCATTCAATATTTTTTCATCTAAAAACGCAGAATATAAGCATGCATGTGCCCCAACTCCATTTTGACTTAAACCCAACTGCTTATCAATCTATCCATTTTTATTATTTCTAGAGATATTCAAAATCTTATTCACTTATCATACTTGAAATTTTCAAAGCCAAAAAACCAATTTAACCCTGATTTTTTTCTGCTTCATAAAGTCAAAATATCAACTTTATCACTTCATTAACAACAACATATCAAAAAACGCACCAACTTATCTGAAATCCTCCACCATTTACATAATTCAATAGGACAAGTAACTAAAAATCACTGCATTCAGCTAATATAATTGCCACAGATTCTGATAAAACCGCGTCTACCGTGCAATTTTTTTCCCCAATTTACAGCAATGCATTAAGAAAAATGAATTGCATGTTGTAATTGTACCTTCTAGTTGAACCATTTGCAGCAAATGTAACTTCAAGGCTCTGAACCTTTCTTTTTTGGCCAAAACATGAGCAATAGAAAGATAAGAATCTCTTGAATGCTTAAAATCATATTCGTTCTTCAACAGGAAAAAGAAATCCAGAGCAGTTTCCGGGTACTTAATTCTCAATTTCTCAAGAATCCCATCAACTTCCGGTGCAGATAAGCCCGAGATTAAAGTATTAAATTCTGGGTCACGGCCAAGACGTTTAGCAAAACCCCTTTTGTCCCCGCAATTAAAGTTAATGAGGCGGGTGAAATTGCTGAAGAGACGTCGTTTGGCAGGACTTCAAGATGGTTAACAGCTGCCAGGGTGGCGTAGGAGAATATGGGCCTGAAGCAGAAGAGGGAGGCAAGGGAATACTTTGGTGGCTTTTTGGAAAGCTTGAGAATTAAGCGATGCATTTAGGTGTTGGAATGGAGCATCCTGGGAAGAGGAGAAGGAGGAGGAGTGACGGGGGTTTTAGAAGGGAAGAAAGACGGAGCACTTAGGGGAGTTTCAATTTCTAGGGTTTAAGGAAACCGTTATTGATTTTTTTTTTTTTTTTTTTGCTCAGTTTCATTTTTCTGCAAATTATTTTGAAGGACTTTTTCATTTACCCCCCCCCCCAATGTACTTATTTAGGAAGAGTCCCTTAAATATGTTCAATTTTTTTATCACCTAAGAGAAAAATATGTATTTTACCAAACCAAAGTCGTAATGAAATCTAAAATACTTACATGTGTGTGTATATGTGTACGACAATGTGAAGTGATTTGATTTGCTTAGTGATTGATATATTTATATATAAATTAGCATGACATATCACATTAAAAAAAAGTAATTTATTAGTTTTTCGATTTATAAGATTTGAAAGCACATGTATATGAGTGAAAAGGGTTTGGCGTTGAAGAGTAATGTCTACATTTGGCATTTATAGATGGTTGTTGAACTTCTTATTGAAAGTAAACTACCTAGACTTTTTTTATGGTGAAATTGACATCTTTTTTTTTTTGTCAAAAGAATTTTGCGTTTGAGAACTTGCTTTGGAATTAAAATTTTGTAAACTTGAATTTCATCTAGCGCTGTAGGAGTCGCACAAGAACAAGATTCATGAAGTATTCGGAAGAAAACATGTCTTACCAACCTACAAAACTACACTCCCAAAGCTTGTTTGAATACATTAGATTAATGCCATTTCCTAATGATCAAGCTTAAAAGACTAATGTGGTCGAGCTCGGCTCGGCTAGATTAACAGCTCTATTTCCAAACCACTCCGACAACTTCAACTCCTTTGATAACTAGATGACCGGCTATTGTAGATTTTTAGCGAAAAAAATATCAAAAATAATTGGAGTCGATTAGATTATATATATATTTCGTTCCACGTGAGTTCAAAATTGTAGGCTCAAGGGATTCACGCATGATGTTAATAGGACGTCAAAAGTTGCAATTTATTTGGTGAACAGTACTTAATTATGCTCGGATGTATTGTCAGCAACATTTCCCTTTATATGTTGGGCTGGATTTTCAGCAACTAATTAAGGTATGAACATCCTTTTCCCATGAACGAGGAAGTGGGGAGATACCCTGTTCAGAAGGCCTCAGCTCAGCTATAAGATGTTGAAGCATGAGGAGTAGAATTGTAGATAAGGTCTAATATATGAGGAAAAGAATGGTCGATGGATGCTATATCTTTATCTATGTTGGCGATCTGTTGCCTCAAGAGTTTTTTTGAGTGCAAATGAGTAGGCATAAAGAATTATGCGGACCCATTTTTCTTGCAATGAGACGAACGCTTCAACCAAAATTGGGATGTGAATAATTGGGTGGTGGCAAGCTTTGAAACTTGAAGGGTTTTAACAATTATGCATTAGCAATTGCTGAAATAGTAAACAAGAAAAGTGGCTACATATATGGTAATTGGCCACCCCCAATTTTTTTCATTGATTGTGATCCTTGATGCTGGTGATTCATGTAAGTCACGACTTTCTTTTCGGGAGCACTTTTCTTTTCATAATTAGTAGTTTGCAAATCCTTTTCAAAGAAGTTGAAGAATTAAAGATTAAAAATAACTCACCTTATCCTACATAGCTTGATTTACAACCACTAATCGGAGTCTGCCTTAATTAACTATATTTTGGATAGTAAGTAATTTTATTAAAGACATTCACTATGTTTCCATAATCACTGCTATAGTTAAGATAGTGCTATATCTATAGTTAATCTGTTCTTTTAGATATGATCAGACGTGCATAATCACCTAAAATATATATTCATACTCCATTTTCCCTTTCTTTTTTTGTTCTAATCATTGTCCTAGAGACCAAGTTTGCCCATCCAAGTATTAAAACGTAGGAGAGGCCCTCTGGTGTTGACTCACACAAGTAAAAATAATATATACTGCTAGTAAATAGTAATGATCTAATCATCTTCTCAGTCACTTGTCCAAAATAATTGGATCTGTTGCAACAATTATGTTTCTGCGATTAGATTCCTTCCTCCCTTAATCTAATTTAGTTCATCTTGCTGACTCCCTTTATCTTCCGAAGCCCAGCTTACAGCTACAACACGAATCAGTCGATACTTTCACTTGGCATATATCTGCTGAACTATGTTACTCTTTATCTCAAAACCTAAAACACGAATATCACTGATCAAGAAACAACATATTTTATACTTATAGGAAGTTCGATCCTTTTTTTTTCCTTGGTCAACTCAGATAGTTTACATCTGCTATTTTCAAATAGTAGTGTCACTTTCAAAGCATAATATTTTACAAATCCGATGTTGTTTTATTGGTTTTGCTTTAGAACTAAGAAGCCAAAGCAGCGCCTTGTAGTGAAACTCACACAGCACCAACCACCTTTTCTATGTATTTCTTCCGAGTCCTGTTCTCCATATAAACTGCTAAACCATCTTTGAAGTTTCTACCAAATTCAAAGCATACACTTCCTTTCGTTTCTTCATTTCTTCTCTACCATGTCCAAGCAAAATCCAAAACGGTATTCTCTGGAGAAGATCAACAAAAATATCAGCAGTTCAAAAGAAAATGAGAAGCAAAGAAGTGCTGCTAGTTTTGTATCGAAACACATGAAGAAAGTGTACCCTATAGGGCTGTACAAGACTTGCTCATCTCTTTCACTTTCTTCTCTATCATTATCCTTGTCTCAAAACTCAAATGATTCTTCCCTCGCGGATTCTTCATCTCAGCTGGATCAAAAGATTGCATTGGCACTCCGTCTTATTGAATCGCCTAAAAGAAGAGAGGTCCCAGTTGCCAAAACTTTTCCAAAAACCTACTACTGAAGCGGCCTGTACAGAACCTGGTGAAGAAGGGTTTAGGAGGTGCAACTGGATTACGAAAAATAGTGGTAAGGCATTATGTGATGCATTGCAAATTTAACCTTTTTTTTTCTCATTTCTCTCAACCAAGCGAAAGCTTACAATTTCTATTCGTATATTACTAGACAATGAAGGATTGCACGTGTAAATAAGAATGGAAGATAATTTGAAATTGTAAGTAGGAGGTGCTGAATTCAAGACCTCCCATTTACAAACACAAAATAAAAAATAATGGAAGATAATTAAGATTTTTCGCACTTTCGAATAGGAAATATTACACTCACGTCACGCTGCTTTATATTCGGAGACACTACCACCTTCAATTAAGGGAACAGATTACTAGTATAAAAGTTCTCGAACACAAAATTAAACTTACAAAAATTTGGTGGATTGATTCACAAGAAAAGTCTGGACATCATTTGTCCTTAGTCTGAGTATGTGCTTTTCATGTGCATATGTACATGTTGGTTCTTATGCTTGCAACAAAATTAAATTCCAACCCAAAATATTCAACCGCTAAATCAGGTTTAACATAGCTATAGTAATTGATTACTATAACAAGATTGGCCGGCTGGAGTAGGACGTGGAATCATTCGTGTGCTCAGTTAACTGAAGACATTGAATTATCAAAAACAATACTATTATACTTGCTTTCCCAAAAAAAAGACATTGAATTAATTTGAGTAAATGCCACTCGCCAGATTCATGCAGCATATGTTATTGAATAGTATGGTTGTTACAACCACTTCGCTGCTCAAGAAAAGCCGATGTTTATTAGTGTAGATATACTGTTGCTTTCATGTGTTTACCAATATGAATTTCATGGTTTCTCTGAACTTAATTAATCATTCACCTCCTATTCCAAAATTCACCATTTTATCAATATTTTTGAAGACAACATTAACATTTTGGCTTGCTGAAGTAGGTGAGTACCAATAACCCTTTTGACTAAATGAACTTCATGTGCAGATAATATTTACGTACAATTTCATGACGAATGCTGGGGAGTTCCAGTTTATGATGACCAGTAAGTGCAGATATTCTTTTTTTTTTTGATAATTGTAAAGGTTGATTGATGCATGCATGGCTGATCATGGGATTCAAGGACTAAAATTATTCTTGTTGAACGAATTCAACAGTCAACTCTTCGAGCTGCTAGCATTATCCGGGTGCAGATGGATTTCAATTGGACAGAAATTCTAAAAAGGAAAGAATTAGAGAAAAATGCAGTTTTGGTACCTAAACTTTGACACATGAGTGGTTTTAGTCCCCAAATTTTGGACGAAAACAAATCCGGTACCCGAATTTTCAAATTTTGAGCACATTTAGTACCCTTGACAATTTTTTTCCAAATTGCTACAAAAAAAAGTCATGTAACAGTCACATGTCCAGCCACTATTGTATAAAAAATGTCAAATGCCATTCTAATACTAAGTATTAAGTTTAAGGACTAATAATGTAATAAAAAAACCTATGGACTAAATAACATCACATGAGTCATTTAAAAAATAAAAGAAGGAAACGATGTAAACTCTGCCAAACTCATTTCTATCTGTGTTCCATCTCTCTCTCTCTGTCCAAAAGAAAACCTAAGAACCAAACTTCAACAAAAATTCAAGTTGGGCATGGCGTGATCTAGCATATGTCAAAGACATCAATTTCTTATTCCCGATTCGTCAAGAAGCATGAATGCAATAGATTCTACTTTCAAAAGGCTAGAATCAAGACAATGAAGACTGATCTTGATAATTGTGTTCTTATAGTTGCTTTTGTTCTTGGTGGTAATCAATTGACTCATGTGATGTTATTTAGTTCTTAGGTTTTTTTATTACATTATTAGTCCTTAAACTTAATACTTAGTATTAGAATGACATTTGACATTTTTTGACATTTTTTATACAATAGTGGCCGGACATGTGACTGTCACATGACTTTTTCCGATAGTAATTTGGGAAAAAATCGTCAAGGGTACTAAATGTGCTCAAAATTTGAAAGTTTGGGTACCAGATATGTTTTCGTCCAAAATTTGGGGACTAAAACCGCTCATGTGTCAAAGTTGGGATACCAAAACTGTATTTTCGCAAAGAATTATTCAGGTATGTTTTGCTTGCATTTCAAGAGGCGCAATCGATCGATACTCGCGAATATATATACTTTCACTTTGTCAAAATTGATCGTACATTAGAAAATGTAATGCTTATATATACTTTGATTTGAGTGTACACTCATTGGATTATTGTATACGGAAGCTAGAGGAACACGTACATTTTTTTTTTTTTTTGGTCATTAACAACCATTTGGGTCCTTAATTAGTTTCCTTCTATCATAACAAAGAGAAATCCAATCAAGGTTTTTTTTTTTTTTGATTTCTTTCTTCTTTACTTTCGTACTGATGAGGAACTGTTTGTACTCGCAGGGAAGTCTTTGCTGGATTTGATGCTAACAATGTGGCCAAAATGGGGGGAAAAGAGATTATGGACATAGTCTCCAACAAAGCACTGATGTTAGCTGAGTGCAGAGTTAGATGCATAGTCGATAATGCCAAATATCAAGAAACTCGTGTAACATCATCAAGGGCAAGTGCAGAAGAGCAAAGGCAGATGTCTGTCAACGTTGTGAAACGTAAGCTAAGGATGAGAAGCCTCCTCCTCTCGGAAAAGAAGAAGTTGGGTGGATTTGGAGCTTTCACCGCTGATTATAGGGGACCGATGCACCATCCGCCCTAGAAACAACTGAGCATGTAAAGGAAGATGTCTACTTAGTCTCGACCTTTGATGGTTAACAGACAAAAGATGTATCCATCATTTTTGTTTTCTGCAGTAACTTTTCTTTTAGCCATTAGTGATTTAGCTACTGTTAATGAATTGTCTTTCTGATGTACTTTTGTTTTCCAGATTTTTGTCAGTTCATCAACCTTTGTCTAGTAGACTTCTATTTCATCCTTGAAACAGAATTGGTTAGCTATAAATTAAGGCGCCCACGTTTCTCTTTGTTGTTCTTCTTCTTCTAACCTTTGTCTCAATACTTAATTACAGTTCAATTCAACTTTTTTACTTCTTTTTTTTTTGGATTTTTTTGAAGGGGTTTGTTTCAAAAACATTTTTTGGAGGAAATTTTGTAGGTAAAACAAAACTTTAAAATGAGTATCATCATATAATAGATGTTGTTGCAAGAGTACCCTTACAAGTTAACCAGTTTTCATAACAAAATACTACTTTTCTTTTGTGATTCAATTTACTAAATTAATTAATAGTAAAATATTCTGATAAAAGCTTTGTGAGGTCGATGAAAGTTAAGAGAGATTTCATCTACTTTGTATTTTTTAACTCACCATGAAAGCACCAACATCAACCCGAGTTTCCATATAATTTTGCTACTATTTAATATCACTATAGCAACGTATATTCTTGAAGCATCTGAGCGTATACCTATGAATAATTGGCCTATTGTTTACACTTCATTTGGATTGGAATGCGACATTGTTAAAAAAAATTGAAAATAAAAATCCGATTGCTGTAGATTTATATCCAAAAACTAAAGTTTCTACTCAAGAAAAAAGAAAGAGTGAATGATGAGAATGATCTCTAAACTGTTCAAAATGATACGGTGTTGTCAGTGAACCTTTGTTTTTTTTTTTTTTACCCAAAAAAGTTTCCAAACTCCTTAAAACAGGTTTTTGGATCGTTTTGTACTAAATCAACTAGAAATGACCTACAATTTAGGCTATTTTTTGCGCCTAAAAAATTGTACATCTTTTCGATTGATTTACCGATTAAATTAGACCATATGTTCCAAAAGGTCCATTTTAAAGAATTGAGTGACTTTTTGACAAAAAAAATTTTTTTTTATTGGATGACCCTACCATGCCTCTTTAGATATTTTGATAACTATTTTCTCCATTTATTTAAAAAGAAAAGACGAAGAGGAATTCCAAGACCAAAATGACATGCTGACTTGACTTTGCGGTATAGCGCTTTGCAAATTCCACCATGATTGATTATTCTCTTCTACGAATTCCACGTGATTTCTGCAAGCAATAATGCATCCCTACACAGCCACCAAAGCAAATAGCGCATTCATTTCCTGTTTCCTGTCCATCCCTCACTTCATAGTCTTTCGTCTCCAATTTCTTCTCAAACTCTTCCCCCACTAGCCTTAAGCTGGCCTACCCAGACCATGTCCACAATCTCTGCAAATGGTGTCCACGTTCTAATCTTCCCCTACCCAGCTCAAGGTCATATCCTCCCAATATTAGATTTCGCCCATCAACTAGCCCGCCGTGGATTGACCATTACCATTTTGGTTACACCCAAAAACCTCCCAATCTTGAACCCACTTCTCTCAACTCATCCTTCAATCCAAACGCTAGTCTTTCCATTCCCGCCCCACCCCTCAATCCCGTCTGGGGTAGAAAATGCCAAGGACATAGGAAATCATGGGAATATGCCAATAATCAGTGCACTTTCCAAACTCCATGACCAAATCATCCAGTGGTTTAAGTCCCACCCCAGCCCTCCTGTGGCCCTCATCTCTGATTTCTTCCTTGGCTGGACTGAAAATTTAGCCCATCAAATTGGGATTCCTAGAATTGTTTTTTACTCATCTGGGGCATTTGCTACGGCGGTTTTGCAACATCTGTGGCTTAGTTTTGAGTCTATTACTAGTTCTATGAGTGTGGTAAATTTTTCGGATTTACCCAGGTCTCCTAGTTTTGTCTGGGACCATCTTCCTTCGGTTTTCCGACGGTGTAGGGATTCCTCGGATCAGGATTCTTTGGTCGTCAGGACCGGTATGGCTGCAAATAGTAGGAGTTGGGGAGCTGTTTTTAATACTTTCGATGCATTGGAAGGTGAATATTTGGAATGGTGGAGGAAGAAAATGGGCCATGGGCGCGTTTTTGCAGTTGGGCCGCTGAATTTGATTGGTGTCCCTGAGAAGGTGGCCCGGGGAGATGTGAATCTGCAGTCGGCTGATGGGCGCAGTAGCACCTTGCAATGGCTTGATGGTTGGCCTGATGGGTCAGTTCTTTATGTTTGTTTTGGGAGCCAGAAGTTACTCAAGAAGGCCCAGATGGAGGCTTTGGCAATTGGGCTTGAAGGCAGCGGAGTCCGTTTCATTTGGGTTGTTAAGCAGTTAACAGCTCCACAAGTAGAAGAGGGATATGGATCGGTTCCTGATGGCTTCGAGGATCGGGTCGCTGGGAGAGGGCTAGTTGTGAAAGGTTGGGCTCCGCAGGTAGCTATATTGAATCATCGAGCCGTAGGTGGGTTCTTGAGTCATTGTGGTATGAACTCGATGTTGGAAGCAATAGTGGCCGGAGTAATGATATTGGGCTGGCCTATGGAAGCTGACCAGTATATGAACGAAAGATTGTTAGTTGACTACATTGGAGCTGGGGTTCGAGTTTGCGAGGGTCCAGAGACAGTACCCGATCCGACTGCGTTAGCTAAAACGATTGGCGAGTCCATGAGGGGGGACACAATTGGGATGGAACTGGCAAAGCAGTTGAGAAATAAGGCCTTGGAAGCTTCCATGAAAGATATTGATGGGCTCTTGAGGGAACTGGCCCAATTGAAGTGAGGGGATGAAGAATGGAATGGCGAGGCACACTATTTAATCAATTTGCTTCCAAGTTCCCTCTAACATCCAGACGCATTCAGCCACTCTCGTCTTATGGTGTTGCTGCGAGTTTTATCTTAAATCGTTTTTAAAATTTCAGACAATCTAATATGTACTTGTAATGAAAGTTAATTTGATTGTATGAAAAATCTTTCAAGTTGACAACATAGGTAAGATAATGAACCCAGACATGCAAGTACATACTACTGGTGGGCCTGAATGGCATAGCTATTGATCATTGCACAGCGGCTTAAATTTTGACCATATGGGTTTCAGGGCAAAAGGGTTCAATCTTATATAAATACATACATGACGGTGTATATACTAACAAGCATTGTCATATGTGTAAAAATTGAAGTTCGAATTCGAAATTAAAATTTGGTGGCATGCATCTACTTGCTAGCGTACAGAGTAGCAGCAATGAGTACAAGATTAATCCGAAAGTAAATAGTTTTCTTGACGCATGAACATTCTGCGAGATCTGCACAATTGACAATCAAAATAGTCATACACAAACACTGGATTCCACTTTCCACCAGTCAATGAAAATGCTCTGTTCATATACTAATGCTGCGATAACGCATGCGCTATAAACAATCACTTCGCCAGGAACAGAACGAGAAATAGTTTCTTGCTGCACCTGAACATAGACAGGAAGACAAGCATAACATAAGTTGCCCAGAACTGACTCCTTAGCACAAAAAGTATAATATCAGACTACTAAATCTGACCTTTGTGCCAAGAAAGATTCGGTGAAGTTTCCTTCAAGACCAACTTTAACATGATGCAAAAAGCCAACTGGTCTAATTTTCAAATCCTCCAGGCTCCTGGACATTATATGCGGAATGTCATTACTACAATGAGAACAGAGCGATCACCACAATCACAAACATGGGCAGTGTTATCAATGATTTCGCAAACAGGAAAGACCAGTTACAAATAACAAGAGGAAAAGAACCTATGCACCTACGCACAAGTAGGTGGCATAGAAAGCAACTGATGTTTACCTTATGCCATGTCAAAAAGATGAAATGTATTAACTTGAGAACAGATATACCACAGACTACTATAATTATCCAAGTAAATGTTCCGGCACCAAAAAAGAGGGGAAGGAAGAAATCAGTAAGTGTTCAACAAAGAAACAGTCTATGATTCTCAAGGGAATCAAATAAAAATTTTGAAAGAAAAAAAAAACTGTATACCTCCTAAAAAAAAGAGCACTACAAAAATGTTAGTATCTAATTATCCAAACTGAATGTATCAAGCAAAAACATCAAGAAATACATGAGCAAACGAACTTGCCTTGCATGTAGTAAAAACCCATGAAGAGTCAGCCGACAAAAGAATTAGTCTTTGCTGGTTTGCCACCACTGGCACCCAACCACAGGTTGGCACTGAATGTTCACCTGCAGTCATATAAGGGAACATATGGAAAAAGGTCATTTTCTTCTTTTCCTTCTTAAAATACTGATTTACTTTCTATTTTGTTGGGGGAAGGCAGGTGCAGATGCCAAGTCCTTAGAAAAAATTTCATGGGGCAGAACCTCACCCTTGTGAACAATGAACTTAATCACCCATCTCTCACGGCTTCAACCAGGATCGAAGCCACATTTGACCATTAAAGCAAATAACTGAAACATGGAATCTATATCATGAATTCGGTATAAATTATTGAGGATCACTGAGCAAATTTGTTGATCAAGGGCAATGCCACACTGCAAGATCAGACGAAGGAAGGCTTTTGCATCACTTATCAGATGTCTTTTGCAAAGTCTATTGACCACAGCACTACAATCTCTGACTGAGACCTGATAACCCATTTCTACCATTTGATGGAACAGCATTATTGCTTTATGTGCATTACCTTTTGCACAAAGTGCTTTTATCAATGTGGTATAAGTAACCTTTGTCAGTCTGACTTTTTGATCTTGAAGAGAAGCCAACAGCTTTTCAGCATCCTTCAAGTTCCCACGGACACACAAAACCATTAATGAGAATATTATATGTGACATGATTAGGCTGAAGATTGCGCAGCAACATTTCATCATGTAACTGGAATGCTCTTTTCATATCCTGGGTTTTACATAAGCTCTGAATGATGATGTTGTATGATATTTCATCAGGAGAGACTCCCTTAGCAAACATGTCCTGGAGTACTCCAACAGCTTCTTTCACCTTTCTTTGTCTGCAGAGCCCTTTTATGACCACTGTATAAGTAACACGAGTAGGCTCTATGGCCCTTGCTTCCATTTCCTTGAGCAATTCAAACATAGCTTGCACATTCCGTTCTTCACAAAATGCATTCATAAGAGTGGTGTAAGTTACAGCACTTGGCACCAAACCATGAGTCTCAATAGCATTCAACCAGTTTCGAGCATCAGCCAGTTGTCTAGATTTGCAGGAACCATATATTAGAGAATTGAATGTGACAACAGTTGGTGTAATTCCTTTCTCCACGATCTTATGATAAAGCTGGATAGCCTCATCCATATAACCTACTTTTGCATAACTATATAACATAATGTTACACAAACCAATATCCTCCAATAAGTCACAATGTATCAAGGTGTCAAAGTATCTCCTTGCCTCCTTTATGGTCCCTTTCTCAGACAGAGCTAACAGAATGGATCGCTAAGTGAAAAGGTTTGGCATGAATCTCTCCAAGCACATCTCCTTGTATAAATGAACAGCATGGTGAAGCCGACCTTGCTTGCATAGGCCATGAATGAGAATAGAATAAATCACAACATCTGCTTCTAGACCAATAGTTTTCATCTCATCAAATAAAGACAGAGCTTCATCCACATTTCCCCTCTTACACAGGCAGCTAATCATAACACCATATGAGATATTGGTTGACTGCATACCCCGTGAAAGCATCTCTTCTCTCAACTTGAAACATTCTTTAATATTGCCTGTCTGGCAATGCCCACAAATCAGTATAGTGTACGTGATAAGATCCGGATATAATCCTTTATACAGCATTAAACTAATAACTTTCCATGCCCCACTCATCAACCCAAGGAGACTAAAACCTTTTGCAAGAGTGTTATAAGTCACTATATCAGGCTCCAATCCATGCTTCTCCATGTCACTTGTAAACTCTAGTGCTTCCTCCATAGAACCCGCTATACATAATCCATTAATAAGTATATTGTAACTGTAGGTGTCAGGAAGTAAACCACATTTATGCATGATACAAAAGAATGACTTTGCCACATTCACAAAACCCAATTTACAGAAACCTGTCATGAGATTGTTAAACCAAACTATACAAGGCCCAGATTCCTCCTTTCCGCTTCTTGCATAAATGCAACTGCTTCTTCAACCAAGGACTGTCTGCACAGACCATCTATAATAATGGAATTTGTATAGCTACTAGGACGAATCCCACTGGCTTTTATCTCATCATACACGTCCCACATTACATCAGTGAGCCTCAAATTGTACAATAAACCATTTAAATGTCATGATGGAAGCCTGAACATTCAAATTCTTCATCTTGAAAAGGACAAAGAGTGCATCATGCACCATCCCAGATCTGGAGTAAGCAAAAGCCAGCATATCCCAAACCGTATGACCGAAATCTGATACCCTGAAGCCATTGGAAAGCAGCTCACAAAGTGAAGGTGCAGAGCCAGAGCCTAACGGAAATCACAAGAACTCTAATAAACAGAAAATGAAAAATGTAAAGAGATATTCTAGCTTTCAAAGCTGATATCGATATTGAAATATTCAGCTCTGAGATGTCAACTAGAGATTCCTAAAAGCACACATAAAATAGCTGCACTACAACACAAAACAAATAATCCAACCAGAAATGGAAGGACACACAATCTGTTAGAGTGAACTCCATGTTTCTATGACATTATGATTTAATGTTTTCAGCTACCACAAGTGTTGAGAGACGATAGTAGAGGGGAGAAGAAGGATGTTACTTACATGGAGCTCTATCCACAAATGCTTTTGAATTCCACTTTCAATTAAATGTGAATGAATCTGAAGTTCCATGAATGTAGAGTGTTTATCCCCTAACACGCAATCTACTTAGCAACAACTTTTTACTGCTAAGATAATCATGGCTAAGCAATCTTGGGAGCTAAACTTTGTTTAACAAGTTACTTTTGCTTCAAAAATTATCTAGAACTAACTTTTCACAACAATATGGCTGCAAATAGTATTAAACATCCCAAGAAATATAATACGGATTTGCTTATTGCAAAGATTTTTAACTTTAAAGCCATTCAATATTTTTTCATCTAAAAACGCACAATATAAGCATGCATGTGCCCCAACTCCATTTTGACTTAACCCAACTGCTTATCAATCTATCCATTTTTATTATTTCTAGAGATATTCGAAATCTTAGTCACTAATCATACTAGAAATTTTCAAAGCCAAAAGCCAATTTAACCCTGATTTTTTCTGCTTCATAAAAGTCAAAATATCAACTTTATCACTTCATTAACAACAACATAATCAAAAACGCACCAGCTTATCTGAAATCCTCCACCATTTACATAATTCAATAGGACAGTAACTAAAAATCACTGCATTCAGCTAATACAATTACCACAGATTCTGATAAAAGCGCGTCTACCACTCAAATTTTTTTTCCCCAATTTACAGCAATGCATTAAGAAAAATGAATTGCATGGTTGTAATTGTACCTTCTAGTTGAACCATTTGCAGCAAATGTAACTTCAAGGCTCTGAACCTTTTCTTTTTTGGCCAAACATGGGCAATAGAAGATAAGAATCTCTTGAATGCTTAAAATCATATTCGTTCTTCAACAGGAAAAAGAAATCCAGAGAAGTTTCCGGGTACTTAATTCTCAATTTCTCAAGAATCCCATCAACTTCCGGTGCAGATAAGCCCGAGATTAAAGTATTAAATTCTGGGTCACGGCCAAGACGTTTAGCAAAACCCCTTTTGTCCCCACAATTAAAGTTAATGAGGCGGGTGAAAATTGCTGAAGAGACGTCGTTTGGCAGGACTTCAAGATGGTTAACAGCTGCCAAGGTGGCGTAGGAGAATATGGGCCTGAAGAAGAAGAGGGAGGCAAGGGAATACTTTGGTGGCTTTCTGGAAAGCTTGAGAATTAAGCGATGCATTTAGGGGTTGGAATGGAGCATCCTGCGAAGAGGAGAAGGAGGAGGAGTGACGGGGGTTTTAGAAGGGAAGAAAGAGGGAGCACTTAGGGGAGTTTCAATTGCTAGGGTTAAGGAAACCGTTATTGATTTTTTTTTTTTTTTTTTTTTGCTCGGTTCATTTTTCTGCAAATTATTTTGAAGGACTTTTTCATTTAACCCCCCCCCCCCTATGTACTTATTTAGGAAGAGTCCCTTAAATATGTTCAATTTTTGCTCACATGAGAGAAAAATATGTATTTTACCAAGCCAAATCGTAATGAAATCTAAAATACTTACATGTGTGTGTATATGTGTACAACAATGTGAAGTGATTTGATTTGCTTAGTGATTGATATATTTATATATAAATTAGTCATGACATATCACATTTAAAAAAAGTAATTTATTAGTTTTTCGATTTATAAGATTTGAAAGCACATGTATATGAGTGAAAAGGGTTTGGCGTTGAAGAGTAATGTCTACATTTGGCATTTATAGATGGTTGTTGAACTTCATATTGAAAGTAAACTACCTAGACCTTTTTTAACTTTCACATATTTAATTTATGTTAAATACAAAACATACTAGTTTTCCTTTGGCCGCTATTTAACCAATTTTTCCTATAAAGAGCTGGTATGTTTCCCATAAAAAACTGGTACAAAACATACTATAAAACCTGCCAGTTTCCCATAAAGAGCTGGTATGTTATGCGCTATTTCTTTTTTTCTTTTTAACTTTCACATATTTAATTTATGTTAAATACAAAACATACTAGTTTTCCTTTGGCCTCTATTTAACCAATTTTTCCTATAAAGAGCTGGTATGTTTCCCATAAAGAGTTGGTACAAAACATACTACAAAACCTGCCAGTTTCCCATAAAGAGCTGGTATGTTATGCGCTATTTAACCAATTTTTCATATTTAAACAAATTTATGAAAATTAAAATAACGTGTTTGAAAGTTGCGTTTTTATTTGGAAGAACGCATTCCTTGGATGCATTTTTCACCATTTGGAAGAGACTCAAAAATCGCCACCCTTTAAGAAGTTAGTTTAAAAACTCCCTCTTTTTGGGAATTTACTCATTGTTAATGCAGCCATTATATTTATTTTCTGGTATTAATTTTTTAAAAATTTATGATTTTCTTATGTTTTAGCAAAAATTCACATAACTATTGTAGTTACAATTATGGAGATGTTAATTTGTCGTATGTGTAATTCTTTTGTTTTATAAGAATTGTTATATCATGGGTAAATTTGGAATTTAATTGCATTTAATTCCGAAACACTCATCAAACCAAGCATCAGGAATTGGAATGATGCTAATTCCAATGTGTGAACCAAGCTAGATATTGGAATGAAAAGTTTAATTCCAAAACCAGAGTCTATGATTCCATTTCCATTTCCGATTCCAATCTGTGAAACAAGCAGCCCCGAAGGTCTACATTTGGCATTTATAGATAATTGTTGAACTTCATATTGAAAGTAAACTACCTAGACCTTTTTTATGGTGAAATTGACATCTTTTTTTTTTGGTCAAAAGAATTTTGCGTTTGAGAACTTGCTTTGGAATTAAAATTTTCTAGACTTGAATTTCATCTAGCGCTATAGGAGTTGCACGAGAACAAGATTCATGAAATATTCGGAAGAAAACATGTCATACCAACCTACAAAACTACACTCCCAAAACTTGTTTGAATACATTAGATTAATTCCATTTCCTAATGATCAAGCTTAAAAGAATAATGTGGTTTTATACCAATAGGTATCTATTTTATTCACATATGTATCACACATACAAAGAACTAACTCTTCCGTAGATTATATATTGAGTAAATGCCCAAAAAAGTCATCAAACTTTTTAAAATTGCGTCGGTTGCTCACTTAACCTTTTTTTTGGTAAAAAGGGTCACCAATCTCTTTAAAACGGACCTTCCAAATAGAGTTGTTAATCGAACAGGGTAGCTCGCGAGCCGAGCTCGACCCAACTCGATAAGGGCTCGACTCGGCTCGTTTACTGAGAAAAATGAGCCGAACTCGAGTTGTATATATACTCGTCTATTAAACGTGTCGAGCTATTCTCGACTTGCTAACAGCTCGACAGATTCGAATAGTAGGGGCATAATCATAATTTCATTATGTATCTGATAGTTTTACCCTCTTTCCTTTTCTCGATAAGGGCTCGACTCAGCTCGTTAAGCTCGGCTCGAGTAAGAGTTTTCAGCCGAGTTTGACGAGTCGATCTCGAACAGTTTTTGAAACTCGAATTACTAATCGAGCAAGTTCGAACTAACTCGATTGGAGGTTCGAGTCGAGCTCGATTATCATGTGCTCGAGCTCGACTCGGCTCGATTAACCGCTCTACTTCCAAACCACTCCGGCAACTTCAGCTCCTTTGATAACTAGATGACTGGCTATTGTAGGTTTTTAGCGAAAAAAATATCAAAAAATAATTGGAGTCAATTAGATTATATATATATTTCGTTCCACATGAGTTCAAAATTGTAGGCCTAAGGGATTCACGCATGATGTTAATAGGGCATCAAAAGTTGCAATTTATTTGGTGAACAGTACTTAATTAAGCTCGGATGTATTGTCAGCAACATTTCTTTTTATATGTTGGGCTGGATTTTCAGTAACTAATTAAGGTATGAACATCCTTTTCCCATGAATGAGGAATGGGGAGATACCCTGTTCAGAATGCCTCAGCTCAGCTGTAAGATGTTGAAGCATAAGGAGTAGAATTGTAGATAAGGTCTAGCTAGGGGGAATATATGAGGAAAAGAATGGTCGATGGATGCTGTATCTTTATCTATGTTGGCGATCTGTTTGCCTCAAGAGTTTTTTTGAGTGGGAATGAGTAGGCATAAAGAATTATGCGGACCCATTTTTCTTGCAATGAGACAAACGCTTCAACTAAAATTGGGATATGCATAATAGGGTAGTGGCAAGCTTTGAAACTTGAAGGGTTTTAACAATTATGGTTAGCAATTGCTGAAATATTAAACAAGAAAAGTGACTACAAAGTAATTGGCTACCCCCAAATTTTTTCATTGATTGTGATTCTTGATGCTGGCGATTCATGCAAGTCACGACTTTCTTTTCGGGAGCACTTTTCTTTTCATAATTAGTAGTTTGCAAAGCCTTTTCAAAGAAGTTGAAGAATTAAAGATGAAAAATAACTCACCTTATCCTACATAGCTTGATTTACAACCACTAATCGGAGTCTGCCTTAATTAACTATATTTTGGATAGTAACTAATTTTATTAAAGACATTCACTATGTTTCCATAATCACTCCTTTAGACCAAAGCTTTTGTTTTTCCTTTTTCTTTTCCTTTCAACAATTGTTCAAATAGTGCTATATCTATATATGCTAATCTATAGTTAAAATAGTGCTATATCTATAGTTCATCTATTCTTTTAGATATGATCAGACGTGCATATATAATCACCTAAAAATATATATTCATACTCCATTCTCCCTTTCTTTTTTGTTCTAATCATTGTCTTAGAGAACAAGTTTGCCCATCCAAGGATTAAAACGTAGGAGAGGCCCTCTGGTGTTGACTCACACAAGTAAAAATAATTTACTACTAGTAAATAGTAATGATCTAATCATCTTCTCAGTCACTTGTCCAAAATAATTGGATCTGTTGCAACAGTTATGTTTCTTCAATTAGATTCCTTCCTCCCTTAATCTAATTTAGTTCATCTTGCTGACTCCCTTTATCTTCTGAAGCCAGCTTAGAGCTACAACATCGAATCAGTCCATACTTTCACTTGACATATATCTGCTGAACTATATTCTCAAAACCTAAAACACGAATATCACTGATCAAGAAACAACATATATTATACTTATAGGAAGTTCGATCCTTTTTTTCCTTGGTCAACACAGATAGTTCACATCTGCTATTTTCAAATTGTAGTGTCACTTTCAAAGTATAATATTTTACAAATCCGATGTTGTTTTATTGGTTTTGCTTTAGAACTAAGAAGCAAAAGGAGCGCCATGAAGTGAAACTCACATAGCACCAACCACCTTATGTGTTTATTTCTTCCGAGTCCTGTTCTCCATATAAACTGCTAAACCATCTTTGAAGTTTCTACCAAATTCAAAGCATACACTTCCTTTCGTTTCTTCATTTCTTCTCTACCATGTCCAAGCAAAATCCAAAACGGTATTCTCTGGAGAAGATCAACAAAAATATCAGCAGTTCTAAAGAAAATGAGAAGCAAAGAAGTGCTGCTAGTTTTTTATCGAAACACATGAAGAAAGTGTACCCTATAGGGCTGTACAAGACTTGCTCATCTCTTTCACTTTCTTCTCTATCATTATCCTTGTCTCAAAACTCAAATGATTCTTCCCTCGCGGATTCTTCATCTCAGTTGGATCAAAAGATTGCATTGGCACTCCGTCTTATTGAATCGCCTAAAAGAAGAGAGGTCCCGGCTGCCAAAACTTTCCAAAAACCTACTGCTGAAGCGGCCTGTACAGAACCTGGTGAAGAAGGGTTTAGGAGGTGCAACTGGATTACGAAAAATAGTGGTAAGGCATTATTTGATGCATTGCAAAATTTAACCTTTTTTTTTCTCATTTCTCTCAACCAAGCGAAAGCTTACAATTTCTATTCGTATATTACTAGACAATGAAGGATTGCACGTGTAAATAAGAATGGAAGATAATTTGAAATTGTAAGTAAGAGGTGCTGAATTCAAGACCTCCCATTTACAAACACAAAATAAAAAATAATGGAAGATAATTAAGATTTTTCGCACTTTTGAATAGGAAATATTACACTCACGTCACGCTGCTTTATATTCGGAGACACTACCACCTTCAATTAAGGGAACAGATTACTAGTATAAAAATTCTCGAACACAAAATTAAACTTACAAAAATTTGGTGGATTGATTGACAAGAAAAGCCTGTACATCATTTGTCCTTAGTCTGAGTATATGCTTTTCATGTGCATATATACATGTTGGTTCTTATGCTTGCAATAAAATTAAATTCCAACCCAAAATATTCAACTGCTAAATCAGGTTTAACATAGCTATAGTAATTGATTACTATAACAAGATTGGCCGGCTGGAGTAGGACGTGGAATCATTCGTGTGCTCAGTTAACTGAAGACATTGAATTATCAAAAACAATACTATTATACTTGCTTTCCCAAAAAAAAAGACATTGAATTAATTTGAGAAATGCCACTCGCCAGATTCATGCAGCATATGTTATTGAATAGTATGGTTGTCACAACCACTTCGCTGCTCAAGAAAAGCCGATGTTTATTAGTGTAGGTATACTGTTGCTTTCATGTGTTTACCAATATGAATTTCATGGTTTCTCTGAACTTAATTAATCATTCACCTCCTATTCCAAAATTCACCATTTTATCAATATTTTTGAAGACAACATTAACATTTTGGCTTGCTGAAGTAGGTGAGTACCAATAACCCTTTTGACTAAATGAACTTCATGTGCAGATAATATTTACGTACAATTTCATGACGAATGCTGGGGAGTTCCAGTTTATGATGACCAGTAAGTGCAGATATTCTTTATTTTGATAATTGTAAAGGTTGATTGATGCATGCATGGCTGATCATGGGATTCAAGGACTAAAATTATTCTTGTTGAACGAATTCAACAGTCAACTCTTCGAGCTGCTAGCATTATCCGGGATGCTGATGGATTTCAATTGGACAGAAATTCTAAAAAGGAAAGAATTATTCAGGTAAGTTTTGCTTGCATTTCAAGAGGAGCAATCGATCGATACTCGCGAACTTTGTCAAAATTGATCGTACATTAGAAAATGTAATGCTTATATATACTTTGATTTGAGTGTACAGTCATTGGATTATTGTATACGGAAGCTAGAGGAACACGTACATTTTTTTTTTTTGGGTCATTAACAACCATTTGGGTCCTTAATTAGTTTCCTTCTATCATAACAAAGAGAAATCCAATCAAGGTTTTTTTTTTTATTATTTCTTTCTTCTTTACTTTCGTACTGATGAGGAACTGTTTGTACTCGCAGGGAAGTTTTTGCTGGATTTGATGCTAACAATGTGGCCAAAATGGGGGAAAAAGAGATTATGGACATAGTCTCCAACAAAGCACTGATGTTAGCTGAGTGCAGAGTTAGATGCATTGTCGATAATGCCAATTGCATATTGAAAGTAAGTTTTGTACATTGCCAATCGATTTGGAATAGAAAAGGGTAATTCAGGTCCAGTCCATAACTGTATATTAATTATGGATTAATTTTCAATGAACTGACAAATTTGAATGCATGACAATTAATTTTAAATTGAATTTAAAATTTAAATTTCATATACGCAGCCTGTATGCACTCAATCGATCCTGCAAGCTAGTGTACAGATGGTTAATCTTATATTAATCCGAAAACCAAATTAATTTGCTAATTTCATACTGCTGTTGCAAATGAGCATTTGCCAGATCGTGAAAGAATTTGGATCTTTCAGCAGCTACATGTGGAACTATGTGAGTTACAAGCCAATAATCAACAGATACAAGCATCCCAGAAATGTTCCCTTGAGGAGTCCAAAAGCTGAGGCCATAAGCAAGGACTTGCTCAAACGTGGATTTCGATTTGTAGGACCTGTGATTGTGCATTCATTCATGCAAGCTGCCGGATTGACAATTGATCATCTTGTTGATTGTTTTAGGTATAGTGAATGCGTAAACCTTGCCGAAAGACCTTGGAGGCATGTTTAATACTAAGTCACACAGATTTAAATTATTATTGTTGTTGTAATTCTTTTAATTTTTAAATTTCCAAGCAATGGCTTTCTTGTTGGATAATTTATTTGTAAATTTATACCTAGAACACATGGGGTTTATCCAATGATGGTTTTAGTCCAGTCACTTCCTGATTGTTGACATAAAAACGCTGAAGAAGCTATTTAACACGTATGATTATATTTTGAGTCAGTTTGATTGGCTTCAATTGCTCCTAAGTCAGCAGATCAGGGACAGGGATGGATACCTTCTCGACCACGTTCCCTAGATTGAAGTTTATGATCATATTTAATCATTCATAATCTAAATACGAAGATGAAAGTTGCAACTGAAGAAATTACAATCTTTAACTTAGGGATGTATTTGAACCAAACTACTCGCGAGCAGCTTGCAAGTAGCACAGTCAAGAAAGCTGAGTGCGAGTCTAGATCAAGTGGCTCGATAATATTTCAATCAAAGTTCGAGTATTATTTTTTTAGCTTCAAAAGCTTGTTGAGACTTATCTAGCACCAAGTAATTAATTAAAAACTATATATTTAGTTATTATATTTTTACTCTTTTAAGTTTGGGAGTTGTATAAATTACCAGAATATTGGCTATGATTTTAAAATATTTATAGGCCATATAGTCATTTCACATGGAAAAAAAACAATTTGATAGGTAAAGAATAAGATTGTGCATTTCTGGTATTGGACAAGGATTTCGAGCTCGATCATACTCGCAAAAAAATCGAGCATAATTAAGTAGATCTCGAATTTTCAAACAATTCTTTGAACTCGAGCTCAAGCTTTATTTTGGCTACTAGTTCGAACTCGAGTTCGAGCAGTGCCTCCCTAGTGTTGAGTTGGGCTCAAGTATGACAATATTCGAACTCAGCTCGACTTAATTACTTTCCTACTTCAACTTTTCAATTATAGAAACTTGAATGTGACTCTTATTTTAATTTTTTTTTTCAATAGGAGAGGGATGAAATTTAAGAAGTGGGGAGGAAGTAGAAGGGTTTAAATCCATGACCTCTAATTCCTGGGATTTCAAACTTAATCACTTGATTAAGGCTTCCTCGGCTTGAATATGACTAAATGAATGAAGATATATAAGGTTTTTTTTCTGCCTTACATGTTAAAAGAATGCATAAACATCTGGAGATAGAGTATGTTTTCCGTCTACTAATTTTAGGTGACTGAATTCTGATTCAGAAAATGGTTAAACATATTAATCACACCATCCTAGCCACAAGCTTACTAGGAGGTGGAGGACAGAAATGTGGATACTCCAATAAAAGGCGACAAATTCATGGTACCATTTAGGAGAGTGAAATGTTCTGTTCCGATCCCAGACCATGAGAAATGTTTTGCTATTCTTGTCGAAGCACAGTAGTTTGGGTTCGATATACAATTGGGCTTTCATGAATCATGATCTTGTTATTTAGGCCTTGAAAACCCTGTTCAACGAAAAGATGTCCCAGATTGCCTATGAGACCTAGTTCTTCATATTCTGTTGATGGCCTTGTTGGATTGCCATTTTCTTAGTGAAGTTTTTGTACTCTGATAAATACATTTTTCAATTACTGTTTTACTTTACATAAATGACGTCTCTATAGTATATTCTTCTAAAAAACTCTAAAAAATAACAATTCAAATTGGCTACTTTAGGGTCTAGACTACTACATATAAGCATTTAGCATGGTCTTTTACCAAAATTTCTGACTTTTGCCAAAATTTCTGAGCTAAGGTAGGCCGAAAATTGCACAAGGCAGTTAACATCAAGACGACAAAATCTTCCGAATGTTAGGCCCCTGTCAACTAATCAGCCTTGTTAGTCAGCTGAATCATCTCTATTCTCCATGCAAAAGAGAACACATAATTGCATGCGGTAATCAGGATAACCAATGACGCCTATATATGCCGATTTTCCAGAGGCACCAGACGACAAAATTGCTCTGCTTGAGCGCATAACAAGGCGGGGATGCATGAGGTGACATTTGCCTACTCAGTCCTGGGCTCTACACCAAGGATAGGACCTCAGAGTCTTGAGCTCATGACTGCAGAAAATGTTTTCTTGGAATGATCTCGATGACACAGATCGCCTATTTTCAGGCCAAAATGAATGATTCTAGTTTCAGTAACGAACGAATAATTCAAATTTCATTAGTCCATTATTATGGAAATCATAAAGAAATTCAAATTAATCCCAAGAATGTTAGCTAGCATTAAGCCAAGCGCAATGTTTTCAGTCCCCCAGTTTCAAGCAAGATGCATTTTCCTACTGCGTTATTTCTCCAAGACAACCTTCAGGCTGCTGCAAATGCAAAATCACTGGCCTGTAGATGTAGGTAACGCATGTATTATGGGCGTACGACTATTCTTCTTGGCTAAAAAGTTACACGCTGTTGCTGGCATGTCTCAGCAATCATATTCTAACTTAATCAAGAAAGATATCTACATTTTCAGCCATGAAATCAAACATAGTAAGATGCAGCTTCTAACAAGTGAGCCTTTTATAATAATTCAAACTCGGTAGTGGAGCTTAGGCTTTTGCTTTCTGAACTAAAAGTTCAAAAGAAAAGTGAGATTACGATCTTGCTTCTTTAATTCATAGCCCAATGCCATACTGAGTGCAGATTTTGGATAGCTTGACCATGCCAAATGTGTTAGGGAATAAGAGAAGTTATCAATTCCAGCTACTGTGGGACACACACTCTCTCCTTCTGTCTCCACATCATCCTCAATTACTGATCTTTTGTACCGTGTAATAATATCTCTGCTTCCACTTTCATGCTGCAATCCACACCTTCACTGGTCTTATGTTATTATACCAGAAGCACATAAGATGGTTCTCTTTCTGGTAGTCTGAGTCAAGAAATATTCAAGAAATCCGTTTGTTAATCATATTTGTACGAGTTCAGGAAGCACTTTATCCTCTTACTGACCTTTTACAGATGATATGTTCTTGGATGAATCATTTTTTTTTTCTATAATCTTAAAATAAATGCCCTCCTTAAAGACATTCTTTTGCTGGAATATACAGGAGGAGGAGGAGGAGGAGCAAAGGGACAATTCTCAGCCCCACTTCTATTTATCCTGTTTCCCTATCATTATAACTTCAACTTCAAGCCAGGAAAAATATTTGCCCACAGCAACACCCCACCGAAAAACAAGTGGCAGTAAGAAACAAAGCAAGGCCAATTATAGATGAGGTCTCCACGTCCATGGCATCAAAGTATTAGTATTATCTTTTAAATTTAAAAATGGCCCTACTGTGCCACCATTTGTAGTCAAAATTATTAGTAGCTTTCTAATCCTCATAGATGAAGAGACCTCTTGTTTTCCTGACAATGACTGCTGATGAAGACTTCCACCAGCCTGATATGCCCGTCTCCTTTCAAAGCTAACTTTGATCTATACGTGCAATGTAGTCCTCAGTCACCAATAACAGGATAAAACCAACTTTTACAACTGTCTCTTACAACTAGCTACTAATTAATCTCCCCTTCCTACTACTCTTATTATGGATTCGCCAACTTTTTGTGATTATCCTTGTTCTGCAATTTAGCAATCACTAGATTTTTTTATCATGATTGGCATGCACTACCACAACACTAGGCTTCAGAATATGGTTAAAACTGTACTGCTACGGCCATTGCCTGTGATCTCACAGTCAGAGCTAAGGTGCTGTGCAACTTTGCTAGTACGAAATCCTAGATAATGGTGTAATCTGGCTTTGGACCCATGCCAATAATATTTCAGCTGCTTTCTGCTGCAGAATACACTGTTAAAACTATACAATTTTTTTTATATAATATTTGTTTTCCTAACAGGAGAGGAGCGAGATTTAAGGAGCGAAAAGGGATAATAGAGATTTGATTCCAAAACCTCTAATTTCTGAGTTTCTGCCTTCCTAAAATGGACTACTTTTTTGAAAAAAAAAAATTTTTCCATCAAGTAGTAAAGCTTAATTCTGTGTTATGGATTGCTTGGCCAACCTCAAGAAGGGTTGCTTGGCCAATTACACAGAAGGGCCAAATCAAGCTGAATATGATCAGTGGGACCTGGTCATGTGAAGGTTTTATTGCTTCTTGATTCAGTCAGCATCGGTCTGAGTTGTCTTTGTGCAATCTATTGAATAAATCCCATCAAACAGCACAAGAGAAAATCAAAAGAGATATTAAAGTAGATTACGTTCGGCTATGACAGACATTTCATTTTCATTCGTCCACCCAATAAAGGAAAGAAAGGAGCAGAAAATCGCTAATTGTATCATCAAAATTACATAATACGTCAGAATTGATCACCAGCTGTTTATAAGAAAAAAAAAAGGTCACGAATGCAAAATATCCTCAATTGATGATGGAGATTGATTGATGGCATTTGATAGCAAAGTTAGAGGGCAACAAAAATATATATATATACAACAGTGGACCGAAAATTATCCCACTTTTCAGTTGCTGTTTTTCCATTAAAATCTTCCTTGTAATTTGATCAGACAGCAAGAGGACTAAAAATTCTCCACGCACTTCCAGACCTCTCGTTAGAGCTTTCCTTCTTCTTTTATCTCAATCCAAAGGCGCATATTACATTTACCCCTTTTAACAGTCTGAGAATCAAATCACGGCTACAAATAAGCCACTGCTCAAGTCTCGTCAAAATGCAAACAAACAAATAGAATGAAATGGAAACATGTGCTCCACAGTATATACAAAACCATGCTCTTCCTTTTTCAGATTCATTCTACAAATTATTTATCTAACAAGCCCTCTGAGGAGTGAAGTTAAAAGCAAAAATGTCAAAAAGAAAATACAAACAATTCTAGTCGGCCCTTTTCACTCAGCAGCCTCCAAAGCATATATTTACAGGACTTATAATGCTACTCACTGCTTCAACAACTTCCACCAAGAAAACCGCGGATTCAACCTACCCCTAATAGTCTCTCACTCCCACTAGCCTGCAGTCTTATTCTTCAACCTCGATGTTGCTCATAACGACTTATGGTATTGGCTCTATCTCAAAACTGACAAGAAGTCCCAAGCCTCTGTCTCTGCCTATGGCCAAGAGTTATAGACTTGCGGTTAGCAAATGCTGGACACAGCAGCTCCTGGAACTTCTCTAGAAACATTGTCCATTCTTCATCATTCATATCTGCCAGCTTCACAAAACTCGCACTTACAGGAAGCTGCTCATTTGCGCTTCTGTGGCCAGATGATGAACTAGTTAAGTAGCCGTACTCTGGTTTTGTCCCAGAAAACTTGGAGAATTTCTGGTTTTTTTCACCAAAACTGGTGTTCTTGAGCGACATGGATAACTTTGAAATGTTCGAGTTCCTTGCAGGCCCCAAAACACCTACAAAATCATCCTCCTCTTCTTCAACATCACTTTCATCTTCCTCCTCAACACTCTCATCCAGTTTAGAAAGTGGAGAGCGGCCAATTACACCACCAAATCCAAAATGAAATGGCGAACCAACCATGAAGTCCTCTGAGACCATTTTTGGATCAATTTTATATATATCATCTTCACAGTCTATGTCAAATTGGAACTCCTCATCATGCCCTTCAGCCTTGGGAGATAGCATCTCCCTCTCAGCAATGAGCCTTCTGGCCTCAATACACACAACCTCAAGCTCACTGGGTTCCTCATCACCACCCCGAAACTCCCTGGTCATCATCTCACCAATCTCAGCAAGACAAAGCCCATAACTAGCAGCATCTTTCAGGAAAATGGTACAGAGGACCAAGACGCGAAGGCAAGCTTCTCGAATCATAGGTAGCTGAGTTCTAAGCATCTCAGAGTCCCTAATAGGATCAAGTTTTTCTATATACTCAAGCTCATCATCTGAAAACGGAATTGAAGCCTGTGGCCAATGAATCCACTCAAAGTATGGATCCTCCAAACTTTCTGGCAAGCAGAGGCCATGATCAATAGGAATGAGTTCCACTTGACCAAACCTCCCAACACCATCAAGCTTCCTAACTAAAAGGTTACCTGCATGTCTATCTGTGTTAAAAATCCTAACATCTAATATCCCGATTCGATGCACAGCAGCAACTGGAAAGCTTGACGTTCCATGGTCACTTGCATCAAAATCATGCGGAATGAACTGCTGAAAAGATGCAATCTTGCTAACAAGATTCCTGTTCTGAGGCTTGCTACCGCCCACACCATCATTGACATTGAATATTGAATGTGTAATTTTCACCAATGCAGTGGGTGGTACATTAGCAAAGTGGTCATAATCAAGAAGATAAGCAGCAACCTCTCTGAACCCGGTTTCCCCAACTCTGACTGAGCGTTTTAACCCTGGCTGACCAAGAGCTTTCCCAACAAAACCTTTTGGATTGTTCGGTGCAAATGGTTCCTCGTCAGTTGGCTTCACAATGGCAACACTCTCCCCCCAGTTGTTTCTAAAGTAATAAGCACCGCCAAGCCCACTATGAACTGGGAGAGGATCAACCCCTGCCTTGATCGCCTTCACTATTTCCTTAACAAGTTGTTTAATTTTGGAAAAGCTACCTGAGTGCCCCAATATCTCAATGGGACCACTCTGATCTCTATGTTGGATATCCCTCCCAGTGGGTGAGAGACAGGGAGTCGAAGAACTTCTGTGCAGCAAGTTCCGAGTCAAGAGAAGAGGGGAATCATTTCGAATGGCACTAAGGTCGTTCTTCAACACCATATCGCCAAATGTCAATGAGCTCTCCTCAGTTGGAACATTGAGGGCCAGCTGCAACCTCCTCTTCACAGTATGTGCATTGTCGCTTCGATCCAACTCCATTCCAAGTACACAACCAGTGTCGGTTTGGACAAAAACACGTCTCCTCCCTGCAGCTTTCCCTTCCATCCTATTGTTCCCGTGGTACTCCCCGGCAATCGGACTTTTAAAAACTGCCCACAGCCATTTGAGTCTGAACAGGACTATCCAAGTTAGGAGACATGAAAGGAAGAGAGAGACCAATGGCTCTCACAGCCGACAAAAGAGATGGCGCAGAAGAGCGCTGCTGCTCCTCTCTCAGTCGAGCGCCAACTCAAAAGCCCGATTGTGACTGAACCACAAATATAAGCGGTGCAGAAATGATCATCAATTGGCAAATCCACACCGAAACCAAAACTCAGCCAATGAGAAAAACAGAACAAAGCAAGGACTGACGACTACAAGAACCGACAAAAAGAGAAACAAATCCCGACCACTACATCGAGAGAGCCATCTGATTGATTCGGATAATACAAAACGAACAATCTGTAAGAAGAAACACAATTAAATCAAAAACCAACAAAAAAAACGTGGATCTGCAGCACTAAGAACTCTAAAACAAAAACCAAATACCAGCATATCAAAAATACAGCCATCAGGATTCCAACACTAAAAAGGTCTAATTTTGAAAATCTCACCAAAGTAATCTCTCTGCGGTCTCTACTTTCCAAATAAGAACATAAATACAATGAAAAGTGCTGATATGTCCATACTTGCAGGAAAAGGTCACTTCTTATCATATGCTACAAAGTTACAAGATCCCATTACTAGGTTTCTTGATTTTCCTTTACATATTCTAGAATCAGTAAGAAATGACAAGATCTTCAAAATATAAATACCAAGGCCTTGGATAGTGGTACTTTTAATACTCAAACGACTAATCAATGCAAAGTTTTCAAATTCCTGCCAAGCTCCACTGCATAAGACGCGTCATTTACGCGTTTTACAAACTTAATCCACTGAAACTGATCCAAGTAAATGATCTACTTAACGTTTAAATCCAAAAACTTCCTTCCCTTTTACTTCTTGATAAAACAAGAGCCACTCCCCAAAACTACACTCACGCATTCAAAAATCATCCTTTTCCTAAAAAATCGCACACTCTTTAATCTTATTACTCATATCATGCATTACTCACATTTGGATTAATCAGATTAAGCATGCAAATCCAACATAAATCCAATCAAATCACAAACAAAGCCCCCAAAAAGGAGGAAACAAAAGAAACCCAGAACCCACATTAAAGAACAAGATAAATTACAATTAATCAAATCCCAGATCACCAAGTTGATCATATTACTCACCAGATGGCCAGATCTGAGAAGCAGCTCCACCTGTTCCCTCCTATGCACCTGGCCTCCCTCCTCTCACACACCAAAAAGCGAAAAAGAGAGACTGTTGAACCCAATTCAGATTCAAAAGTCCCCGCCCCACTAATCCAGCAACCGAATCAGAACAAGTACAACGGCTTTGCAATTCCAAACCTCTATCTCCAATTCCTCTTCTTCTGCACTGAGCTCTTCTTCTCTCGCCTTTTATCTCTCCCAACACTATTATTTTCGTCCTGGCACTGTATAATATAGTTTGCAATCAGTATCAACAATAATATATATATTAATAGGAAACAGATCTCTTTTTTTTTTCCTTTTTTCTTAAATTTTTTTTTCTTTTCTTTTTTGGGTTTTTTCCAAGAATGTTCCTTCCAACTCCCCTCTCTCACCCCTCCACAGCTACAGTGGGTAATGTTACGGGAATCATGGTTACTGGATTGACTAACCCTGGCTACTTATTCTTGCAGGAAGACCGAAGGGTCTGGAATGTTGGGTTTCCGCCGTTGGATTGAAGTGGAAGGATGAATCTGAGACGTCGATCAAGGAGGATGACGTGGGGATAAGAGATTGGGCCGTGACGTGGCGCGGGCAGCGTATATAGACTGCATCTCATACCCGTAACAAATCGGGGCAGTACCTTTTCTGCGCTCTCAGGGCCCTAGACTAGTTAGTAGTATTTTGTGCTTTAGCAAGATGAAATTACCAAAATATCCCTGTGTATTGGGATAATATCCAAAAAATCGTCAAGAGCAGTTTGACGAGTTACGAGATTTTGAGTCGGTGCGTCGCGTGAGCTACAGTAACGGGGGGAGAGGAGGGGTGGATCATAGTATCATACGGATGATGAAGTGAAAATTGTGAGATCAGGGATCACGGAGGACTTCACTCTCGGGTGGGGCCCACATGGAGTGTTCTTTATCTTTTATTACTAGAGAAGAGAAAGGGTTTTGTCATTTGTGATGGTGGGGCCTGATTTGGTTGAATTTGTTATTTATTGGTCAAGGACCTGGAGGACACGGCAGTGATGAGGACTTGAATTCTTCTTCCTCTTCGGTTCTTTGATCATCAAATCAAAGGGAATTATGGAGAGTTTGGAGGTTGTTGAGTTGTTCCGATAACTAAGGACATCAGTAACAATTACAAAGAAGCTTTTGGGTCATTTTCTCTAAGCTTTGGTGTCATTTTCTTTCTTGATTTGCCAGGATTAATTTTAAGAATGTTGGTTGGTTTTTAACTAGAATTTTAATAGTCAAGTCCAAAAGTGAATAAAATTTTGAAAAAAGAAAATATGGCATGTATTGTTAAAGAGTCTAACAACAATCATTATTATTTGTTAATGTGGGAATTTTTTTTTCCTCAATTTATAACTAAACAAGAAAAAATAAATAATAAATTCCCCTAAATTTTGACAAATGTGTGGATTTCAATCTCTGCTCTCTTCAAATTGAATAATATTTTCCATTTTCTTCTCGGTAGACAAGGGACAAAATTTAATAGGATTGTATGGATGAATTTTGTCTCAATAATATTTCCTCTATGCTTTTTTTTTAATTAATTTGAAATGGTTCAGCAATCTCCCATAATTTAATTCTTACTTCTACTGGTGGTCTTGGAGAGTAGGCCGGCTTCTCACGGAGTTTACATAAAACTGTCAAGTATT
Organism: Coffea humblotiana; assembly: GCA_023065735.1. Taxonomy (NCBI): domain Eukaryota; kingdom Viridiplantae; phylum Streptophyta; class Magnoliopsida; order Gentianales; family Rubiaceae; genus Coffea; species Coffea humblotiana. The sequence continues at coordinate 4,411,277 of CM041218.1, read as the reverse complement.
TGAAAGTGGTAAGAATTATTTATACTTTTCCAAAATTTCTTATTTCTTGGAGTGGCATTCTAAAATTTATTCAGTTAATTACTTTTCTTTTTCATTTTAATTGTTAGGTGAGAAGTCATTCGGGTTGCGTGGAGTGGATGGAAATCCAATGTGGTATCTTATTTGCTTGAATCTTGCGCGCAGAAAAAAATATAGCCCGCTTAAACACATGCAGGGTATCTTTTATTTACAAAATACTTAATTAATTGTGAACCGTTAAATAGATATCTAAAAGTTTTTGCATTAACTGAAGAAAACTCCAGTCCAGGACCTTCCGGATTCTATCTTCCAGGTAGCCTAGGTGGATAATCAATCCGAGGCATAATACATAGGGTTGCCTATTAAAGTGCATAGTATTAAACAATTAAGCATAGTTATTAGGCAAAAAATTATTAGTGCCTATTAAAGAGCCGGTTTGTCTAAGGGGTAGTGCTCATTGTGCCCTCTTCAATATGTAATTCAAGTGTTAAGATTATTTAGGAAAAGTGCATAAATTTAAGTGTATTAACAAATGACTAATAGGCACTCATCAGAAAAATCTTGGCTTCATTTAGATTGAGGGATTTAACGAAATATTTGAAATTCTCTCAAATCCCTCTAATTGTTTGGATTATTTAGGATGTATTTGACTTTATAAATCACAAATTATTATAGTGTTTAAAATGTATTTTGATAATTGATGAATTATAAATTCACATACCTCCTAAATAATCCAAATAATTAGAGGGATTTGGGTGGATTTCAAATCTTTCGTCAAATTCCTTAATCCAAACAAAGCCTTTAAAGAATTTAATCCTCTAAAAACCCTATCCATCTGTACTTATTGGAGTATCACCAAGTTCTTTTAAAACTGCTTAGGGAGGCAGCAAAAGATCCAAGAAGCCACTCAAAGTCGCCGAGTAGTTTGCAATATTTTATGTATTTGGTGGAATTAATTATTGAGGAAGCTTAACTATTCTTGCATATCCAGTTCCCAACATTTTATAACATCCAGTGTAACTGCCAAGCTAATAAGTCACTATTCTGACTAAATCAACGCCTAGTTTTATTATATCCGTGAAAAAAGGCAAAGTTGTTTGCAGGTATGAGATTTTTTTTGTAGTGAAGCTAATATCAGCATTTAGAGCTACAAAATAGGTACATAAAAATTGGAATTTTATTTAGTGAGGATTATCTAAGCAAATTAATTCTTTCGAGTCACGCCATCATGTTGTCAACTACGTAAAGAACATACAAATTTTGGCCCCTTCATTTGAGAATTTTGAGTCGGCCAACTTTCTAGTTGCTTAACAAAGTCTAAAAAACATTTACAAGTTTCTTCCCAAAGAAGTAGAATTTCTATTCAGTGGATGTTGTTTGTCTGAATTCAATTGCACAGTGTCGTGTAATATGAGATAAATAAAAAGATTATTGAAAAGATAAAAAAAATTGACTGGAAATTGTAATTGTAATGTAAATTGAGAAAAACATTACCATCGAAACAACTATTTTCAAAAACCGCTTTTATTTGTTGTTACTAAACCTTGGGCCCTATTTGGCAAGTGAGTTTTTTTTATGTTTGTCTAAAACTTTACTGTAGTTTACTGTAGAAGTTTTTTAAAAATTTTTTGAAGTGTGTAAATTTTTTAATATTTTGAAATGTATAGTTAAAAAACTTTGAGAAGTTTTTTAAGGTTATTGCCAGTTAAAGTTTTTAAAAAACTTGTACAGACAAACTTGGCAAAAAACTCAAATGCCAAACAAGACCCACGTGTCATCAAACTTCCTTCTTCTAATCTCATCGACATTTCACTTTAGTTTACATGAAATCCATATAGAAGCATTTCACTATTACTCAAAAGCAGGCATGATGGATTGATAATTCGGAATTAGGATTAGGTGAAATTTATTTATATAGTTTGGTAAATGTTTAATCAAGCCAGCTTAATGCATTGCTATCCACATCGCGGGAAAGGGGCCATCTTTATTGATTTGGAGTCTCTTACTCAGACGCGGCAAACCCTTGACTTTCGTTGCTGGATCCAGCTTAGTACTTAATCCCTAGAAAAAGACATTATAAAAGTCGAGTTTCTGATTAAAACTCTTGCATGCATGGCTAAATCAGGATTAAGCTTCCTGCTTTGTTAAATGCTCCTACCGATATAATCAGCGTAACTCGAACAAATAGAAAAGTTTCACGTATGGGAGGTTCAGGTGCATAGAGTTTATTACTCATTCCACATGAACATTTTGTTGTGACATTTTGATTCATTCATTTTTCTTTTCCAAATGAACAGCATTTAGAGGTAGAAGATTAATTTGTCTTGAGGTAAAACCAGTTTAACCAATATATCATAAGTAAATAACAAAACTAGTTTAGTGGTATGAAGCACCATTGAAACCCTAGTGATCATTGTGATCGTATGTTACATGCATTTCTCATATATAAATTATGATGGAACTTTCTTGTGTTATTTATGCATGATAGATACATTTCTTGGGGTGATAGGTACATCAGCATGAAATATCCTCCACGAAGCTAAAGAGAGGGCTTCTGGTGGCAGTCACGAAGTAGATTTATTCTCCTCACATAAAACTGAATAATCTACATGCATGCTAATGCTTCCTCACAATGTCTTTGAAATACGTTGAGCTGCCCCTCAAATGCGACCTATCTCATACATATTTTCGTCTCGATAGGCGTTGATTGGTTTCAAAGTTTCAACATCTCGATCAAAGTCGTGGAAAAAGTTCATGGAAGAGCCAAAACATCGGCTATCTCGATGTTGCAATAGGAAAAAGATAAGCATGTCAATCTATTATTTGGCATGCGTCACTAGCAACATTCAAAACTTTCACCTTTTTTTCCATTTCTTAGGTACAATGGATTGACTTCCTAATGATGATCTTATTCTAATTTCTAGCCTTGTAAATACGTAAGATGACATATATAGTTAATTGCTTCACATCTTCCACCATACTAAAAGAAATATATACATACGTGTGTATATATAGTGCCCTTTATTAAGTACATTATGTATGGAACCGGAAAATTTACATTGAAGGAGCTAAGTTTACCATAGGTCGTCAAAAGGTTTATTCTTAAAAGATTTTTTCTTGAAAAATTTCAAATTTTGGGAGTAAAAAACCTAAATTTTCAAATCTTGAAGTGTCGTGGCCTCTTTCTCCATCCCCTTTAGATCTGTTATGGTAGTAAATATTTTGATCTCCCACTGTTTTACGTACAATACATTTAATCCTTAAACTAAGCAAAAAATTTATCGAGGAGTTAATTTCAATTTGATGCAATGAAAATTCAGTTTTTTCATTTATACTAAAAAAGCAGTTAAATAATTTCGTTTTCAATTTGATGGCAATGAAATTTCAGTTTTTTGTTATACGCAAAAAGTAGTTAAACAATTTCATTGGTGAAAACACACCGTAATGGTTCATCTAGTACTTTGAACATGTAAAGATTCTTACCACTAGATCAATTCACAGTTACCGATACAAGTTGATTTAGTTGGTAAGAATGAATTAATTTCTCATGAAAAAGTTGTGTTTGAATCTTGTTGCCAACGTGAATGTTGTATACAATATGTAAGAATTTCTATAAACGACTTATGCTCCTAATAGTTAGTTCTGATTCATAGTGGTGATGAGAGTCGAGGTTTACCTAAACTTTTATTATAAAAAAAAGAATAATTCATAATATTTTGTGTGACAACTATCTAACCTACTTATATTTCTATTCTTACTCTATGAAGAAAACTTAAAAGACCTGTATAAAAATTGAGAGTGAACCATCAAATCAGACAAGTGCACTGCTTTAAAAAATGACTACCATACTTCTTATAAGACTGGACGGGATTTGAACCCCATCTTCGTACGGAAAAGGTTTAAAGGGGCTCTCGGAGCCCTTTAGCCGTATAACATCCTTTGACCGTACTGTTTTGTGTTTTTCTTCTTGTGCAGTTCAACTGATACGGGTGGAGATGGCCTTTAATTGCAAAAATGGGAAGATATATTTGTGGAGCCAACAGCGAAGAATAAAAAATGGGTTTTTGAACGGTGGAAGGCGGCACTGTTAATGAAGCTTGTTGGCAAAAAGGCCATGCAAGGACGCCAGGACGGTCGCGGGTTTCATAGATAGGCTTTCTTTTGGTCTCCCTAGGCGCTGACTCATCTGCACGATTTTTCTGACTACAATTTTTTTTCATTTTCCTTTTAATCATTTTTCTGCCAAAAAAAATTAGCAGTCCCTCTAAATGTTACCATCATTAATTCAGTCAACGTACAAGCCAAGACTGCACGTGATGGTGACTGGTTGTTGATGTCCGGTGCTACTTTTAATTGCTACTTTTGATTCTTTTTCATGTATCTGAATTCTGTTCTGACCGGTTGGCATTATCCTGCCACGTTCTTGCATGGCCCCACTTGTTCTTACATTTTTTTAAAATTTTATTTTATCCTTATTTTGAGTACCAATTTCCCATACCCATGTTTTTTTTTAGACGCGATATGTTTATTTCTACTCTATATTACGAGAAAGAGAATAAGGCTAAAGGAGGGAAATTAAAGAGAATTGAATCACTATCGATCTAAACGGATGTTACACACCCGTTAATAAAATGTTTCTAAAAATTTTGAATTTTTAAAATGCAAGTTAAGGAATACATCCAAATAAAGGTTTAAGACTCTTTTGAGGGTCAATTACTCTAAAAGTAGTTGGTTAATTTTCCATAACCATGTGCTCCTGTGTTTTCTTATTTTTTTTGTGGCTAATTTGATTAAATTGGGTCACGGATGGCCTTACTGTTTAAAACTTAGTACTACTACAACTTCATTAAATGCTTCAAACCAAGATTTCTTCCCCTTTTTTTTCTCCGGTTATAATTTGGATTTTTTATGTGTTATTAACCGACTTTGAGGCAAAACAATTTTGGCCCATTGCATAATCAAGTCTCTTGATGATGAGTTGAAAAACATAGCTAGAACTAGAAGTTAAGCCGAAAAATGGTTCGAGTACTTTTGGACGGTTCTATGAATTCTGTCCGACAGGCGGAGGCTGATCCTCTTTTGACAATCTCAGGTATATATGAATGAGAATCGAGTAGATGCTCTGAAACCGACCGAAAAAATACCCCAATCCGCCAGGGGATTTGGACCCTTCCCCCTGCAATGTTTGCTTTTCTTTTTTTCTCGGGATTTGGAGTTTAAGCAACCCTTATTCTTGAAAATATGTACTAGCATTTGCTACACTTTTGCGTTTTTGTTTTCTTGGATTATAAATAATGATGCTTGACTAGACAGATTACCTAAATCCAGTACACATCTCGAATCAGTCGATTTACTACCATATCTCACCCACTGATTGAGACTAATTTAGGCTTTGCAAATTTTAATAATTTGGACATTGCTGTGTTTGGATTTGTTGTTATTTTTGTTGGTGGGATCTAATATTATTGAACTTCAAAAACAATTTTAAAAAAAAACACACACAATCTCGAATACACTACAAAAATAAAATAAAATTCTAAATTTCTTTTTCTTTCACACACCACTAGAGGTGCAAACGAATCGAGCGGCTCGATTCAAACTCGACTCGAGCTCGAATAATATCGAGCTCGAGTTGGTCGAGTCAGAGTCGAGCTCGAGTTCGAGCTCAAAATATTAAACTCGCGAGCTCGAGTATATATATATTTTTTTATTTTTATTTTTATTTTAATAGTAAAATTACATAAATATCATTAATATTTTATTATTTATTAAGAAAAAATATTATTTTATTTATTTTTTAAAAAAAATAAAATAATTTTTTTTATTTTTTTCGAACTCGAACTCGAGCTCGAGTTTCAAAATTGCCAGCTCGTCGAGCTCGAGCTCGAGTTCGAGTTCAATGAAATTAAATCAAAGCTCGACTCAATAAGGCCAAAACTCGACTCGACTCGGCTCGTTTGCAGCCCTACACTCCACCACCATTTCTCCCACAACCGTCCACCACCAGAGGTCATCAAGGAAGGGGAAGGGGGAGGGGAAGTCGAAGGACGAGGAGGAGGAGAAAAGAGGAAGGATGACTATCGATGGTGGTGGGCAGTGGTTGGTGATAGAAAAATTTTAACAAATTTATAAAAATATATTCAAAAAATTTTAAATTTAAAAAACACTTCAAAAATACCGAATGCAAATGAACCATATACATAAAGTAGAATTTTCACATACACTGTTATAGTAAAGTATTTGAAAAATACTCCAAAAACACTTAATCCATACGAAACTGCTATTTTTTCTATCTTTTTTCTTTTTTGCTTTTTTTTTCTGACATTAGTCTTAAGCAATTATGTTTTGTGTATAATAAGATTGAATTTTTTCCAAATAATTCAATCCAATTGGACTCCGAGCTCTTGGATTATAAGTGTCATAATTCAGACGACTAGACAGATTAGCCAACACTAGTAAATCACCTCTAATCAATCAATTTATATCTGCCACCATCTAATTGGCTTTTCAAAATGTTAATAACTTGGCCATTTTAATTTCGAACCACTCTCTATTCTACCTTCATTTCTATTGCATTTGATCTCCTAGTTGTACAAAAGAACTCTTTTAACTTTTTTAGGTGAATATATATATATATATATATAGAGAGAGAGAGAGAGAGAGAGAGAGAGATGTGGTATCCAAATGAATGTAGCCAACGACAGGTGAATAATTTGATTATCCGGTATGGGTGGAGATGGAACAAGATACAGTTCTACGAACTATGAAGATAGATTAATTTATGGAACATGGTCTGGACCATTTATATGCCTTGTTTTCATAAGTAAAAACAAGGGGGACTCACTTGGGCTAAAATTCGCTCTTTGTTTTCCAGGGGCGGTCAGGTCATGAAGTCGTGAAGGCACGTGGGTTCCAATTCTGCGCCTGTTGTTTTGGGTGTTCTGTATTATATATACTGTATTATTTAGCCGTTTTTCTGGATGCGATTCATTGTACGGCTACAATGTTGGTGTTTTTTGTTTTTTGTTTTTTTCTTGTTGGTTGGATTTTCTTGTACGTAATTTGGTTTTCGACATTATTAACAAGGAACAAATTCTATGTGCGTCCCATACCCGACTATTTCCAAAACAATGACCTTTTTCATTTTCTTCTTCTTTCTGCAATTTGCTGAACCATCATATTTATACTGATAATGTTATCATGATAATAACTGCAATAGCAATAATTGGCTTGCACAAAACTACTTGTATAATGCATAGTCAACCTGCTTGTGAGCACTCACTCTTGGACTAGGGTTTTGGGCAGATTTTTTTTAAAATAATTTTTGTGAGTAATGTTCAACTGCAGCTAGGGGTGGCAATTTCTGACACGACTCGAAAACACGACACGAATCTAACACGAAATTAATGGGTTTAAGTTGAGGTTTCGGGGGTTCGGGTCAGAATCGGGTCGAACACGATGAATCCGAAAATAAAACAGGTCGATTTCGAGTCAACCCGTGGTGACCTGATATAATCCGATATGACCTGTTTACAAATTAAAAATAATTTAATAAACATAAAAATTATTTTATCTAACTAAACTAAATCATTCTTTTTTTTCAAAGGCATTAATTATTTAATTCTAAATGAATTTATTTAACTTGTGTGAAGTTGAAATTATTATATTTGGACAAATAATATATTATATTATTTTTTACTTTTATGCCATTTTAATTTATTTTATATTTGGTTTAGGATAAAACACTTTTACGGTGTTTAATTTATTTTAGATTTGGTTTGAAATTATTTATTTAAATTTTTATTACTTGATGATGTAATTAATTTTGTGAGAAATTGATTTTATTAGAAATTACAGTGATAAATTAATAAATTAAAATTAAGTTTCGAGTCATTTCGGGTCAACCCGCCAACCCAAAATTTTCGAGTTCGTGTCAGGTATCCTAACCTGTTTCGGGTTGGCGGGTCAGGTTCGGGTCAACGATTTTTTTGTTATGCTCGGGACTCAACCCGACCCATCAACCCGAACTCGACCCGATTGCCACCCCTAACTGCAGCTAGGAAACAGACGTTGTGAACATTATCTTATTTGAGAGATTTAAGGATTTTATGAAAAAAAACCCAGTAGGAAAAATGCAAGAAGAACACAAATATGAGAAAAAAAAGAAGAAGTTTGATACGTCTACTGATGATGATTAATTTTACTGATTGCAACACTTCTTTGGAATAAGGAAGGTGACATAATTTGGTTGACAAAGTCTCTCGGCCAACCAACGTATGAAGGGAAGGGGAAAACTACAGTGTAAGATGGTAACGTTTCCAATATCACATATTAACTTTTATTTATGTGATTCATCTATTGCATTTTGGCCAAACCTTGATGGAGCATTTGATGTGACCATAAACTGAATATTTATAATTCGAAGAACTCATTTACTTTGACGTGCACATATTTTTATTACATATCGACTCATGTAGTAATCAAAAGATTAATTTCACATCTCCAATGTTCGCATATATAGTGCGATTTGAAACTTTTTAAGGACTTTTTCTTCTCCTAACCTTAATCTTGGCAGTCAACCCATGTACAAAAGTTTCAATTAGAAAAAAGAAAAGTTGTTACGCTAAAGAGTTTTATCAAATGTATGAAAAGAAAAAAAGATACATTTATGAACGTGAGGCAGAAGCCCAAAATGGAATAATGGGTCTCCAATTTTGGGTTTACATCCAGAAGAAAAAGGGAAAACTTTTTTTTTTTTTTTCAAAGTATTTCAAAGTATCCCAACCCAAAAGCGAACACTTGTACGTTCCAGGTTCCTTTCTTGTACGATGAATTTATATGTTTTAGTGTTGAACACCGCGAAAACATCCTGGACCAGAGCCCAGCCCGTCATCAAAATTTTCGTTTATTCAGAATGTAACTCACTTTTAATATATTATTTAAAAAATCTTATTTTTTTTTTTAAAAATTTTTGATCAAATCATGATCGCGAACCTTTATGAACAATTGCAATCCTTGCCCCATCTCCTATAGGGCTAGTACAAGCAGATCGGTGCCTTAACCACAAGTAGATATTTTGTTCTGCAGCTTTAATAATTGATCCAGATGGATGGGGTGATGATGACACACTAAATTATGATTATCATTAGATTATTTCTGTACTATGATTCTTAACTTTAAGTTGAAGCACTTCCCCCGCTCATGTTCTACACATCCCAAGGATATGCATGTGCTGTGTAATCTATGAAGAACATGTGTGCTTCCTGTAGTAAATTCATAAAGAATTTATCATATTAACAATTAGCAACCGGAACTACTCATTGTTGCCTGCAACTTGAAGAGTAGGCTCCTCATGTTGATGAATAATAAAAGCTATTCCTTTGGGAAAATCTTTGTCTTAGCGCCAGGGCGACCATGTTAAGGATATATATTGTGTCTCCAGGCCCAACTTTGACCAAGGCAAAATCTGTCTGTGGAGGCCCGTTCCAGCTGAATTACGCCACCTGAACTGGGCCGGCCTACACTTCCAGCTATAGAGATGACTTGGGGGTCTAAATTAGCCGAGTCAATCACGAGTACTATTTTGCTCGCATAATTTATCGGTGCTCAAAATTGAACACAATTGAATATTAAATTTGATGCTTGGGCCCTTCTAATTATCCAAAAGGGCAAGCATTTTAGTAATTTTCCATAACTATATTATAATTGTTGATATACATGTGTACTATTGAGTTGTTGAGCAGCATTCAAGTTGAGTAATATCGCCATGCTCTAAAGCTGGCGACCCAACACCAGAAAGGAAACAAATCCTTTGGTATAGGCATCACAGCTGTGAATGGCGCAAACCAAGGAATTACAGCTTGGTTGCTAAAGGAAAGGCAAGCAGGGAACAAAGCTCAGGGCACTGCAGAGGCAGTGAGGCTTTGTATGATCAAAGCAGCAAAGAAGGGATGGAGAGACATCAAGATACGAATTGAGGATAGGAAGCTGCTGGACCAAATACGAGCTGGAAAAGTCAGGAGCTTAGAGTCAGCCACTATAATAGAGGACATACAAAAAATGATCTCATGGTTTCGAATGTGCTTTTTTGATAGGTTAAATGAGAATATTGATAACCTATGCTACAGTTTGAGCAAAATTGCTCTTTTAAACTTTTGTGACATGGAGTGGAATTACCCCACCCCAGAGTGCTAAATGCACTGATGTAAAAATAGGAGCCCTTGCTCCAACATTGTATAGTTTGGTTATGATATAAAATTTTCGGGAAAAAAAAAAATCGCCATGCTCGAGCCCAACTCATAGACGTTAATGAGTAAGCTTGATCTCAACTAACTTGATTTGAACTGAACTCGAGCGCCTATCTAATTGGGCCACTAGGTTTGTTGATAGCCCCACAGAATGACCCAAACTCCGGTGGTTCACAGAAGCTTGCCAGAAGGACAGGTCAGATTCTACTTTTCTACTTGCTTGGTCGCGACGAACCTTCTTTTGGACAAATCTTATTGCTTACCCTTGATCCCCAAGAAATTTTAGCAGTATATAATCCTGAAAAATGTCTTCCCGCAACTCATCATCCAGCAAACAAATTTCCAAAAGAAATCTGATCAACAACAGAGCAGCCATTATTAGCTTCAAAACAACTTTCCAAAAAAGCCTCCGCCATTCTTTTTGCTATCTGATTTGAACTTGCAGAAGATTTGTTAGCACTTAATACTACGGGAAGATGAGTAAGGGTAAGAAAACGAGTTGGTACTCAGCAGTCTTTAGGTCATTCACCTCGTGCTTTAAGGCCAAGGCAAATGGTAAAGAATTCACAGCTTCAACCAGGATGCCTTCTACTCCTGAGGCAGCCAATATAGCAGCTGCTAAGCATTTCTCTAGTGCCCATAAAACGAGTCTTGGGTGATATATAGCTTTTGGTGACAGTTGTTTGATCATCAAGAATCAGATGTCTATGGCTATGGCTATCGGTGCTTACAAGGAAGAAAACATGGAGGGGGCAAGTGTTGGACAACGTTTCCAACTCTTGTTCCCTGCCATGTGAGACGCATGGAGTATGTAATATTTTCTGAATCGACTTCCGGTCCCAGTTTGAAGTAGTATCATGCTCTCCTCTCAATCTTTTCGGAGGAAAGGTTTTCTTCCTTTGGGAATAAATGATCAAGATTCCAGAATGTGACATGAGAGGTCGAGGGCATTGGATATTAAATTATGTAATCCAGTACTAACTATAAAAATTTCGTTTGTTAAACTTTAATTATCGTGTGGTTTATATTGATTTGTAGCAATTTCTTTGTTAGATTAAGAGCTTTGTAATGCGCATTAGAGCACTGTGAACTTGAATTACCAGCAACTCTAAATCATTGCACTCTGAGCGATTTGTAGCTATCCGAACGAAGTATTGGCAATTTTTGTAATTTGGTTAATTAGTTGAGTTGCTAACAAATTTTCGTCAAGCGTAAATATCAATCTACAGAACCCTAATTTTAGCGCCTAACAAATTCCACTTTATAATTAACAACAGACGAATATTTTTAATGTTGGATTCCTCACCCATTCAATTAGCAGATTTTGATAAAAATTAGACAATCCAGACCTGTAGTGCATCTTTGCCCTGAACAGTAAATTCAATAATTCATGCTTTTCAGTTCATAGGTTTTTTTTTTTCATCTTCGTTCTTTTACTTGGTTTTTGCCACAGCTGACCAAAATCACTTTCCAAGAAACTGGTTTTAGGAGCTAGTAAAATGTTTCAAAGCATACATGGGATAAATAGAGGGATATATGTGGTCAAAATGAGCTCAAAAGAAAAAAGGTGTCATTTTCTGCTTGGTTACTTGACTAGTCGCATTTCAGTTGGACCAAACCGGCTTCCAACCTGATCTTAGTCCCTAAGAAATATAGTCAAGGTTGATGACCATACGTCTTAAAACAACTCATCCAACAAGCAAATTTCCAAGAAAATTCTTGTCAGTTGTTTGTTTGGATTGCAGATTTTCAAAGAAAATTACTACGTTTTCTGTAAACGTATTTTTCAATCATCTTTTTACCTCTCATATATCAAATTGTTACAATAATTTTTCTACAAAAATTTTAGAAAAATGCAATCCAAACAAAGCAATTTCTTACTTCGACTGTTTCTTTTGCACTTTTTCCTGTTTATCTGATTGAAATTTGTCGAGTCTGTGTTGGTAACCCCCAACCCCCCCCCAACCCCACAAAAAAAAAACATGATAATTAAGGATTAGAAAATGATGTAATTGAGAAGAAGGCAATTTTTTCAAATTCTAATCTCATTCAATTCCCACTTCACATAAGAAACCAATATAGTCCTTCAGACCTCTTTCTTTTTCTTTTTTTTTTGGCAATTTATTTGGCATTCTTTTTGACCAATAATGGAACTTATTTTGCCGTTCCGTCCAACCATTGTATAAGTGGAGACGTTTGAATGGGAAAACCAATTATGCTAAGCTTTTAAAAAAATTGGAGTTGTATAATATATGGTTTTCATTTGATGGTGCACAAATCTTTTTTATAAAATTTTTCTAAAAAAAATGAGAAATTTAAGGTTGGTTTTCGATTAAATTCACTTTCTACGAAAGTAAGAAAAATGATATCACGAGCTAAAATGTTGCCAAGCAAACGCGTCCTATAAAACGAGGTGAATGTCAATGGTCAAACTTGGTTCACAAGACGAACTACTGAATTTCTACTAGGTTGATTTCTAAGATACTTCCCTTGGACTTGGAACTGCATTCAACTTGATGTTCAATCTTCACCCCCAAGAAATCTTAGCTATATAAAAGCTAGGCTGATTTATGTCGACTTAGCTCATCCAAGAACCAAACATTCAAAGAATTAAATCTTTAGTATCACACAACAGATTCGATCTTTAGTCTTGAGAGAGGGTACGTAATCTCTATTCATTTTCTTGTTTACTTGATCAAACGAAAGTAGCCCAATTTGTCTGCACATTTAACAACATAGCAACAAGAGCAGTGAGGATAATAGAATGAAGTGGTACTCAGCAGCCCTTAGGTCATTCAGCTCGTGCTTTATAGCCTCGACTGAGCATGAAATGAAGAAGGCTTCAACAACTGCAGTGCCTCGCACTCCTGAGGCAGCTTTGGTAGCAGCTGCAAAGCAATTCTCTAGCGCCCATAAAGTGCAGTTTGGCTAATTATTCTGTCACAACTGTTGCAGCAACGCATCTCATTTCATTGAGAGCGCCATGGGGTAATTCAAGTGGTTAAAATCACCATTCCTCGAGTAATTAGCCCTTCTTGACTCCCAAAGCTAATAAATGGAAATAAGCTGTAATCAAATTATTACAAGGAATAGGTCCCAGGCGTGTTCTCTTCATTTCTTGTTATTCCATTGACCAGGGGCTGAGAGTCCATGACAATATTTTGGTTGTGAAATGCCTGTATCCTGCACTAAGAAAAAGCAAAAATTAGTACTCCATTTAATACAGGAATCAATCATACTTTAAATACTATAACTGCTTTATTTTTTGTTGCAAATTGTACTCTCTATTGCTTAAATTTACAAGTGTTTGTGCCATTATCGCCCCACGAGCTGTGTTATTCCATTACTATTCAAATTACTCTCTAATTCTTGAGTTTCTCAACCAAAATCAGAGATCGATTCATTAGACTCGAAGCTCTTGATATGATATTTTTGAACATGTGATCCAGCAAAGAAAATTTTGCAAATGGCATTCTAGAATGCTAATCATGATCTAATGAATTGGTTACAAGAACATATTCATGAGTATTAATTTGTCCCAATAACAATAAGAGAAAGCTTTTGTTACTTTGGAAGAAATGAGAGTTTGAGTGGATTGGATATTAAATTATGTAGGAAAATAGCAACATCACGGACAATTATCATATTAAATTACGGACAAATGCTGACCATTCATCCATGTTGAAGGGAAAAAGGCTACGTCAAACCAGTCAAATTACACTTATCCCATTCTTGTTCTCATCTCCCTGCAACCCATCACATCATCACCTCTTCCTCCTCGTCATTCTTCAGCCACCACTATAACTCCTCTGCCACATGAAAAAATTGAACGCTCAAAAAGAAAAGTTGGTAGTTCAGATTAGTTTAATTCCATCAGTGGCTAATAGGGACTAGAAGATGAAGGGAATATGTGAAGAGAGAGACTGCAAGATTAATGGCAAAGCCTCAAAGTGGAGGAAAAATGAAGGCAAAGACAGTGGATTTGTGGTAGGGAGGAAAGGAATTAGGTGGGTGAGACGGAGTGAAATTGGGAAGTATCAGCAGGGCCACCAGCATAGGGGCTGAATTGGGTGTGCAAGGTCCGTAACGTGTGGTTTGTTATGTCGGTGCATTCCGATTAGATATCAAATCAAAAGAGCAAATTATAGACCTTTGGACCGTTAAGTAATTTATGCGTATTTAAATTCTTTTATATTTTTAATTTTAGGTGCCTTTTGGACCTTAAAAATTATTTTTTAGGATTTTGTACATTCTTTTTATATTCTCTTTCTGTTAATCTGCTATTCCTTCACCCGTGGACATAGGTCAATTCGATCAAATCACGTAAAATTCCATAATTCAGCCGGTTTGGATTGTTAATTTCTGGAGTTTTTTAATAAAATAATATACCGTAGCAATTTAATATATGTTAAATAAAAATAATTGAAAAATATATTCATAAAATATATAAAAATATTTTAGAGAAAAATGGGAATCTAAACAAGGCTGCTTCCATTCGTAGTGCTAATCTTTTGTTTTGTTTTGCCACTGCTGCAAAAATCGCTTTCCGAGAGAATGTTTCAAAGCGTATGTGAGGTATATATGTAGTAAAAGTCAGCTCAAAAAGAAGGAAAAAACATATGTGTGTAATTTTCTCCTCGGTCGCTTGACTGGTTGTATTCATCTGGACCTTTCAAAGGATGGCTTCCAACCAGAACCTAATCCCCCAAATAATATCGTCAACTTATGATCAAAATTGATGTTCATGATACGTCTTAATACAACTCATCCAGCAAGCACATTTCCAAACAAAATCAACCTCATCATATTATTTTATTGGCCCTTCCAAGGCAGCCGAGTTGGTCTCACTAAGGGTTAGTACACCCGAGATCTAGTGTTTAAACCTTGTCATAAAAATGAAAAATAGTCCGACAATCCGAATAAGGGTTGTAATCTGAAGTGGGGCCAGGTCCTTTTTTTCGACAAAATAAATATTATTTTTATTGCTAGTCATTTCAATGTTTCCTTCGTTCCTTTTCTTGTTTTTCCTGATTGGAAATTCATCAAGTTTGTGTTAATAGGAAAAAAAAAAAGTAACAATGATAGAGTTTATTTGCCCATTCTATTTAATCGATATATAAAAGGAAATCGAATTGGGACAACGCGGAAATGAAAACCAGAGTATAATCTATGGTTTTTATTTCTTGGTGCACAAACTTCTTCCTTTCCTTGTCACTCTTTTTCTTTTCCCCCCGATGTACAGAGCGGGAAATGAAGGTTGGTTGTCGTTAAAATCACTTTCTACGAAAGTAAGAAAATAATATCAGAAGCTAAAGTGCTTCAAAAAAATCAAAGAAAACGTGTCCTGAAACGAGGTGAATGTCAATGGTCAAATTAAGCTCAAAAGAGGAACCATTTTGTCACCATCTACTAGCTTGGTTGCCAAGATAATTTCCTTTGGACTTGAAACTGCATCCCCAAGAAATCTTAGCTATATGTATGTATAAGGCTGATGAACATGCCTACTTAGCTCATTCAAAAATCAAACATCAAAAGAATTAAATCTCCAGCAGCAGATTCAATATTCCTAGTCTCGAGAGAGTTTTATTTGTTCATTTTCTAGTTTATTTGATTAAAAGAGAGCAGCCCAATTTGTTTGAACATTTAACAACATAGCAACAAGAAGAGTTGAGGGTAATACAATAATGAAGTGGTACTCAGCAGTCTTTAGGTTATTCAGCTCGTGCTTTACAGCCTCAACTGAGCATGAAATCAAGAAGACTTCAACAGCTGCAGTGCCTTGTAACCCTGAGGCAGCTATGGTAGCAGCTGCAAAGCATTTCTCTAGCGCCCATAAAGTGCACTTTGGTTAATTATTCTCGTCAAAACAAGTTGCAAGAGCAAAATCTCAATTCATCGAGATTATGGATAGTTCAAGTGGTCAAGATTCTTGACTCCCAAAACCAGCAAAGGGAAATACGCTGTAATCAGATTATATAGGTCCCAGGTGTGCTCTCTTCGTTTCTTCTCATTCCAGTAACCAGGGGCTGAGGGTCCATCGCAATATTTTGGTTGTGAAATTGTACTGTATTCTGTATTAAGAAGAAGAAAGATTAGTACTCCATTTGATACAGAAATCACACTTGTAATAGTACTAGTATTGTCTACATTTTCGGTGCAAATTATACTCTGAATTGCTTACATTTACAAGTGTTTGTGACATTATCGTGCCACGAGCTTGTGTTATTCCACTTCAGTTCAGATCAATCTATGATTCTGTAGTTTCTCAACCAAAAATCAGACATCGATTCGTTAGACTCGGAAGTTCTTGCAATGATATTTTTTGAACATGCGATCCAGCAAAAGATAACTTCGCAATTAATGACATCACCCTGCATTAGGGTAATGGTGTTCTACTTCCTTGTTTTATTCAAGAACAGAAGTCAGATTCCACCAGAATTATTGAAACTTCGTAATTTTCCACTCAAACTACCAGAATTAACAAAGCGTTGTGGCAGCCAGTGATTGCATCTAAGTCGATCATTTACAAAACATTAATACTGCCTCAGCTTCCTAACGAATGTGCTTATCTTAGATACCAACAATCATTAAAAATCCCAGGCAAGCGTGCCATTTGAAATATTCATGTATCGTGTTTTACTTCGTGCTGTTAATTATGCATCCCAGAATCAAGATAAATCTATACCATGCAAAAATATGTAGTACATGGTAACTGCAGTTTAGTTTCCGGGTATGTATTTCATAACGTATTTGGTATTTACCTTCTTAAAACTCCAACGGTTGTTGAAAGCAAGCATAGGAGTTCCAGAGATGAGTCTTGAAGCCTTATGCCTTCAATAGTGTGCTGTTATCTCCGTTCACTTGCGAATTTCTCTTGCCTTCTCCAAAATGTCATTAATTCATTAAACTGCAGCAAACATTAGCATATGATTATAAAAGGAAAGACAGAACAGCATCTCATGAGAATAAACAGCAGCAGAAGTTTATAAAATTGGGGGAAAAAAAAACAATTGAACTAGACAGCAATGTCTTTTATGAGGCAGAGTGGGTGATGTACATTCTTTGACTTGTAAGCTGGAGTTTGGTAAAATTAACTCTCACACTCAATTCAATTAATTATATTGTGCAAATGCATAGTTTGAAATAAATTGTGCTTACAATGTAACAGCTCCAGAGTCCAGACAACAAACTTGTGATTGGCCAAGTATTCAATAGTGGTCTACAAAGATTGTATTTTTGTTCTAATTTTAGAAATCTTGAAGGCTTTTAATTTTTGTTCTAATTTTTGTTCTAATTTTAGAAATCTTGAAGGCTTTTACTGTTGCTGTACAACAAGTTACTCCAGCACTAAATTCAGTACAAGCAAATACAGTTTTAAGGGGAATATGATAATCAATTTAAGCCCTGAATGCCACTATGCATAACTGAATATTGGTACAACACTTTCAAATATGAAAAGAATCTCAGCTCCCAAGAAAACTAACCGGTTTTCGTTCATGAATTTCTACAGATTGTGGATGCCAAGTTTGCCACAATTCGAAATGCCTGCTGCTCGTCTGTGGTGTTTCCGGTGTCTCATTTTTGCTTTCTCCTGATTCACCGGGATCGAAGGAAAACTGAGATGAATCCATCTCCAGGCTCACCTGCTGCTCATTTAATTCTTGATGATGATCCCTTCCTTGTGAGGCTTTTGTCTGACACTTGGATATGACCTTAAACAACAATAAGGCCCAGAAGAGGATACAAAATACTGGAAACAGTAGGACTAAAGAAAGAAAGAGGAAGATCAGAGCAGGAATTATCCAAGGCAGAAGCATGATTCCTAAAACAAGAACGACAAACAGCTTCAAAAATGACGGGAAGGTGAAAAATGACAAAAAGGTGAGGTCGTGCAGGAGATGCATTGGTTAGCCAAAACAGAAAGCTAGGCAATAGACAAGAAAATGATTTCTGTAAAGATTCCATGATTTTCTTGTTCCATTGTAATCGTATATGATGTGATATGCAGCTGCTCCAGTGATGTTAGTGTGAAAGGTGAAAGATGAGTTTGTGTACTATAATTTGACACGTTTAAGAAATGCATCATCCGAACTTCGGAGACTGCAAAAACATTATTTGGGAATGCAGGTTAGGTGCCGTGACTTCAAACTGTCAGCATATGGCATTGAAGGAGGAGGGGCAGGACGGTTGGAGAGTCATGGCCAAAACTTGGCCAGAAAAAATGTTTTGTATATTAATTTTTATATTTTATGTGAGATTTATAAAAATTTATTTTACAATTATACGTTGTTAAAAGTTTATTACATAATATACATACAAATCTGCATTTTGCACAAATCGTTTCGAACAATTTTCTAAGGAATGTTTGAATCCCTTGTCCCGCGTTGAATCACTAAAAGATTTTCCTCTCAAAAAAAAAATCCCTAAAAAACACACGATATCCCAAGCACATGATGTATACTTTCGTCGACATGCTGCACGAGAATGACTTAAAAAAAGAAAAAGTCTAAATCGATGACCTATGTTGTATGTCCCAAAAAGAGTTAATTTTATTTTGCACCCTTCAACTATTATTATTTTTTACTTTGATCCCTAGACTATCAATTAGAATACTAGCCCTTAAATTATATCAGGAATTTGATCATTAAACTTCTTTCTTCTCTCTACTTTTAGAAGTTTTTTGGGTTATTGTTTTAATCTTTTTGTACTCACTTGACTAGTATTCTGTCAGTTTTTAGAGATTCCATTAAATAATTGTTCTTAAGTGGGATAGTGTTCATAGAATAGAGCCTAAAATATCCTAATTTATAATTCAGAGACTAAAATAAGAATTAGTATAGTTGAGAGGTACAAAATGGAATTAACTCTCCAAAATATTGGAACAAAGTCGATAAGAAAGCAAGGATTGGTTTTGTAAAATTTTTTTTTTCCCGGGTAGTCCTTCCAATGATCCAATCTACTTAGTGCTAGCTAGCTTCCTTTTGTTACGACATTTTCACGAAGAGGTGCTGTAAAGTTAGTAATTGAGAAAAATTTCAAATATCCTAAATCTGTTTTCAATTGGATACATTGTGAATCAGATTTGTCTTACTAAAATTTTACGGACTAAAATTGTACATATACTAATTATTGGTAATCAAATTTGATTTTGCTAAAACTTTAAGAATTGTAGACTAAAACTACAACTCCGTATGGATTCCCCTCTTCTGCTCAAAAACTATTTTTGTTTGTGGAGTCTATAGTAAGAAAAACTCCAAAAAACAACTTAAAAAACACGCAAATTCAAACACCTAGAAACAACAACAAAAAAAATTAAGTTAAAAGAACTCCCATTTTCTTCTTCCAAACGCTACCACCCACCCATCACTTTCCGCCACCGCCACTGCCAACACTTCTCACTCCTCTATTGTCATCACCATTTCTCCTTCTTCTCATCTCTCCCCCTCTTTCTTCCCTTCTCTTCCTTCCTTTTTTCCTCTCTCTTCTCCTCACTTTTTGCCTCCCCGAACTCCTGTTTTTTCCCTCATTGCATTCCCAATCTCGGGTCCGCGATTAGATTTGGTCGCAATCTATGACTAGATAACGAGCTGCAACCAATTGCCATGGAGAAAGGAGAGGGATGCTGCGAAAAGGGAAAGGACAGGAGGGGAGGAGAGGGGGAGGGGGAAGAGGAGGATGGAGGGGAAGGTAGGGGAGGAAGAGGAAGATGGAGAGGAGGAGAGACAGAAGAGAAAGGAGGATAGGGGAAGGTGGTGATAGCAATGAAAAAAAAGGACAGTTGTGTTGGCGGAGGGTGATGGGTAGGGTAGTGGGGTTGTGATAGGATATTTTTTTAAACAAAATTTAAATTTTATAACACTCCCAATATATCTACAATGTAGGTCGTATTTGACAAATGAATTTTAGGGTGTTTGTCTAAAACTGTAATTTACTGTAGAAATTGTATAAAATTTTTTTGAAGTGTGTAAATTTTGAATGTTTTTGAAGTGTCTAGTTTAAAATTTTAAGAAAATTTTTTAAAGTTACTATAATTAAAGTTATTAAAAAAATTTGTAGCAGACAAACTTGACCAAAAACTTGCTTGCCAAATAGGCTCATAAGATTTTGACATACATTGCTATTATAAAATTTTTGAAAACACTCCAAAAACATTTAATCCATAGGAAGCATGCATTGGAGCATGCATTTTCCCTTGAAAATGTTGCATTATTTGCTCGATCCTCCAATTAGGCTTCACTAATTGATTTAAATGAAGAAATATAGGGAGCCAAAAAAAAAATTAATTCACGAGGTTTAAATGGGCTGGCCCTCATCCTAACCAGTTCCATGTATCTAATTCAAACTACCAACTCACCTTAATTTTTTGGCTAAATGAATCACGTGACTCACGGGTGCTTCTCCATTTTTTTATCTTTTATTTTAAATCGGAGCAGTTAATTGCATTTATATTTATAGACTTTCTTTGTATTTACTACGAGTAGTTCTTGCTTCTTGGTGTTTATATGCTAATTAACAAAACAAAATACACGTAAGAAAGTAAATACAAGACAGTGACTCTTCTTCTTATTTTCACTGGTGGTAAAGATATGTTATGTATATGCAAAGAAAAAAGAAAAAGCCCTTTATAAAAATAATGAAAGGGAAGAAAGGTGAAATTAAAAACCAGCCCATTTCTGTACTCTGGTCATCATACCAAAGCAAAAGCCGGTGCATTAGTGGTGTTGCGGCCACACACGCTCACCGGAGCAGTGGGCACCCCAGTTCAACCAAATTTCTGGAACCCACTTGCCAAAATTAATCAAATTCTCTCCCAAAGCTCCAAAGTCCAAACTTTACCATAAAGAAGTAACTTTTTGCTCCTCTCTCTGGTTATAGTTTTGGGTGTTATTCGTTATTTTTGGTTTAGTTCAGCCGATATTCTTGTCTAGATCTCTTTTTATCATTTCTATTCTAGCATTTGATTGCATAGATTTTGTGGGTTTGCTTGATTTATGGGTTTTATGCACAGAATCAGCTTATAAGAATTGAATCTTGGGGAAAAATAGTATGAAATCTGGAAAGGGTCATCAGGAAGAGGAAGAAGAGGAGGAGGAAGATTTTGGTGCCAAAAAAGACTCCACACCATCCCAAAATAATCCCAAAGGTGAATTTTTATTTTATTTTTATTTTTTTCCTTCTTTTCCAATACATATATAGATAAGTAATTTTTGACGGCGGCCATTTAATTGTTCTAGTCTAGTTTCAGGATCACTTGTATTTCATTTTAGTGCAGTTTTTGATAGATTGGCCCCTTTTATAACTGGATTATTGGGATTTTGTTGAGAAAAGAATTGACAATTGGCTCTTTTTTGGAGTTTCAGAATTATGACTTTTTTTTGGATGAATTGGTAGGAGTAGATGGGAAGAGCAGTGATAAGGCAAATGCAATGAGGTCGAAGCATTCAGTAACAGAGCAGCGAAGAAGAAGCAAGATTAATGAGAGGTATGCTATATTTGGTGGCTTTTTATTATCTGTTTATTGTTTAGTAGTTAATTGGACGAGTTTTAATTGAGTCAAATGTAGTTCTAATGATCAGTTTCATGAAATCTTTAACTCCTTGTTGGTGTAGTTTCGAATTAGTTATGATACTTTTCTGAAGACTATACCTTTAAAGGCCAATGTTTGATGTGGCTACAGAGTGATAAAATGATCAAGCTGCTTGATTTATCGTAGTCAATCTTCATTTACATAATCCTTTCTTTGTCAAGAGAAGATGCAAGAATTTGAGTTTTAGTAAGATGCCTTTCTTTTGCTTACCGTAATGCATGGTGGTCATGAGACTTATTGAGGACTTTTTGGATAGGTAGGAAGGTTAGAGAACATTCAACTTCCAATAGAGATGAACTCTCTCTCATTATGTGTTTTAAGCCTTTTTGTTGCTTGAAGATGGGGGTGTTTTTGTGACAACTTGGTCAGGGATGGGAAAAAAAATCTGGGCTCCAATAAAAAAAAAAAAAAGGATACTGTGTAGCATGTCTTACCTGTTCCCCATATTGAATGACTAACTTGAGGTCTTTCCTTCTTTCTCTCAAGTCCCTGTAAAGGAAAAAAGTGTCCTTTCTTGGTCCTGCAGTTTCAGATAATCTGTTTTTGTAGTTATTGGAGTCCACCTGTAGCACAATAGCAGAACGCTTTTCTGTCTTTTTTTCTCAAAATTCCTTGTATAAATAAAGATACATTTCACTGAAGTTGCAAAGCTATTGAAATGCCAATCCCCATGAATAAGTCAGCTGCATTGGTGTTCTAAGAAGGGCTAGATATGGCCCACATGGCCATATCTAGCCAAACACAGCATGTGGGGCCATGTCTTTTCTTGGTCCTGTGGTTTCAGGATAATCTGTTTTTGTAGTTATTGCAGTCTACCTTTAGCACAGTACCAGAATTCTTTTCTGTCTTTTCTTCTCAAAATTCCTTGTATAAATAAAGATACATTTCACTGAAGTTGCAAGGCTGTTGAAATGCCAATCCTCATGAATAAGTCAGCTGCATTGGTGTTCTAAGAAGTGCTAGATATGGCCCACATATATAGCCAAACACAGAATGTGGGGCCATGTCTTGACAATTGTGGACTCTTTGTGCATGTGTCAAACACAGAATGTTGTAAGTCAAAGAAAAACTCTACTTCTACAGTTCTGTTTGGCCTCTTTTCCTACTTGCAAGTTTTCTAGCTTTTGGAGTGGATGTTTGGGATTTGTGTGGGATTATGCTGTTGAATCCTGACCTGGGAAGTGGAACTATGTCATATAAATCTTCTCATTAACAAATTGATAAGGAGATTGTGGAATGAAAAACTTTGGATTAATGCATTTCCTTTTGGGTGAAAAATCAGCCTCTGCTGGGCATTGCCTTCACTGTTATATTAGTTCAAGTAGTACCTAGTAGCAGGGGTTGACAAGCAGGAAGAGGAACTGACAGAGATGCAAGTAAAAAATAGAGTGTTAACAGGATTCATCCAAAATTAGTTTAAAGCTCCAATAGCATTCAATGGTTTATCTACTTTGATTGGTCAAAGCTGTTCTAGGTGTGAAATGAGACAAGTTATTCTGAAGGCATCAGAATTGTGGAGTTTCTGGCTTTGTGTATGTCTCGACGTTTTTATCTGTACTTGCGGCATTTGGTTTCCTGGCCATTATAGTTCTTGTAATACGTGTAGCTCTTGTTTTCTTCTAATGTTTGGTTTTCACCAGGAGAAAAAGACTTGGTCTTTCCTGTGTTAATGGTGGGTGCAATAATTGTGAGCATGTGAGTAGCTTATATTTACTGCTTTGATCTGATTTTGCTATTGTTGCTCAAGTTACCATCAAGAAATTATTGGTTGGCTGTCTTTAGAAGGGCAATTTCCTCCTTTTTCTTCTGAAACCCTGTGGCATGTGGTTCCGTTAACCACCTAGCAGTTAAATTTGAGGCTACGTGTGGTGCCTAAATATCAAATATAACTGTTTGCCAAGTGACATTTGTCTGACCAATACTGCTGTTGTCTTGATATGATGCCAAATACTCCTTCCCTAATAAGTCACACTTTTTTAAGTTTCACGTTCTTCGTGCTTGACTTGTCTAGGGAAATGTGAAGTTTGGGAAATTATTTGGCTTATGTATGACATTCACGTGGGTCTATAAGACCTCAGAGCTTCTGAAGACTACTTTTGGAATAAAGTGAATTATGATAGGAAATTGAGAGGAATAAACTTTTAATGTTCAGGCAATCCATATTGGAAATTTAGTCTTTCTTCCAGTAATTAAATTTTATTTTCTTTCCCAGATTTCAGATTTTGAGAGAGCTGATACCCCATAGTGATCAAAAGCGAGATACTGCATCTTTCCTATTGGAGGTACATCAGTTGATCAAAATAAGTTGTTGCAATTGCCTCCTTGTCTCTTCAATGGTCGATTTACTGTAGGTTGGCTGATTGTCTATGCCTGTGTACAGGTGATCCAGTATGTAAAATATCTACAGGAAAAGGTTCAAAAATATGAAGGATCATATCAGCCTTGGAACTCAGAGCCCACAAAGCTGATGCCCTGGGTAAAACATTGACATCTACCATACAAATGAATTTTATCATTTTACCCATGCCAGCCATCTTTGTTGGCTCTATAAACATGTATTTCACTTGGCTGGATCATGCAAGATATGTACTAATTTGGTTTCCTTTATGGTAATTATTTTGTTTCTCTTTCCCACTTGCGCAACTACACACAACTATAGTAAGATGTTTCGTGGCCTTTCTGCTGTTCAACTTTAACTGATATAGTTTGGCTGTTACTGTCAATTTCACTAATGTTCCATGGCTTATTTGGTTGGAATACTAATCTAGGTTTTCCTTCAATGTTCTTTCCCTTTTCTCTTGCTATTCTTACATGCCTAGTGCCTTATCCCCCCCCCCCCCCGGGGGGGTCAATTTTCCCATGCCTTCCTCGACAGTAACAACATATTCTCTGACAAAGAAGAAACTTAGCAAGATTTTTGGATATCCATATACGAAAATTCATTTTACTATCAAATCTTCTCAAGAAAACTGCATTTTGGTTTCCATTTCTGTTTTTGATTCATATCTTCAAACTGACCAAGTTTTTATGCCATTTACTTGGAGTAGAGGAACAGTCATTGGCGGACTCAGAGTTTTGTCAGTCATCCACAAACAATGAAAAACGGCTCTGGTTCTGGTCCACTGTATCCTGGAAGGTTAGAGGACAATAATATCAGTGTATCTTCAACTGTGCAACCAAGTCAACAAAATCCAATTGAATCTGACCTTGGGAGGGAGGTTACCTCTAAAACCATGGATCAGCAAACTGAACTGACAAACCAGGCGATGCCCATGCCGATGCCTTTGCAGGCAGCCATGCCAGTTCCGATCCAGAATGATGGTGCCTTCTCCCACTCCCAACCTAGGCCAGCTCCTGATGCGCAGTCTTCTGACTGTCCGATCACTGATGATATGCTAAACCATCCGGAGGGCTTAACTATTGAAGGGGGCACAATTAGCATCTCAAGCATATATTCGCAAGGGTGAGTGGTTTTACAGCTTGTATATTGGTTTTAATGCAATGGATTGGCACATGGTGTTTCATGTTAATTAACTTCTGTGGCTGTTATTACTGTCTCTGATGCGTAAAATTATGTTCTTACCACAGAATTCTCAATAGTTGCTGTTAATCCCGACACTCTTGTATGCTCTGGGGCAGGCATTAATAAATGAGTATGTTTCATTGTTTGTTGGTGCATCATGAAACTTGTAGCTAGAACCATTGACAAATGTCATGCATTCATTAAGGTTTTACTTGCCATCTTCTAAATTTGCTTTAAAATGTGGTCACAATGCAATATATAATTTTATATTAATTTCCTTCTTTGGGATGGGGGGAATTATTGGAGGCGTGAGAGAGAAAGAGAGAGAGATTATCTCCAATTATATATTATCAGTCAAGCGCTTGGGGACTTTTTAGTGTTCTGGCCTGATTGCTAAGATGAGGACAGCTTGTGGTGGTGGTTTCACTACTAGAGATTTTGATATATTAAGTAGGATTTATTGTTTTTATGGCTCTGCTTTCAGGTGCATAATATTTGTGCTGACTGATTTGGTTTTTCGAGGTTGTCTCTATGTAGTGTCTTGTGTCTGGGCATTTGAAGTTTAAAATCAGTTGTTTTGTGCTTTATTCAATTCTTTCTTCTTTTTCTACCTCTCTACAAGGTTTCTATGTATTCTTTGTGCAGTGATCGCATGTTCAGCAGGAGATAGTCCATTGTAGCTTAATGTTCTTCTGTCAATAGATTTAGGAAATCTTTCAGTAGGTTATGAGGATTTTAGCTGACCTTGCTTTGCAATTGTTTCTAATCAGGTTGCTTAACACATTGACGCAAGCATTGCAGACCGCTGGAGTGGATCTCTCTCAGGCCACTGTCTCGGTGCAGATTAATCTAGGAAAGCGAGCAAATAGTGGACTGGCTTCTGGGATTTCCGTCGCTAAAGTAATGACATTTTAATGATTCTCAGTATTTTTTTTGTTTTTTTTTGTTTGGGGTGGGGGGGGGGGGGGGGAGTACTCGGCTTCTTGGATTGCAGTTGGTGACCTCTCTATTTTCATTCCCTTATTATACTTCAGGATCATGAGCGACCTACACCATCTGGTGATCAATTAGCGGGCCAATATCGGGACACAAGCAACGGTGAAGATTTCAGTCAAGCCCAAAAGAGGCTGAAAAGGTGACCGTCCATGCTTTCCGAATCAGTGTGTGCTTGGCTCAGTTTTGTCTCGTCCGATGGCGAAAAGGCTAGTTGAATGTAAATGCTGGAATTCTCATATTAATCTTTGGGCTTTAGGCTATTCTGCTTGCTTGTCTATATGCTGCGCCTTCTCGCCTTTCTGCCTGGAGTGGTTCATATTTGTCTCTTTGTTGGAAACTGGAATTAGGTTCATCGATTGGCAACGATTCAGCTTTCAAAAACAGATGGTTTTATCTCTGTACAAAATTTCTGGTGATCATTAGAGGCTTGGTGCTGCCACGCCAATTTTCTTTTTTCTTGTTTTTTTTGCCCCGTCTGAAATGCAATGGACCTTGCTCAAAAACACTCTTCATTGTTTGCCCGACCTCCCCTTCCACACCTTGCTCGCGGACTGAAGAATCCACCCTCCAGCTTATTTGACGTGATAAAGTTCAAAGGCTTTTGTGCAGTCTCTTCTCAGTTCCTTGCCGGTGGTTACCATAAGAAAGGCCTTGGAGCCCTCAAACATTCTTGCCTTTTTTGTACTATGTTTGTCTCTTGATTCTGGCAATTTTGAATGAACAGCACGTACGCATAATGTAAATGAGCGCGAGCGAAGGCCGTGTAGACGAACACTGTAACGTCCAATTAGTGGACGCTAAGTCCATGGTTATCATTGTCTGAGTACAACTTACACAGAGAAAATCCATCTGACTAAATGGTAAGCCGTCTGGATAAATGTCACTTTTTACGGAGCACTAGTGCTCCATGCTACAAGGTGTTAAAGAGGTACACTCAATATCAACAATTGCTGGTATACCTGCGCTAGCTGTTCTTAAGTTGAGGAGGTTGCTCTAAGATGTTAGAAATCTCCATATAAGAATAGTACACATACGGTACCCAAAAACTCATGGAACTCAAGCAAAACTGAATATCCAACTACCCATATTGTTGCAGATAGGGAGTTAATAGTCGCCTGACCATATTGTTGCAGATAGCAAGTAGTTTACCTGGTCTCAAATGTGCTCTCTCTATTGCGAGTTTGAAGTCCTACACTAAAAACCTTTCTAGTATACTCTTTCCTCCCTTTTCCTTTGATTGCCTCTTACATGAATAACGACCATGACCAATGCATGTTCCAACAATTTTCTACCTCTAAGCGGCAGATTTTTGGCATTTTCATCACCCACAAGTACTCAGGACTTTCAGTAGAAAGGCATATTCATAAGCCGTTTCCTCACAATGACTAAAACGGCCACCTTCATCAAAATGTCCTCCACTCATGCTACTCCTCAGAATGACTGAAGAAGAACAAGTTGAACATGCAACCTCCCGTATCCTGGCCACCCATTTGGCTGCTTCCCAAACACCAACCCTTGAGTGCACAAACATCTTCAGGATCATTGTTTTAGATGGATGCATGCAAAGGCATTAATCGCATACAAATGAAGATGATTCAAGATCATTTTTAGGCAAAGTGGCTCATTGTGTGCTAAGGATTTAAGCATAACATTCAGGCACAAATAAATAGGCAGGCAAAAATTGAGACATGAATTTAAAGTTAGAAGACAAGCACATAGTCATGTAGAGAAGAATTATGCAAAAGGAAATTTCAGATGCAAGCTTACCTTGAGTCGTTAAATGAGGATTTAAGCAGCACTGCAGGATAACAAAATCCTTGACGGATATTATCATAAGGAGAAACTTTCAGGATGTTGTGAAAATGGGACTCTATCTGCGGATTCCCAAACTCCTCATAGTCCAGTACAGTGAGCGGCAAATCAGTGTCCAACAATGTGTTGCATACGTCAAGAAAGGGCACCTGATACATGTATTATACACATCATTTTCCCCAACAAGCTTATTGCTGAAACATTAATCGAACAAATAATAAAATCTAAGAGTCTATGACCCTGCTAAAAGAATTAACAAGAATATTGACCTTTGTATTCATAATAAAAAACAAAAGGGGTTTTTTATTTGATTTCCCAAATTATGAAAGTCAATTTTGGAGACATCCAACTTCAAAACTCACTGTAATCTTTCTTCTTTCTTTCTCTATGCCAAACTCTCTCAGTGCTCCTTATTTGGGTCTTCCCAACACCTTCCCATCTTTTTATTCTCTCCTTATTTCTCAACAAAAACCCATAAAGAGAAACCTATCTAAAGCAAAGCCATGTTTAGTTGTTTCAAACTTCATACACAAGTTGCAAGGAATCAAAAAGCAACATTCAAAAAATTGAAGACCAACCCAAACAAATCAAGGATAACACCATCTGAAGCAAAGCCGTGTTCCACTGTCTGAAACTTTGTAGCGAGTTGCAATGAAAATTTATGCACATGAGCAGCACAAGGAAAAATTTTAAAAGTATCAACCTGGTTGCAAGGAATCCTCTCTGTCTTTTCTTTCTTCTTAGGAAAGCCATAAAGGGAATGAGCGTTTGATAATTTAAGAATGGAAGTTGATTTCTTAGTAGTAGACTTTAACATCGACTTCTTAAAAATCAACTTTTAAGTTTTCGGAAGCTTAATAAAAGCAACAACTATTGTTTAATTAGCAAAACAATGGACAATATTGGCATAAATAACCCAAACATTGGGTTTATTCCCAAAGACAATCTAGATAATACAAACGGTGGTATTACAGGAAGTGTTCACTAGACATTTGAACCAGTAGTGTCATGGCAGGAAAAAATCAACTTGCAACATTTCTTAAAAGGGTGCATGAAACTATAGCTTTCTGGCCTTTCTTTTTTCTTTTCATACTTCTTTCTTCATCTAACCATCATTTTTCCTTTAATTGAGTAGCATCTTGTTGCAGAATCAACTAATGAATCTTTATCTTCAATGTAATTTTTGATCTTTTAATCATTAGCATATCAGTTTAATTGAGTTCCCTTATCCATTTGTCTTTTATGATGATTTTACCCACTTTGATCTCCCAGCAAACATTTGCATGAAAGAATTAGAGTAAAGCAAAAGAAATCCAATCATTACTGTACCAGGTAAGATCACAAACAAAGGCATACTAAGTGTCTACCTTCAATATGGCAGCTTGAAATAGATTTGGATGCATATTCATGGCTGCACCCACAAGAAAACATCCAGCACTGTGGGCAACAGCACTAAGTTGCTGTTTGTGAATATAGCCCTCATTAATTAGGTATTTGCCACATGAAACAAAATCGCATATCGAGTTTAACTTGTGCAATCCACTGCCAGAGCTATGCCATGAAGAATCAGCACCAGCACCACCCCTGCCCTCAAAACACATGACAGTCAAGCGATATACAAGGATACTATCATCAATTTAATATTTCTTCAGAACGGACCAAAATTAGATAAGTTGCAGATTTAAGAGAAATCACAGAACCACCTTGGTGAATGAAGAGTTAACAGTTAAGAGATCTAGAGTCTTTGCTTTCTAGAACTGTTATATTTCTTGCTCTAGAGAGTTGCTTATGAGGTTACAGTCCGCTAGCATCCAATGCTCTCCCAAGGTTAATATAACTACCACATGCTTTGGTCAGCACATAAATAGCTAAATGTTCGTTAGCATGTTCACTTGGAAAACTCAGAGCAAGCACATTGACACACTTACAATCTGTTCTTCAGGTTACATGGAAACTACAAACTATATATCCACCCTTAAAGCCAGGAAAAGAACGTAGCTTTTGTCACAAATGACCAAGCATCGCCATAATATGACAACTTAAATCCCGGTAAAAAAGTATCATGAAGGTCACTGTTGTTAAAGGAAATGAAACTTTTATGCAGAAGTCTTCCTTGTATCACCCTAAATATTAGAAAACAAATATCTCACTTCTTTCTATTTACCTTACATCAGCAAATGCAATCACCCAACCACGATCGAGTAAGCTCAACCGATCTGCACACCAGCTTTTATCAAGAAGTTCCCCATATGCTCCATAGCCATGTAAAAGCCCTGGAGATTGACCTTTTCTATGAAGCTCTTTAGAATACAAGATAGTCAAGGGAACCCTGATGCCATCATGTGAAATAACTTCTTTTTTCTCACAAAAGTACAGGTCAGAAAGGTCTTTCATTCCCAATGCTTCACTTTTATGACCATTTGTTTTCTTCTCACAGAGAAGGTCCTCAATATCCTTTGCGCTCTTATAGTTTTGCAAGTGATTAGTGCTGGAACAAATATTAGACACCTCTTCTTGCTGCACAACAACGTGTGAATTTCTCGACATGTCATAGTCGACAATAACATCAGGCATCTGCAATTCAAAAAGAAAGATGAGATGCTTGTGCTTAGTGCCTTCTACTTTTTTGTCTAAGGGTCTTTAAGTTCAGTTGTCAAAAGATAAACTAGTGGTACAGAGAAAAGCAAAAAATAGGAGGAGAAAGAAAATATTCGTTTAACATCGTTCATTTTGATTAAAGTTTCCACCATAGCAGTTTAATTAAACTTCTCCCTCAACCCCCAGAACACCCCCTTCCCCTCAAGCCAAAAGAAAACAAAAGGAAAAGAATAGGGAAAGGCTTCCAAAAATGTAAATGAAGACAAAAGGATGTATGGAGCTTTCTCAATCAGGTGTTAACCAAATTATTTGATCTCCAAAAGAGACCCAGAATAAAGAACAACAAAGACGATGGAGAGAAACACAAGGCACTTGTACATATCTGGTAAAAAATAAACTATTGTATGAGCAATAACACGAGCCTTCAAACAGCAAACCATAGAAGTTGAAACATTGCATATTTATGGATTTGGATACCATGCCTGTTATTTAACTTAAGCACCATAAAGTGAGACTTCTAGCACCCGTTTATTTAATTTAAACGTAACTTAAAGTCTGAAAACAACACTCAAACAGTGGGAAACTCGGTAAAACAAACAGCCTGACACGTGTAGTTCATTGTCTCTTCTTGATATTTTATGACTACATGGATAAATGCTTTTGGCAGTCCATCTGAATCAAGAAAAGAATATTCTACTAGATAAAGATCTATAAGCCACTATAGAGCAACATGAATATGCATATCAATGAAAAGAGATAAGGAAGCAGGGAATGAACAAGCAAGTTAAAGCTAGCGGTTACAGCTATAGATGCCATCAGTAAGGGAGTGTTTGACATCATACCACAGGCGAAGAAAGCACAACACGATAGACTGAACTCATGAAATCATGATTTGAGCCAGGAGATATTGTACACATATTTGAAGGCAGAGGGAAAAACCATGCATGAAGATCATCAATCTTCAATTCTGTCTGCAGTCAAAAAGGAAATCATCTTTAGATGTTTATATCAACACTACTTAAAGATAGTTATTTCTTGATAATCAAGTATTAGTGAAAGAAGAATCCAAGTGAACCATGAATGAGGAACATACAAGAAAAAACACAAATGAGTAAATTTTTTAAAAGATTTTCTCACTACAAAGTCAGATCATCTTGAAATCCATACCAGGGACCAAGAAATGAATCCCTGCTTCAGTAAGTTAGGAAAACTTTAATCAGATGCATCCAGCTTTCACAGTCTGAGGGTCATTACAAACAAAAGTACAAACCCCAAAGTGAAATGACAATTTATAAGAAACTGAAATCTTAAACCTACTCTTATGAGAGATTGGTATTGTTTGCATTGTGTCCCACTAGAATTCAGTTAAGATCTTTACTTGGTAACCAACATCTACAAGATGCATGAGAGCCATGTCTATTAAGTTCTACTGTGTGTACATATAGCCATCCTTTTATAGCAAGAGAAAAGATCTCACAGGCATGACACTGAAGCACTCGAAAAGAACAATATAGCAGAATAAAATCTCCTTTAGTGCAAATGCAATACGGGAATAGGAAGAACACCAACAAAACCAAATAAATGTCTCAGAAACAAGTAAAACAAAGCATACAAGGATGCATGATATCATCTGATTAGGTATTTAGTCTAATTGCATTTCACGGAATCTTGGTTTTTAAAGTACCAAGTTAGGAATGGACATGTATTTTGTCTTAATTAACCAAATGGAAATCAGGTGGATATATTCCACTTAAGGACATAAGGTAATTAGTACATTCCTTTTGCTAAGTTAAAATGTGTAGAACAATTACATACATCCAGGCCTCCATTTATAGGCATGAGAAATAGCGAAGAGACTCTACCTTACAGTCAGACATAATGGGAATCTTGATTGAACACATAGACAAAGATCCCTCTTTGTTGAGGAACAGTACCAGATGTTCATTGAAGATGTCCATATCTAGAAAGCAAGCATCTTCATCTGGAAGAATGATAGGCTGATAAGGAAGAACAAATAAATTCAGCAAATCAAAACAAGTAACTAAAGTATCTGCACTTAAAATTTTCGCATGAAAGCTCCAGTTTGTGACACAAGAAGAGAAAGCAGGGTTAAGTGCAACACACTGATACGCTAAAGTTCTGGTACTTTCAGGCACAAGTACTGCCCTCAAGAATTAACCAAATCCACCTATATAAACGAATCTAGCTTGCCTATGACTAGGAAAACAAAATCCTGGAATTGAAAGTAAGGTACACTATCCACTGAGGATTACCTGCAAATTTGTTGAGTGCAAATTGTCAGCTCTGCACCTACCCAAGTAATAATTTCCAGAGTTAGATAACTCATCCTTCCTTAATGGAGCATTAGTTAGAATATAGAAAAAGCCATCATGATGTTCCAGAAAGTACTGCACACCAGAGACGCGCTCACAAAATCTTAGAATCCCAGATTTTGGATTAAATGCATCTATGACATAAACCTGCAACCACCAAGGTGCAAAATATATGAGCAAAAGCTTGTCCAAATGCAATTAAAAGGAATGAAGTAAAAATGATACAAACAAGTTCCTTCCTCAGATGAAGCCCTTGAGTTAGAATTCACAGTTATAAACTTGCCGTCCTTTGTGCTTGTTATATCCACACAGTATCTGGAATCACTTTCCACAAATATTGGGATATTATTGTCCACAGAATCTGATCCCAGTTTCATGCATTGTACACTAATAACAAAACATATAGGTAAGACTACATAATGATATCAAGCTCAAGGCCGAAGAAACATGAATAGGAATTTGCCTGTATGGCCTTTGGTTCTGGTCACATAATGTGTAGAATAAAGTACAGCCATCTTGAGCCCATGCCAAGCTGACAACCCCCTCAACTCTGTGATTTGAAAGAACAAAGTTTCTTCGAAGGTCCTTGATTTGAAGCACAAATTGTTCATTACCAGTTATATCAAGCGTATATGCAAGAAATCTGTTGTCTGGTGATACTCGACATGTACCCACATGTACATATCCTATATAAGCAAAAGCAACATAAGATCCAAAAGGACAGTACTATGGACAAACTGCATTTAAAGACAAGGAACTTAAACAATAGATGCTTACAGATGCACTACAATTTTACAACTACAACTGAGTACTTTCCACCCTTATTCACTTCAACTGATAAGGCTATCTATTGCCAAGATTTTAAAACACAAAAATACAAATCAGCCCACTGAACTAATAGGGACAGTTGCTAGCTGTAGGCTTCTCAGATTGCAAAAGCCATACGTGCTATAAGGCACTATATACAGTGTTAGCAATATAATATGCATGGTAATTGTATAAAAGGCTAAATTTGAAACAATTGAATTTATGAACAACTTTCTAGCAAGTCTTTCCAAATATACTAGAGAACAATAATATTAGTTGATTTCCTCATAATGCAATATTTTGCCAATAAGAAAGGAAATGTATGTTAGAAAACAATAGTTCTGAGCAATATGAAATCCTTGAGATCTACCAGAAAAGCAAACAGATAAAGTTACCATATAGCTCAGCAATTTCATTCCAATCTAGCAAAATTTCTTCCTCCCAAAATCCTTTGGTCATGTAGTTGACAACTTTGTTCATCCAACCTTTCCCATCATTAGCCAACTTCCTACATAAAACCGGATACTCCTTTCCCTCCGGAATATACTGGTAGTACAACCTGATGAACCCCATAAGAAAAATTTTCAATTCAACATTTAAGAACCCACTAAATTCTGGTCATATATAAAGAAGATGGATGCATAAACACAATTAATAACCTTCAACAAAGAAGGTCACGTTAGTCAGAGAGTCAACAACTTAAAAAAATGTTATCTTTAACTAAGACACAGAAGGATACAAGATGAAGGCTAAGCAATATTCAGCTCCTTCAACATACGAGACACTAATATAAAAACCAATAAGGTAAAAGCTTATGAAAAATGGAATATCTTGAAAGCCCAGAAGGATTTAGGAGCTAGGTCTTCTCAGCTTTACTCCTGCATGCCATGAAGTTGATTCCATGCATCAGAATTGTAAGAACATGGACCAATGTTGACATGTGGTCAAGGCTTACCACTTTTAAAATCACAACATTCATAAACAAAGCAATTGAGCCCCACAGACAGACCTGGGAGCAAACGATACTACTCGAGCCAAGCACCATACAGTTCAGGATGGGTTTACTTTTCTAACAAACTTAAAATCGTGTTTAAACTTGGCTTCATAATTATGTAAAATGAAGTAAAACGAGCTTTCTTCAAGTCGAAATCCAGTCGAGCTCAAGTATGTTGATTTATTCACATGTAACATTGGAAGTGCTAAGCTTGTTAAGCCGAGCTCAAATTGAGCTTGAAAAGCTAAAAAAACACTGATCTTGTATAGACTCATTCTATTAGTTGACAAACCAATCCACTCTTGAACAAGTTCTCATCAAGTGGGGCTCGAGTCGATGTGAGTAGCCTGATCCTCCTTTCATCCCTCCAAACACATATACACACTCTTTAATAGAGGCTTACGCCTTCCCACTTTAAACACAACACATTCATAAATGTGAAGTTAAATTTTCACACACAAGCATCCAATTACACCACGATTATTACGAATATATAAATCAATAAAGTAAAAAAAATAATCAATAAAGTAAAAAAAATGAAATGGGATTCGAGCAAAAGGAATACCAATCTCCCCATCGTTCAGGCGGGGTAGAAATCTTGGAGGGCATTCTATTTATCATCTCAGAAAAAAGGGTTCTTTGCAGTTCTTCTGTATCTTTCATGAAAGCATCCGCATAAGAGTTTTCTTGACGAAGGTAGTTGATGAAATCCGGGTCGTTGGTATTGGACATCCAATGGTAGGGGTCTTGCCACGACAGTCCATGAGCAGAGACTGTGAAAGGTACTTTCTTTGGGACCGGAGGGGCCTGCGGTGGGCTGAAAGAATGGTGGTTTCTGCAGAAGGTGGAGAAGAGTGAAGAAAACGAGGATGAAATGGAGAATAGATGTAAGTTCAGGGTAAATGGGTCTTTGTGATTCTGTTTCTGCTGGCTGATAAGAGGACTGCAGAAGCCATACCCGGCGGTGGCGAGCGGGAACTGGGGACTGGAGAGTGGTGAGTTTTGTGCTGAAAGGTATTATTTGGTAATTACTATTGGTCTATTAGAGTTTAAGCTACTTTCAATTATGTCCCCATGGAGGATCTTCGACTCAAGTTTAGCAATTAATTGGTATTCAAAATTAGTACTAATTCAATTTTTTTTTTTTTGCATAAAAGATATAATTTCATTTCATGAAATCTGCACTAATTAGTACTAATTCAATTTTGAACAAACTCTATATAATAAACTTGAATCGAGTTTATAGTTTTCTTCACATCCTTTTAATTTTTTTGTGTCTAGTTTGCATATGTATGTGAACATTCAATTTTTTGTCAATGCCCCCCAAAATCCTTTTTTTTTTTGCTTCTAATTGTTAGAACCATTTATATTAGTGGACATAAGCCGTGGCAGGTAAGATTTGATTTCTTCTCTTCTGGAATATATTTCTGGTCTTTCTGTGCTGTTTGATATGTGGTCTGTTTCCCACATCAAGAGAGAGTATAATAAAATTAGGATTGACTTAAATCTTTCTTGCCTCTGTGGATAACACAGACTGTGTAGGAAATAGTTAGACCTTTCTTTACCTGATACATTGTAAATACTTTTATCCACAGTACATTATTGAAAAAATAAGTGAAAGGTTTTTCACATCATAGATTGCTTGACATATTTAGGTAAATGCGTCACAAGCAGGAATGAGCAACACTAATCCATCATCACCTTTACCACTTGTGTTACCTCCAAGTTGCTCGAGAGTTTAAAGCTGCACGAGTCCACAATCTCATCCACAATACCTGCTGATTCTTCCTCTCCCTCCTCAGAGAAAGGGCACCCCATGAACTCAGCGATTCATCTGATGTGGAAATCGGGTTCATCTCTCAGCTCTTCATATGTCAAGATCAAAACTTTCCCAGGATTTGCTGCCACTACTGCAGCACATTGTTCCAAAATGGTCCAGCCAGACTCACGACTCCCCTGCAGAACTTGTAGAAAGCCTCTTCCAGTGAAAGGCTTCCCATTTCAGGTTTTCTCATTTTGTTTGCGTTGTGTCAAAGGGATATATAAGCATCCTTAGGGTTCCTGCAGATGTAGATCAGCTTGCACCCTGAGTCCTTCACGGATTTTGGCAATGACCGTAAGACATGTGAGTCGCTATGATCCCAGGAGGAGAAGGGGGGTCAAGATCAGGTACTTGTTCATCAAAGCCATAATCGTACTCCAGCATCGGCACCAGTTTGTGAGAATTCTTCGTCAGCAGCGGCTGGCTGTTGTCTCTAGGAGGATAACGTTCTCAATTCGACACGCAAATACTAAAAACTTGAGCCAGGTGGTGCGCATTCGGGGTTACAGGCAAGAATGATATTGGTATCATGAACTTGGAAGCGTTTTTGCATGTTGGGAGATTTGTACACACTAAGTTTGGGTACCAAAATCCTTCGAACGGGTACAAATAAGGCTCACCCCATCCCTTTTCTCTGGGCAGATTTGAGAGAATGTTCCTACATTCTTCAGGCAATTCTTCCTCCAGCATCCCTGGACGTAGTATAGACGATTCTGATTTTGCTACCATCCTTTTTTGTCCTTTTTTCTTGTCTTGGTTTTTTATTCTAAGAAATCTGAAGATGGTGAATGAAATCTAGAGCCAATAATGCTGCCCTGAAATTTATGCAACCGAAAGACAGTTTTCAAAACGCACAATCTAGAAACCAAGATTTGTTAGAGATTGAAGAATTTTGGTTCGGAGAAGGTAGAGAATTGATCTCACTGCTCCTGTTCCTAACTAGTGTCGAGAAATGATGGATCCATTGTTTATTTAGAGTGGAAATACAATTAGTGGAACACAAGTGGGATATACAGTTAGTTGATCCACCAATTACTGCACCCCAAGACAAGTGTTCATTAATCAACATTGATGTGTAGACTAACTCAGGAAAAATGGCATGGTTCTATCGTTTAATAGTCTAGCTTTCTGGATATCTGATTATAAGTATTGTATTTAAGAAATGCTTTAACCTCAGGACAAGAATATTGTTTAAAACATAATAAGGCCACATTATGCTATGCATAGTAATGGCAAGTGCTCATTGTCCTCTTTTTCCTTCTTTTTTCTCGATTTGGCAAGAAACACAGATTTACATAATCCGCTTCAGTGGAAATATCATACCATCATCCTTTTGTGCATTTATTTCAGTTCACCATAAGCAGTCAGCGAGTGGAGGTAGGGAAATGAAGATTGAGCAAGGTAATTCTATGGCTGCGAGAAAAATTTGGCAGGTTACTGTTAGTCTGCCTATTACAGTTGACTGAAGATACTATAACAGATATTCTGGACTCAAGATATTTTAGTTTATTTTTTCACAATGAAGTCAAAAAATGCTGGTGCATTCTTTGATAAATTACAAACTCGTGATTCAGGTTTTTAATAAATACTTTCGAAACAGTAGAGCACTGTTAAAGTCCCAATCTGAGATTCCACCAACTAGATCAAGAAAGAAACTTCTGCAGCATGATTCAGAAAAGAAAACATCAACAGCATGATTCAAGTGATCCCAAAAAATTAGGCGAGGGTCATCCTGGAAACTGGCATGGTACAATTATTTGCCAATTTTCTCGTGGAATCCTTCCTTTGTTTTTCGCAATGTACTTAGGTGGTTGGCCAACCATAACATATCAAATGTATGACCAAGTATTTCGTTTTTCAAGTTTCAAACTTGCTTTATGTGCTCCAACTCCAAGTTGCATAAATAAGAAAATAGTCGGGAAAAAAAAGTTAAGTGTGGTTTAGATGTTTGATGGGTGACTCGAATCTGCCAAATTATTAGTTAGGTTTGACAGATAAAAAAAAAATTGCCCAATTATTAGTCAGATGTGATGAGAGGGAATCGAATCTGCTCGAAGGTCACCTTCTAGTTGTAACAGCTTAAAAAAACCCATATTCATTGGGTGACGTTTGACTGCTGCTTCCATAAGAGCCGAAACCAATCAATGATAGGAGGCATAGCAGGCGCTGCATACATTACTAGCTTATAAATGCACTTGGAAATTAACTTGGCAACTGATCTAAAGGCATTGCATTTGAAGATTTAGTTCCAAAAAATTCTTAGCAACACATGGGAAAAAGCTGTGAATATTGATGAGCTTCTTGAAGCTCTAACTCATACACAGCGTACATTGTTCAACTTCAAGAAATCTGCATGTCTAAAATGTGCAGTTGAGTTGGGAATCCTAGAGGTAATAGGTAAACATGGGAAGCCTATTACACTTTCTGAGCTGATTTCTGCCCTCCCAATCCACCCTTCTAAATCTAATCACATTCATCGCTTGATGCAATTTCCTAGCAAACTCTGATTTCTTCGTGGAAAAAACTGATCAAGGCTATGGCACTCACCCCTGCAGGCCGGCTTCTTTTTAAAAGATGAGCCATTCAATGTAAGGGCATACGTTTTTATTGTTGAAGCCTTGGTTTTTTCTTGACTGAGTGGTTCCAGAATGATGATCTCTCTCCATTCTATACCGCACACGGGAATAATTTCTGGCATTATGCAGCTCGAGAAGTCCCATTTGGGCAAATGTTTAATGAAGTCATGGCTAATGATTCTGAGTTTTGTATAGGGGTTCTGATGACCAAATGCAAGTTCGTGTTCGAGGGCTTGGCAACTTTGGCTGATGTTGGGGGTGGCACAGGCAAATTTGCTAGGGCCATCGCCAAAACTTTCCTAGCATCAATGTACTGTGTATGATCTCCCACATGTTGTGCTAATGAAGGAGGAGATAAGAACGTGGACTTTGTTGCTGGAGATATGTTCAAAAGTGTACCCTATGCTAATGCAATCTTACTCAAGGTAATAAAAAGACATTCTTCCCGGAATTTAGGATTTTCTGTATCCCTTT
The DNA here is from genome assembly GCA_023065735.1 of Coffea humblotiana. NCBI lineage: Eukaryota > Viridiplantae > Streptophyta > Magnoliopsida > Gentianales > Rubiaceae > Coffea > Coffea humblotiana. The sequence goes on along the minus strand of CM041218.1, from coordinate 4,371,490 downwards.
TTGCTGTTCTCTTAGGAACTGTTTTGCTTGCATGATCTGAACTAGCATATGTCCAAGATAGTAATGCGGTGATTTTTATGGTCTGAACAGTTGATCCTCCATGACTGGAGTGATGAAGACTGTACGAAAATTCTCAAGAACTGCAGAAAGGCCATTGCAGAGAAACACGATGGTGGTAAAGTGATCATTATAGACATTGTAATGGGAAGCCAGATACAAGATAAAGCATCACTTCAAACACAGATCAACACGGACATGCAGATGTTGGTTGCGCTCGGTCCTGCTAAAGAAAGAGCTGAGAAGGAATGGGCAAAACTGTTTATGGAGGCTGGATTTACTAGCTACAAGGTATATCCAATCTTGGGTACTGTAAGGTCCCTGATTGAGGTTTATCCTTAAATTGAGGAACATTCGCTACTGTGAATGAATAATTAATTGTCAGTTTTTAACATTTGCTACTGTGAATGAATAATTAATTGTCAGTTTACTTTATTTTGTTTTATTGATTTTTTTTTTTTTTTGTTTTTGGCTGAGTTACAAATCTCAGCATTTTCTTTTTTTAACCTCATAGTGCACCTAGTTGTGTTGAACATGTTATCCCACGGCAACAAGAGTATGTATGTATGCTGTGTCCCCCATGTAATTTGTGGCATTCATTTAAAGCTAATGTGTTTGGACAACGAGATTATTTGAAATGTTATTTGGAATAATAAATTACTGTGACACTTTTTGCGATATGATGTATGTAAGATAAAATGATAATTGGAGATTAGAAACTGTGTTGAAAATTATGTTTGTGATGCAAGCAAATAATTTGGAGCCAAATAATGGCTATCCAGACACGCTAGGGTAAAAACGTCATGACCTTTTTTTTTTTTCTATGAGAAGATGCCAAAAGATGTCTCCAGGTTTTGGTTGTTATTTTAAGACTATTCTTTAGTTGTTAATTCATGGGGTCAGGTATTATAAGTATGAATGTTATTTCTTCTATAATTCATGAGTTTTTATCTTTTTTGTTGTACATCTAAACTTTTGCATCATGAACAATGTTGATTCGTGAAAGCCTATAGGATTGTTTATGTTCTTTAACAACCCCCTAATTTGACTCTTTTAAGTTTCTCAATGTTATAGTGTACTCAATTGGTAAATTTGAATGATACCGAGGGCTCAACTCAATTAAACTACGAACCCTTTCTTTATTTGCTTATCAATGATCACCATAAGTAAGTAGAGTAAACCAAAAGGAAGTAGGAAATTTTACGTGAGGGAGCCCAGACATAGAGCAATAGTTGCTACATCAACAAAAGTTGCTCTGACCATCAAAGTACATGAAACATAATTGAAATTTTGCAACATGTTTCAAACCTTAGAATGCTTTGGTTTATCAAAAGCGTGCGTTTGTATTAGCTGTCTTTTTAGGGATGTTTTTGAAAAATTTTACTATAACAGAGTTTTTATAGTATATTTTAGAATATTTTTAGAAAATATTTTAGAATATTTAAGAGTAGAATAGTGTTTTAAAATATATTTTAAGATATTTTTTAAACATTAAAAAAATTTAAAATATTTTTTAGAGTATTTTTTTAGGCATATTTTTAAAAATTTTAATAATATTTGAAAAACTCAGCAATCCAGACAGAGCCGAATCATTTTAGCGGAACGGGTTGAAACATATCCAGCCCATTTAGTCGAATCCGGATAAACGGGACTTGGAAGGAATTTTCGATCTGGAAATATGATGGACTGGATTGGGTTTGACTCGGGACTGGTTCCTTGACAGCTCCAGCTAAATAACAAGGGAGTATTTAGTAATTTTCTGCTAGTTTTTAATTCTTTAGAAATTGAATCATACTAAGAATTTTTTAAACTCCTTTTTATTTTATTCAAAAGATCAATCGTAGTTTTCTACTTACTTTTCTTGATGGTTCGAACCCGTCATCTATCAGTTACTACTTAAACTATGCCTTGTTATCAATCATACCAAAACTTGATAATTAATTTCTTTGTTGATCATCATTGCCAAGAAAAAACAAGGTTAGATTTTTTGCTTAAGGGACATGAAAGTCTATATACATATACATATATATATATATATACTTTTAAAAAAATTTTATTCAAAGGATTAATAGTAATTTCTCACTTGCTCCTTGATGATTCAAACTCATAACTTAGCAGTTTCAGATGTAGCAGTTTCAGATGAAAGCCATTTATCAACTAAATTGTATTTCATTATCAATCATTACCAAGGCTTGATAACTAATTTCTTTGTTGATCATCGATTGCCAAGAAAAAGCAAGGTAAGATTTTTGGCCCGAGAGACTTGAAATTCTCTCTCTCTCTCTATATAATAGAGAGACAGCCAATTTTTTAAGTGGCAAAATTATGCTCATTGGAAGTACGTAACATTTTTTTTAGGTAAAGTACGTAACATTAGTATGAAACCTTTCAAGAAATTGGAAATCTTAGCATGACTTGTCAATTTCCCTGCCCCCCTTACACTTGGTTTTTAACAGACTAGTATTTTGGGGAGAAGCAAAACTTCTCAGGTTTACATACTTTGATGCGCCATTAATGTACGGCATGTTGGGTTTTATGTCCATCGAGGTCGAGGAAGGACAATGGGAACCCCCACTTCCTCCTTCAAATTGCTTCGTTTCCAACAAATATCGCTGCAGATATCTATCTTCATGGGGCGGTTAGATTTGCACCAAATACAAGCAACCATTGTTCGAAATTTGCGAGAGCATGCACCTTGAATTCGAAAAATTGCAATGGAATTTGAACTATTCCTTTGACTGCATCAAAATAGTAGTAATGAAAATAGTACGTAGCTAAGAATAGCAAACACATCATCCATGGAACTAAGTGAAAAGATTTTGTAGTACATCATCAAAAGCACAAAGGTCCCTCCTCAGGGCCGGGTTTAGTTAGCAGCAAAAGTTGGAATTATGTGTTGGCTTGTGTCGGCCATCTTAAAGCTACAAGACAAGAAGTTCCTCATTTCCCTAATTACAACAAAACCCTGTTTCCAAAACTGTATGCCAAAAAGAAAGCTGATCACCTTCTTTTTCTAATATATTTTTGCAACTAAAATATTATACTAGTTAATCTTCGTGAGATATCACCCCATGTTTCATGGAGCCACCGGGACAAACTTGTTATGTACGGGACGTCTTCTTCTCACAGGCATATAATCCCATAGTAAAGAATTGTGAAGCGTCCGCCCCTTCCATCCGTTCTTCTTGCCGTGACGTCCCTTTCCTGCATGCACCAATTTGGCTTCTTTGGTGATGCGATTCATCTGTTGACGTGGGCAAATTAATAATAGAGCGGACAAGTTATTATTGCTATGTTAGAAGAAGATCAGTAGCATCCTTCGAAACTTAAAAAAATGGAAGATTTACCGACGTTTTAATTTAATTACAAGAACAACATAACTAGCTAGGTCTAGACTTGTAGGTTATTTTTTTTAGCTACTTCTAGATTATGTTGAATGTTTGATTATCCTAAAATCATAATTTAATCTAAGTGATTGCATCTATGATCTACCATTAGGATCTTTTTTTGTGTTTTTTTTTTTTGAAAGAATCTACCACCAGGAGCTAAACCATACATCCAGTGATAGGCTAGGATGGACTTGACACGTAGCTTCGAGATTTACTAGTTTAGATGAAGTGTGCATGCAATGGCATAAAGTATGTTAATGATCTAGAGTCTATGGCCATATGTTTTTTGTAAGTACGTACTTCTCTTAAATACAAAGAAAATTACAAGAAACATGCACAGTATTGCTACTGTACCTATACAGAGCAAACAAAAACAGAGGGCCAAAAAAGAAAAAAAAAGGACATTGGCAAAACGACTTGTTTCTCATTCACCAATTTGATGTGTAATACGACATGAAATGAGAACTTCAAGAATAGATGAAGAGGCTACACAGGAAAACTAGTTCTCCCAGGGAGCTAGTCATTCAAGTCCGCCCAAAAGGGTTTTCTCGTGGAGTTAGGTTTATTTGTTTTTTTAATAATTTTTTCCTTACATGTGAACTTTAGAAGTTACTTCCGCTTAAAGGGGGAAAAAAAGGAACAGAGAATGTCAGCAATGCCTTGAAGCGAAAAGAATGGTTTTGTAAGCTGATTTACATAGATATGTTAGCGGGGAAGGGTACACAAAACTTGAATTCAAAAATCTTTGATTTCCAAGTTCTTTGTACGAAACACATAGTACCTTGTAAAAGCTTCATCCTGCATCTCGTAGTATGGCATGTAATGATGCTTGTTTCCAACAGTTTTCACCTACTCAACGTGGGGAAAGAAACAGTAAATCAAGAATCAAGTTCGGTGATACTAACAAATTTCAGAATGCTTAGTTTCATTTAAAATCAGTACATGAACAAGTTTCGTCTTTATATTGAGTGTACATAATGGCTTACATTAGCCTCCTGATGGAGCTTCAGCTTCCTTGAAAATGCAGGAAAACTGTGCTGCCAAATGATCTGGCAGAATGATGAGATGAGTGCATGTACTAGCCTATGGATGTCGAAAGACACACACAATCACAAATTCATGTTTGTATATGCAGAGAAAGAAATATAAATTTTTACCTTGTTCGTGGGGCATTTGTGCTAAAATCTGGAGAGAAGCACAAGGTGAAAGCATGAATGTGAGAAAAATACCAAGTACTGAGATGATTGTGTACAAATCCATCATATATAACTATCACAATGACTCAAGAACTCAAACTGAAGAGGGTTTTCCTTTGTGGCTGAATCTTTGAATATATATAGCATGAGCTAGTACCGAAACCACAGAGCACAGTCCATACAGGAAGATAGAGACAGACAAGCAAGAGAGCATACACAAAGCACAAAATGCAGAGTTCCAAAAAAACGAGTGCACAATCAATCTTTATTTTTATACTTAACCTTTTTAGTAACCTTCGCAAACTTTGGGTTGTTTTTTTGTCACTTTCCATGCAAACCCACTAATGGGGTTTTAGTTTTAAATCATTCATATGTAGTTACGTGGTACATATGCTAAAGAGCCTTAAAATACCGAAGTTTGTTAGAGGGATGCCAAAAGATCAATGCCTCAAATCCCTTTTTTTCGCAGTATCTAACGTAACTTGGCTTGGGTTTCATCTCCACACGATTGCGTACAGAGTATCTTGAATATTTGATGATGTGAACAATCAAAATTTTTGTGATGTTCATAACTTGCTTTGGACCTGGCCGTTTAAATAAGACCTCAAGTTTAGTACAATGAGGAGGAGTTTATTATGGGTCAATGCAACAATGAGATTTGTGGAATGAGTCGTGCCTGTCATCGCAATACATCAAATTTATTTACAATGTGCTTTATGTGGAAAAAAGTATCATGGGCTGTGTGTTGAAATCATATCCCCACTTTGGTATAATAAGGAGTTTATTATGATCAATGCCTTGAGATTTCTGGAATTAATCATGTTTTTGTTGCCTTTGTTTGTTATATAATGACGCTATTTTACTATTCATAAAAGGGTATTTGTTAAAATCTATATTTCATGGTATTTTAATCTTGTAGCATTTTCCACTTTTCCTCCAAATGCTGCATCTTGTGTGCGTATATTTGCATTCAATGTGATTCGTTGCTCCTCAATTTTCTATTCACACAAAATAAGCTGCAAAAAGAACTACAAATTGAACAAGAAGTTCATTTGATTGAAGAAGTAAGTAAAACATTAGGACCAAGAAGATTTTATTTTAGAGATGGCACTAAGTTACTTAAATTTATGAAAATCTCATAAACAATTGAACTCATACGTTTCTAGATGTGGATCTCGATGTACCATTATACCTGCTCCTCAAGCCCCGTCAATCTTTTTTACCTGCCTATGTCATGGGATTAAATTACCATTTTATAATTATTGAAATCAGTTGCACTTTGTACATTTGAGTCTGACTGTCCGAGTATATGTACATTCAAGTATTGCATGTGAAATGTTCAAAAAAAGAAGATAAAAATAATAATGGCCTTCCCCTTTATTAATAATTATTATCCTACTATGTTGAAAAAAGAGCGATAAAGAGAGCAAGACAAGAGTTCTAAATTCTAAAATATTAAAAATAAATAAATATATATACAAATACAATTCTTTTTTTTTTGGATAAAAATTAATTTCATTCAGATACGCGCACTAATAACAGCAAGTACATCAAATATGATATAGATTAAGTAATAAATCCATATAGATTAGAAAAATCAAATGATATAACAAATTTAAAAAAAAACCTATAAATTTTTGTGGGACTCTTGTACATCCCTACCAATTAGCTCTTTTTAGACACACTACACCAAGAGATCATGATGCGCCGACATAGTGAAAGCAAATAGTAGTTTCTTACTTTCTTTGACGGCTGCTAACTTTGGCTGCCGCCAGCCCTATTGACTGCGCGGGAGTTTTTGACGCCCCCTTTAGTTTTTCTTGATACAAGCAGGCAAATTCTGACTGGAAGAAAGATACCGACAATAGGGAAACATGGTCTAACAACTGCCATTCTATAGTGGGTTTTAGCTGCTGTTGCTTTATGTCATCAAGGGGTAATTGACACAAGATTGAAAACTACACGTCTTTGGACTCAACAACAAAAAGAAAATGCAGCCAGAACTGGAACAGGGGCATAAGAAAAGGAGCTAATTCTTAGCAATGTTAAGGTTTAATATGATTGCCACGAAGAATCCAACTCTAACCCTGCAGAAGTTAGCTGCAGCAGAACATGCTGCTGCATGGAAAAAGCTGCAGTGCAATTAGTATGATTTGTACATGAATCTTCTGATAAATAGATGACCGCTCAAGAGCTAAAATGTAAACATCAATTAGACATCAACTTTGCTCATTCGAGTTTAAAAACTCAAAAAGGGAAAATAAACCTAAAAGAATATTGACAAGTATACTAAGAGCACTCGATGGCCCACAACTTCAGATCTTGATGTTGTATATACCTAAGCTAATAAGAACTATATGTAGAAAGATGTATTTAGAATCTACAGCAAAAAAGGCCCTGTATCCACCCCCGGTGTTTCCGGATATGCCTCCGCTCGGCCTTTGTCATTCTCAACAGGACTGCTATTCCATTCAGATTGTAATCTGTCAAAAGCAGAGGAGTTGTCAATCATAAAGACCATGGCTTGGCAGATTCTTGAAAAACTAAGGGTAACTGCTACAGTAGGTTAAATATTTACACGGGGAACGCAAAGGACCGCGTGCTGGTGGTGCTGCTATCTGATCGAAGAGATATGCTCCAGAATAAGCTATTGGCCCTGAAGTACGTAATAAGACCTGATAAAGGTCCTGTTGAAGAGAAACTTGACTCCCCCCCACCACGATGGACTTGGTTAGGATGGTCTACTGCATCTTGTTGCTGGGCTTTTGGCTCTGAACAGTGGTCTCGTTCTTGTCCGTACTGCTTCCACATTCAATGAGAGCAGCTGATTGGTCCAGTCAATTCTCATGCTTGTGATTGAGTACATCCTCTGACTTGAGGACTTCTTCATGACTGTTTTCAGCAGACTCTCAGCGTGGCTATCTATTGCAGGTTTGGGAGACTTGAAATCAATGTGATTGTCCCACTTTCCACTTTGCTATTATAATGCCAAATTATTGGCTGTTCCACTCTTCTTTGATGCGTCTGCAGTAAAAGCCACGGCAAGGCTTTCCTAAAATAGAATTTACGGATGGAACCTGTAGGGCAACCAACAAATGAGGTATCAGATTTCAAGATTCAAGCCTCTCAGGGTGTCTAAATCTCTGAGAATTGGGCAAAACAATACCTCGTCAAGCTGTTTTGGGAGCTTTGTTCCCATCAACAGTTGGATAATAGTTGAATAGAGTCCTGCAACAACTGACTCTTGCGAGCTACGTCCGCTAATCACAGCAGATTCATCCTCAGAAACATCATCTGCTCTCCTTTCGGTGGAACTCCAATTTGTTTCACCCATCTGCGTCACATTCCCTGGACCATGTACCTTAGTAGCATCCTTGCCAGCATGTTCTTCTAAGGAGGATTTTTGATCCCTCCATGAAAAAGGTTGCAATATCCACTTCTTCTTTGGCCTCACAATCAATAGAAACACTGTTTTGATATCATCTACTGTAGAAGCTTTAAGTCCATCTTGGCGGGGTTCAGTGTCATGGCATCCTCTTATTGTCCCCACTATGCTGGTCTTGACAAGGCTGGGGAACAAACATGCCAGCATGACCATCTTTGTCAGCTTCAATCAAAGTTTTGTCCTGGGTAGGCAACCCTTCGTCAACACATATGTCCTTAACAATTTGGTAATTACTATCTCTGTAGCACACTATAACCTCAGAAAGTTCACACTCACGAACACTTTTGTCAGTGTAACGTCGTGAATCTGACTCTGATACAAACAATGATGAAACATTGGTGCACAGTTTCTCGGAATCTCTAGATTCTTTTTCACCATCTACAATAATTGAGCTCTCAAATTTTGGAATACTCCGTAGTTTATCTTCATGGTCTGATAGCTCAGTACCACCAGCACCACCATTCGAATGACACAAGGGCCCTTCATGATCTCCCAGCTTTCCAGGATCTCTAGCTTTGTCATCATCAGTGGTGGTCCTTATGTCCGCAACCTCAGAGCACTTGAGCACAGATGCATGCAAAGAATCATGCACATTTTCCATCTGAAATGCTAGAGGATCTGCCACCCTCTCAAAGCCATTTGAATGGCGTAAGATATCACTCTTATCTTTCTTCATCGTCAACTTCACTTCAGGGATGTCCAAGTCCCTGTTAAAGCAATAACTGGTTTTAGGATCATGTTTGTGTAATAGAATCATAGGCAGAGAATTTAAATACTCAACATCTAGTACTCCTGAACATAATTATTGACATAATTTCTTTTTCTTGGTGAGAACAGACGGACATGGAAGTTAGATGCACAAAAGGTAGACCAAGTAGAATACAGTAATAGCATACCAAAAATCTTTTTGCAGTGAATCAAGCAAGGCTCAAAACAAGACATAATTCTATAGCTTGAACCTAGCACTGCTGTATCATGTTGAGATAGATGAAGTGCCTAAAATCCTCACTAAATGGATCTCATATGAAGATCCCCACTAGTCTTTATTAAACTGCTACCAATAAGAAACAATAACTGAGAACTAGTGCTTATCAAACCTCCAGAATATACATTCTATACAGCAAACACACATCCAGCAGAACTTGTGAGCCTTTGAAAAGCAGGTGAAGAAAGAAAAACAGGAAAAGAAAGCAGGAAAAAAAAAAGAATGCTACCGACTGATGCTGAGTAGCTACTCTACACGATACTACGCAGACCCAACAACAGTTTGAAACCAGCAAAGACAGCAGAATTACCAGGTTTCATAGTTTACATCAGCAGGAATAGTTTGTAAAATTCTCAACAGCTGTGAACCAAACATCCACTATTTTTGGCAGCTATGACTAAGGCAACCTGCCTATGAAATTGAAGGTGAAGTTAGTTACCGTTCAGTCCAAGCTTGACACCAGATGCTTGATAATACCAAGCACCGAGTTAACTGAGCAAAGTAATGCAGGCAAGTAACTCATACACAATAGCCAAAATTATCAATTATGAAAGAAACTACACTAAAAATTAGAACCAACAATTTTATTCCTTGGTCTCTGATCCCTTAGCAGGGCAGGAAATTTAGAAGAAAAAACAACAAACGTGATTCCATAAAGACTCTCACAAGGTAGACCTGGACAAAAATCATGTGGGCTGCCTATTTGCCTCCACAACAAACAGTGAATCAGGGGAAGGAAGGTATAAAATGTACCAAGCAAGCAATAAAATCTTCCTGACAAGGAAGAAAAATGAATCTTGTCTTATTCAAGATCACAAAAACCATCAAATATTCAAAGCAACTGTGGTTACCCTCTCATGCTGTTCAAAGGGGGTCGTTATCTTCCACAAGTAAATTCAACAAAATGACAAACTAAATTTCCTAGTTTAGAAGAGAGCTTCCTAATCTGGGAGATCGCCTGATTTACAGGGGGAAAAAAAGAAATAAAAACCGTAAAATACAGCTAAAGCTAAATCCTATTAGCTAGTACATCGAATCAAAGAAAAAAATATTACTCTGGCAGCTAATTGTTAACCACCGTGTCAAAAACAATGTCACATTTCCATCCAACTCTTCCTTAGATCTCCTTCTGGATTTCGCGACCTCCTAAACATTTTATTATTTTTCTATACTTGGTGGAGTCAGTTGTTTAGCTTACAGTAGTCTGACTCTTGGCATATAACCATGGGGAAGTGGGCAATCTCACCTTTGTCCATGGATAAAGACAAGGACAAATAAAGTTCACAACTTTCCAAGAATTTCGAAACGAACCTTTACCAGCCAAACTATTTCCCCAATCTCCAAAGTCAAAACCTCATTCCACATTTCCCACCACTTCTTTTGTCCTTTTGCTATCTCTCACCCACTAGATCTAACCCGTACCCCTAAGTATATTAGTCTTAAAGTTTAATATTACTATTCTTACCATAAAGCTTTTCACCATTCTTATCATCCAATATATAAAACGCTCAAGCTCTAAAGTAGCAACAGTAACCAATTATATCATTGATTTTCCTCGGATCCCAACAAAAATTACAGCTATTTAATTCACAAATGAAAAGGAAAAAAAAACCATCAGCGAATTCTTTTTCAAAACGGAAAAATTAAAAAAAAAAGGCACAAAGGAAAAATGGAAATCAAAAACTACAGACGGTATTTTTCTTTACCTGGTTATTCATATGTGGTACAACCAAAAGGGATATCTTCCAGTATCTCCAGTAGTCTGATGATGGATTCTCTCTTCACTGCAAAGTTTCCAAACCATGATCATCAACTCCAACACTAAAAACATACTAAACCTTAACCTTCAAAAAAAGAAAATAAAAAAAAGCTTTAGCAATCATAGAACATCAAAATTCATGAAATACATTAAAAGATCGAATCCCAGTAACAGTAAAGCAAAACAGATCAGAGAAGAGAAGCACAGAAGATTTTAGTGTGTAAGGATCTAAAATTCTCACATACCATCTATAGCAAAAGAGGGAAAGAACAGTTTTTTTCCAGCAGTAATGATGAAGAAAGAGAAGAAAAACCACCAAGTTATAAATTTTATGCAGGGGAGCCTCCAGGCTTCAGCTATAACAGAGGGAATTCTATGCAGGGAGAGAGAAAGAGAGAGTTGATAACTTGACAGTAGGAGGAATGTAAAAGAGCTCATAGAAGTAATAGTTAAGAGGTGGTACCGGAACAAAACATGAATAGGGAAATACAGAAGAAAAAGGTATGTATGTGTTACCAATCTAAATAGTGCTAGTATTTTAAGAGGGTCAACTCTCGCCAGTCACCGCCCCAGAAGGAGGCAGCAAAAGCTCCTTCTTCGACCTTTGGATATATGGAAAATTGCAAAATGGGGAGGGAGAAAAAGGAAAGAGTGGATAGCAACTCTTCTATGTGTAGACTGTAGAGGCAGACTGGCGCGCACGAAGTGGGCTAAAGATAATACTAAGTGGTAGTGTCTGTAACAAATCAGTTTCAATGCCATTAATTATTGGAATCATCATTATCACACAGTAATTAGTAGTATTAATTAAAAGAGGACGTGCCTAACTGTACCTGTTAGGTACGCGTTAATATATATTTGGAAATGTAAAATTAATTAGAGAATATATATAAATATAAGAAAATTTAATAATAATTATTAATATGTGTATATATATAATAGATTAGATAACTGATTTAATAACTGATTTTAAAAATCGTAAAAAACTTATGGTTATGGCTTAAAGTCATTAATAATTGGATTCATTATCACAGTAAGTATTAAAAAGATTTTGGTAATGGGGTAGCATTTTCTTTTTTTTTTTACTATTATTTTGGACAACAGAAATAGAAAGGTAAATATGTAATCTTATAGTAATTCTTTATACAAAATATTGCAGTCGGCGAAGCTTAAGATCTCTCTTTGGAGCAAAATTTTAAATTTTCATTTTTCAGATTGTAGGACAGAAAACAAGGAAAAATTGGGTCTTGATGGAGGGTGGACAACAAAATTTGGATGGTTTTGTGTTCTTTGTCAGACGTGATATTTTTTTTATTGTCATATATGTGAGGTGAAGTGGGAAAGTCTGACAATGGAATTAGAAGACTAACTAAAGAAGAGAATAGAAGGGCTGACCAAAACCGTTTCCAGGTGGAAAGGGTGTGCGGGTGGGGAGGCCTGGCATAGGGACAAAGTGGAAGTCAAGATGCGAGTTGGTTACTTGGAGATGGATTATTGGATTGGGGCTGTTTTTTCTTCTTCTTCTTCTTGTCTTCTGCTGCAATAAAGGAAAAAAACAAATCAACAAGGAAATTGAAGGGGTGCTTTATACTACTTTTAAAACAATCGCCATACAATCGTATCAGCAAACTCTGGCAATAGAACAAAGATTACCAGATATAAATAAAATGTTTTTTTTGGACAGGACACCCCTTAATAGGAGTAGGAATATGTTAGATTATACGTGTCATTACAAAAAAAAAATGGCATCACTTAGAACAGTTATTCATGCACTTAATATTCACCTAACCTATTGTGTGTGTGTGTATATATATATTTTATACTAACAAACTCTAGCAACAAAAAAAGATTACCAAATATAGATAAAAAGGGCGAAAACTAATATAACCAATTTATGGAGTATAATTTTACGTGCATTGTTTAGTTTAGACTTTTCTATTCTAATCTAAAAGTAAAACCTTCTTAAAATTTTGTAGAATTTTTTTAATAGGTGATCAGGACATTCTTTAGTATACCTAAATTATTGATGTGAATGCACGCACCCATTCGCGTTAATTACATCTCTTCATTTAGACATTTTTTTCAAATTAATTTCGCTTTTTATCAAAAAAATTAACACTCAGGCCCTTTATTTAATAATAGAGCAGGAATTTCTCCCCATTATTCAACCGATTCAGTCTCCATTTATTAGCCCACTACGAATCAGATGGGATCCTCTGTCCATTATATATGTCTTTTTTTTTGTTAAATGCAAAATTACGTAGTTCCACTTATTAATATTGCCGATGTGGCACATAACATTGAATGCATATTTAGGGGGTGGTAAGCTATTGAATGAGAGAGAAGAACGCCTCTTCAGTGTGTTATGTAGACGTTATTTTTTTATTACGTTAAAAGAGGTATTGATTATAGTTTAAAAAATCTCTTATTTTGGAGATAAACAACCTATTATGGTTTCAGCAAACAACACCCGCTGTCAACTGCCCTTGAAAGCCAAATGATTTGAGTTTGATGCTTTGCCTTTGGATATATCGTTTTGCTTTGCGTGTGAACAAATTTTGCCACTTAAAAAACATTGGGCTTTGATTCAATGGCTAAGAGAGCAGTTTTCTTGTGTAACAGTCAAGGGTCAAAAAATTTAGAGGATACAGTAATGTAGTTGTAGTTTATCCCAATTGGACTCCCCATAGTATAAAAGTGGAGTTGATTATTAACATTCGATTAAAAAAATCTATTCATCAAATTTTAATTTTCTTTTTTTTTTTATCAATCAATAACTTCTACAGCATTCCTATTCTAACATGTCTGAGGAGGGTCCAACTGTGCTAAGGGGATTAGAAGAAGTGGTTTCCACCTTTAAATCAAAGAGGAACACTAATGCGCATTAAATCTATACATCAAAAAAATTTTTTTTTTTGTACAGACCGATTTATTTCACATTGAATCAAAATGAATTGAGGGTACCACTATTTTCAATTGTACTTCAATTATCTAGACAATTGTCATCCCAAACTCATGTACATATTTCCATTTCTGGGGTTAGAATGCTTTTCTTTTTTGTCTTTAATGCTGAACATTAATACTTTTCCATCCGTCTCACTTTGATAGTTTTGATTTTTTTTTTCTCACACAGATCAAGAAAAACTAATTAACTTTATTGAAAAAGTTCATCTAGTCTAGCATTTTATTAAAATATCCTTACATTAATATTAGGAGTGTTATTAATCATTATACCTTTACATTAATTACAATAATAATAATGATGGTATCTAAGTAAGTTGGCTGTATTAAATAAGGTAATTTACTGATAATAAAGTACATTAAATAAAGATATTTTAGAGAAGTTAAAAGTTAACTATATTTTTCAATGAAAAGGGTGACTATAACTTAGGAAAGAGAATTAGCTTTCAATCAAATGTACGTTTGAGTTGCAATATCTTCCACATTGAAACCATATAGTAATAATCAATTTAGAAAAAAAAAGGTATAAAATGTTTGAATTCATTAAGAATGTTTGACTTGAAAGAGAAAGGTTTTACTTTGGTTCCCTACGCAAACACTTGTCCTTCACAGAATTATTGCTTTAATTTGGTAAGCTTGACTTACATATTCATTTGGTTTTCAACTTTCAATAATGTTTGCTCGAAGTATTCTAGATCATCCAAAATAAGTTAGTTTGCCGGACGCTAATTTCTGATCTATATGGTAATTAGCTCCGCTGAAATTTTGCGTCTGACAATTAAGGCAAAAAAAAAAAAAAATTGGCTTCCTACTCAAATTGATCGGATTAAAGAAATTGTAGTAATACCTTTTTTTTTTTTTGGATCAATAAAAGCCATTTAATTGATGCTAAAATAGTTTATTTCAAGAAAATGTGATACAAATATATGTATATGGATTTGCCAGCTACATCGAGTCGGTTTCTGATGCATTGCATCAGGATCGCCATATCACATCAGTTGACAAACTTTTTGTTGGGTGTGAAAAATTTTGGTTGGCTAAACTTTATCAACTGGTCCATTAAGTATTTCTCTCATTAATGATATTCATGACCTTCTACTTCTAGTGCCTTGAACAAATTGAATTCACGTTGCAACAAACGTACGGTCAATATTAATGCCTTTCCTAGGAATGGTGCTACGTTTTCAATGTGATGATGAAGACAGAGATAATTACCAGACCTGTGTGATTTCCAAGTCCGATGTCTCCATCAATTATTACAGCACTGCAACGGTTACAATCATTCACAACAACCGCCTATGAATGAATGAGTGATTCAAAGATTCAGCCCCTTTTGAAACAGGTGTACATTATCACTACGGTACCAGGATTTGTTTGAAAGAGAATTAATTATGGTTAAAAGATGAATTAAATTATTTGATATTCGAATCGAGTTTAGTTTGATAAGTGCTCGTTTGAGTTTAGTTCGTGAACTAGTCAAATTAAATTTGAACAGCATTTTATGTGCGATAATATTCAAATTCAATAAAAAAGTTCGTTTAAATTCGATTCGACAAATAAATAAGTCGGGTTTGAATAAAATTTTACATTCGTTAAAATAATTAAAGAATATTGAATACTAGCATGCTCGACTTGATTAGATTCATTTATACTCCTAAAATTAATAGCAATTTTTCCCTTATCTCTTAATGACTTGAACTCGTAATTTCTTGATTGCAAGTCAAACATCTTATCAATTAGTATGCGTTTCATTATGAATACTAATACTTATTACTTATTTGGATAATTTTTTTATACACTGTCAGTGCATAATCTTTTTTTTTAACAGTAGTAGATTTAGATAATGTCATATAACATGAATTCAAATTTAAAATTCAAATCATGCACATGTGACATATATTCAAAACTGTTAGTATAAAAAAAATTACTACACTACCGGTGTACAAAAAATTAATGCCGTTTATTTATTTGGTGGATAACTATAAGAAGCTTTGAATGAAAATTCAAAACGTTAGATCTTGTGCCTTAGTATATTTCTTGCTTATAGTTTGAGTTTGAAATTAATTGATTTTTAAATAGAATGAAAACCATTTCACTTCCAAATCAAACATGTTAGAAGAAAACCCGTAGGTATAGTGGGATTTGTATAGTAGTTGGGCGTGCAAAGGTGCGGTGGATGCTACTGCAAGTCGCGTATGGGAATAGAAGCAGGGACAATTGTCTTAAATAGTGTAATATTTTTTGAATAATTATATAATTTCACGACAGAAATATAATTATTATGTATGAAATTCATATAAATAGTAATAAAATCTCATACTTTTATTATTGTGAGAATGTATAAATAGTTCATTAAAAATTACAAAACATTAAAAAGATGTTATACTGTTTAGGGACGGTTGCCTTGTCCCGTGCCGGTGCATATTCGTGAGTTTGACCTCACCAACCCATCCGCCGAGATTGTAAAGGTCATTAAACATGCACCTTTGGTCAAGTGATGACGAGTAAGCACGAAATGAAAATAATAAAGAGGCGGAAATCAAGACTGCATCTTCTTAGAACGCTAGCTTCGTGATTAGATATAATATAACAGGTGTCAATTCCACATCCAAGATTTTAATTCCATGCAAAATTTGGATAGAATGTCAAATTTGTCTTTCTAAAGTCAATTTACAATTTAGGCTTGAAGGGGTAGTTTTGTCATTTCAATAAAATTCTTGCGGAAACAAAACTTGAAATATTTTAATCGCACTCTCGTTATTTGTTTTATTAGATAATTTGATAAATAAACCCTTATGATAAAAATGATAATAAGAATGTGATTAATAAAAAAGGAGAATACAAATAATATTTATTTTCCTACAATTAATATGCCGTGGCAAATTGGCAATTAACATTTACCATCCCTGCGTATGGGTTTGCCATTAAAAAAAGAGAGAAAGTGGTAATTTAAAATTCAAATTTTGCTTACGTGTCATTCGTCCAACCGTGATAGTATATACACTGATAGTGTATATAAGATTTACTCCTACATTGAACTTCAATTGTTATTACTACCGTCCATCAAGTATTTCTCTTAATTATTTTCACCATGTTACTAGACACACTGGGAGATGCTAGCACCCACACTATTATGCAATTCTAAATACACATATTGGATTTTGACAAAAAAAAAACACATATTGGACAACTTCTAGTACTAACTGCAGAAGTGATTAGTGTATTGAAGGCGTGAATTTAAAATAGATGTATGTGGCTTTAGTTCATTGAACCAGATATGTTCATTCGTTATCCAGAATTGGACAAATCATGGATTTTTCTTTTCTTGTCATATCACACAAAGAACAACAGAGAGAGATTTGGTGTTTGTTTCTGGAGGCAAACTGGGAGTGCTTGATTACACGAATCATTAGCAATGAACTAAATAAGCATCAATGCTAATTTACAGGTCTGAAAAGATAACTTCCTACTTATACTCTAGTCGTGTTTGGTTAATTGGACGAAATCATTAGGAGTTTGAAGAATTACCAAATATGTTCTCCAACAAACAATTGCAAAAATGGGGAAAAAAATTTACCAAATAAGTTCTCCAAAGTCCAAACAATTGAGGGACGATCAGCTAGCCCGCTTGGTGAAGTTAACAATTCATGGAATTCATATAACGTACTCTTTTTATTTTGTTACTAAACTTATATAACGTACTCTTTTTCTTTTTTTTTTGGGTTCGAGAGAGATTCTAAATCTTACAAGGGAGAAGGAGAAAGGGTCCAACTTGAAACAGCCTGAGATTATAATTAACCTACAACAGAATATGGGTGATTTGCTTGATGAAGGAAGCAAATAGTAGTCTTCAGGAGGCATGACACAGCATGTTGATGTTTGGCCATGGTTTTCAGTACTCAATATTAAATCCAAAGGGGCTTTGCATGACATGCCCCCACAGACGTTAGGTTGGCATTTGGATACTGCACATCTTCTGTGAGAATGATTAGGTGAAAATGGTCAATTCAGTGTTGAAATTTGTGAAAAGCAGGATGATTGGAGCAATTAGTGGGATGGTTAATCATGATTACTTCATTGCAGAAGTACAGAACTGATTGCTTGTATCATCATTGAACCAGAAATTTACTCCTCCAGAGTCAGACAGTGTTTGAAAATAGAAGAAGAAGAAAAAGTGACACTGCCACTCTACATGATGTAAATTTCTGAATGATGCTGAAAATATATGCCATCCAAAAGGAGGAAGAATCATATCAAGTGAAAAATAGAACGAGTCCCCAATTGCTTCTAAACAGGTTGCTCATGTAAAAGTAGGATTATTGGTCAACAAAATTCTCTCATGTTCCCAGTATTCCGCTATTACACTTCAGAGCTAATTACTATATCTAGCGTACTATAACATTAGATAACATGATTCCACGCAAAAGCATCAGCTTATGGGGAAAAATGCAAGAATAGAGATACTACACTTCTAGAATGCATCAACATGGTCCCGTAGTCTGTCGTTTGTATTTTTGCATGGTAGGCGCAACCCCGTACTTTTGAGTGAGATGATACTCGGCCAGGGGGTTGAGGAAGCTCAATATAAGGAGGAAATCCAAATCCAATGTAGTTGACTGCAATCTTCAAAATCAGTGAAAATCAGCAGGCTTGCCAACTTTTATGTTCTGCTGACCTAAAAATTCAATAATGGCATTCTTTTGCCAGCTCTTAAAACTCCTGCAGCCAATAAATGATTGAGGTTGGTCCAATTGGCAAGGTAAACGAAACAAACATAAGCAGCAGAAATGTCACTGGAACGCAATAAAGAAAAAAAAAGCCACTTTGGAATTCTCATCAATTCAATAGCTCAACGTTGACCAATATCCACCGTAGCCTCATTTACAGGAATCTCAGAAGAAACTGGTAAAAGATATGGCGAAACCTACTTGACTTACTAAATCATGTGGAATCATAAGTTACCAGAATAGGACTCTTATTGAGGATCATGCAAATCAGCAGTCTATCAAAGATATTTATCCAACAAAGAACGAACTTGAAAGTTAGAATTTGTTAGTCTTCTCCTCCTGCTCAGGCCTTTTTCTATTACAGATCTTTTGTCATTTAAATTGCCTTCACAATACACTCTTCTTTATGCACTACATGCCAAAGTTCTGTAATTGAATGTACCTTTTGATTAGAATACAGTATTCAATGAAGATTTAAAAAATAGTGATTTATTATGTCACAACCAAAGCTAGCAGAGCATACATAACAATTATAATTTGAAAAGGGTTTCTGTCAGTAATATTAAAATGGGTGGTTTATGAAACAACACATGATCTGGTATTGTAACTCAGCATGATGGATTGCTTAACAAAGTTGAACCCCAAAACTTGAGCACTAACTATGTCTGAGAAAGTCCCCTTTTCAGTGATAATTTCAAGCCTTGAGACAATAACTGAATCCCATAAACATGCACAATTCACTGCTTCAGTCTAAAATTTAATCCTGTTATCCTTGAATAGGATAGGAAAAGCACATGAAAGACAACGTGACCAGCAAGAGTTTGATAGTCTTTATTAACTGTTGACTAGTGAGAGAGATGCATCACAAGTTTTTCAGAGATTACAACATGCTAGAGTATGGTATCTTGGAACCAATAAGTGTGTAATTGAAATAGGAGAATCCTTCATATGTATACTTACTTTTGATCAAGGTGTGCCAAAATTTCCCCACCAGGGAAAGCGGCCTCGGTAGCATCAAAAGCAACTTTGATGGCTTGTTTCCAAGTGCCTCCTATATCTTCAGCTCTAGGTTTTCCTTTTGATTGGCCAGGATCTTCCATTGGCAAGGAATATCCGGATAGGAGATGGCCCACCCAGGCACCATCTTTCCTGTGAGTACACAATCAGCAGAAACCATCTGAATAAATGCTCCTCTGTATTTAATCAAATATCCATCTTGTATCAGAAAAGCATATAAAAGAACCTGCATGAGTACGTAGGATTCTAGATGATGGAAACCAAGAAATAAACCAGAAGATGTTTAAACTATCATCATGAGTGCAGGAAAGACTTCAGAGTAAAGTTTTCAGTAAGGCCAGTCTGATGTGTGCTACAGTTTTTTGATTGCCTTAGAACCACCGAATTCATACTGGCACACAGTAGATAAAAGGTTTCACCAGTATTCCAAGAAGGATGAGTGATGTTCAACATACTAGACAAGTTTATATTCAGTATGGATCTGGAGTTAGCTTAATCCTGTTAATAGGTGAGATTATATCCACCAAAATGCACGCAAGCAAGGTGTGAATAAAAATGTCCTAATACAACAAGAATGCTTTCCCGAGAATTAGGCTGCAATAGGAAATATTTGACTTACAAGATTATATCCATATGTCTTGGTACATAATGCCCTCCACCAATGCCAAGAAGGACTTTTTTCCTTTCACTCTTGCTGCAACATGAAAAATCACATGACTATTAAAGAACACGATGACAAAATTACCAACCGCCATTCAACATGATAAAATATTAGCAGAGAGAAAATCAAGTGGGAGGTGATCCAGAAACAAATGAAGAAAAGTAGCATCAAACCAGTATCATTACAAATGGGAGGCAGGAAGATACTAAGTTTTTGATAAAAGCAATTAAAGTACAGGATCAGAGGCCAAAGGCTCAAAGTTACTTTAAGAACATAATTAAAGAAAGTTGGCCTTTTCCTGCACTATACCTGCTCCAATTCCCAATAGAAGCTTCTTCTCCAAGCCCCAGTCCTTCCCAAACTAGCTTCATGCACAGCAAAACAACTCATTAGGGAAAAACCTAGCAAGTACAACTCCTAAACAGACCAAAATATCATTTGAAATTGAAGGAATTATTCACTGCAAAAAGGAAACTTACAACTTAGTAGGATCCAGCGAGATAAATTCAACATAACAAAGTAAAAGTACATGCATCTATATAAAATGAGAAGAGACACAGCACACAGCAAACTAATGTATCTTGAGACATTCCATCAGATGCTACTTGACTTTCTCCATGGCTTTACAAATTTAAAGAAAAAAAACTATGGGAGACCTTCATGTTGAAGCAGGGATGCTAATGTATGAAGGTGAAAGTATCAACCGTGAAAACAGATACACATGTAATCGACAAACACATTGCTACTGAATTTTGCAATAAAAAAAAACAATTTATTTTTTCAAAAACCTCGCCAAACTTTAAACATGCAACTATCAATGCAAGATAGAAGTCAAATATGTATACTCAACTAGAGCAATCACTTGAGCTGCATCCTCTCTCTTCCAATAGTCTTCTGTGCTACCTATTTCAAATAGAAGAAATTCTTTAGCCATGTTTACCAGAATTGTAAGATAGCAGAGGGTAAAGAGAAGCAATATCAACCTATGTGCTTTCATCCCTCATGAAAATAAATGTAAGTTGCAACAAATTTTAACAACGACTACCATCGACTACTGTGTCTACAATGTTAAAAAGTGTCCAACATATTTTGAACCTAATGTATGAGATGTTAAGCTAGGGTAGGCATGGTCATAATAAAATCACTAGACATGAATGGTTGACTTAGAAAAAACAAATCGATTGTAAACTGAAGCTCCTTCAAAACATACCAATTTCAATGAACATTGTAGGTTTACTTGTCACAGGCCCATGATGAGTAGCTTCCAAAGTAATCTACACTAACACGAAGAAATAGCTTGAGTTAAACTGTAAAATACTCAACAATGCACAATCCTCTCAGCATTAAGAATGTAAAGTGAACTTATCGAGAATAAAAACTCACATTTCCAAGAGAAAAATATGAACTCTTCTGATACTCTTTCAAAAGAAAAAAAAAGCAAGTTAAAGCCATTTAAAAAATTTCAAAAACATGGAACTACCTCAAATTCAGGAATCAAATTATGAGATTGGAGCAATTTTCTTCAAAGAATCAGCCATTGCCCCCATCCGAGGACTCGGTGTGCTGCCCATCCTGGTCTCCCTCCTTGTGGTGCTTCATCTCCCTCTTTCAAATGTGGTATTCCTAATGAACACATAACAAGCACAGATAAGGACTAAACGCATTACAGATAGCATTCAACAACATGGGAATCCTATAAAATTGACCAAAGAGACAAATTAGACCTCCACTACTCCCACCTGAAAGTATTAACAGAGAAAAAAAAACTCTTACATCAAAGAATTTCAATTGCAAAATTTCAAATATTTAATATCAGCATAAACTACATGGGCACCTCTGAAGCACCAAACCATACTCAATCAATCAGTTCATACAAAATCACCATGCACGCAAAAACCGGACATCCCAAATTCCACATGCAAAATCCCACTTACTCATCGGCAGCTATTAAATTGATTAACAGAACACTTTTAAGAATACAAAATTGGCATGCAAAATCTATCGCCCCAGTATCCAAGATGCTTACATACAGTAAAAAGTTACCATCTTGGGCCTCAATAGGATTAAAAAATATAAAAAAAGAAGGTACCAATTGGGTGGATGGTGAGGGCGGGGAGGTTGGAAACAGCAGTATGTTTGCTAAGGAATATGATCTCATCAACTCTTTCACCAGTAGCGTTTTTCCCAACGTTGGTCCAAATCATCCTCCGCAATTATGCTCTTGTCATGCTCCAGCAACCTTAATTTATCTCCATTGATGAAGCTTCTGATTCCATCAAATACGGGGCCAGGGTGATGCCAACCGGGCATGGTCAGAAGGGCCTTAGCCGGGTTGATGGAGGCTGGATCAAGAGTTGTTGCCACCACCAAAGTGACCATTTTTAATAGTTTCTTTTCTCTTCCTTGAGTTCTTCCTTCTTGTCCCTTTTTTGGCTTTTTTCTTGGCTATTTATGCAGTTTTCGGCTTTTCGCACTTTCCCTCAAGCGGTGGCCGGTGGGTTTTGGCGTGGCACCAGAATTGGTGACATACTGATTTGACCTTTTGACTGGCGGCGCCAATGGGATTGAAGTTGAAGAAGTGGGGCAGGGGAGAACAATTGTGCAAGAAGGGGAAATAAAAGAAACGTGGCTCTGAATGAAGGTTGAAACAGGTGAAAGCGTGGTTTATACTAAAAATTGGCATAGAAAAACAATACTCAAAAGTGTGCTGCCCAGGATCGAACTGGGGACCTTCAGTGTGTAAGACTGAACGTGATAACCACTACACCACAGCAACTGTTGCGCACCCCTCGTCTATGAAATCTTCCAAAAGATTTCGAACGCAGGATATATGGAGAAAAAGAAGGTTTGTTTGGTTTTACATAATTTACGTGGCAATAATATTAATTTCTACGAGGAACAAAATCAGGTGGTCTTTGATGAGTTTTTTTTTTTTTTGGGGGTCATTCCCGACAATTTAAACCTTAAAATAACATCTGATTTTGAAGTTTTTATTACTATGAGTATAATTTTCATAAACTCCTCGATAAAAACTAATAAAATACGAGCAATTGAGCATAATTAGAAACTAACTTAGGAGAAAATATTACTCGAATATTTTTTAGAAAAATTATTTAGTATAATATATGTGAAATAAATAAATTAATTAGAATGCGTGTTTGAAAAAAAGAATTGAAATTTTTTTTCCCTAAATAACATCCAAATAGTATAGACCAAATAGAAAAAAAACCAAAAAAGGCCCAAGGAGAATACCAGAGTGCAATTACAACATACCATGTCTGCTCTGGAGAGGGTACATGTTTTACAATCAGCGGCAGAAGCAGCAGGACGCATGTTACAATCTTCCTCCTTCACTCTGCACAAAATTTCCAGAACTCTTCTTCTTCTGACGATGGCTCCAAAACCACAGCGCTTCCACCAGTGTAAGTTTTTATTCTTACTATTCTTCTGCTATTATGATCCCTCTCTTTAATCCATATTCCAATCCTTTATTTACAACATAAGAAAATGCAATTAAGCCCTTTGTTTTCTTTTTCATCATTAAACAGTCGCCGATAGTAGTACTTTGGGTGGCGGTGTCAAAAGGGCAAGAACCATCAGCGTCATGAGCTCCACGGGTGGGGCTGACTCTGAGTCTTCTTCTTCTTCTTCTTCTCAGATGAAAAGCGCCTTCTCTAACTATGCCCAGTACCTTAATGACCTCGTAAGCTTCATGCTTCTACTGTTTTTCAATGTGACTGTATGGGAGGTATTGTTTTCCTTGCAAGTTTGGATTTTGGAGTTGTTAGAACAACGATTTACTACATGGGTTTTCTGTTATTGTGCTTGAACTTTTGATTGGTAATGTGGTTAAGAAGAATAAGAGGAGAGGAGGGGCATTGAATGGCTGGAAAATGGCGAAACAGGATTAAAAATTTTAATCTTTACTGGTTTTTTGTTTTCCCCTTCCTATTTAGTTTAGTTGAATTGAAAGCTTGGGTTGTGTTAGAAGGAGAATCTAGCAAAAGGGTTGTTATTATTTAGCTTAAAGTCTTTGATTCGCATTATGAACAAGAAGAAAAATTGGAAACCCAAGACAACACTGCATAATATGCATTGCTTGCTTAATTCGAATATTTTCCCTATTATGTATTTATCCGTTTCTTTTGTTAGTTTTGATTTGGCAATAGTGGAAGCCAATGCTATTAACTACTTTTAGTGCCGGTTTTGTGTTATTATCAACAACGAGTTTTAAACGAGTTGTTGGTCTTAGGGTGGGAATTGAGGAAGACATGTCCTCATTAAGTTGAAAGTCTGTATTCATGTGACTTGTACCAGCAAGGTTGTTAGGACTAGTAAATGACTAACTCTCAGTACTGCAATGCACAATCTGGGGCCCGGGGCTATAGAAAGGCTAATTTTTTATTCCGTGTGGCCTGAAAGATGTGAATGTGACAATGTGTAAGTAGGCTATGAGGTTTAATGACTCTTCTCATAGATGAAAAATGTAGGTACTAATGTAGAATATGCGTTATTGTGTCTTGTTAGCATAACATTTGGAAAAAGAATGTTACAATTTTGTGATTTTGTTGATAGCTAATATTGTCGTCTGTTACTGCTGTTTTTTGTTTTCTAAATTTGTGTCTCTTTATGTGCGATGCTCTACACAACATTTGGTGCTTCCTAGTAGAGCAATAAAATATAGTTATGAGCAATTTCTTAGCTGAAGATTCTGTTCCTCATGCTTTAATTGCCTTTTGGCTTGATTTTTAATTTAAAACTGCTAAACAAGCATGAGTTTCTGGTGCCCAAATGTCTATATGGTATCACTTGCATTGTAAAGACCTTGTACGTTGCTAGAGATTAGCTGTTTTGTATGATCTATTTTCCTTTCTGACAAATGAAAATAATTCCCGTCTCTCAATGTTTAATCTGCCAATTTATTTGCTGTAGAATGAGAAAAGAGAAAGAGTTGTGAAAGCAAGTCGGGATATCACCATGAATAGCAAGAAGGTTATATTTCAGGTTCACAGGTGAGG
Source organism: Coffea humblotiana (assembly GCA_023065735.1). Taxonomy (NCBI): domain Eukaryota; kingdom Viridiplantae; phylum Streptophyta; class Magnoliopsida; order Gentianales; family Rubiaceae; genus Coffea; species Coffea humblotiana. The sequence goes on along the minus strand of CM041218.1, from coordinate 4,346,275 downwards.
AAGATTAGTGAACCAAACTCAGTATAATTTGCCTTTAGGCAGTCATTGTCTCTGGTGGGAGTGGAATCCGTTTACCTGCTGTCTGTCCTTGTTCAAAATCATTATCTTCCTTGGAAATATATTTCTGGAGACAACAGATTGGACAATTTTGACAGTGTTCTTTACTTTGTTGGTATTTTCAAATGCAATTTTTAGTTTGGTTTTGAACTAATATGGCCTGATTGCTGTACTTATAGTTTGCTAGTTTGTGCACTCTGAAGCTGCCAAATGTTTTTGATGCTTTCCTGCTTTATATATTCATAAACAGGATTAGCAAGCATAACAAAAAGGAAGTTCTAGAAAAAGCAGAAAAAGATCTTGCAGCAGTGAAGGATCAGCATGTATCGCGACTCGTACAGGAACTACAGGGGACTGATTTCTGGAAGCTACGACGAGCATACTCTCCTGGGGTTGTGCTTTTTAAATCTTTCTATTTGTCTAGACTCTAGAAAAAAAATACTTCTGATGTCAGTTCCTTCTTCACAATATTATAGGTCCAGGAGTATGTCGAAGCTGCAACACTATGTAACTTTTGCAAGACTGGGACTCTTTTAATACTTGATGAGATCAATGCTAGCTTGCTACCACTGAGTGATCCATCGCATGAACCTCTGATGATTAACATTCTAGACTATCTCTTGGGGGTATTGCCTTGAACTTGTTATGTATGTTTAATAACCCTTTTCATTTAGATGGGTGAAAATTCTGCCATTTCTGCAAATTTGTCAATTGCAGCACATCTTGTGAAAAGGAATAAATCCCTTCTGAATGGGTTAAATTTTGTTTGACGGAGGTGATAAAGCTGTACCTTGTTTCTGCTTGATATCTAACCTAGTGTTTTTTATACTGGATCATACTCAGATGTATAGGTTAAATTATAGCTACCTCTTTTCATACATATTAATTCATTATTCTAAACAATTTTCTCTCTCCTAGCTTGCAGACTTGACGGGAGAGTTAATGAGGTTGGCAATTGGTAGAATATCAGATGGTGAACTTGAATATGCTGAGAAGATATGCAAATTTGTGCGGGAAATCTATAGGAAACTGACTATTCTTGCTCCAGAAATGGATGAAAGCTCAGACATGAAAATGAAGATGGACACAATGCTCCAAAGTGTTATGAAAATAGAAAATGGTTACGTATTGCTTCTTGTTATTATTTACCTAAACGTTTACATGTTTTTTTTCAATTCTGGCAATAGATCTACTAGCTGAGTACTAATTGCTGAGAAAAGTAGAGCTTGGTTACAGTTGATGTAACTATTATGATTATACCCTCAGGGACTCCTGAATAAACTATTTCTACCAGACTTTTGTTTGTGCTCAATAGGTCCTAGAGAATTTCTGTCTTAAAATGGTTCTGAGTCGAAAAAAATGATTTGCAAGGTTTCAGTTGAGTAGGTGGAATATTTACTCTGTACAGGATAACCTGTGGCCTCATCACAGGGCAGTCGACATCTTACTTTATAGTTAGCAGGTTTAGTCTCTTGGTTCAGAATAGTTTATATACTGGACCATGTGCTAGCCATATCTCATTATTGCATGTAAGAAAAATGAAAGGAAACTGTCCACCATGGTGCTGGTGTGCGGCATAAGTTTCTTTAGATCATCTCAATTTCTATATTATCCTACTTATAAAGTGTTTTTTTTTGGTGCTATATCAAAATTCTAAGCTCCTCTTTCTCTGTTTCACATGGTTGTCAAACTAAATTAGCTGAATAGTGAAGTGAGATCTTAGTCTCAAGTGCTTTTGCTAAGGTTGAAGTATGCCAATATTTTGTCTCTCTGCATGTGAAGTAACTTGATTTTTTCTGGATGAGTTCGACTTGGGGAAGGAATCACTTTTTTTTTTTTTTTTTTATAAAATTTGGTGGTAATTTGTATTCCTTTGGGACGAATCGCTGACTTGTTTAATATTTCTGCAGCATGCTTTAGCGTTCATGTTAGAGGATCGGAGTATATCCCACTTGTTGGATCTGCTGATTCCAGTTATTCTCTGATTGGCTTGCCTGATTTTGAACAATGAAGTGATAACGCATCTCCCAGAGCTTTGCCAAGTTTGTCCTGCTCTATCTGCAGTTGCTTTCGGACGCATATTCAAGATACTACGGATTGGTAAACTATTGCTGTTTTTGCTTTTGTGCCAGCAAACAAAATTTGATGGTGGAAAGTGAGAATCTTCGAAATCAAAATTTGGGATTAGTTGCAAGAAGGAAAATGTAAAAGTTTTGCAGCAACTGCATCTTCTGCAAGAGCTTCTTCTTCTTAATATTTTGAGTGCGGAGTTGTATGATACTTAATTAATAAAGCGGATTTTATTGATGTTAGTCGGAGACCTGCCCTGGTTTTGTTGTTCTTCAGCATATCAGTCAACTGATTTGAATCACCATGCATGGGCTCACGATTGTTGTTGTGCACCAGACAGAGATGGCAAGTCTGTGATGTAGAAACTTGGTATATACAATAGTCTATGAAAGATATCAACGGAGCGAGGGGGATATGAGATTGAGAGCAAGCAACAATCCTACGAGTAGGCCCCTCGGGTCAGCTCAGCCGGTGAATCCTCGGGGGTATTCCTCGTGGGCTCGCGGTTCAAGTCTGGCTTCACATATCGCCTGGGTGCTCTTGGGGGTGGGGTACTCCAGGTCCAGGAAGATTAGTTTGACAAAGTTGGGATACTCCCTGAATTGACTAAAAAAAAAAAAAACAATCCTACGAGTAGATTCATTAAAATTCTAAAAGCAGCTGTAACGTCTCCTTGTTTGTTGTCGAATAATAGAAAATATTTTGTGTGGAATTAATAGTATTGAAATGGAAGCAAATACCAACTTTCCCAATCAATCGCGCTTTTATTTATGCTTAGCTATATCCATTATCCACCCATATGTGTTGTGTGGGCCCGCGCACGCTTTTTTTTTTTTTTTTAAAGTTTTATTTGATTATGTTTATATTGTTCTTCTCGACCGCAGTACCTCAGTGCAGCGTTATTCATGTGATGGATTTTGTCAACTTCGACAAGTAAAGTAAAGTATGTTATGTTTCCTAAGATCCTCAAGGTTTTCTTTTTATCTTTTTTAAAAAAAAAAAATATATATATATATATATAAATTAAAGATATTATTGATTGTATACAAAAAAAAAAAGGACTAAATTTTAGATATTATTATTGTTCCCACTTAAATGTGCACATGAGCAGTTAAAAGCATCCATATCCGTATGTATTTGGGGTAGGACATTATCAACACAATTTGCATCAAAATATTATGTTTAGGCTGTCGGCTGTCAATGTGAGAAAGCTTGGAGATATGGAAAAATGGAGCTGTTGGCCAAGATCCTAAGGATACCTTTGTATCCATGTGGCATTTCGCTAACAAGCTGAGGCTTGAGAACATGGAAAATAATTCACTTGAAGATGTTTTCGACGGGTTCTGTAGGGGAGTAAGCCTATATGGACCCTTTTGGGACCATGTTTTAGGTTACTGGAAAGAAAGCTTGGAAAACCCGGATAAGGTTCTTTTCTTGAAGTACGAGGATTTGAAAGAAAAGCCCACTTCCCAGTTGAAGAAAATATCTGACTTCTTGGGGTATCCGTTTTCTTCTGAGGAGGAAGCATCAGGACTCCTGGAGGGAATCATTGACCTTTGTAGCTTTGATAAGTCGAGCAACTTGGAGGCGAACAAGAGTGGGAAGTTGTCCTCTGGTGAACAAAATAAGGCCTTCTTCAGGCGAGGTGAGGTCGGGGACTGGATGAACTTTCTGAATGCTAAGATGACAGCTCGGCTAAATTCTATTACTCAACAAAAGTTTGATGCATCTGGATTAAAACTGTAGGCTTATAATTCAATGCATTTGGATCAAAACTCTGTTGCTGCATTAAATGTTTCACAGACGTCTTCGACGTTCGAGTCTTTATTGGTAAAGGTTGATTACTTTTAGGTGATTACCTTGCAGGTCCCTACTAAGTTGTTTTCGTCCTTTGTGATTTGCAATGGTATTAGTACCTGAAGTTTTTCTTCAGTTGGAGAAGTGTGAATGCCTGAAAATGTGATTTTTAGGCTCCATTCAGCTGCCTATGAATGCAATGCCTTGTTATGAAATAAAATTTGCTTTTCTTTGATTGTGGACACCATCTGAACAAATCCCGTTAAAACTTGTGACCAGTGTGACAAGAGTCTGGAGTAAAGCAGATTTTTTGACCTTCGTGATCTCCAATTGATTGGACAATGACCAGCTTTTAGTTCCACAATGGTGTCTAAATTCTAACGTACATGTATATATTAGTTTACAAACACACGTCTGTATCACCCTGTGTGTGTGTATACCCCATGTTTTACAAATGTCTATCTAGTATATTATCTAATAACCTGTGTATATTTGTTTTCAACCACTGTTTTGTTTAATTTTAGAGACAAAAATTGGTGTAGTTGCGAACTATTGGTGTCTACAATTTTGCATTTTGATGGACTAAATAGCTTTCTAGAAATTAATCATTGTAACAATATGCCTTTTTCTTATGCTTCTTTGGATCTATGCTAAAAGGATCATTATTGGTTGACTTATGAGCTTTATCTTTAGAGGCATAGACATTGACCAAATAATTGGAATGTGCATGGCAACAAGCTTTCCCTCACTCCCCCTTCGATGAGTGTCTTAAATTACAGCAATACAATATAGGTCAGCAGCACCCACGAAACTGAAATAGTCATCTAGAATTTGCTTTTTAAGATTATCATCATCTAGAATCATTGTCATTATTGGCATGTTGTTAAGTTGAAACTACTATTCCAATAAAAAATTAATATTTCAAATAACTTTGTCATCAGAAAATTGCATTTGATATTCTTCTTCCCACTGGTGTAAAATACAAATTTTCAGGAGCAACGTTATTTCTAGGGCTGTTAATTGGATTTTGTGGATCGTATCATAACAACTCCAAGTTCAATTCACAAAAAAAAAAAAAAGAAGTAAAACTCTTTAACTTTCAAGTGTTGAGTATTACAAGTAAACTATACTTCCAACAACTTCACGTTCGATTCAAGTGTTGAGTTTTAAACTTGTAACGTGAGACTCGTACTCGGCCGGCTCATAAAGATATTAGAGCTTTAGGTCTAATTTAAACATCTTCTAACTTCAGCTGAAACTCAGTAATATACAAAGCTCAATTCTAAACTTTTCGGATCAAGCTCGGGCTCATCTGGCCCGATTGATAGTCTTGGGCAGTGATTCGTTTTCTAGTACCCAATACTTTTATCTCACCCCTACCGGCCCTTTTTTCTGTCTGATACACATGCAGGATGCGGATCCACTGAAGAAGACGCTAATTAATTAATTTTCAGCTTTGATTTCTGACTTCTTCTCAGTTTTCATAAGCAACCAATTAATTGTCAAACACCACTTTAAATATATATAGAGTACTGATCACGGGGTCACAAAATTGCACTTGAAAAGGAGACTTGCATTATCTTGCGAATCAGTCTGAGCAAGACATCCAATTTTTTGTCTTTTATAAGAAAAAATTGCAATTTGGTCTGTAAGAGACGAGAGCTGGGATAAATGACAATCTAAGAGCTTATGCTAAACATTTCTTTCTGGTACCATCTTCTTGGATCAATGTCAATATCTCAATCTTCGGCAGCTCCAAAGTACTTGCAAGAGGATGAAATAGCCCCAGAATGCAAGAACCTGCTTTCAACTCTACCAAAAGAAAAGGGATGGGCTGAACCTCATCTCTACAACTATCAAGGTTTTTGGTATCCGGCCTGGCAATTCCAAGGAGTTCTTGAATGTCAACAACACTTCCAAGCTCAAGACACCGATATTCTCCTCGTCTCAGCCCCCAAATGTGGCACAACTTGGTTGAAAGCCTTAGCTTTCACCATAATCAATCGCAATTCACACTCCACCGATGATCCTGGAAAGCACCCTTTATTCTATAACAATCCTCACGACCTTGTACCTCAGTTAGAACTTGAATCCCACGTTGATAATCCGATCTTCAACCCCTCTTCACCTAGACTCTTTGCAACACATTTGCCTTATATATCGCTGCCAAAATGCGCCAAGAATTCAGCATGTAAGATTGTATATATGTGCCGAAACCCGAAGGACACTTTCATATCTCTTTGGCACTTCATGAATGAGTTAAGACTCAATCTTTTGGTGTCTATTTCTCTTGAAGTAGCCTTTGATAAGTTCTGCAGAGGAGTCAGCATTTTTGGACCCTTTTGGGATCATGTGTCAGACTATTGGGAAGAAAGCAGAAAAAGGCCTAATAAAGTTCTCTTCTTGAAGTATGAAGAAATGAAAGAAGATCCCACTCTCCATGTCAAACGCTTGGCTGAGTTCTTTGGGGTCCCTTTTTCTACAGAGGAAGAGGCATCAGGGGTGGAGGATGGAATCATAAAGTTGTGTAGCTTTTGAAAATTTGAGCAAATTGAAGGTGAACAAAGATGGAAAATTGCCAAGTGGTGTAGAAAACAAAACATTCTTTCGGCAAGGTGGAGTTGGAGACTGGAAAAACTACTTGTCGCCTGTAATGGTGGAAAGATTGGATTGTCTTACTGAAGAGAAGTTCCAAGGTTCTGGATTGCATCTTTAAGTTCTCCTTCTCCAGGCTCAGTCCATCTTGATGTTAATTATACTTTAGACTGTTAGATGTTGATGAATTTTCAACGATTAATGTTAGTCACATAGAGTTAACTTGCACGATTTGCACTTCCTGCAACGTCTCCTTGTTTGTTGTCGAATAATATACATACATACATATACTATTTTTTGGAGAAAGCCTGACAATTCTTGATTTTACTGATACCAAGCCCCGCTCTAAACAATGACCATACTAGTGGAAAAAACACATATTATGGGTGTAAAAATTAAGAAAAAATTAAATCATTTTTATTACTCCTACAACAAATAAAAGTTATTAGAAGTCTTTTTTTTTTCTTTACTATTGCCACTAAAAGAAGAAGAAGAAGTTATGTTTTTTTTTTTCTTGGCAAACAAATTTTAAAAAATAGCAGTAACTAAACTTAAGTAGATATCTTTAGTTTCGAAAAGTTGCAATTAGGGGCTCCAATGCAGAACTCCAAAAAAAAAAAAAGCCCGGGCCTGTTACTTTAACTTGTTATCTGAGAGAGTCCGCACAACAAATCAATATACTGGTTCTGTTTATTGCTGGGCTCAATTGCATCTGTAGCAGTAGAACCTATATGCTTAATGGGGCTGCATCTTTTTCCAGTGATGGGCTTGATTGCGCTGAATTAGTAACAGTCTGATATTACAGGAACATCATCTTCAACGTTGAAAACCATCACATTGACAGAAACAAAAAAGAAACCCGAGCTTTTAGATTCAGCCACAGGTCCCCAACAGTTTTCAACGTTTTAATGCATCATTCCAAAATAAATCATTTGAAAATAATAGTTTCAAAAGTTTTTATACGAGTCAAGTCAAGTGCAAATACTGTGTGCTTGAATTTATAGCTCAAACAATTTACTCTGTGTTCGAGTTTGATCGATACTAAATTTGATGCTAGGAATTGACTCAACTCGATAATTTGTGTTGCCATATATTGGAGTTTTTATGCGAGTTCATTGGAGTAATTTAAGTACAATATGTAGCATTCTTTCTAATTTGGGCAGCCATGTTCTGCAACTTCAATGTCCGAATCCAGAAATTTGTTTGTAAATTCTTGAATAGAAACAATAACCAACTGTTCTCAGCATATTAATTTAGTCCTCCATCAAGAAACATGGTCCACTAGTACCCCAATCCATCCCTGACAGGAAAAAAAGAAGGGAGATTTCCTTTTCTGTTTGCTTAGCAAACGATAAATGAAATCTCTACGCAATCTACGTTCTGAAACCTGATGTAGACGGTAGGAATGTTACCTGTCGATCTTTAAGCTGCCATTTCAATTTTCAGTTTCCTCACAAAGTTATTGAACTCGGCCCATCTTCCTTGCTGGCAGTTAAAGATCAGTTAGTTCTCTTTGTCAAATTGACTCTGTTGCATGCACATCCATATTCCCGGCCATTAATTCACTGGTATTTTCGTCTAGTAAATGTTGTCAAATTGCAATTATATGGAAAATGATAAACAGCTTGAGATTCCATCTCATGACTAACTGGCAATTACCCAGTAAGTACAGTGGTCCAAATGATCTCTTTAATGTGGTTGGAAATCTTTGAAAAGTTAACGTGGGATAATTAGGCTCTTAACAAAAATGAAGAAAATTATGCCACGCTTTCCGACTTAGTTATGCATCAAGAACACACTAGGGACTAAACAAAAAATATCAAACCACATCCTTAATCATAACTATCATTGCTTTAACTGGAAGCTGTCCAACTAATGTGAGCTGGTAATTGTGCTACCTTACCCTTTTCACTTTTTCTAGAATAGTAGAATAATCACAAACAAAAGAAGAAGAAGAAATGCGTATATCACATGATGTAATTCATGAAGCTAACTTTCAAACATTGACAAATCATGTTATAGAGATGTGTATCACAAAGCTTTTAGTTATGTACTAAATTTGCCTTTAAACGGAAGGTAGATCATGTAATCATACCGACCTCCCAGTCCCAACTAACAAATCTCAATTAGTAGCCCAACATGGAAAAGATTATGTCCAAACCTAGCACCACACTTTTTAGCTATCGTGCACAAATATGGCTTATGCACCAAGCAATGCCATTATTATAAAGAGCCCTTTTCCTAAGGAGTAATAGTAATGGAAAGGGGTTTGGGACAAATTTGACGGTATTAGATAGTCAGTTAGTTAGCTGGACAATGAAATTGGATATTGAAGTTCGGGTGTAGGTTATATAGTTCATCAATACAACTGTTATGAGGGCTTCAATTGGTTGCTACCTACTTTCTCATCTTTGTATCGTGTCTGTCAATTTCTTCATGTGGTGCCATGGAATGACGTGCTTGTTACATTACCGCTTTGTGTTTAGCATGACGTTATAGTTTGAATAGCTAGCTACTTAAAGTGGACTAGTGGAGTATTAATTTTAGGTCGTTGATCATATAGATTTTTGTTTCCTTTGGGTATAATTATTAACTACAAATTTAGAGTCAGAGTATGCCACCGACACATCGAGAAACCTACAATGATTTCTATACGTAACTTACTAACAACGTTTTTAGCAGGAAGTCGAACTTGAAATCGAGTATTCAAGAATTGAAAGTGTTTTCTTTAACGGCAACTACATGCATAAATGGGAGGGAATTATTTGGAAAAACAATTAAAAATCTCAAACTGCAGTCATCTTCGACTGTCAAACTTAATAATCTGCAGTGGCGTATACGTTACTATAACCATTGCTTTTCCTTTTTGGTGTTGATGGCAGGCACCATTAGCTTAAATCGTAAGATCTCTATCGTTTGATCATGCATTATTTTCTATTTTCTTTTGATCTTTTTTAGAGGAAGAGAAAATGAGAAGATGGAAGATGATGCATGAAAAGGATAGATAGGTTTGAATAAGATGTAGAAAATTGTAAAGCGACCAATCACCAAGGATCGAGGATGGAATTAATCATAAGCCTGAAAAGAAGTCGGTGTACCTTTGGACAGTAAAGAATACGTTTCTCATTGACCTTGGACTTAGCAGAAGTGGTCAAAAGTCTTCCATATATTTCACTTACGTGCGATTCATCGAGGTCTAGAAGTCTATTTGTTGCTTATTAGGGTTTCCTCCAGTCGAAGTTTTGTAGAATAAAAAAGATAATTGGCACATATACTTTTGGCAGGAGTGGAAAAATGAAGCGGAAAACTCAGCCCCATTTCTAAAGATCTCACATACAAAACAAAAGAAAGGCTATATAACTATTTGAAACCTGAAAGCAGAGAAATTTTACTCATCCCAAAAAAGGGTAAAAGTTAAATCTAGAAAACAGTAATTTGTTTGCTTAGGCTTAGCTCCTCGTCATAATGCTTTTCTTTAAGCTAATATTATGTGTAAGCCATTCCAATACCACGATTATGTTCATGTGTAGTTTGCCTTGTTTCGATTAAAGTTTTTTTCAGGAAAATTTTTACATTTTCTATGATCACATTAATTTTACATATATCAAATCGTTACAATAAAATTTTTTTTTAATAAAAACTCTAGACAATAGCAATGTAAACGCAAATTTAGTTTGTCATAGTTTAGGGGACCTTGGGTTTAAATAAGTTCTGCTGCTGAAAGGAGGGAAAGAATAAATAGCAAAATAGGGAAGGGGTTTTTTGGGTGGGGAGAGGGGGAGGGGGACCTGTTGAAATGAATGACAAGGTATTTCCCACCAAACCGAAATTTATTAGCACGAGAGAAATGCTCCATTTGCTTCTGTGGGACTCAAGCTTATATTAATTGAGAGTGTGATTAGTTGGTAATTGGTACTCCAATAGCAATTGAGGTGCTCGGTGTCACTTTCTGCGTACGATTCTTAAAATTATGCCAACTATCTAGTTAATTTAAGTTATCATGTGATTATATATTTTTTTCATGATTCAAATTCACTGTACGTTACGTGACTATAGGAGTGGCACCAAGTTGCGACTAATTAAGTGACATTGAGGATCTGATTTGCTCCAATAGTAGTACCATACATCTCTTGCTATTATTTCAAAATTAGATTTAATTTGCTTAAAAGGATTCCTTGAACTACACTTATATCTCAACAATGTAGCCACATTATTTTAAATTTTAATTAAGCATATATTAAAAAAAATGTAATGATTTCTTTAATTTGAGGCACCATGCCAAAATGATTGATTTTTTGTTTGCATTTCTTAATCGATCAATTAGAATAAACAGTTCACTTGTCACATCGGAGCTCAATTGGTCACCCCACAACAAAAATCAACTTATATATTCTAATCAACTATCCTTTTTACCTCAGCTGCATGGAAATTTCCCTTCTCTTTTCTGTTTTGTTTCTGGTAGCAGTATAAACATAAGAATCTATGGATTATTAATGATTGACGGCCATTTTTTGAAGTGAATATTTTTGTGAACTTTATATGAAATTTGATAACGGAAGAAATTAAAAAAGTGTAAGAAAAGGGTTTTGGATAGCGTCTTATTTATCAAAAATGATTATCTTGTTGTATTATAAACAAAGTTTTTTTTTAATTCATATTTTATTTTACATAAATTACATCACGGTAATATTATTTTTTTAAAAAATTCTAGAGAGAAAAAAGAGATGGGATTCGTGTGACGATGACAAGAATGCATGAAATAGTGATTCAGATTTTGAAACGTGATTTTTGCCAAAAAAAAAAAAAAAAGGTAGGGAAAAGCTGTGTCATAGACAGTTGATCGAAAATTTTTGCAGGGTTTAGGAGTAACAGAAAGCAAAAAGATGACCACGGATTCGATGTAGCCCTAAGGGAAGAGAAGGGAAGAAGAAGAGAAGCAGTCCCGGGAACGGAAAACAGTTGTCGGGTAAAAAACATGTTGAGCTTAGGCAGGAGCAGAAATTGAGGAAAGTGATGTACGGTCGATAAAGAACCAGGAATCAGAATTCCTGGGAATCAATCAGTCAATCAATAATAAAACCCGATGGAATATGGGTCGACCTGCTGCGACCTTCGGGTAAAGACGCAGAAAGGTCAGACGAATAAAATGTCTTTGCACAGACACCCCAAAAAGAAAGAGAGAGAGAGACACACAGAAAAACAGAAATACTCCCAAAGTCCTAAGTTGGTGCAGGCTCAGTGATTAGACAGCTGTCTGTAATTGACCCAACCCCCCATGGCCATGACTCCAACTTGCTTTGTTTCTTCTCGCTTTCTACTTTCTAGAATTACTCAGCTAGTGTATGTGCTGGGCAGCTAGCTTTCTAGCTAGCTCCACCAAATCTAAATGGGTTCCGGATCTAAAAGGGGATTCGTGCATGCCGGTTGGGGTGCTCGTGGTCCTGTTCCTGTGGTTGTGGGCTATGGAGCTCTGTAGATGCTATGGACCATGCATACATGTGTGCAAATTTTTATGCTTGATGGAGTTATGATACATATGTTTTGTGTGTAATATTAAGCAAAAATTGATTTCACTCTAGCTTCAAACCGGTTGTCTCTCACTTATGTATTTGTGCTTTTAACAATGATTTTTACTCACTCCTTGATGACTTGAATTCACAATTAATCATCAGTTACTGAAACGTCTTAGCAAGAATGATTTACTAACTAGAGCTAATGTAGACAAAGAAATATTTTAATTAGATGGGCAACTTTTTGTTCACCTCTTTAGAACGTTGTTGTTTTCATACTTGTCAATTCATTACACTACCTTTAAAGTAGAAGAAAATTCTCTAAACCCAATCAATAGAGAAGAGAGATTGAGAATCCACTTTTTGTTTCTAAATCTATGCTTGCTGCTGAAATTATAAAATGGAGTGTTAGCAATGACAATTAACCGATCGAGCACCATTATTGCCACCTTATTAGCTTTTTTTTAAAAAAAAAATTGCAAACTCTTGATTGTTTTAAGATTTCAACTTTACTCGCGAATCTTCTTTTTTAACCTTTGAGTCCTTAAAGTTAAATAAGAGAAGATTAATACATAAAGTTCAATGCTTAAGAAGAGCATGCAAATATTAGAAATGCAAGAAACTGAAATATAATTAAACACACTTTTTGCATGTAGAATATGGATCCAAATATTATCAAATTGGGTCTGTTTAACGGATGCCAAATAGGCACTCGTTAAAATATACTTTAGGCGTTAGATTTCTGGAAAGATAGAAATAATTAGGAAAAGCATATAAATGTAAAGGAAGGTAATAATTATTAATATGCGTATATACATAATAGATTACGTAGAATTTCGTTATGTTAATGAATGTCAATCAACACCAGTTAGAAAAATCTTTACTAATTTACTTTCAAATCTTCGACAGAATATGATTTAGGAGATCCATTACTCAAAGATAAAGATATTGCATGTTCAATGTAAATTTGATGTCACGTACTAGTAGCAATCACTGATCACACAAACAGTGCAATTCTATAATTTTAATGCATCATGTATCAACATACAAGTCTAGAAAGAATATCTTTTAAGTAATGTATGTGCATGACCACAGTTCATCAGGCAGGGTGGGGGCTAAGAGCGTTGGTAACATGGTCTACTCATGCTTTTCAGGCATTAATTGATTGGGTGCTCCATCTTTGGAGCTTGGATACTTTTTGATTGGCTAAGTATCTAATACTACCAACTAATTAACTACTAGCAGACTAACAGTCTCCGTCGCAGTCCCCTTAACCAGAGGACGGACCACATGCCCGTCCGTCCCTCACTTTATGGGTTTGTTGTTCACGAGAGGCCTCCTCTCGGTTCTGACCTCTTTGCAGTGTCGCTGTCTCCTTCTTCACTCCCCCAAACCCTAACCATTCGAATTCTTTCTTCATCTGTATTTCTCAAGTTAAATTTTGCCATCATACATATATGCAGTATAAGGCAGTCATGGAGCTGGAGAAGAAGTTGATGGGCTACCTTACTTGTCAAGAACGAATTTTTGCTGTTTTCTTTGTACTTGTTGCATATACCCCAATTTGTTAAAAGTTGAAATAATCAACGTGGTATAAAACTATTAGCTAGGATGTCAAGAGCCCTGTACAATTTTCCCTCTGCTCTGTTGAAGGTACCCAAAAAAAAAAAAAAAAGTACAAGAGGTACTCTGTTAGAATCCAAGGACAAGATCTTGTGATAGCGAAAATTCATGATATGGATAGGCAGATGAAACTGATGAGAAAAGATAAAATCGTATAGGGCGTAACAATTTGAGAAAGCCTGACTGTTCTAGGGAAATTTTCTCAGGATAGTTTGGGGTGATGAGGGACAAACGAACGGGTACGCAGTTTATTTCCTTATACTATATAAGAATGAGTTTGGGTCAAAGAATGACTTTGAATTTCAACCCCAATAGTAGGGGTATTTTGGAATTGTGAGGTTGTTTTGAGTGTAGTTATAGCATTGGGTATTACTTTAGATAGCATGTTTGTTATTGTGTTTACTGAAATGTCCTTATATTTTAAAAGATGCAGTGATAATTTGTTCAAAGGTTTGGGTAGTTTGGGAATGTGAGATTATTTGGTAATCTTTTCTACAACGGATACACCCCATAATAGCTTCTTTATTGGTGCAATTACTTAAATATCCTTGTAGAGACATTCATTTTGGTTTGTATCAATTATTACTGTTGTTTTACTATTATAATTTGAAGAACTTCAAACGTCACTTTCATCTCAATGAAAGCAAGGACAACATAGTTTATTAAGAAATTTATGACTGAGCATTAGTTTCAGCTTCAATTCTTCAAATGTCTGCCCTTTCACATTCTTCTGTTATGTTCCTTTCGTCTTCCGGTAAATACTTATTTGTATTACCATTGTATTTTGGATTTCAATATGATTCTCTGGTGAAGCTATTTTTGGTGGTTCAACTTAAGGTGAGATTTCATTCTTTTTTTTTTAATGGTATGATTTGTTTTGTAAAATCGCAGTTTCTATTGTCAGCTAAGTGTTTCAATTCCAAAATTGGATACTCTGTTAGCACAATTTAATATTGATATTATTGTGTTCCCACAAAGTTGGTTGTTCTATACAATTTAAATGGTGTGATTTTGTTGGAATAGGTTTGGAAATACAAAACTTACTCTTCTGATCTACTTACATGGTGGAGGTTTTTTGATCAAATATGTCTTCTCTCCTACATATCATGTGCAACTTAATGCAATAGTTGCAGAAGCTGGTGTTGTAGCAGTTTCAATTAACTATCGGCTCGTCCCTGAGCACCCTTTGCCTATTGTTTATGAAGATTCTTAGATTGCAGTCAAGTGGGTTGCCTCTCATTCAAATAGCGAGGGTCCTGAGGTATGGCTCTGGATTATGCTGGTTTTGATAAGGTGTTTTTTGGTAGGGATAGTGCTGGTGGCAACTTAGCACATAACATGGCGTCAAGGGTTTGGCTGGAGATACTGGGCGGCTTCAATCTTGATGCGATTTTTCTCAATTGTCCTTATTTTTGGGGGAAAGATCTAATCAGTATTGAGGTAATGAAATTATAGGTGAAGGCCTATGTTGAGGGCATCTGGCATTATGTTCACCCAAAATCTACAGGGGTTGATGATCCATTGCTGAATCCTCTGATGGAACCAAACCTTTTGAAGTTAGGCTGCAAAAGGGTGTTGATTTATCATTTATGTTGTTGAAAAGGATATTCTGAAAGATAAGAGGTGGCTTTATAAAGAGACTTTAGAAAAGAGTGAGTGGGGTGGAGTTGTGGAGGTCATGAAGGTTGTAGGGGAAGATCATGTCTTCAATTTGTTATTTTCCAAGGGGGAGAATGCTTTGTCATTGCTAAAAAGTTGGCTGCTTTCATCAACAAAAATATTGTGTAGATGCATCTTTAAGTGGATAATCACTTTGTTTATTGTCATTATCTGAATCGTTTGTATATCTGTTTAAAGTTGATTTAATCTTGTTAATAAAAAACTCATATACAAGTGTTTGTTTCAAAATATATGAACTGAGCAAGATAGCATGCATAATTTCCTTTTTCATCTTCCAGTATACATTAGATATTTTGTTACTCCATATTGTTACTCAATGTGCGTTTTTTGATATTCGCTTGAACTACCGTAAAATCCTCTTTAATCATAGGTACCAAACACCCTCATGATGCGCGGACATTCCCCTCCTAGTTGTTGAGAGTAAGTGAAATTTATCATAAACATGGGAATTATACCTCCAATGCATTAATAACTTGTATCCATAATATTAGACTCAGTACAAAATACATATTAAAATGGAGGAGTGTAGGTCTAATCTCGCCCAAGATAATGTAAAAAATAAAAGAAAAAAAATAACTGAGCATCAACGTGTTAAATCAAATCATTGGTTATTATAAATAAATAAATAAAAATGTGATGCTAACTTAAAAAATGAAAAAAAGGGAAAAAAACTATCATTTGTTTACTTATTTACTGGGGATAATCAACTTCTTAATAGTTTCCAAACGTGTGCCTTGTCTATTACTAATGCCTAAAATGGCAATACCATACTTTTTAATGACTTATTGAGACGTGTACATGGGAAACTACTTGTACCTTTTGTTCAAACATGGATATTGAACATAAGCATCATGAAATGGTTGATGCCGTAAATGTCGACTGTTTTCTGTTTATTTTCAAAAGAGTGTGGACGTTGATTTACTATATTGGAGCAAGCATGAAACAACATACTCATAAGCTTTTCAATTTTTTGATCTGTCCCAGAGAGCTGATAGTGACAAATTTCACTACTAGTATTTTGTTTTGAAACGAAAATCCATACAAAGGAAAAAGACAACAATACTTTCTCTACTCTTTTGCATTTTCCAGAAAGGAAAAATTGATGGTGTCCTAGTTACTTGATATTCATCATATCGAATAGTGCATAATTTTGTACCAACTTGTACGTTGGTCTTTCTTCGCATGCATATATATATATATATCATGATTGTATACTCAACCAGCAAGAATGATCAAGAGAAAAGAGAAGAACTGGGAGAAAGGGTCCTTCTTGTTTCTTACATTTGATTGCAATTTTGTCTCCATTTTAGATGTAATATAGTCATGGAGTCATTCATTGTCTGAAAGTAGAATTAAATGGAGAATAATGGTCCCCCACCCAAGCCATATCCGTATTTGTTTTGGAGAAGGTGGAATGTTCTAACTTTTTAAATGCATAGTATTTAGATTTATTTAGTTCTGTATATGATTTATTGCAAAAAAAAAAAACTGGAAATTTGCTTTGTAGTCCAATGCAGAAGTTTAGAGGAACCTTCAATTATTCAATCATGATCTTTTGACAAAATAAAAAAAGTTAAATTTGCGGTCTCACATCGTTAAAGTCAATCTTAATGCCAAAATCAATTAAATTTTTCAAAATGTTTTCACGTAAAAGTAAAGCTAAGCAAAATAGTAAAATAGGACAAATAACAAAACTTAACATACTTGTATTATTTCCAAGAACTTATCATGTCTTTGAGAACAAAATTATATGCGTTGACATCAATTGAACATGTCTATTGCAAACAAAAAACAGCATAGCAAAATAATTTTTGAAAATGCATTTTTTAATTAAGTCTGCATTTTTTTTATTGATCAAGCAAAAAGGATTTCGCAAAGTTCAAAAGAATCATCGAAATGCACCAACAAAAATAAACAACAACCCCTAAAAAATACACTACTAAAGAAAAAAAATAGTTGAACTAAACATCAATTTTTTTTTTGGAGATTGATTATACGTGGAGCGTGTTAAAGGTTTGTTTGGATAGTGGATTATTGTTCAAAATTTATTTGATTGCATTATCAATATATTTTTTAATATTCTTTTTATTTCATATATATCACATCAAAAATTTGTTACAGTATTTTTTTAAAAAATTATCCCAAACAATCTCTTGTTTATGTAATTTCCTTTTATTCTTTCCAAAAAAAATATATAGTAAAAAGGAAAAGCAACCTTTTTTTTAAGCAAAAAGGAAAAACAACCTTAAAATGTCGAAAATAGAAAAGTAAAAAGCCAAAAAATATCCATGATGTGAGAAAGATCGAGAGTGTTTCTCCATATAGTACTACCATTGCAGCTTTTATGCCTTTTATTTATGACGTGGGCGTCCGTACGAGAACGGCCCTTGACAGCTGCGAATAGGCATCAAACGGGAAAAGAAAAAGGACAAAAAAGAAAAAGGAAGAAGAAAAGAAAAAGCTAATTAAGATTCAGAGGCAAAGGGAAAAAGCATAGATCAGTGGGTCGCAACTTGTGCAAGGAAGCCCCACGCGCTGCCCATTACGACATGAATCGAATCGAATCCAAAAGTCTGGTAACCCCTGACTGCAGCAAGTCACGTGCGTTGGTGGGATTTTCAAAAATCACAAATATATTTCCTTTTTTTTCCATGACCATGTGACCATTTATGAAAACTATCCAATTTCTTTGGGAAGCATTTATGAAAAACAATAAATAAACTATCCAATTAGTATTAATATTAAGAACGAAACGGGGCATTAATTTGTTCTAGTGTAATATACGTGTCTATATGGTTAATTTATATTTACTTTACTGTGTAAATATATATATATATCTTCATACTATTTATTCTCGATTTTTTTTGACACGTGATATATGCACACTAAGAATAGCTCTTTGCATTCCATTCTAATATTTGACTACATAATGAAAAGTCAAGTACGAGAAGTTGTTTTGGAGTGTCAAATCATTTGGCCTTTCTTTATTTTACTTCATTGATTTTAAAAAACAGATATCCAGGCCAGACATTTGTTACACAAACTCTTGGTAATATTAAAAAGTAGTATATTTTAAGTTATTAATAATTTTCAATTCATATGCATACTTTAGTTTGTTTTAAGTTGATTTCTTGAATGGTTATACTGTGTAAAAATTTGATGGACTTTATGTTATTTAAGTATTTGAAATCTAATACGAACGTGCAAAAACAAGTTGTTGATTGTTGCCTAGTGTATAAAATACTACGTAAAAAGAAGAAATATACATTCAACCGTCCAGACCATTTTTTTTAATGGTTGAGAGAAAGTGAACAACAATTTAAGAAGAGGGAAAAAAGCAACTACAGTACGATATTCAAGTTTAGATAGGAAGGTGTAAATGCTAATTAGTAAATACAATCTATACCATAGTGATACTTGTCTTATAGAATTAGTTCTATTAAATTATTTTAAACTAATTGTCATGTATCCAGACCCATATAGTATATACAGTGTAAACATTTCTCACTATTACACCACCTTATCTTTTGTCCGAGTGCTGTCTATTCTAGTGTGTTAGTCTATTTTGGGGTTGTTGCAGTTAAGACGTTTTTAACTGTTATCTATGATGTAACAACATTTCCCTTTTTAATCTAATCCTTCCGTTTTACTTTCAAAAAAATTTTAAAAGATTAATTCAATATTAAAACTTTAGATTTTTCTTTAATTTTTTCTTCAAACAGGAAAGCAGTGAGATTTAAAAAACGGAAAGAAAACAGTGGATTAGAACCTCATATAGGCATCGAGACTTTGGTTGAGATCCCTTTCAACAAGAATCCTTTTACGTTCTTAGAAAAAAAAAAATAGAAAGAAAGATTCCATTTACGACATCACCTAACTTTTTGGCTTCACATTGGTGCTTCAATTTTCAATAACACAACTTCCATTAACTAACCACCCTAGCTAGTATGGGACTTGCAGGAGAGGAATCTTTTCTTGTTCATGTGATGATAAACACTTTAGATTCGATCCTAAGCAGGAATGAATATGCAAGTCTAATATCATAGGATGCTTTAAATATGGTTAATAAAACAAAAGCAACTTGACAAGAACTAAAATACTATTATGTATCAGTCTTTCTAGGTAAGATATGATATCTTGTCATCCCAAATCCCACCTCTCACCAGTCTATATGGCAGCTAAGGAACAAGGAGGGTTCATAGGATCAGCCAAAGTGCAAACTTCAAAAAAACTATGAAAAGGTTGATTTGACTGGCAGAGCAGATCTTTGAAGATGGTAGAGTAATTGCATGAAGAAAAAAAAAATGGCAAAAGAAGATAATTAGTAAACAATTGCACCATACAAGTTTGGCGAAGTCTGACCAAAAGCTGCTCCGTTGATTAAATAAATTTTTTATGGTACTACTTGTTACAGTACTAGTAATTGTTTGGTTGCATGAACGAGCCGAGCTGGGCAGTTGAAGATGGTTATCCCTTCACTTCACCAATTATTTGACTTGTAATGTTCACGTTGCATCTGGGCAGAACAGATTCTTTTTTTTCTTCTCTATCTTCTTTATTGATCTTCTCGATTGGTTGGTTGAATCTTCAGTTTGAAAAACCCAAAGATGATCTGGAGACTGACATTGATTGAGGTCCACTTTTTTCACTTTCCTGTTTTATGGGCAAAGACTCATACATACATACATACATACATACATACATACATACGTACATATATTTATGATTTGGTGTTCATTTATTATGATGTACAGTGAATTATTAACTAGGTTTTCCTTGTGTTTATTAATTGACCCGGGGAAGGGTTAATGGGAGCAAACACCTTATTTTCTTTTATCTACGTCGAAACTCCAAAAAAAAAAAAAGAGTAAAATTTCTTGTGAATCTAATTGTAGGGAAAAAAAAATCTTAAAGAGGTATTTTCTGATCGCTAAATCGATCCCAGTGATTGCTGTCTGAATGCATAATTACTTCTAACATATAGAATTTTCATTTTCTAGAAAAGAACATAATATGTTTAATAACAAAAAAAAAAGGGGTGCATCTATTTCCGTCAGCTTTCTTTGGGTATCCAGATCAGTATGAAAGATAACGAAAATGGGGCACATTTAGACGTAAGCCATGATACAAAGATTTTTCGTTTTCCGCCTTTACTGCTTAGGTAATGCATGTCATTCATTCTATGAAGATGAAGCTGATTAGGACATCACTCGAATGGATGGATGGCTGCACCTCAAAATCGGAAGTGGGAACCCAATGCCCAAATCCATGGTTCAGACAAGTTCCCGAACTTTAGCTCCGTGTCCAACTTTGTTCATGACCTACATCAGAATCAGATTTATGGAATGTGTTTGTTGCGTCCAGGAAAACACAGGTGCTGCCCTAATTACTTGGCTGCTTGCCCACTGGGAAGAGAATTAATGCCTTGGCTTGAGAAGCCAATTTCTCCAAGTGCCCTCAGTATAGATAAACCACCTCTTTTTTTTTTGTATCGTTCTACCAGTTGCAAACTCCCTTTTTCTTGGAAATCATGGTCGGCATTTCACAGCTCTAGTGGAGAACATCAATTTTATCCACTTCCTTCCAAATGGGGTTTTACTTTTTAACTAATAATTAATTTGCTGTGTCTATCTCAATATGCCTTGGCTTGAGTTGGTCAAATTTGTCGAGTAGTAGTAAATTGATTAAGTGCACGAGATGAGGCGATGGTTGTCCATCCCCAAGGGATTGAGGTTTAGGCAATGAGCTGATCAATAACGAAGCATTTACTGGAAATCAATCAATCCTCGAAGACTATTTGTTTGAGGAAATTAGGAGGTGAATTCTGTAGATTTTCAACCGAATTCCTAGAAAGTTAGCGTCAGATACCAAGGTAGGTAGGTATGCTATGCGCAACTTTATTTGATTCTTTAGGAACCAATTTATTTATAGAGATAGATATCTTTGAAATTAAGTTTCTAACAGTTAAAAGTGAGAATTAGTAGAATCAAATAAAGTGCGATAATTGATTCCTTTTCAAGACTTTAGCCAAGAAGGAAGCGAAACTTTCCAACGTGATGAAACCTCAGTCAATCGCATTACTTAATTAGCTATGGGACGAAAGAAACCAAAACAACGTCCTCACAGTTTATTTATTAAGTTGATACCCAACAGCATCTACCCTTCAATATCTGTCCAATCAGGTCAATAGGTGCCATTAAAAAAAATGTTAACGACTCAAGTCCCTAACTTCTTCGGACCCTCTTCCCAATTTTGACCACACACCTCTAGCACTATAGCCATAATAAATCTACATTTCTACAATAAGTGTTTGCCGGCGACTTGGGGGCTCTAAGCAAAAGGAGCTTAACTACGAGTTTCCAAAATAGGAAAGAAGTTTTAACGTTAGGGTTTCTTCAACTCCTAACACAGCAGATGACTGAAATAAAAAAAACAATGAATGAATTCACCAGTCCAACACACACATATGGCCTATTGATTGCTAACATCTAGGGCTTTGTAACTATCTTGGATAAATTACAACCTTGCACATGAAGCTGTTACCTAGCTAGCTAGAGATGGATACCAAATTAGCAACTAACGAGTCAACTGACAAGATTTATAGGATAGTTTTCTTTGTATTTTAGCTGGTTAAGTTTGACAGTTTCCAAATCCATTGTCGGAAGCTCTTAGTTAATTAAGTTTCACATCAATTTCTCAATCAAGAAGCAAACGGCAAATGAAGCAAAGAACCACTTCCACACCAGCAAATATGTCCAAGAGCAAAGATGGACCTACCCCTCGAGTACAAAACTTTATTCTTAATAGACAACCAGCCATAAATGATCAAAAACCCTCTTCATTTCTTGACCACCAAACTTTTCAATTCGACCTAATCAATCCCACATCAACACACACACACACTCCAAAGGATTAATTTTTCCTACACTCAGTATTGGATGAATGATAACTATGTAAAATTTGAATTTGAAATTCAATTTTTGCACATATGTCATGAATCTAATGATGATAGTGTACACATTGTTAGTGTATGTATATAATATTTACTCTATACCAAATACTACTAGTAGTAGTCTTGCAGGATGATGGTAATAATTATTTAATTTACCTCAAACAAGAAAGTAGCTGAAAATATGGAGGTAGCAGAAGGTGCAAGAGAGACACATTTGACAGCAACATGCACCGTAAGACATGCGTACGTGCGAGCACACCCAATCTTGATTCTCGACCAAAAGGAGCCAAGGGGGGAAAGAGGAGCAAGTACTCCTGCCTAACCCCGCGTTAAATATGTCATGTGGATGTGACCTGTGAGGGGGGCACTAAAATCTATCAAGAAAATACTAGTACTGTAGTAGTTTATAATTATACATTACCATTATCTAGGACTAGCATAAATCTAGAGGGATCAATAAATTTCACTCTAGGGTTGGTTTGTGGCGGCTGGGCATTAATTAGATGAGCTGGGGTTGGAGTTGTGACGAGGGTATGTCAAGTTGAATGAAATTTATGGTGACTTCTTGAAAGTTGAAACCACCCCACAACCAAAACTTAGCCACTTTGTCCCTTTGAGATTTGATTTGATTACTAAACCATAAAAATATATACTGCACAAATCATGATTTTTTTTGTCAAATGACGCAGCAATACATATACCTCGTCTGGAAACCACTACCTTGAACATTCCCCCCCCCCCCCCCCCCCCACAAGTATAATACTAATTATTTGTTTTTCTTTGAACAAAAAGATTCGTTTTTCACTTTTCTTCTTGGTCCTAAATTTTGATGGATTTTCTGCATTTGAATCGGAGGAGAACATGAAAGAACTGCTCATACTTTGACCGTATTACCAGACTCGTTTATATTTTTCTCCAATTCCACAAAAGAAAATCACCTACTCGTTATAGTTAGACCAATGAATAAGATAACATTTAGCACAAGTTTACCCAAATGATTTGCTCAAGCACACAACTGTCACTTTGACTCCAATGATTTTTATAATCTACTTTATAAATGTTAGATGTTAAAAGCTTAAAAATGAAGGATTTCATAGTTTAAAATTTATACTATGAAAGAGATGAGTGATTACTTTCAATACTGTAAAGATTATAAAAATATTAGACCCCGTCAACAGAGCATTGAATTTTCCTTGTTCTTTCTTCATGTATGAAAAGGATCAGTTCCTCGAACTTCACAGAGATTATGGATGGAGGTCTAACAAAAAGACGATCACAGTGAAGTCAAACATGCTGACCTTCTAGTTGATCTATTTGAACCATATTATACCTGTATAAATTAACAAGTTAAAGCCATAGCTTCATCATTTTCCTATGAGGAATCTTTGCTAATTTCTTGCGGTATTTCCCAATCTGAATACGGATTTTCCCTTTTAATTATGCTCATGTTCGATTAAACAATTACATCACCTTTTTTTTTTTTTGAAGAATCTATTACCAATTATGTTACCTTCCATCTCTTTGTTGTTTTTGTGTTCGATTTAGCTAGTGAATTAACTTAATATTGTGTTCATATTGCCCAAAACAAATATCTTTTTCATATTTAATTAATCCAATGAATCAACTCTTACCACATTTCATATTCATTAATATCTTGTTGTTTGACAATTTTTTTTCTTGCCAAGCGTTTATATAACTCATAATACTGCTGATGAGGTATTGGTCAAAATTGAAAATCTAAGAATCCGAGGTCCACATACAGACATTAGTGCACACATACACATATGTCGTATATAGATTGGGAGCAGGGGATTTTGTGTAAACATTTGCCTTCACATTATTATAAACTTTTATTTTTACCCTTATGAAATGACTTTTATTATAACAACTTAATAATATGTTGTCAAGATAATTATGTATGTGCAATTTCTTACGTTAGCCGTTAAAACATATGTTTTCAACATAGCTACTTCTAAGTATTTTAAGTACAACTAGTGCAACCATTTTATCAAAAACATTTTATAAACTAAAGTTTGCTATTGCAATAAAAATTCATTTAGGGTAAATAAAAATAGGATATAAATATTAGGAAAAATCGTTCAAAACGTTCTTTACATTCCGCTAAATGAAATTTTGAATCCTTCAATTTTAAAATGGTAACTTTATATTCCTTACAAAATCAAGACGGTAAAATTTGGTTTCAAACTATTTTTTCGATTACTTTTTATCCTGATCCATCACGTGACCCATACACGAACATTTTTTTATGAGTAAAAAGATTGAATCTCATTTGTAATTTAATAAATGACCTGATCAATATTTATTTTTCCTCCTAAAAAAATAGGATTTGACATAGACTATATTCATTTTTTCTCCTAAAAAATAGGATTTGATTTTACTAACATTAATTTATAAGGGATGTAAAATTAATATTTTAAAAGCAAAGAATGAAAAAATTTATTTGACAAAATATGAGAAATGTTTTAAACATTTTTTTTATAAATATTATACATTTTTATATTGAATGTGCATTCAGCACTAGTATATATATCTGGTGGTGCCATAAACATTCCCTAACCCAATAATAAAAAGCATCATGAACGGTAAACCGTTAAGTTTTCTTTCCCCTCCACACACCTTGGAGACTTTTACTTCTCCCTCCTGCAACACGTGCCACAGTTAATTATCCCATCGAGGAATCTTTTTTTTGTTTTTTTTTTCTCCAGTAAATTTGACAGTCAGCGCATTTTAGAAGACGCCCACGCGCTCAGACACCTCAGCCGCCAGCGTCGTTGCTAAAGTGCGCCCCCCTTCTCTTTCTTTGGGGGAGTACTTGTCCGGTTGTCCCCCTGAATCTTTAAAAGCAACTGAAATTAGAAACCCCACTGCAGAAAATAAAACACCAGCACGGCAGTGCTACTTTCCCTCCATTCCCACACGCTACACGCACTAATCTAGGCATATTTTACCCAAATACTATATTTGTATTTGTCTTTACACACAAACGAAGAAAGTATAACTGCAGATATAGTCAAAAGGCACGGGTAAAAAGGTGTGTTTTTTAGTGTGTGAACTGTGATTTTTTTTTCCTTTTTTTCTTTTGAAAGTTGGTCCCATGATATTTCAGATTCACCCAGGGTTTAACTAGGTGGATATTTGCTTATTTGGCCATACAAGTATAGGATAAGTAGTACTCCTATTTTTAGTCCTATATAAGGAGGGTAGGGGGTTGTCAAGATTTTGTTGTCTTAAGTTGTGGGGACTCTTTTGTTAGCAAATTAGAGTCTTTTTGGCAACCCAGTTGAGAAAATTCAAGATAACATCTGAAGAAGAAGATCAAGAATTGTAATGGGTATGTGCCATTTTTGCGCCTTCCGGCTTATTAGTCCTTCAGATTTGTGGTTTTTTTGGTTCAAGAATCTTCGCTGGTAGGTAGTGTTTTCAGTTTAGTCCATGTTAATTGGGTTTATGGGTTGTGTTTCGAGTTTTTTTTGGTTCTTGTTATTAGTCTTGGTTATTGGGCTAATGGTTTGCTGGTATATTGTTGTCTTTTTTGGTAGTTTCTTGGTCATGAGAATTGGTTGAGTGCTGTTAGTTGTGTAATCTTTATTGAATGTTTGGTATGTCCAACTTCTGATTTCTAATGATACCTCCTTCGCTTGCTTTCACACACAGAGCAGGTGTGTTTGTGGGTGTAAATGTACCTCTGTTTGTTGTGTTGTGTGTGCTGAATACACTCAATTGTGTGTTTTAATGGTCTGATGAATTTCCAATGAAACACAGAGCCCCACCATCCCCCACCCCAGACAGACAAGCTTTTTTTTTTTTTTTTTGAGGGTGGCTAAAGGCTTCTTAGTTGGCCTTGTTGATATCTGGTTTATTCTAGTCCCCATTCAGATCTTCATGATTGGTCAGCTTTTATTTTTATTTTTTGCCTCCTATACTTGCTTCACACTCATGGTTCTGGTATCTTCTTTGTGATTGGTAATTGTGATTCTATTCATCTTATGTAGCTTCAGCTTTTACTTTGGCCTTACCTAAAGTTTGTTGTTTGCTGTTTTTTTTCCCCCAAAAAGCCTCGGTGAGCTATTCACAAACCATGGATGATGAGTACGAAAAACTTATTAGAAGAATGAATCCACCCAGGTATCTATTTGCCTTTTCCAAATTCAATTGGTGCCATTTTACTTAACCCTTAAGGCTCAACATTCTTGATTTTTACTCCAATTTTTCCATATTCATGACAGAGTTGTTATTGATAACGAATCTTGCAAAAATGCAACTGCTATACAGGTATCCCTTTCTGAGCTGCTCTGACGTATGAGTAGATGGAATTAGTCTGTATTTCTTTTGTTTCCTTAACTTGGTTCCGTCGATGCAGGTAAACAGTGCTAACAAACATGGCATACTGCTGGAAGTTGTACAAGTGCTAACTGACCTTAATCTGATAATTACCAAGGCTTATATAAGCCGTGATGGAGGATGGTTTACGGATGGTAAAAGCATTTTTCTTTCATTTTTCGGAGTGTGAACATAATTTACCAGTAGTAGTTGGAGTAAAAGATAGATATATTTGATTCTTTTTGCAGTCTTCATGGTCACTGATCAAGATGGGAACAAGATAACTGATGAAGGGGTGCTAGATTACATTCAGAAGGTGAGTTGTATTGAATGTGGCAACTTCGAGTATTTTTTCGTTGCATTTTTGGGCAAATCCAACTCATTCCGTTGGTTCATTTTCAGTCGCTCGGTCCCGATTCTTGTTTTGCGTCGTCTATGAGAAGATCTGTTGGGGTTGTACCAGCAACGGACCACACCTCAATTGAATTAATTGGAAGTGACAGACCGGGTCTACTTTCTGAAGTCAGTGCTGTCCTAACCCACCTAAAATGCAATGTGGTGAATGCTGAGGTTTGGACCCACAACACCAGAGCTGCAGCTGTAATGCAAGTAACTGATGAAGAAACTGGGGCTGCAATTACCGACCCTGAGAGGCTGGCTATGATCAAGCAGCTCCTCTGTAATGTACTCAAAGGCAGCAACAAGTCCAGGGAGGCTAAGACTCTTGTTTCACATGGCGTTACTCACACTGAGAGAAGGCTTCACCAGATGATGTTCGCTGACCGAGACTACGAACGTACCGGCCATGAGACCTTAAATGAAAGAGAAAGGCCTGATGTCAAAGTTGTTAATTGGTGCAATAAAGACTACTCAGTAGTTACAATCCGGTGCAAGGATAGGCCCAAACTCCTCTTTGACATAATCTGTACGTTGACTGACATGCAGTATGTGGTTTTCCATGGAAATGTTGATGCTGAAGGACCAGAAGCTTATCAGGTAGTATATGAATTTCATGATTACGCAGCAGACGCTGTTGGAATTTAGGCAGTTAAACGGCCTTTCTTTTTCTTTTTCTTTTTTGGTTGTTTGTACTAATTTAAAGTCCACTTTTGCATATGAAGGAGTATTGTGTAAGACATGTAGATGGATTCCCTGTGAAATCAGATGCGGAGAGGCAAAGAGTAATCCAATGTCTTGAAGCAGCTATTGAAAGAAGAGTGTCTGAGGTAAAAAATTTTAACAACCGTGTTAATAACCATTAATGAAGTTTGTCTTAATTTGACATCAGCTAGTTGTTGCGTTTGAACTCAATCTTGATTTTATGCATTTTCCACTTGGCGGAAACTAGTTAGCAGCAGTGCATGTGTGTGAAATGGATTGGTGAACATTGTACTGTTAAACCAGAAGCATTTGTATGTGAGGTAATTGGTGAAAAAACGCAAGAAAGAAGAGCCATGATAAAGATAACTTGGAAGTGTTTAATGGAATGATTCAATTCTGACTTTTTTATTTTTCGCGTATTCTCCCAAGTTGTACTTGGCCACTTTTAGACTCTGCCACGATGACACTTATAAATTGATGCTGCTATGTGGTAGTCTCAAAATTAACAATGCCGAAATGAGTACAATTTTCATATAATTTCAGGCTAGAGTTTAATTTTGTTTCAATGTTTATTTTATGTGATATTCCTATATGCACTTCTTTTTTTGTCCGATTTTGTTTCATGCCAAATACTTGCTTCATTTGATCTAGTTGCCCTCTGGCTTTGGACATGTTATTTTACATAGCTGTTGCTGCATATATTAATTCATGACCAATGTGGATAGAATCCTATTTCATTGTTTTTGTCCTGTTTTATATCTGTTCTTAAGGCTCATACATGACTTTGACTGCTGATTTGTTGGTTCTTCATCCAGGGATTGAAACTGGAATTATGCACTACAGACAGAGTTGGGCTTTTGTCTGATGTCACTCGTATCTTCCGTGAAAATAGCCTTACTGTCACCAGAGCAGAAGTGTCAACTAGAGCAGGCAAAGCGTCTAATACATTCTACGTTAGTGATGCTTCTGGATATCCATTGATGGAAAGATTATAGACTCTATTCGGCAAACAATAGGACAGACAATACTCAGAGTAAAAGGTCGCCCAGAAGAGTTAAATCAAACTCCACAAGAATCTCCGACAAGGTTCCTCCTTGGTGGTCTCTTCAAGTCCAGATCCTTTGTCAACTTCGGCTTGGTTAGATCCTACTCTTGAACGCGTTAGTTCTTAACGCTTCTGATGTATATTCCTCAACTTAGATATCTACGTTAGGTTTTATCCAAAGTCAGCACCACATACAGCTTGTTCTTGAGGTTGAAAAAGAAAGTTAGAGATTGAGGTTATTCTTTAGTGCCTGTAAATATTGTCCAGTTACTTCCCTTACCTATGTATTATTCATGCATCCAATATGACGTTGGATTGATGAATGTTGTGATGGAATTTTAATCATGCAATTGGCAACATAGATTGAGTCAAGAATGAGCAATGGTGCAGGGCATATATTTAGCTATTCTATAGTTCATGGCAGTATTAGTCAATTGTATCAATTTTCTGTTCTCATCTCCCTGTTTAGTAATTACTAGCTTGAGAAAGCAAGAGTAGAAACTTATGTTTGACATGATTCTTCAACTGTTATTGAAGAATTTGAAATTGAATGGTACACCAGTGGAAATGGGCAATTACAGAACTCGCGTACGTTTGAAAGCTGCTATAAACTAGCACATTCTTTTCAGCTTGTGTTGGATGGAGAGATGAACTTTGACCAGCCGACACCCTGTTGTTGTCAGCCGTGGGTCGGCGGCCTACATAATTTTGTATGACGAGAAGGTTATAGTTGACTTCCTAAGACCTTCGTTCATTTGAAGATTTGTCAGATAGAGACAGGTGAATAGAAATAGTTTTGCCGGTCTGAACGTAATTCTACTATATTTTGTGAGTTGATTTTCTCACATAATGCGGTGCCGTGAAGGAGATGAGTAGCTTCTTCATTTGTTGGAATACAAAAATCCATGATGTTTCTTAGAGGTTCCCTTAATTGACTATCTCCTGGCCTGTTGTATGCTTCCATATCTTGAGAAATCTTTTACCGGGTTTCTTGACGTAATGGATGCAAAGACAAGATGAGTTAATATCAAAATGTCCGTGTACGATCCAACTAATAGTACATGCTATACATGATGGCACAAGGAACTTGACCAATAGGAGTTAACCTTTTGTTGACAAAGCTTGTGCAGTAACTTTGACAGCTGACTCTGGAAAATTTT
Source organism: Coffea humblotiana (assembly GCA_023065735.1). Classification (NCBI taxonomy): domain Eukaryota; kingdom Viridiplantae; phylum Streptophyta; class Magnoliopsida; order Gentianales; family Rubiaceae; genus Coffea; species Coffea humblotiana. Next base: position 4,316,344 of record CM041218.1, on the reverse strand, counting down.
CAGATTGTAATTTTTTAAAGAGAAATTTTTACGCTTTCCAATTCACATACATTAAATCGTTAGAGTACATTTTTCTACAAATATTCTAAAATTAGCAATCCAAGTGGGAAGTGATAACCAAGGCATTTTTCAAGCTCAATACATCAGACAACTACATGTTAAAGAGTCTAAATCCCTCTGGCCATTTCTTCTCTGGATATCTTTCCATTTTCATTACTTTTACACATTTTTGCCTGTGTTTGTTCCTTAACAGGATGGTTCATATCTTTGGTACGGAAAGGGGCCGCACTAGAATAGGAAAAGCAAGCTAATCCATTTCCTTTGACCAACAGTAAAGTGAAGAAGTGCAACTCTGGAGAAGAGAACAGGAAGAGAAGAGGAAAAGAGAGGAGATTTGCATGCAATTCAAAGTTCAACCAAACAAAATATAAGAGAGGGGTTGTTGCTTTGCCTGAAAGGGTCCTCTTTTCAGTATATTTTGAGTCACATAGGGCGCTCCACTCGCTATCCACATCTAATTTAATTTCCTGTTGTTTCTTTTAATGTGTCTGGGCTAAAATTTGTATCCTATTCAACGCCTATGTGATTGGTATATTATCATTATTGGTTGGTGCTGAATGGTGATGATGAAGACATGAAGTGGGGTGCCGCCACTTGGCTAGTTGTACATGTGGTGCCACCTCAGACTTAGCGGCAGATAGATAAATGACAATGGGAAGACAACCACTGTTCCTTATTCTGAGTATTTTCCTTAGTTCTGGACTTGTGGGTACATTTCCAAAGAAATATTAGCACCATGAACGCAGTTGAAAAATAAGCATAGTGATGAGAAAGGTAGGTGAGACTTGAGAGGGATAAAAGCAAATATCGTATCTGTCAAAGAATGGTATGATGCCTTTGAGAAGTTGGAAGAAGTTATAGTATGCCATGTTCGAGTTTTGAGATTTTTAATTTGATGGAAACGCATTGGGTAAAATAACGAGGATAATACAGATAGATAGATTATCTGCTTAGAGTAGTCAATGGTCAAATGTTTAGCGTATTAAAATGGAGATTCTCCCTTGCCATTGCAGTTTTTTCAGAGGCTCAAACTCATAGATGGAACAAGCTAGTAGATCACAGTCATTATGTAAGCATGTCATTCATTAAAAAATCATTGTCGCAGATGCCATGAATTGTTAACCGCGATAGAGATAGAATGCTTGCATTTTGTGTTTGCTAATAAGCATTTTTATCGGTAGATAGCTTCAGTTTTCTTATCATCGTAATTGAGCATGGTCATGTGCAAGTTCTGGTTTTCTGTCACTTTAATATACTAAGATAAATACATAATTATGCAGAATGCAGTATATACTGATTCCTTGCTCACATGACATGCTAGATATGCTGGCCCTTTTAAATGGGAACAGAGCAGTGTCCAGTCTCCCCTCACATGAATGGAAGATCAAGAGCTGTTCTTCTTTTTTTTTTTTGGTAAGCAAATAAAGAAATGATGGTGCAAATTTAGATAAAAAGATACCAAACACAAGGGATCATTCGCATTCGCAGGGCTTTCAAGTTGCTACATGCTTCAACACAAACTCATGGGGCCATACAGGCTGGACCATGTTCTTATCTGATTAATTTGTATAACTGGATACAGAGTGCATGAGCAGATAATTGAGAGTTATACAATACTAAAAGGAAATCTATAGATGGTTCTAAATTCTAAGTTAAACAGCCAAAAGAGCTAAGCACCAAAAACGGTGGCAAAGTCAGTTAGAAATGGCATATAAAGTAGTGCTTGTCGAGGCATTATTCAACTAGAGAAGCAAAAGCAGAAATGGAGGGCTCTGATGATAATGAGTTTCCTGGATTCCAAATCTTGGTTCCTAAAGAAAAAGACGAGTATTTGAAGATCAAAAGGTCTTTGAGTCGACTGCAAAGGCGAGCACCGCGTCCTCTTCAGCTAAAACCTGCTCCTACTGTTGCTAGCTCCATGCAATGCAGTGGTGCAGCAAAATCCACTGCAAATTCTTCAGCATTTCCTTCATCTTCATTTGCTTCTTGTTATCACAGTAAAGATCCCATCCCTCTTCTTTCTCCCCTAGTGTTGCCTTCTTTGCTGGAACCTGGACATCATGTTCACGGGGAAAATACTGCTACATCTGGTTCATTTTCTTGACTTCTGGGAGGAGTAACATGTAATCAACATTGAGGTTTGGTTAACACACCGTATTAAATTGAGGTGCGATTAACACTTCCGATTGTTCATAAGCTTAGTTTATTAGCAGGAAAACTTTTCTGTTTCTCTCCTTCTGTTTTATTTAGATGCTTTTGAGGTTCAGGGAAAATCGCATGTAGCATTTTGAGAAGCATATGATGGTTTGGAATAATTAGCTAGCTTTTAGTTGTCCATCCTTATTTCAACAGAACTAGATTAATAGGCCATGCTATAAATATTTGACGTAGTGAAAGATGAAGAAATTCTCTGCATTAGTTTGTAGTGTGTACCCACAACCACAAGAGTTTCAGCAAAAACTTTTTGTAATTCCTGATACCTGAAAAAATGGTTCTTCATATAAATGAGACTGAAGCCTTAAAACGAGCAAGCAATTGGAATTTTGGGTGCTGTGTAAGATGTCAGGAAAACTGAAAGTTGATGTTTGGGAACAAATAAACATGGTCGAAGAGGCAACTAGCTTGCTTATTGGGCCCAAAAGGCCTAAAACTTCTTGACTCGCGGGCGACTTAACAATGTTGACTACCACATTCGGATATGAGGTTTCTTTAGTGGCTGAACTTCTCTATCAATGAGCCCAACCAAATGGTTTACTATTTGACAACGGGCTATGAAGCACTTGCCTCAATGACCCAATTTAAATAGGAGAGACATTAACTAAGGTCTGCAACTCAATTTAGTACTTAAATTTAATAGATTTAAATACTAATATGTTTAGATGCATTTGATAATGCATTAAAATCTTAACATATTTAGAAATATTTGATAATAAAAAAAAATAGAATAACTGAATTAATTAAGTGACGCTGTCCTAACGCAAAACTTGCTTTCCAAAAATTAAGTGATAAGTTATTTATCACTTAATCACTTGATGTAATACACACTCAAATATATCAAATTTAGTGAGTAACAATTTGGTAATTTAATAGATTCAAATTTCATATCTCAAACACACCGACCTTTATATTCCTATTTCGGCTCTCAAGTTTTCTTAAATAAATAAAAATATTGTAAAATGTAACTTTTAAAATAAAATCATGAAAAATAATCTTTTAACATAGGCAAGCGATTCTTAGGATGGTGTTGTGGCTTATGAGTGAGGTGAGGGGTTGATTCAGTAGATCTACAAAGAATGACGAAAGCACAAAATTATCCTAGAATTTAGCGTAAACAATGGCGAGAAGCTTACAAACCTTTTCTGGGAATCTACGAACCATTTGCGCGGGCGGCCCCAAGTCAACCAACGTACATTGTCAAGTTCCTTGGAATTTACAAGAGCAAATTGCATATATTTTTTTCGGCCAGTAGTCCTTTATGTTTAGTATCAATTTCACAATTTAGTCCTTTATGTTTGACCATCAACAGAATTGTTACCCCACCCTCAAAGTTTCAATGCGTATATATCCCTTAAGTTTATAGAATGATTGAACTTGATACCAAGGTAAACAATTCACATTTGGATAATCAAGACACTAAATGTGTTAAATGTGAAAATTAAATTTGAAGAAAAGATGAAAATTATAGTAACTCAAAATGTATTAAAGATGTTATATAAAAAACCAAAGTGAAACTTGTAATTGTAATCGATGGATTGATTCGGTGAAGTGTTTAGGGACTAATCAAACATCTATTTCCAACAAACAAGTCGAAATAGAAATTAATCAAAGATTGAATACCAAGTTTAATTTCATTCATTAACTGATCATGCTAACCCAAGAAAATTTAGATTTCATTAACAATTGATTTGATAAAATCTCATTGGACCGATTTATGCAAAGAAAAGAAAGGGCAAAAAAAAAAAACTCTGCGACCTACAGTACAACTCCCCATTTACGTCATGACCGTGTCCAACCACCAGTTGATTTGCGCACGTCAACACCCCCGAACGCAATTTCTTTTTTCTTTCTTCCCCCAATTTCGACATTCCAATTTTAGCCACCAAAAGATTTTCAAACATAAAAATCCCCCATTTTTGCTAAACCAAACAAAACATCAAATTTCGTTTACGAACGCCGCTTTCCCCTTCCCCCTCCCCAAAATTATTGACGAGGGTTTTCCTCAATTTTGTTCCGCAGGTAATTTTTTCCAACAAAAGCACTGATTTTTCTGAAACTAGGGTTCATATCTAGTAATATAGCTGCTTTCGTGTTATGTTGATTTCGATGATTCTGACTTGGGTTCCATTTATCTGCATGCGAGCTCCGATTATGGATGGTTGACTTCGGAAAGATTACTGCTTTATCAGTGATTGTGGAATTATTTGATTTTTTTTCTTGCTTTTCTAGCTGCTGGATAGGGATTTTTTTTTTTGGCTGTTATTTGCAATATTTGATTGGGGTAACTGATAATTCACTGATAAAATGGATATGTACATACCTAGACGTGTGTATGGGTTGGTTTTGATCAGTTGTGCGTTAATGAGTGTCAAGAATTTTATGGGCAGGGATCATTCTTGGATATTAGTTAGTTGACTTTTAATTTAGTTCTCGATATCGAATAGGTCTATTGATTGGTAGGGGTTTGTGTACGTGCGTCTGCGTGTTTTAGTGTGGCTATTTCATCTCTCTCTGTGAGTGTGTGTTGTTCAATGTGGCTTTTAAGTGGTGCAGGGATCATTCTTGGATATTATTCGTTGGCTTTATCTTTTTAGCGTCAATTCAGTTGGTCGATATTGAGTAGGCAAATTCATTGGTGGGGGTATATGCATGTGTGTCTGCGTGTTTTAGTGTGGTTGTTTCATCTCTCTCTCTCTCTCTCTCTCTCTGTGTGTGTGTTTGTTGTGCAGTGTGGCTTTTAAGTGGTGCAGCAATTCTTATGTGATTGCTGTACAAACACACATTTGATTGTGTTTTCCTCTCTGTGAGTGTGAGTATGTGTGTGCTAGTATGGTTGTCGGTTGGTGTATTTCCTCTGTGTACGCTAACGTTGTAATATGGTTGTGAAGTGATGCATTTGCTTTCTGTTCAGTTGTGAATGATGTTTTAAAGGAAGTTAATTTGTCTCCTTTGTTTCTGCCATTGCAGTGACAAATGAGCGGGGCATCTGTGGGTTGTTCTCAGCCTAGACCATGTTCTGGGGTGAAGACAGTGAGAAGGTGTAGAAATAGAAGAGAAACAGATAATGTTGTCTTGATTGATGTTGATAGTGATAGTTTTCCTAATGTTATTATCATTGATGTTCCTGAATCTTTACAAAATAAGCTTCGAGGGTCCAGTGTGCTAAGAAATGATAGAAAGGGTGCTTGGGCAACAGTTATCTGCTTAGATGATGATGAAGGAACTGATGGCAATAACGCTCATCCTGGGGTAGAAGTGGATGAGAATGTAAAGAATGGTGCCTCTTCTAGCAAGAGGGATTTCTCTGCACCTTGTAACTATGCAAGCTCCTCAAATTCAGTTGCTGATGATTGTCAATTTGTTCGAGAAAATTTATCTCCAGTGAAATTGTCAAAGGGCAAAAGAACCTATTCTAGAAAAGGGCCTGCCAACCGATATGGCCTCAGTGCCGACTCGGAAAGTAGTTCATCTGACAGTGATTATGTTGATTGTGAGTTGATGGAAGGTCCTTCTGGAAGGCTACGAGAGCAGTGGGAAAAAGCCTCTTCAAAAAGGAAATGTGATACTCGCAATGGTCAGTCTGATACTAAAGATCCTGAAATGGTCTTTAGTGGAGCTCATCGAAATGGTAATTTAGCTAATGGACATGGTGAACCTAAAAAAACTGTGGAAAGTAAAGAAAAAGAACCTCCAGCTCATTCAATTCCGAAAGAGGATGGTGATTCGGGCTGCAGTTATTCCAATCCCAAGCAGGCAGTGGTTGATGATGATGATCTTTTACAGTCAGTTTTAAAAACTCAATTTCCTGGCAGCAAAGCTGATCCTCCTTGTAGGAGTGAACCTGTAAATGGAGTACATCCATTTGACAATGCTGAACACCATAGTGGCCAATTTTTGAGAAAGGTGGTTCAAGTTTTCATAATGAGGAAGAGCAGGTCCCTCGTAGAGCGGATTCTGTTCCTTTTTCTGACTGGGGCACCAGGAAAGTTAATCACATGGAGAAGGTTTTGCAAAATAAGAAAGAGCCACATGAAATACACTTTCAGAATCCAGTGAACCAGGATTATGGAAAATCTATTTCTGGAGACAAAGGAAATATTTCTCAGGAGACTATAACTGAGAATACAAGCAAAAACACTAATGATCTCATTAACAAAGTGCAACTTGTACGATCCCATTCTTGTTCAGTGAGTGCAAATGAAGAACCTATGAGGTTGGTTTCGAACAGTCAAATGGAGGACAAAGGAGATGATTTAGTGCACAGTATGGATTGTGATGTCACACTTAATTTGGAGGGTTGCATCCTTAGTGAAAGAGAAAAACTTAAGGAGACAGATGAATACAAAAAAGCATTGGAGGAAGAATGGGCTTCTCGACAACGAGCGCTGCAAATTCAGGTTTCTCATTTATTTCTCGTGTGGCGATCGAGGGTCAAACAGAATTTTGCTGATATTTCCAATTTGATTCAGATGGCATTTTGCTAGTTTTGGTTTTTGCTAACACATTAACTGTTACCACTCTGTTTTTCTGGCTGATTACTTCAAACTAGGTTTCAATTATGAACATTAATTGGATATTCCAATGTAATGTTCTTTTTCTTACTTTCCAGGCTGAAGAAGCACAAAACTTAAGGCGGCTGCACAAGAGAAGGAAAGCCGAAAACTTGCGTTTACTGGACATGGAGAGAAGACAAAAACAACGTGTGGAGGAAATAAGAGAGACTCAAAAGAAGGTTCTGGAGATATATTGCATTCTCTCTCAATATATTGATATAGATACCTGTGGTCGTATTTTATAACCAATTAATTATCTTCTATCTCCATCTCTTCTCTGGCTATCTTCTTTGCTTTCTTCCTCCTCCCGCCCTTTCTACCTTTGCTACTTTTATATCCCTGTTTTAAGGAGGATGTCTGTCTTAAATTGATGATAATTCTCTTTTGTATCTTTTTAGGATGAAGAGAACATGAATTTGAAGGAAGTCATTCGTGCTGCAGTCAGAAAGGAGCTTAATCAACTAGAACTAACGTGCCATGATATGGCTTCGCTGCTGCGGGGCCTTGGAGTTCTTGTTGGTGTTGTTGGGCAATCTCCATCATCTAATGAGGTTGGTTGCCTTTTCAAATGCCTCTACTTTTTACCTAGGATGACCTGAATCACAGATCAAGATAATTATCTTTCCCACTATTTTGGTTGAGCTTTGGGACAAAAATATAAAGTGAACTAATGTAAATTTTTCATCACTTCACGGATATGTGGAGACAAAAATGATTACAAAAGGCTAGTTGGATTATAGGAACAAAATTTGTAAAGTGGATTTTTGTTATTATTTGTAGAATTATGGACAATATGAGTTAGATAATTCAAACTGTACCATAAATAATTTAAATAGAATGTTCCTAAAATAGTTTGTTAAGGTCCAAAGGAACAATCATCTTGCAAATAACATAATGCATTAAAAGTGGTAGCAATCAGACATAGCAAAGAAGCTGTCAGCCCTAGTGCCTCCCTGAGATAATTATGTTTTGCATGCTTTTTTTCTGATTTTATTATCTAAAATCAAGAAAATGATGGCTTAAGACAACAATTGTAAATTAATTTTGTACAGTACTAACCTAGTATGTCATCTTTTCTAAGCAAAAATTACGCTTGAAGCACATGCTTTGCTATGCTTAGTAAAGGAACTATGCTTTAGATGTCGTATAGCGTGACCCATTTGTTGTTCTGTATGGTGCATTTACTTCATTGTCGGTAACCTGTTTGGGTGATATGTTTTCAGTTTTCTGTATGAGATGCTCAATTTCGTGTTGCTTGAGTAGGAAATATGATGGAGGAAAACATATTTAGTACTGCTAAACTAAGATTTTCTTTTGAAAGGTTACTAAGATTTTCCTCTAAAAATGTAGTAAGGTATTCTAATTCAGTTTTCTTATTTTAATTAAACTGAAGGAGGGAGGATATTCATCTTTGCCTGCTAATTTGCCAGCTAAATTTGTGTAGTTGGTTTAGGATTATCTTGATTTTGCTGCTCAAAGTTGGTGATCATTTCAGGTGCGCTTAGCATATAAAAGAGCTTTGCTGACCTTCCATCCTGATCGAGCTTCAGCATCTGACATCCGTAAACAGGTGGAGGCTGAAGAAAAGTTTAAGCTCATATCCCGCATGAAGGATAAATTTTTGCCGACTTGACAGACCTTTTAGTAATGGCTAAGTTTGATATTGCTGTTGGAACTCTCTCTTGCTATTGGGAAATGATTATTCAACACCAGTGCTTTGGGGTTTCTTAAGAGAGAAAGCTTTGAGCCTTTGATTAGTCCGCTCGTACAATGGTAGGCCATTTTTTTTTTTTTGTAAAGCACAGTTCTTGTAACTTAAATCGTCTAGGCTATAGGATTTTGTAATCAATAGGCTTTTCCTTGACATTGCCTCCCCCTGTGTTGAATAGGCAACTCCTCCGCCCCCCAACCCCAAACAGAGAGAGAGAGAGAGAGAGAGAGATGCGAGGGGAATGGATCCTTTTTAATTTGTCGGTTTATTGGGGAACTCGTTTCAACTTTTTCTGGATTTGCTGCTTGTAATATTTTAAGAATGATTAACAAAAAGAAACCTTCAATTGTCGGATACGATGTATACGGATTCTTGAAGTTAAAAAAACTGTTTGTGAATCATGACAAAGTCAGAAGGTTCTTCATTCTCGTGAATCATCCTGCAAAAACAGATTTCATTACCATGAAGTAGCCTGCAACTTGCGAACCAGGTTGCCCCCTAAACACCTGTTTATGTTTGAGAGATGTCCAACAATGAAGAGATTGCATGTTTGGTGAGAGTTAATCGTGGGAATGTATATGTAGACCTCGTATCATGCTACTTTTTTTTCTCATCAGGTAGGATCCGTAAACAAGTCACCCAAGATTAAGTTGCAGATGATGACAAGAGTAGAGAGGTAATAAGAGGAAGAAGAACCCATCATTATACTTACAACTCTTCTTCTTGTTGCGTACACATGTATGTATGTCAACGGATGGCATCACAACCGCCACTATTTTTAAACATAATGAAGCTTTTTGTCTACATGACCACATTGACGCCTTCTTATGTGCCCAGAAATGCGGGAGAAATATAACAGAAGAGTACAATTATTTGCACTATATACTCGGAAAGCTTAGTGCCGTTTTAAGTTGATCTTGGTCAGAGTGGATTCAACACAATCGGAACTCCTTGCTCAGGGCGAAGTGTAAGAACTGTAAAAGGAGAATGGACGTAATTTGGAGAAAGGGTGAACTTGAAACGCTGCAAAATCATGGACAGTGCGATCTTGACTTCATTAGTAGCAAAGTTCAACCCCACGCAAGTCCTCGGTCCAAAGCCAAATGGAAGATATGCCATGGTATTGTAATTCGTTGCCTTAGCTACCCCTTCTGCAAATCTCTCTGGCTTGAAAAGAAAAGCGTCTGCTCCCCATATCTCTGGATCACAGTGGATTGGACAAGGTAGAATATTGATATCCATATCAGCTGGAAGTGTAAGCTTTCCGAGTTTCGCTTCTCTTCCGACTCTTCTCACAAGATTCGTTGCAGGAGAGTATAGCCTCATAGTTTCATTGATGATCATGGTCATCTGCAAGAGCATAATTAGAAATACAAAGATTATAAGTTAGATTGAAAGGTTTAAAGACTCAAAGAACATTAAAATCCAAACTGAATTGTATGTCGTGACCTCTGACTGTAATATAGTTTTGCTTACATTTCTTAGTCTAGCAATGCAGTCTGGTTTTGGTTTTTCGTGGCCCAAGAATTCAAACACTTCGTTTCTTGCTTTTTCTTGCCAATCTGTGTGGATTGCCAAGAGGAAAATAGTCCAGGTTAGGGCAGAGCTAATTGTTTCATGTCCTGCAAGGTAAAATGTCTTGCATTCGTCCACAATATCGTCTATTGTAATCCTGTATTTTATATCTGCAGCATGGTGAGCTTTAAGAAGTGAACCCAGAAAATCGTTCCCGTAACTGTCTGCTTTTCCTGTCTTTACCCCTTCTTCTCGCTTATTTACAATCGACATGATTGAGTTTCGAAGCGATTCTTCGATTTTTTCTGATGCAATATCATCAGCCGAGCGGAAAATTTTCCTGAGTTGTTTGACGCAATAGATAAGCTACATCATCTTATGAAAGTTGAGAAAAGTAGAGAGTACTGAAAGCAAGTTAAGCATACCAATCCTTGAGGAACCGAATTTTGCATCATTTTTGAAAATGAAGAAACCAAGCTGCATCAACATTTCAAATATGTTCTTGCCTTCTAAGTAGCTGCTTCCAAAAGCTGTCCTGGAGATAACCTCTGAGGTCAAATGCCTGAATTCTTCATATACTTCAATTTCCTTGCCATCATGACATCTCCACTTTTCGAGCACAGTTTCCACACTTTCGATCATTGCTGGAACCATATCCTGCATACAAGCTATACTCTTTAGGCATTGAACTTTTAGAATTACTTATAACTATGATTAAATTTTTATGCGCTCAACAATCCAGGATTTACCTTTAAGCTTTCTGCATGGAAAGCATGATTTGCCAGCTTCCGAAGCTTCAACCATTTCTCTCCTTCGGTCATGACGAGCCCATCTCCTATCAGCTTTTTGACAAGGCTGTCAGCTTTGATTTTGGGTAGGCACCCTCTTTATTGCTTAGAATTTCTCGAATTAACTCTGGTTCAGTGACAATCAGTTGAGGTTTATTACCAATCCAGACGAGGAAATTTTTACCTGTTCAATTAGTTTGAGCTAATATAAGTGAATCATTTACTATTGTGTAAGTAATTAAGTCTATCATAGCAAAACTTGACCAAAAAGTAAATGCTGCTTCCTGTTTCTTTCATTTGTCTTGGACTGGCATCTTGCAGACAGCCTAAACTAGGAAACGCTGACATACGAGGCTACCATTTTGACTATGTTTAAAAAGTTGAAAATTGTTGAAGTTAGTAAAAATAACAACTAGATACCATATAAATTCCTCCACGCATACACATGAGGCTGGATTCTGGGAAATATGTCATGTGAAATATCGGCCATGGGGCAGCTCATGGATTTGCTTTTCATGCTAAGGATTTCTTTTGTGTTCCCATATAAAAACTTGTAAGGAGGACCTTTGATTCCCTGCGCCCTCATGACATATTGTATATGAATTGGAGCCCAGCAAATCTTGTAGAAAATTCTAAAAAGAACTAGTAAGAAAAAGCACAGAAAACAGGAGAATATGATTCCCATGCTTCCCAACAAAGTCAAGAGACTTTTGCACACTATGATGTAGTAATTTGCAAACTAAACTCTGCTTCTCGGGTGATATTTATTGTAGTGCCTCAGCCGCTTTGGAATCTTGGGGCACAACTAAATTAGGGGGCATAATTATAGGCACTAATTGCCTGCTATATGGGGTTAAACTTGCAGGCATTGCCTGCTTTGTTGGAAATGGGGATAACAGCTTTCTACGATTTTTTCAATGCCGACAGCATGAACGTTAGTGCATAGAATATTTTAGTTTGTTTGTGTGCATCAAAACTGAGCAACTCTGTTAACTTCTTCTATCCATTGTCTTCTATACAGATTGTATATCCAACTATCCATAGGGCTCCAAATTCTTGGAAATATAAGCCAGGAATTGGGCGTTATTAGCTGGACATAAGAACATAGATTTCTCGTGTTAGAAATCCGACCTAGCCATCATTAATTTCTTCGACAAAGACAACTTTCCCATAAGAAAATACTGGATTTACCCGTTTGTTGTATCAACTCTTTTGTCTGGCACTTTTGGCATAGTTATACATGCAAATGGTTCTTTGCCTGGAGAATATTGCATGTACATATGAATAATTCAGTAAGTTCCTTTTAATTGTGTTCTATTATCATTCAGGTAAATTGCACTACGACTCCCGAGACACGCACATAAAGTTGCTTATAATATTGTAAAATTTTGCCAACCAACAATCTGGAATTGAATTGTAGAACATCAGAGGGCACGCAGGATTACTTGAATCCCGGTTTGCGGAGTGAGGGAAAGGATATGAACCGGGGAGTGAGTATATACAGGTAATGTTCAAGCCAAGACAAGCTCGAGCTCCCCGACCGAGTGGCAAAAAATGCTGCTATGTTAGTATTGGTGGATCCAGCATTCCCTTCTTGAAATCTTTCATGTGAATCTGCACTCCATATTTGGGGGTCATGATGAATTGCCAAAATTGGAATTAGGATGTCTGTATTGGCTGGAAGAATGAGCTACAACCCAACATTAGTCTCTTTGTTAGCTCTTCTTTCAGTGAAAATCACAGCAGGACTCATTTATAATCATGGTCATCTGTTTTAGTCTTGCAATGCCTTCTGCATTTGGAGTTTTTTCGCCAAATGCTTCAAGAACTTCCTCTCTAATGAGCTCTGGCTCGCCAACAACTATCTTTGCTTTTAGGACCATGCCAATAAACAAAATTCTTACCTAGCAAAATACAAGGGAAAGAGATTCTATCAGTTACATGTTTCCTTTAATGATGATATTGGTGTGTATTTTGAGTACTTGAAAATATTACAATTCAAGGTTCAAAATACTTATTTCACCATCCAACTATAGATTTAATCCAAGACTATGAATGATACTCAGAAGAGACTATAGGTTCTCACTCCTAGATTTTAATGAAACACATGCAAATGTTCTATCAACTCTATTACTAATCAACTACCAAAATTGATTGACCAAAAAAAAAAAAAAAACCACCAAAATTGGGAATGGCAATTGGGCATTTCCGAGCCAAACGTACCTAAGCCCGAGCGCGGCTACCGCTAAAGATGGCGTAGAACTTAGCTCGGCTATCTAGCTTCTTGGGCTCCCCAAACCTAATTGCGGTCAGCCCAAACTCAATTTCTTTTAACACATTTTTCAATTTCAGAATCTCTCACTCACACTTCCCCTCTCTTCATATCATTCAATCTATCCCTCCACTCCTAACTCGTTTCTTGCTTAAATTATGCTTTAACAGAAATACTTGTTATTAGTATAATTTATAGTAAACAAAAGTTGTCGCAGTAACAAAATAGATGACTGTTTAAACCTCAATTATTAGTTCGAGTAAAGATTAGCCTATTTAGTGTGCTGAGCGTTCAGAATAACTAATGACAATTTGAAGTGAATTGTTTTTTAAGTTGGTTGTCGTCTTTGTACCGTTTTATCTGCAAATCCCAATCTTCCTGCAAGAACTAAAACTTTTTTAACCATTTACATCAATTTAGTTGGAGGAGGATGATAATGTTTAAATTTTACGTGGGATCCACCATTTATGTTGTGTGCTTATTAGTAGTGTTTTGATTACAGTTTTCTACTAGAAAATTCCTTCGCTCTTCCTATAAACACATCTTTCGATCATCATTACACTTCACGTACATCAAATCGCTATGATATATTTTTTGAATAGAAACTCTCCAAAAATACTCCGAAAAAGGATAAATTAAAAGATACTACTGTGCTAATGGTAAGACTACCAGGGTGCAACTAATATTTACCATATATCTGAGTCCATGAATATATATGGGATGTCAAGGGTCCTTCCTTGAAAATGCTCCCTCGTCTTGGAAATCTCTTTGGTGTTGCCGTGAATGAATCTGTAAGGAGGTCCCTTTATGCCCTGTGAGAGCATAACACATTCTCCTTGGAGTCCACCATAGCTTGTGAAAATACTTGATAACAAGCGAAAACAGGTACAAAAACAAACAGCTTAAGAAAATGACTTCTAAGGTTCTCTCAGTGGACATCATGGACTATGCTAGCCAGTAGTCAGCAATGTCCAGTTGGGATGTACTAATATTTTGGCTTTTAGGGCACTATTTATACATGTGTTGTGGAGGAGATAAACCTTCGATTCCGTTTAAGACATTTTCAAAATAAAAGAAAAATGCGGTGCCACATGAGTCTGCTACTCAAGAGTTGGAACATTTGCAGAAACAAAAAGAACAAATGTAAAATATTCTATATTTTCAAGAGTTAATTACGAAAGCCAACATTTCATTGGCTTTTGAGTTAGAAAAATTTGTTTAAGATGGGAATCCAAACTAAACCAAACATACGAGGAAGGTTCAAGCATTACGTGGAAGGCATATGATTATTGTTTGTAAACTTGTGGTTTATTCCTCAGTTGTCCCCTCCATCCCAATGTTCCTTCTATCTAATGATTGCACGTCGTACTATACTAAACAGGAGTAATACTACAGAACTACCACTAACTACTAATTCTTGTCTTTAGTGTTTTTGTTTACTATTTTACTTTTTATTCGGAGACTACCAGGTATAATCAGTGCCTTTTCAGCGGATTATTTATGACATTTTTCAAAGAATTTGATTAGTGAAACCTTATCTTGTGGAGTGGTTAGAAAGACCTTTATTATAAAAAAGTATAACAGTATTAGTGGTACTTAAGATGCTCTGTTTCATGTTGTTTTGGTCATCTTTGCACAGCGGAAAATGAATAAACATTTGTGGTAGTTTCAAGTTGACTCTGGATTATTGCTTTAATTTTTCTTTAGAACATCTTATGCATCATTAAACAGCATCTTTCTAAAAGGCCAAGTCCAAGAGAGTTGTAATAATAAATCTTCTTTCTTGTTCTGGGTGCAAATACAGAAACTATTGGTCATCTCCATTAATTTGCTTCTCTGTCCTATGATTGGGAGAATTTGGCAAAAACTTCAACATTTGTTGTCATCTTTGGTGTATTTGTTCAGTAATCTAAGGCTAGAGCAACCAAAAAAAAAATCGGTTTCACGTCAAAACTCAAGTAGACTCGACTTCTTGTCAGCGTACACGAATAGATCTAGCGTTGCTCCAAAAATATGTCCAATCAAGTAATAATTGGGTATAACATCTAGAAAGATTTTTCCCCCTCACAACTCTTATTGTGCTACTAAACTATAAATCAGATCATGTGAAAATCAATGAGACACATAATACCTTAGCATATTTTCCAGAGTTAGTGACCTACCCGACCTCGATATTTTATCAACAGCGTCTAAACTTTGTGATTGGAATTTGGAACCTTGTATACATATTACCGAGGACGAATCACTACTTGAACTCCATGCTGAGGTCGAAGGGATAAGATTTGTACTGGTGAGTGAACATAGTTTGGGGAGAGTGTAAAGGTGTAGCGTTGCAAAATCATTGACAGTGAGATCTTGGCTTCAAGAGTTGCAAAATTTGCTCCAACACAAGTTCGAGGTCCCAGACTAAACGGCAGAAATGCTGCTGGATTGTTCTTGGTTGCTGCAGCAACCCCACTCGAGAATCTTTCTGGATTGAAAATATGTGCATCTTTGCCCCATCGTTTGGGGTCATGATGAATTGCTAGGATTGGAACATGTACATTTGTATTTGTAGGCAGAATGAGCTTCCCTAATTTTGCTCCCTTCTTAGCTTTTCTTTTTATGTAAACTGAGGGAGGATATAGTCTTAAAGACTCATTAATGATCATGCTCATCTGTACCACCAGTGGAAAGCAGAAATTAGAGAAGGACCCTCATCAGTTTTAGCTAAAACTATGGAGGATATTCCATTTGGAATTGCATCCAATGCAGAAATTCAAGCCTTAAACAAGTAGAAATGGCTGAAACTGTTTAGCTGTAGGGTGTAAACTGCAGTTAGTCCAATAACCTGTTTAGCAATTTGTAATTCTGACGAAAAAAAGAAAAAGTACTATTTGATCAGTATACCTTGTTCTTGTAGTAGTAGTAATTTGCTTACCGTTTTCAATCTTGAAATCCCTTCTGGATTTGGACGTTGCTGACCAAACAATTCGAATACCTCCTCCCGGGCTTTTTCTTGCCAATCGGTGTGAATTGCTAGAAGAAGAATGGTCCATGAAAGCAATATAGATGTTGTGGCTTGTCCAGCGCTGTAAAACGTCTTGCATTGATCAATTATTTCTTGCACTGTAATTTTACTGTTCCTATCGGAAGCATAATGAGCTTTTAAGTGTAATCCCAGAAAATCTTCTCCAAAGCTGATCTCTGTCTGTCTTTTCTTCACCATCTCTAAAACAGAATCTCGAACCCTTTTCTCGAGTTTATCTGCTTCCAGATCACATCTATCTTTGAAGACGCTACTGCCAGAAGAAGAATCGAAGGTCGAAAAATTCAGTTAGTCAATAACCTATAGTTGCAATTGCAGTAGTGGTTAGGACCATTCGCCCCATCATACAATCAAGTCTATTAAGTTACTGATACCAAAACAGGACATTGTTCGTACATTAGAGTTAGAAAGTCACCTGATGATTGTAAGCTTAGTTTTGTGGGAATTTTTGCAAGATAAGACCACCAACTTCCTCAACATCTGAAAGATATCTTGGCCTTCTAAATAGCTACTCCCAAATGCAGTCCTAGAGATAATTTCAGCAGTCAACAGCCTGAATTCTTCACTGGCATCTATCTCCATCCCCTCATAATTCTTCCATCTTCCAAGCATCAGCTCAACGCTTTCAATCATTGCTGGAATCATATGCTGTAAGAGCAAATATATGTAACTCTTGGACCATCAAGAAGGTTGATACAGAAAAGCTAAATGTCAAGTCCCATATACTGAAGATTACATGCTCTTACTCTTAAGCTTTCAGCATGAAAGGCTTGACTCGACAGCTTCCGCAATTTCAACCATTTTTCGCCATCGGATGTCAAAATCCCTTCACCTAGTATCTTTTTCAAATGTCTATCGACATCTGATCTGCAGAAAGACTGTTCGTTGTCATACAGCAGTTCCTTTATAAGCTCTGGCTCTGATACAACCAATTCAGCTCTAGCACCAGGCCAGTGTAGAAAATTCTTTCCTGATCCAAAAAAAAACACCGCGCATGTAAAAAAAATTCGAGTATTTTGAAGCAAATTCCATCCAGAAAAACATATATTTCTATTCTTGAAAGATGGAAGTAAGAGAAGACGACATGTAGTACCATATATTTTAGTCCACAAGTAGATGTGTGGCTGGAGAGTTCGGAAGATGTCATGTGATAACTGCACCTTTCTGTTCATGAAATTCTGCCTCATCTCAGAGATTTCTATGGTATTGCCATGAAGGAATCTGGGAGGAGGGCCTTTGATGCCTTGTGAAAAAAATACATGCTGAATCCGCCTTGGCATCCACCATACTCTGTGAAGAAAATTAATCAGAGCTACCAGCAAGCAAAACAGAATACTTGCAACAAAAATTCTCAAGGTTTCCCCCATGGAGAACCAGTTCTTCATGTTTTAGTTCTACCAGCCTTTTATTCATGCCAAAGTCAATAAACCCTCCAATTGCTTATTCAACTAATCAATGCACTCAAAACTGATGTCACCCTCCTTGCCCCAGGCTTTTATACTGAGTGTCCGGCTGCCGTTGAATTTATCCATTGTTGGGCCAAAGTCAATTGGTCCGACCCCTACTTTCTTGATTGGCAAATGCTGGTGATGAATAATCTTGGTTTAATGGGTTAGTGGTCTAGTCAACAAGAAGTAATAACATATAGCCATTAGTCCTTTGTGGTGGGCTGATGATTCAAAGAAAGTGGAGTTAGATTATCCACATTAGTAATTACCCTCAATGACATGGCAGTTGACGTTTAAACCATAAGCTGCTCTTTTGTTGTTTTTAGGTGGGCTGGTCATTTGATTTCACCAACCAGTTCCAAAGCATAAAAAGGGGGGAAAAAAAACCTTTTTTTGGTTCTGTTCCCGTTGGGCAAAGGGAAAAAAATACACAAAAAAATAAGAAGTTAGGAACTGCCATAATACTTTGATCTTATAAGTTATAATCCACCCCTCAATTGAATTCACTTCCGTATTACCATTGCTTAACTATTCTCCGACAAGAATATACAATGCTCACCTTATCCCCTGCCCTTAGCCGAGGAGTATGGAAGAACCAAAAGAAAAAAAGGAAGACAACCATTTTGGTCCCCTGCCCTTAGCGGATATTGTAATTGTCAGATTAAAGAGCAGACAATTTTTGTCTATCCCTTTAGTTTAACAATTTAAATGTCCATAATTTTAGGATTACTTGCATTTGACGGAAGTTATGAATTAGGAGCTCTAATCAAGGATTTACAGAAAATGGAAGAGGGAAATTGGTAGAATTGCGATTGCAACTTATACAATTTGTATATTTGGATCCATTTTGTATCCATATGTTTATATCAATATATAGAAAAACGTTATTTACCCTCTCACCGTTTATTTTCACGACATCACTTGGTATATGAATTAGAAAGGCCTTTATGTATATGTATATATATATATTGACATAAAATTTTCTCATTGATCTTGGACCAGCTACTACCATGACCAGCAGTCAGCTGGATCGACATAAAACTTCACTTCTCCACAGCAGCAGGACTGGCTGTTGTCCATTGCGATCTTGCTGTTGGTGTCAAACACCACTTGGAAAGCATTGGCTTTTCCACCGATCAACAAATTCGCCAAGAGTGATAGATAATGGAGCCATTATTGTACATCTCTTTGAGATTACCTATCTATCTAGAACTGCAGAAACGTTAAAAAGTTTGAGAAGACATTCACAGTAATGAATCAGCAGACGCATAAATGAATCAGCTTCATGTGACAAAGACAACAAATGAGAGTGAAAATTCAACCAATAATTGATTCTAGAGGGATAATTAAAACTGACTACGACATGGCACAATGCTTCTAGAATAATTTTTCCAACTAAGTACGGCAAAGATTTGTTAAATATTCAAGTATATATGTTAAGTTCTTTTTGCCACAAAAATGAGGACCAAGATATGATGGCTCTTAGTGCAACAATATGCTGTTTAGTTAAATCTTTAGCACCAGCCAAGACAACGAATTTTTCTAGTTAGCCATGCAATTTTTGCTTTCTAGCTCACTCCGGATATAAAGGACTGCCTATGAAAATTCTGATGCTATTGTTTCATTGATCATTTATAGGAAATTACAGATATTGTACAGAAAAAAAAAGGCAATTAATGCTGCTTGTCTCAATCTTGAACCCCGACAAGAAAGAAACTTTAATGTTCAAACCAAATTGACAGTCCCCGTTTTGTAAAGATTTCAGTGCATGAAGGAAGCATTACTTGACCACCATTTTGGGGACGAAGGCTCATAATTTGAGCTGGTGAGTGAACATAGTTAGGAGAAAGTGTGAAGGCAAAACGTTGCCAAATCACGGGAAGTGCGATCTTTGCTTCAATTACTGCAAAATTTAGGCCAACACATGTTCTAGGTCCCAAGCTGAAAAAGGCAAGATTGTTGTTTGTAGCTCTAGCAAGTAGCAACCCCTTGTGAGAATCTTTCCGGTTTGAAACAAGTGCATCTTCCCCTCATATAGTGGGATCATGATGAACTGCTAAGAAGGCGACGTTCACATCCATATTAAAGGGAAAGATAAGATTCCCTAATCTGGCTCGCTTCTTGGCCTTCCTTCCAATCTTAAAGATTCGTTAATGATCATGCTCATCTGTATCAAAAGTGCAAAACAGAGACAAAGAGAGGATTTCGGCTATTTAGTGCAGCACCTATATGGTTTGTTATGAACCTGCAGACAACCGATGAGTTTATGATTTTCATACCACTTTAGTCTTTAAATTCCCCCTGAATTTGGAGTTCATCTCCGATTAGCTCGTTCACCGCCTCTCGTGCTTTGTCTTGCCAGTTCTTATGCATTGCTAGAAGGAAAATAGTCCATGAAAGCAAAATTGTTGTTGTCCCTTGTCCAGCACTGTAAAATGTCTTGCATTCATCAATTATTTCTTCTGCTAAGATTCTCTAATACTCATCAACTTCAGCATCATGATGTGCCTCTAACAATAGCCCAAGAAAGTCGGAGACTTGGAGCTGTGCTTTTTCTTGCTTTTCTCTTTTCTCTTTTCTCCACAATTTGAATAATGTAGTCTCGAATTCCTTTCTCAAGCTCGTCTGATTCTTTATCATCCCTACTTTTTCAAATGTTGAATGATCAGATAGCAACTAAATACTATTCAGCATCGAGCCCAAGCAACAATTTTTGACGTTCAAGGCTTTTGTAAACAAGATTTATTGATCCCATTAAATAACTGAATCAATCATCGATTATTAGTACTACACTGATTTATCCATGATCAAAGGAAAAACTGAACCAAGAGAACACATACCTGTTGTCAGGGAACCTAATTTTTTTCCATGTTTCTGCCACATGTAAATGTCAACTGCCTCAACATTTGGAAGATTTGTTGCGTTCCTCGTAGCTACTCCCAAATGCAGTCCTTGAGATGACTTCTGAAGTTAACATCCTGAACTCCTCACAAACTTCGATTTCCTTGCCATCATTGCTTTCGTACTTTCTAAGCATCATCTCAGTTCTTTCAACCATTGCAGAGGAATCAGGTTCTGTGGATAGCACAAATTATTTTATATTGAAGCAACTATTCAAAATGAAAATTTGTAGAAATCTCCTTAAAATCCGAAATAATAGTGATAGCTACTTGATCTGCATCTGGTTGTGGCAGAGCTTACTTTCGAACTTTGGGCACGGAGAAAGTTCCAATGTTGTTATATTCAGATCGGATAGCGATTCGACTAAACTATCGAGTTAAGGGTCAACTGATCGGACTGTTTTCAAAAACTCGTTGACGTCAGCGTAATGTTATAATATTTTTATAAATTTCAAAAATATTAAAATTAAGTTCTTGGTTATATTTGATCAATCGTGAAAAATGTTCCAAAAATATTATATTTGCAATCAAATATACACCTAATAATTATATATAAAAATGTAAATTTATGGTTAAAATATGTCCATTCTCCAAAACTACTTAAAAAACTAAATTAAAACAAATTAATGCAAGTTAGAACCACTGATGGTAAATTAATGAGATCGTAGGGATGAAAACATCTTGATTTAGAGATCATTTAAGAAATCGAGTGATTTTGATATTTACACTAAATGGGTGACGTTTTCCTATTAATAAATGAAAATGTTACAATTTAAGTAATTCAAATTATGTTTGGGAAAAAAAAGAAAGAAAAATTTGAGAACCGAGTCAACCAGTCGAATCGGGTCATTAGTTTAGCCGATTTTTTGTGGTTTTGACTGATTTTTTACCAAAGTGATTTTATACTACAAATCAGTTCGGAAAGAAGGTCGGTTCACGGTTGGATCGGTCGAATTGGCCTGTCCGGTCCGCACCGAACAACACTTCCATTGCCTGTTACCTTTTTTTTTTGTTTTTTTGAGATACTTATCAGGTTCAAACCTCGAAAATGAAACATCCTTTTTGTTCAACATTTGGTTGATCTGTTGTAACTAATTCTGCTTTATGACCTCGCCAGCGAAGAAAGTTCCTTCCTATAAACAGAACTGCAAGAAGAAAACTGAACAAAGGAATTTCTTAACAAATGCAGCACAATAAATGCCAGAGGCTGATTGCTCTTGCCATATACGTTGATCCAGGAATAGATGTGAGGCTCTGAAATCCTGGAAACATCTGGTGGGACAATTCCATTTTTTGGCTTATGGACCTCTCCCTTACCTGAGATATTTCTTTGGCATTTCCATGGATGAATTTGTAAGACGGGCCTCCAGTGCCCTGTGACTGCATGAGATACTCTGTTTGCGAATTGGATTCCACCATAGTTTCTCAAGAAATTTGACGAAAGCTAAGAAAAGAAAGAAAGATATAGAATGAAGTAGAATTTCCATATTTAGCATATTGATCACCGGTGATAATCCTGTAATGCTTTACCACCAAATGTACCATAAACAGAATGAAGATTCACATGTGTGGTACGTACTATCATCGGGGCAGAATAGAGAACTCTAGGTATCACCATGTTTTGATTATTCAGGGAAAAAAAAGAAAAAAAAATGAAAGAAGATTTCTGTGTAATAAAAAGAATTTGGAGCTTTAGGAAGTGTATTTCCTTTAAGTCGATTAAACCGTTGGATTGGACAAGAAAAGCAATGAGCTGTAGTACTTCATATGAATTCTTTGATGGCACAGAGCAAGAAAGTAACAGCTAAATTTTTCTTTCGACTGCAGGGTTCGTATAATTTTCACTTACATGCTAGGCATTAATGCCTAATTGTGAGAATACCCCAAAACAAAATGCTTGTAATACTGCAAAACTCGAATGAGGGTAAAAGCAATGGGCAACAAATAGCATTTGGTACAGTTTTGGGCCTCTCATTGGATTTGGAATTGGTCCTGTGGTTTTGGGGTCATCCTAATAACTACGGTTAAAATCTCCAATTCGTTTTGTCTCATTCAAAATGTTATATTTTTATTTTGGTCTGTGCTAAAATTTTTTTATCACACTTAACTTTTTTATCTACTTTAAATTTTTATAATGTCATCAAGGATATGCAATTTGATCCATACAGTGTTGAGTAGTCCCATAATCATTTTAAGCCACAAACTTGACACATGACTAAAGGGCATATATGAAACAAAAGCAAGTTTCAAAGTGCGACAAAAATTATGGGATGGAGTGAGTAGGAGTTTTTATTTAGGACACTTACTATAAACATGTAGGGTAATATTATTTGCACTTCCACTATTCTATTTTTATTTTGATGATACCATATTATCCCCTCCCTAATTTTATCTTCTTGCCTATGAGTTAACTTTACTAGATTTTCTCTTACATTTTAAAACCAATTAATTATTCCATTACACATTAAAATGACTAATTTAAAATTATCACTAATATGTATTATGTATTTTTTGACAAAACTTCACGAAATTATATGATGCCAAAGATCAATCTAGTAATGTAATATGAACAGATTCCAAACTTTAAGTCTAAAAAGAATAAATAAATAAATCCCAATCTTCAAAGATGACTAAAAACTGAGTATAATGGCAATGTCTCGTAAATAGAACAGTAATGCTTCAAAAAGTCTACAAAGAATAGTTCATATAACCTCCATGGAGGGAGCGAAACTTTCTGGTATATTTCAACAATAGCATAACAGCATCTAGTATCCAAATGATGCAATGCAACCTCAATTGTGCTCATCAAAAATCTACAAAATTGAAATTGAAATAAGAATATGAAAAATAAATTAAAAACAATTATGTAGATTTAGAAAAGAGAAACAAAGATTAAATTTTTTTTACCTTTTGGACACGTGCGACAATTGTGTCCAATTTCCTTGCATGTGAACACACGATAGCAAAGGAAAAGAAATTAGGACAGGGATAATACAGTTTCATCAAGATGAAAATAGAATAGCGTGAGTGCAAATAACATAAGGGAAGTGCAAATAACATTACCCAACATGTAAAATATGCATGTTTAGTGTCACAAGCACTAGAACAATGGGAAAATGTTATCTCTCTCTCTCTCTATTTTTTTTACCTCAATTTGGGAATCCGTGATAAAAAAAACATAATAAAAGGCCACTTTTTAGTAATTATTCATACATACTTATGTAATAATTTGAGCGACATGGAGTACAAATAGTCAACTCTTATCGTTTTGGAAAAAAAAAAAAAGGAATACAAATATTCATTTACCATATTAATCTGGTCTTGGAGTCTACCTAATAAGATTATCACTACTCCTAACACTAAAACACTCGAGATCATTGATGCATTTATGTCTAGCAAATTTGTCCTCTAATACATATAGGATACAACTAATGAACTAAGCAATTCAATAATATAAGTGTGATCATGAGGGCGACCAAAAGTATATAAATTCTAAAACCTATATGAGGACTGATGCATCAACGTCTAGCATCTCGAACACCTGCAAGTCTTTTTCTACGAACAAAAAGATTCCCCAAGTTGAATTATCTTGTTTGAAACAAATCCCTATCAGCTCAAGCCTTCCAGTATTTTAGTAGACTAATATATCTTATCCATTCATGACAAAGGTCAATTTAGCATTAGATATCCGCATTATATAACTAGTGTATGATTTCATCTCCAAAGCTAGGAAATGTCTCGAGGACCCCCAGTCCAGTAAAGCATTAATCGTGCCCAACTGAAAGACAAAGCTGGTATGGACTTCTTATAGGCGTGTCTTCTTGTAATCATAGAACACCGATTTCCAGCTCCATCACAGTATAAAAAGCTCAAGAAATTTAGTTAGAGCTGATTATCAGTTCAATCAGCTCTAACTGAATCATGGGTATCAATGAGGTTATCATGTTCTGTCTCTTTAGTACTTTTCTAATCTACATCCTCTGGACTTTCTTTAGATTCCTTCATAAAGTATGTTGGATTCCTTGTCGAA
Source organism: Coffea humblotiana (assembly GCA_023065735.1). Classification (NCBI taxonomy): domain Eukaryota; kingdom Viridiplantae; phylum Streptophyta; class Magnoliopsida; order Gentianales; family Rubiaceae; genus Coffea; species Coffea humblotiana. Next base: position 4,291,822 of record CM041218.1, on the reverse strand, counting down.
TTAAGAGGATCATGAGTTCACAGGGAATCAGTGGCCCTGCTTATAAGTTTCCTTATGGAAATACTAAAGAGATCACAAGCATGAGAAATCAATCTATGAGCAAACCTATGGAGATATCTCATGATATCTTTCAAAGAATTCAGCCTCATGTTCACTTATGGACAAAAATCTATGGTCAGTATAATTTTCCAAAATTTTAACACATAAAACGTATGTTTGCTGATTTCTTGTTCCTGTGCTACAATAAGATTTAGGTTAGCGAGCTTGTTTAAGTTCAATACTGATTTTTCTTCTAAAGTAGCTTCATTTGTCTTTCTAGTTATGATGTTTTTTCCTTTCTGGTTACAGGTAAGAACTATATCAGTTGGCATGGCTCACAAGCCCAACTATTTGTAACAGATACAGAGATGATCAAAGAGGTATTGACCAACAGAGAAGATGCTTACCCAAAAATGGATATGGAAGGCATTGCTAAGAAATTGTTAGGTGAGGCAATCATAACAAATGAGGGAGAAAAATGGGCAAAAGTACGCAAACTGGCTAACCACACATTCCATGCGGAGAGCTTAAAAAGTAAGTTCTATTAATCACATCACACGAGTCAAGAGTATGAAAGTTTGTCGTCATCCTGTGAAAATGGGATTGAATTTGGGACATGATATTGCTTGCATAATACCCTTAACAAGATTTGCTGCTTATAAGAAAAGTTTTTGGTACAGAGAATGGTCCCAGAGATGAGTGCGAGTGTTGAGGTGATGCTGGAAAATTGGAAACACCATGAAGGGAAAGAGATTGATGCATTCAAAGAATTTGGATTACTGACCACTGAAGTAATTGCCAGGACAGCTTTTGGGAGTAGTTACAGGGAAGGGAAGCACATATTTGAGATGGTGGCAAAGTTGACAGCAATAGATGTCAGGAATGTTTACAAAGTTAAATTTTCCGGCATCAGGTAAAACATGTTTTTGTAAACTAAAATACTCATTTATTGAAGTATTTTGCATCCTGAACTCTATCAAACACTCATAGTTGTGGGGTAAATCCACAAGAATGTAAGAAGATTAGTAGTTCTGCTCATCTATCTCGCCACTCAAACATTTTTGCAGCATGTTAATGAAATCCAAGGATGAGATTGAAGCAGAGAAACTTGAACGAGGAATCAAAACCTCCATTCTAGAACTAGTCAAGAAAAGGGAAAAAGAAAGAAAAAGGTGAAACTGAAGATTATGGGATCGACTACCTCGGAGAATTAATGAAATTGACTCGTGACACTAACATAAACAAGAGGATCACACTGGAACAGATGATCGATGAGATTAAGGCATTGTTTGGTGCTGGACATCTTACAACCACCAACCTGCTTGGGTGGTGTGCTTTCCTCCTTTCAGTGCATGGTGATTGGCAAGAGAAAGCACGAAAAGAAGTCTTTGAAATATTTGGAAATAAAAACCCAAGTTCTGATGGGATTGCAAGGCTAAAAACAGTAAGCACATTATCACCTGAATACAAACATACTGTATTCATCAGATTATTTTCTAGTCCTCAAACAATCCTTAATAATGACTATTGATTCGATTCTAACTGAGTTCCTTCCTTTTGTGTACAGATGAACATGATCATTAACGAATGCCTCAGACTATATCCTCCGGTACTTACAATGACTAGAAAAGTTGGAAGGGAAGTTAGACTAGGAAACCTCAGACTTCCAACAAATATAAACATATACCTCCCAATTCTAGCTCTGCACCACAACCCTGAAATCTGGGGCAAAGATGTTCACCTCTTCAAGCCAGAAAGATTTGCAGAAGGGGTGGCTAAAGCAACCAACAACACCGCTGCAGCATTTTTTCCATTTGGTTTGGGTCCTCGAACTTGTGTGGGATTGAACTTCACCACCAATGAAGCAAAAATTGCGTTGTCAATGATTCTGCAACGTTACAAGCTCACGTTATCACCAAATTATGTCCATTTCCCTGCCGACATCTTTATTCTTACCCCCAAATACGGGGTTCAAGTGATCCTCCAGGCAATTAGTTAGTGGTTTGCAGCTTCAAGAAATAGATGTGGGGTGTTGATGTGTGATCTTATTGTAATTTTTACTCCTTATTATGATTGTACGTAGAAGGACCACAAGATTAGTACAAAGTCCTCATTATCTATTTTATCAGCTTGGTCATGGCCATGGTTCAAAGTCGCGGTTGCGGTCGCGGCCTGAACCGTTCCACATCGGTCTCGGCATATCGGTCGCGGTCTCGGTGAGACGCGAATTTTTGAAATATTTAATATTCTAAAAATTGTAAAAAATATGATAAACAAAAATAATTAAAAAATTAGTAAAAATAATAAAATTTTGAGTTGACTCGGGATGACTCGGTGAGACTCAGCCGTTTCAACCCTTCACGGTGACGTCTCGGCGAGTCACATGTCTCGGTATCGTTTCGTCGCGGTCTCGTCTCGGACTAGGCCGAGACGGTGACCACTCGGCCGAGTCTTCGAACCATGATAATTGCACACAAACATTCAATTATTTTGTTTATCATAAAATGATAATGATGTAAAATCAAACTATTTTTTGGGTAGGTGTAAATCAAACTATTACGAATGACATATCCTCCTCCGTGGTCCAGGAAAAAAAAATAAAAGAACAATATTACGATTTGGTACACAAAACTGATTTGAGACTGGACTATTGCAGTATTTTGCAAAATATGAAACAGATATTGGAAAGCAACAGGGCTTTCTGAATGTTACATGGTTCTGTCCATCAAGGAAAATCTATCATCAACTCTACTGAAGTAATATACTACAATCTTTCAATCCAGCAACGAAACATCTTCTGTGAAATCATCACTTTCTGAAGCAGCATCAAGTCCTTTCGGGATTTATGGACCACCACTGGAGAAAACGAGAGAAATGGTGATAATTAAGTGCCATAATCTCGTCACGGAGAATATGTCTATTAATTTATCTGATCTTGATAATGTGGATGAGATCATTGATGGATGAATCCAGGTCTAGCATATTGACATATTTGTCTTTTGCTACCGACTAATATTCCCCAGGGTTATAGCAGGGCTTTATTAGAAGTAAAGAGACAGTTCAGTTTATTTGATGAGCTGATTAAGTTGGTTTTAAAACATGGTAGCGGTGTCGACAATAATTCTTGTCTTTGCTTGCTTTCCACTTTCCATCTAGATGAAACAAAATACTGAAAGGATAAACAACATCAGGTCGTGGTTCATGATTGAAATAATAAGAACGTGATCGACAAATACGTTGCCTGCTAATCCATCGATTAGGTGGCTTTAACCTATGAATTTCAGGATTCCCCAGTGATCACGCTAGTTTATGGTTATCTTTTCAGTTGTTCATTTGCTTTTTTTTTTTTTTTCCTATAGAAATTTATAACACGAAATTGTTACTGAAGTTATTCACTACATTAAAATTGGCAACGTGAGTACATGAGTGAGTGTGAGAGATGCCTTTGCCAAGTTCTTGTTTAGTTAAATATCAAATAAAGCCAAAATTACATCATCAATCACATTGATGCCTACATATGTAATATGGTGGTCCAACCTCAGAAATTGGCTCAAATGTTAATATTGATCTCTGAAAGATGCATCTAATTTTGGCTTTGCGTAGAAGAGGAACAACTAACAGGAAAACTCGATGCATATAAGCCTGCAACTTGAATAAGAAGATATTCAAGGGCATTTAATAAAACTATAAGGTTATAAATAAAATCAAAAGCTTTTTTTTAGACGCATCAAAAGTTACCAAAACTAAAAGTTAATTATTTAAAGGGGCCAATCAATATCCACATTCATATATGTTCTAGAGCTAAATATCTAGTTGGGGTGTCTGTGTTTACGAGTGTTTGTGTATGCATATTTGCATCTATGCATACATTAGAAGTGTGAATTTATGCGGTAATTTGTCCTCCAACACAATATTGACTTAATTTATAAGGTTACGAAGGGCACCTAAATTGATACTATTCCACCACATGAGATCATTAATGCATTCACTTCTAGTCTCTTTAGCATATTGGTCTTTTTCCACCGACTAAAGATTCTCCAAACTTATTGAAACGCTTTAATAAAAATGCAGAGATAGTTTGGATCATTTCATGAGCTAAGTTGGTTGGAAATCATGGTATTGGTCTGGAAAATGCTTTGGGCTTTTGCTAGCTTTCTACTTGCATATTTCCTGCTAATCCTGGTTAGGTTCCTCAAAAAAGTATGGTTGAATCCAATATGCACACAGTCCTTTATGAGGTCTCAAGGAATCAAAGGTCCTTCTTACGAGCTCCTTCATGGCAATACCAAAGAAATCACCAACATGAGAAGATATGCTACAAGCAGGGCCATGGAGGATATGTCACACGACATATTTCCTAGAATCCTGCCTGATGTATATTCATGGGTGAACATATATGGTAATGTATTTGTGAGAATAATTTTTTTTTTTTCCTTTTGGCTTGTGTTTATGGTAATTTCTGAGTTTTAAATCATTCTTATTTGGATATTTATGGTCTCTTTTCTTTCTTTAATTAGGAGCAACTTACCTCAATTGGTATGGTCCTCAGCCTCAGCTGGTTGTCACTGAACCAGAGCTAGTCAAAGAGATATTAAACAATAAAAATGGTGATTATCCAAAAATCGACCTTGAAGGCTATGCCAAAAAGCTTTTAGGAGATGGTCTTTCGGCATCAAAAGGTGAAAAGTGGGCAAGGATGAGGAAACTAGCCAATCAAGTTTTCCATGCAGAGAGCCTGAAAGTAAGTTGATTATTTGATTTGGCTGGACATTAAGGCTTTATTCACCTTCACTGAACTTCCTCTTAGTCAAAGAACTGGATCCTGCAAATGCAGAATATGTTGCCGGCAATGATCACAAGTACTGAAATTATGTTGGAAAGGTGGAAGGAGAATGAAGGAAAAGAGGTTGAGGTGTTTGAAGAGTTCAGGCTATTAACATCAGAAGTTATTTCCAAGACAGCCTTTGGGAGCAGTTACTTGGAAGGAAAGAACATATTTGAGATGTTGATGAAACTGACCCTGATAGTCTCCAGAAATGCCCGTAACAATAGATTTCCTGGCATCAGGTAAAATTACTCATCACTGAAGCGCCACATATTTCATTGTTTGTCCAATTAATTAGTAAAAAGCAACATATGTTTCTAATTGTATCATGATACCATTAAAGCTTTCAACTTTTGAGGAGTAGTTCAATCAGCACAATACAACTTTTCTCAGTTCTCTTAGTTACTAAATACGATCATGTGTTTCGCAGCCACCTTTTCAAAAGCAGTGATGAAATAGAGTCAGAAAAACTTGAGCAAGGAATTAAAAACTGCATAGAACGTATTATACAGAAGAGGGAGCAGGAGAATTGTAAGGAAAACGAAAGCTCCAAAGGTGATTTTCTTGAGCAACTCCTAGAGGCTAATGAAGGAAGTAGCAAATCGATTTCGATAGATGATCTGGTTGATGAATGCAAGACTGTGTATTTTGCTGGACATGAAACAACTACTTCTTTGCTTACTTGGAGCATTCTTCTCTAGCTGTTCATAAAGAGTGGCAAGAGACAGCAAGGGAAGAAGTGATTGAAATTTTTGGCCAAATGAAGCCCAGTGCAGATGCTATCCCTAGACTGAAAACTGTGAGCAAATTCTGTGGTTAGACTTCATGTATCTCTTCTAAAAGCATATCCAGATTTTCATTAAAACTTTTAGATATATTTTGATTTTTCGTGTAGATTAACATGATCCTTGAAGAGTGCTTGAGACTTTATCCGCCAGTGCCTGCAATCATGAGAAAAGTTCACAAAAAAGTTAAGCTGGGGAGGCTAACGGTCCCGGCACATACTGAACTGTTGATTTCACCTCTTGCACTTCACCATGACCCTAAGATATGGGGAGAAGATGTTCACCACTTTAAGCCTGAAAGATTTGCAGGAGGTGTAAGTAAGGCTACTAACAATAATCCAGTAGCATTTCTGCCGTTTGGCTTTGGACCACGAACTTGTGTAGGCTTGAATTTTGCAATGGTCGAAGCAAAGATTGCCCTTTCAATGATTCTGCAGCATTACAAGTTCGCTCTTTCGCCAAATTATGTTCACTCTCCAGTTCAAGTTTTCATGGTTCGACCACACCATGGAGTTAAAATCATTCTCAGTAGAGTTTGAACTGATATTAGGAGATATGCACCCTGCAGCAGATCCATCGTGGAACGCATGAAAATAGCTTGTACCACAGTTTAATGAATAAATTTGTAAATTATGTCTAATGCAAATGTTTGTGTGTTTGTGTTTGTTATTATGACAATAAATTAATAGAGAAGATTACGTGAAGCATGCTGATAATTTGCAATAGAATAAGTCTTTCTTTTTCTTTTCTTTTTTTTGGGTTGAATTAAAGAAGCCAGGAGAGGAAGGGGGATTTGAACATAGAATTTCCAAATTTTGGGATCTCAACCTTAGCTAATAGATTCAAAACTACTGTAGGAACAACTAAATGTGCACTACTTGGCATTTGTTACGAAAATTTGATCCAACACAAATATTAATCGAGAATAAAAGAGAAAAAAAAAATGAAGAAGAGAACACCTTATATTCATTTGGCTTGGCATGTTGCTCTTCCATTCAATTACTTTTCATTCCTATATTATCTTTGAGAAATATGCCGTCATCTTAATCAAAGAATCAATTCTCTGTTTCAAATTTCAAGAACTGGGACAGGGGAAATGTAGTCAACGGGAGAGACCAAGTGCATTGGTTTGTTGGAAAACTAAAACAGAGTTTCTTTTTTTGGGATAATTTCTCCAAGATTATCAGCACTAAGTCGCATAGTTAACCACCATGGAAGATGGAACATCTCATCTCATTAACTACATTCATGGTCAAGAAATAATCTATCCCTTCATTAGTACCTACGGTATCCAAGAGTCGAACAAATTTTGTCCATAAATAGGTAACAGATTGCTGCTGTGTACAGCTAGTTCATAAGATCGAAAAGTTCTAAACAGAAAAACATAATGGCTAGTTGTGAAAGCACAGAGAATCCTCCCTGGCATGTTGAGAACTCTACCAAGACAATGACCGAGGAAAAGGAAGGGAAACCAAAGGAGATGATCAAGGCAGTGGCTGTTGCAGCAGGAGTAGGTCTGGCTGTAGCAGCAGGAGTAGGTCTTGCGGCATGGGGCATCAGTAAGATCCTGGGAGCAACGGAAACATCCAGTAACAGGAAAATGATGAAAGCACCAGGAAGGGACTACTACATTTTCAGGGATGAGTTCGAGCGTGACCCAGCTACTTATTTTCGCAGTCTTCGCGAGTGTATAGAGATTAATGGTTACTCCTAGTAGTGAATAAAAGTTTTCTGTTTTGGTTGTTCTGTTGGCTGGAAATAGTAGCGAGTCCTATTTGGACGAAATGGTGAAAATTGATAGTAAGGCCTAATGAAAAATGTTACAATTATCAACTTAAGTCATATATGTTATTGCCCCAAGAGGCAGCATATCAATGGATGGTAGAAGCCAATCTTTGCAATCTGAATCCTCCCATTCCCATTTATGGTACGAGGAAAGGAATCCATACAAACGGCTGAAACTCCATAAACAACAGAGGACAAAGCTCAATAATATAAATTTTAAAGTTGTAAGCACAAACGCATTCCAAACATGAAGTTCACCAAACAATTACAAGCAATTTAAAAGGGCAGAAAGAAATTTAGGACAGACTTCAGAATTTAACTTTGCCAGCATGGAGAGCACGGAAGTATCCTCTGGGGTTGGCCACAAAGACTTGCCTCGGAATCCGAAAGTTTGCTCCAGGGGCTTTCATCATCTTCACTGCCTTGACTCCGCAACAGCAACGAATGCAGCGGCTAAAGCACCAATACAGCACAAGTATGACCAATCCTGCAACAACAAAAGGTGCACCAACACGGAGCCAGTGTTGTAGCCTCTCCTTTCTAGTTTCTGGTGGGAAGGCATCGTCCAACCTGCCAATCAGAAACAGACCAAAGTTTTCCAGCATCGTGAACAGTTGCTTCAGCTTCTCTACCAGATTGTTCATCATTTCATCTGCCCCCACTGCTTTCAACTTTGCCTGTGTGCTGTTCATCATGATCGTGCTTCCTTCCCCAATTCCTCTCATTTTCTCCTGCAGATTGCCGATCATAATATCAGTTCTAAGTCTCATCTTTCCTTGCTTGATTCTCAAGTGAAAAGAGCAAAAATAATAACAGACCTTTGAAGGGTGGAAGTGCTAATAAAGGCGATTGAGTGCTTTAGCTTTAATTGCGTTGTCCAAAAAGGTGTTGGTAGCTGCCACATTCTTTTTCCCCGTGATAGACTAGACTTTATTAAGAGTAATTAGAGTACTAATACAAGTAGGTAATAGGCTAATAGGTGCTACCCAATTATCAGTCTAACACTAATTGATTTTGATTATGTTAATTGGTGGGGACTGAAGGGATTGGGAGCAGGGCAGGGATGGTCTAACAGTGTAGCATGTTTTAAACGTTTCATAAAGTAATCTTCTTGTACATCCTTACAACAAAAGTGTGATATTTTATTATTGCTCATGTGGGTATCATATATAATAATTGCATCTCTGTTGTTAAATTTTATAAGTAATTCACGTAGAATTACGTTTTATTCAAAAAAATGTTATATCATTCGGAACTGTTGCCATAAACAAGCGTTCGTGCCCTTGTTCTGGAGGGATTGATCATCAGTTTAACAGAAGTTATGGATTGATCATCTCATAATTACTGTTGCTATCAAGCTGTCAGCTTACCATTTCCGCGCGAATTGGGAACCGTAGCGTCGAGTATTAAAGCTTTTCTATCCATCCTTCCCATGGCCCACTAATTGCCGGTAATGGAAGCAGCCCCAAGTTAGGCTGCTAAGTGCAGTAGAATCCAATTTCAAGTTACCTGAACCAGGGAGACGTTCGATAGAGATCAACATCATTAAGTAATTTCCAGGACCGCCCCATGGGATGGGAGCAGTAGTAACGCGGAAGGAAATAACACATACTTGGGCATGCATGTTAATGAAACTCCGTTTGCTATTCCCATTTCGTACTGTATTAAGTTATTGGCCAAGTATATCTATGCATTCTAGAAATGAATCTTGGAGTTTTTTTTTTTTTTTTTGGTTGCCAAAATAACCTTTTTTTCAAAAATATTACTACAATGATTCAACTCCAAATGTTATTTACTAATCTAATCTTCTGACTTTATCCCCTAATATGGTGCAACCTCCTCCATGCTTTCTAAATCAAATTCTGCAAACTCAATCAAATTCTCGTTACCACTATTATTAACATAAGAGGTTCCAAACTCACGGGTATCCATCCAAAATAAAAGCATAAGACTCCTTTCCTCGGCCCTACATGCAATTCCCCTCGTATTGCCACATGCACAGTGAGTTTCCCGTTCAATGAAGTTAATTGAATGGACAAGTGATGGAGAGTTATGTACAAACATACTAATAATTTCAATTTCGCTAGATTTGTAGTGAGTTTTCTTTTTTTCTTTTTTATTTTTAATAGGAAAGAGAGCATCAGAAAGAGAAAATTACCGCAACTGGGATGGGGATAAACAATCCAAATTTTAGATTTTGCTTTCCGTGTTTGGTGATAATTCCAGTTTCCTTGGATTTGTAGTGAATTTTTCTTTTATTTTTTCTTTTTCTTAATAAGAAGGAAAGAAAAATTATTGCAACTGCAACGGAGATGAACGGTCAAATTTTAGATTCTGCTCTCATCTTTGGAAATATCGTCAAGTTTATGTTAAATATTCATGACTTTTTGCTCTCATGTTTGAAAATATCATCAGATTTATGTTAAGTATTCAAGATTTTTTTGAAAAGTAGAGTGACAAGTAAAGGTAGAGTAGAGTACTATAGTCAGAAAGGAGAAGATAGATTCAGAATAGAGTATTATAGTCATGTAGGGGATTTTTGGACTATATTAATGGTTAATGAAGGGTTTTACCCCTTTTTCTTCATTTCCATTTGAATTTGATCCGATGGATAACAGATAAGGTTGCTATGGGAATAAAGTATGAAATTGAATCATTTTAGGAATATTTTTTTTTGTGAAGGGAGTTATTTAGGCAATTAACTCTGAATCTTGGGCAAACTGCATCCATCTTCCCATTCTTATTTTCACTATTAGGATAGTAGTAAATTCGTACAAAACAGTAGTGATATCCCAGAAATCACAAATTTCAGAAACAACTTTTGTGAGCTGGGTCACATTTGAAACATAAAAATCCCAAAATGACTACAAACAATTGATCTTCCAGGACACACTGAGGAAAGCAGGACAAACTTCATGTATATACGCTACAACTAATCACGTCTAGTATTTTTACGTTTACTAGCACGAAGGTCCCGGAAATATCCTCCGGGGTTGTCCTCAAAGGGAGCCCTACGGATGCGAGAGTCCCTTCCAGGGGCTTTCATCATACCACCGCCGCCGCCGCCGCCGCTGCGAAAAATACACAAACAGCACAACTAACCCTGCTGCGACTAGAAACGGTGCATTAACACGGAGCCAGTGTTGTGGTGGGAAGACCCCTTCCAACCTGCCTAACAAAAACAAACCAAAATTTTCCGACAGCAAAAACAGTTGCTTCAGCTTCACTTGCAGATTGTTCATCATCTCATCTGCTCCCATTGCTTTCAACTTTGCCACTGTGCTGTTCACCATAATCATGCTTTCTTCCCCAAATCCCTTCAGTTTCTCCAGCAGATTGCTGATCATACCGATCATACCCTCAGCTCCCATGTTTTATTCTGTGTGCTATACCAAGTGAAATCTGCTTCGACTTCTAATTAAAAGCGTGAAGAACCTTTTGTGTTTGGCAAAATCCAATCAAGTGAGGCCGCTCGACATAATAAGCTTGATCAAGTTGTGATTTTCTTTATACCCCACGTGAAGGTGAGAATTTTCGGTGCACTAGTAGTAAAAGCGTTTCACTTCACTCAGTACTGCCACCAAAAAAGCTTCTTTATTCGGCACAGCAGTGCAGGTAGCGTAGCAAGCATTATTTATTGGATCCGCACATCAATCCGGGGTCAAGTGTCTCCTATCATTCATCGTCTTTATTTATTTTATTCCCGAGTCACTTCTTACTTTTCAACCAAAGAAAAAGAAAAGGATTTAAAAACAAAGAAGACCAGAGAAGTCTTACAAAATTCAAATACACGGGGTAGATGAAGAAAAAGGCAGGGGGGAGAGTTCAACAATACGAGGTCCCATCTCAAGAAGAAGGAGACCAGAATAATTTGTCCCGTACAAAATTCTCATCAGATTATGAATCAGCAGCCACGATTACCCAAACTACCATTATAGTTACTTCTTGAGTGTTTGGTTAGGGGTCCTTCCTTTTCTTTCTTTCTCTCTCTTATACTTGAGGATTCTTGAGTTGCACCAAGATTTGGTTGGATATTACAATGGAAGGTGGTGCGACTACGGTAGATTTATGGTGGCCAAAAATATTCTTGGGTTCAGCCTATTGGTTCCACCCAAAACGAAAACGGTGACAATAAAATGGATTTAGATTAAGAATCAGAGGCTCATCAGCATCACAGTCAATTTGTTTCGAGTATACATGCAATACAATGTGTGGAATCGGAAGATGTAAAAAGATGCTCCAAGAGCCGACCTGTTTTATTCATCATCAGGATGGCATCTGTTCCCCCAGCTTGCCGAAACTATAGTATATATCCGTTGAGGTAGAGAGAGTAGCTTTTACTTTTTTGATACATTGAATAGGACTACAGAATTTGGAAATTAAGGAAATTGATCCGTGAACTAAAAACCGTTGATTGATTTGCACTTTGCGAACATATTCCTGGGAAAACTGCTCCTTCAAGCCAAGGAAATTCTGTGGCATCGACAGCACACTTAGGACCCAAATAATAATGAAGTGGGAATACGATCATAATCTTTTTGTCTTTCAAATTTTTATGTCAATCTAAGTCACAAGTAACTAAATTCTGGATGAACATTTACTATGTGTTTAAAGATAGAAAACGAAAGGCCAAGTCCTTGTTAGTTTTGTGCTTCAACACGCTAGCTAGCATGGATAATCACAATTTGAAACGATTATTTGAAAATCAGTAAGCCGTATGGGTCATCAGTAACACTTAAGTGCAAGCGTCCTGCAAAACTCACTACTTCCCAGCCTAACCAAATAAACCCCAAATGAACAAACAAGAATGCATTTCAGTAATAAAGCGGACAAACTTTCCACTGACCATCTTATCAACGATTTTGGGGTCTTGCAAAAGTCACTACTTGCCACTTGCCACTACTAGATAATAACCAAACAAGCCTCAAACAACTCAGGTGAACCCACAAGAATACATATCACTATATCAGTAATAAAGCTACATTCCATTCACCATCTTATCAACGACTTTGGGATCTTGCAAACCAGCTGCCGCGACTATATAATAAACAAACAATCTCAAGTGAGCAAACGAGAATACATATTAGCAATAAAGCTACACAAAAAAAAAAAAAAATTAAGGGTATGTCTTCCAACCCAGGGGACGGGTCTAATACAAAGAAGAAAGCAGGTGCTGCTGTGGCAGCTGGAATAGGTCTTGCTCCATTTACATCGGGTATTGCTGCATTAGCATGGGGATCAGTTTCGGACGAACCAGAGCCGCAAGATGACAGGAAGAAGATGAAGGCACCAGGAAGGAATGGCGAAACTCATCTACAAGGATGATTTCCAGCGTGACCCAAGTGGCTATTTCCGCCAGCTTCGCGTTGACAAAAAAGAGCAAAAAATAAATCTGGGCTCGCAACTATTACATGTTATGATCATGGAATTGTTGCAGTGTGATTTGATGTTTTCGGGATCTACTGGTTGTGTAATTTCCCATTTCCTAGTTGCTAATGATATTCTGCATATTTGTGTTTACTAGAGTTTGTTCAATACATATGTAAGATCAGAGGCATGCGTGTTCTCTGATATATATATATACACACATATAATGGAAATAAAATATAATGGAATTCTGTCGATGTTACAGAATTTCCTTGGCTTGAAGGAGCTGTTTTCCCAGGAATATGTTCACAAACTGCAAATCAATGGTTTTTAGTTCACGGATCAATTTCCTTAATTTCCAAATTCTGTAGTCCTATTATGAAGTGGGAATACAATCATGATCTTTGTCTTTCAAATTTTGTGTCAATCTAAGTCACAAGTAACTAAATTCTGTATGAACATTTATTATGTGTTTAAAGATAGTTAACGAAAGGCCAAGTCCTTATTAGTTTTGCGCTTCAACACGCTAGCTAGCATGGATAATTATAGAGGTGGCAATTTGTCCCAAGTCTCGATGGGTTACCCATGCCCGCGAGGACTTAGGGCGGGATGAGTACTGGAATTTGATATTGGGTTTAAAATGGGACAAATCCCAATTATACCCAATAATTGATGGAAAATTTTGGGAAATACTTGGGTACCCATTGGGCTCAAATAGCAAGGGCTCCGTTTGGATTAGTTATTTTGGGGTATTTTTGAAATATTTTATTGTAGCAGTGTATATGAAAATTTTTAGTATAAAATTTTTTTGAAATAATTGATATACTAATATGGATAGGATGTTTTTTGAGTTATTGTATATTACTGTAACATTGTATTTGAAAAAATTGTTTTTTGAAAAAATAGCCAATCCAAACGGAGTCTTAGATTCAAAAATTATCTTTAACAATTTTTATAATCATACCAGCGAATATAATCTAGCAGTCTTCCTAGTCATTATCCACAAGAATTTCCATCATTTCAGTCAGTTTAGACTTGTCATCCTTGGATAATGATGAGGATAAATATTCAACACCCTAAGTGCCTGGGCCATCTTGATATATTTTGGAATATGGATGTATATCTATTTTTTCTTTATTTGTTAATCCAATTTTTGGTGGGAATCCTGAGTCTAAAGCACTTGCATGTTTATTTAATAAAATTAAAAGAAATTTAATAAATAAAAATATTAAAGTTATATAAAAAATTAAAAATGAATTAAAGAAAAAAATATGTAGAAAATAGATTTGGGTATTGGGGGGATCAATCTAAATCCATCCCAAAGTAATCCCGCCCAAGTTAGTCCCAAAACACATATGGGTAAGGTTGAGCCCAAACCCATATGACTCGGTTCCATCTCAAAGCCAAGCAAATCCCGCCTATCCTGCCCATTTTGCCACCTCTAAATAATTACAATTGGAACGAGTATTTGAAAGTCACTAAGCCCGTGTGGGTCACCAGGTAAAACTTAAAGGGCAAGTCTGACTATAACCGCCAAATGACCGGTGGCCACCGTGAAAGACATTAAGTCTTAGTAGATGAACGGTCAAGATTCAGACTTTATTTTCCATTATTACAATATGTAATTTTTTCAAATTCATAGATAATACATCAGTCTGATTTGATGGTATTTCAGTCCCATCGACTACAGTCCACCGACCATCTTAGCAACGACTTTGGGGTCTTGCAACCCAGCTGCCACTACTATATAATAAACAAACAATCTCAAGTGAACAAACGAGAATACATATTAGTAAAAAACTACACTAAAAAAAATTGAAGGTATGTCTTCCAACCCAGGGGAGGGGTCTACTACAAAGAAGAAAGCAGCTACTCTTGTGGCAGCTGGAATAGGTCTTGCTGCATTAGCAGCGGGCATTGCTGCATTAGCATGGGGATCACTTTCGGACGAACCAGAGCAGCAAGATGACAGGAAGAAGATGAAGGCACCAGGAAGGGATGGCGAACGCATCTACAGGGATGATTTCCAGCGTGACCCAAGTGGCTATTTCCGCCGGCTTCACGATGACAAAAGGAGCAAAAAATAAATCTGGGCTCGCAACTATTACATGTTATGATCATGGAATTGTTGCAGTGTGATTTGATGTTTTCGGGATCTACTGGTTGTGTAATTTCCCATTTCCTAGTTGCTAATGATATTCTGCATATTTGTGTTTGCTAGAGTTTGTTCAATGCATATGTAAGATCAGAGGCATGCGTGTTCTCTGATATATATATATAGACATGTAATGGAAATAAAATATCTCAGCAGCTTGTGTTTTAAGTTAATTTATGAGTTCCAAAATGCATGTATAGACAGGAAAAATAGCATTATTGTTTGGTGCTGGACAAACAACACTAGACATGTTGAATTCGCCTTGGCATCCACCATACTTTTGCCAAGAAAATTAATCAGAGCTACAAGGAAGCACAACAGAATACTTGGAAAACAAAAAATTCTCCCCATCTTCCTTGCTTGGGCTCCCTAGTGAAATTAATCAATTTAAAAAGAGAACTTCTTGCTAGTCATTACACTGTTCAAAAAACTTTATAGATGAAAGAGCAGCGTTTTCCTCCCATAGACATACATGTATGGTGTTACAGACTAGTTGAAGGAAAAAATGAACAATATGCATATGCTTAGAGGAGGAGAAGAGTCTCGTTCCATTTCTAGGTCAGGCCAATATCCTTTACTATAACGATCGTTTCAAGTGATAGTAGTGGAACTCGAATCTAAATACGTCCATTGCAGGCCAAGTCCTTCCTATGAAGGACAAGTCGTTGCTGGTACAAGATAATTGCAGTATACAATTCACTTCACTGCCATAAGCAAGTCAGTATAGAATTTCCGCGAACTGGGTACTGGGAACTGACAGCTATTCCTTCCTTCCCAATCTTTCACATTTACCCACAAAATACAGTTCACTCTGGTTGACCAATTTCTTAAATCCCATCCTGCTTAAAAAAATTTTTTTTTTAAAAAAAAAAGAAGAGGAAAGAAAATAAATAATTTCTCGTAAGATTTGCAGATGTTTGTTACTTTATCCCCTCAAAAATTTGGCTGTGGGAGCTCCAAATTTGAGTTCTTAATTTTCTGACCGTGCAATTGGATTGCTATTTCTTGATGTTTTCGTAGAAAAATATACTATTATATTATTTGATGCATGTGAAATAAAATAATAATTAAAAAGTATGTTCACGAAAAACAAAAAAAAATTTTGAGAAAAAAATGCCAATTCAAACAAGGCCTAATCCAGCACCAAACAACGCCAAAGTGACTTCTATCATCCGATGTAGTGCTTCTTCTTTTTTTCTTTTCCTTTTTTTACTAACTTTTCAAACAAGGCCTAAATCGTACGCACAGCACCAATCAATCAACGCCAAAGTGACTTCTACCATCCGAGGTAGTGCTTCTTCTTTTTTTTTTTTTCTAACTTTTTTCTTGATCTACTTTCCAAGGGAAGATGATTGATCAACAGAAGAACAAAGTTAACAGAAATAAATAAATGAAAAGAAAAAGTTTGATATCTAATGGTTACCTACTCACGAAGCTTAATTATAAAGAAAAATAGGAGAATCGATTGTAGTTTCCTTCTCTAGGGGAACTTTTACATGGTTGGATTCTCAGTATCTTTGCTCCTCGTTTGTCCCTACCTTCTTTCTACTTCTTAAGAGTTAAGAATCACAAAAGTAGAAGAAAAGGAATATGAGAAATGCAATGCTACTTGAGTAGCTCCTTGAGAAGGTAGGGCCCGTAGGGGACGCCTGATCAATTGCTTCCTCTGAGGTGATCAAGAATTACTTACATGAAGAAAGTATCAAGTCTTATTTACATCAAAAAAAAAAGGGAGAAAATAAAAAAGAATAATAATGTTCACCAGTTAAAGTTCCCGTGTGTTCATCTCCGAAGAGACTTCTTATATTTCCTTTTCCAAATTTTCATACTTTCATGGCTCTAGAATTTACATGAAGAAGATTTTTGTTTTGCTTAAATGAGAAAGGCTTGATCCTCTGATTTATGCAGTGGTCTGCAAGTCTAGTTTGTATTTTAGCTCGATGAAAATAGCAAATATCTTGCTAATTTTCTTGCCAATTTTGCAACTGATCAAAGATATGTACACAAAACTAAGAACATGTTTCTTCAAGAGTTTGAAGCATTCAAGGATCATATATATATATAATCACAGACCCAAAGCAACATAACCATCATCATCATCGTCATTACACAACCATCTTCTACGACCAACATCTTGACGTTTGATGATATGAAAGAGTTACAGACACCAAAAGCCAAAAGGGATTTGAAAAAAAAAAAAGGCAAATCTGAGAAGAGAACCATAGCAAAGATTCCGTTATTGGTAGGAGGCAGGCTTTGTAGTTTATATAGTTGTAGTAGTGATCTCTTAGCAGAGTTGATCACCAGGATGTGCACGAAGATTTCTAAAATATGAATTGGGGTTGGCCTCAAATGCAGATCTTGGCATCGTACAGTTTCTGCCTGGAGCTTTCATCATCTTGACACTTCTCCCGCCTCCACATTTGCAACAGCACTTATAGCAGCAATAGAGCAGCAGAGACAGAACAACTCCAGCAATGGCAATTGGTAAAGCAATCTGCAACCAGTGATGCAGCTTCTCTCCTCTTGTTTCCGGTGGAAATATCTTGTCAAACCATTCCAAGAATTGCCCCCAAAGGTTTTCCATCGCTTGCCATAGTTCCTTCAGCTTCTCCACCACAAACTTTTCTACGCTCTCTATCCCCATCTCTGATCACTCCTCTCTGTTCAGTACTCAGTCCCTGCACCCTTTTGATTGCTTCCTTACATATTTGTGTCATTAGACTAATAGATATCCCCCCTTAGTTGACTACACTTGGACAATGGTCCACAAGTGGGAAAAATGATACCTGCCCTGTGGATTGCATTTTTCCATTTAAAAAATATTATATTGTAATAATTTTACGATGTTAATAGTTTATAAGCGACAAAAAGATGTTTATGAAATTTTGATCTAGGGATTAAAATTGTGATTTCAGAAATCAAAAAGTCTTGGATTCAATTTTTTTTAAAAAAAAAAAGGGAAATGAAAGGATAATTACAAAACATACTTAAAAACCAATTACTTGACCATATAGACTTGCTGTTCCTAGTCTCATCATTAATCTTGTCAAAAAGGACAAAAAGTCTTCATCATTAATATGGAACCGCTGAATTTTCCCACCCACAGTTTTGTCGGGATATGTGGAAGATTGGGAATGAAGGAAAAGCCCTCTATGTCTTGGATTATTACTTCCAACCAAATTCCAAGAAATTCCACTAACCCTCGTTTGGAAAAGTATGGTACTGGGCCCTAATCCATTTAGTGCAACCACACTCCCCAATTTTCCTAGAATTTTCCTTCACAAAAGCCTGGTAACCAACAATCAATTAGCTAGAAATTTCATGAAAAAACACGATTAGGAAACTTCGAAAAGGAATTTAAAAAAAAAATCTGCCATCCACAAATTCTTGCACTCGTCCTGACTACTGATTTCATGATCAGGATCCTAGAAATTAACTAAAAAGACTAGAGTTGTCAAAGAGTAAAATAACAGGAAAATTTCGATATTATTGCATTTTAAACTTCTTTTTTGAGCTCCAAGGGATGACAAAAAGGTGAAATCAAGGATTTTCCTGGAATACATTTACAACAGCACCACCAACTACGCATATGCATGGCATTGCATGGCATGGCACGGCACGGCACGGCGTGCTCTGTAATTGTGCCTTTTCAAGTAGAGACCTACAAATGTATTCAAAACTCAAAACTCACCTCCCAATTGCCTCAGCATGGCATTTCTTTAATACACTCTCACTAAAGCCCAGCAAGCTGACAAGTTTGAATTCTTGAGCTAGGCTTGGTGAAAAGACTCTGCACCGTTAAAGCTATTCAAAACTAAACTCGTGCAATCTATCTACATCTCCAACTCCAAAATAAAATCCTTCACAATACTGGACAAAAAAAATGTTTTGCCACCTAAACGGACATCTGAAGAAAAAGATAGAAGGAAAATCACCATTAAGACAGTTCAGTATATATGAGGAATAGCTACATGTAGCCCGTCATTTTTCGGGTCATACTCGATCAAAATTGTTTAGGAAAACCAGTTACTACATCACCAGGGTGTGAAAGCTAAAACAATGTATGAAAGAGAGGGAAATACAGCTTTCCAACTGAGACCATAATATACATACAATGAGAGACACACAGGAGGGAGAAGTTATAACATACCGTATTTGGGAAGCAAGCATTTGGAAGCTAATAAAAGTTCTGACAGCTGAAAGCTAAAGTTCTACCTTCTCCTCTTCCTGCCTTTCCCCAGTTGACCAGATTTAAATGCATGTTCTTGTTCTTGAAGGAAAGCCCTTGCTTTACCATACTTCTCGGCTCTTTCATCCTCAAGTAGCTTCTTGTCCTTTTCCTTCACCTCAAACAAGAAGTAATTATCTTTCCGAAGTTCACGGGCAGCACCTTTAGCTTCGCGTTTTAAAAGTTTCTTCAACTTTCTCCTCTCAGCTCGTTCACGATCTGGATCATAATCTCTTCCCTTTACAAAGCTAGAGGATTGCGTCCAACAATTAAAAATCAGTCAGCAGCTCATACTAAGTACTATTTTATAAGAGTAACAAAGACACAACTTGTCACAAACATACTTATCCTCAAATTTCGGATTAAGCATCTTGATTGGCACCGGCTTTTGCTTTCTCATTTGGAGTGGCTGACGCAAAACATGATGCTCATCAGCTTCTTCTCAATAAGTTGGGCCACATCTCTGAGCTTGTCTTTCAACATTTCTGGCATGTGATTTTGCCCTGCCAGCTTATGCAATACCTTTGATATCGGTAAAATATTTCGGGAAAGGAATTGAATCCTTCATAGAGGTTGACAAATTCTTTAAGAGTTTCAGCAACTGCTGCGATAACACTAGCCCTGTCAACAAAAGCATCTGCCCTTAATTAATACTCATCAACCTCAAAAGGGAACATCTGTAGAAATATATGCTCCATCAGAGGCTTAACAATCAGGAAAAACATGATTAAAAACCAGCACCGAACGGGTATACATGATGTATCCAACATCAACATATAGAGTAATAAAGCACATATCTAGCTGCCACAATTTTGATAGCATTCACTGCTAGAGAAATAGCCCCTTTACACCAATTCCTTCCGAACAATTTATGCCTTTCCTTCGAGAAGTATATCAATGATGTCATGCACTAGATAAATCGAAACACTCAACTAAGAAACAGAGTGTCCTATTCACTACAGCAAGGAAAAAGACTGACCTGAAATTATCGGAGTTGAAATGAGGAGAATCTTCTGGCAAGTCGATCAGCATCAGAAAATCTAAACAGTTGATCTCCTTCACACTATTCTTGATACAGAGCAGAGGTTTTAGGGATTAATTTCCATAAGATGGTGTAACTGCATTGAAAACAAACGCATAAAGTAGCCTCATCTAATGTACCTTAAAGGGAAATTCCCACTAATGATTGGCTAAAAGCAAGTCCAATAATAACTAGTAAAAGAAATAGGCAAGAGTCGAAACTAACTTCCATGTTTGGGAGAAAACAAGGAAATCTTTTGCTATGTAGAAAAAATGCTTTCAACAAGAAGAATCCTCAAGAAGAAAATTTATGTATAGGCCACATAGGAACTGGCAATATGATATGAAAACCTAAGATATTGATTGAGCCATACCTGATGGTCGTCAGCTGATCCTTGAATCTTGTCAAAAGCTGCCATGAGCAGAGTTCTAATGAATGTTAAAGCCTCAGGACAAAGTTTTCGGGATTGTTTCGTGACCTGCAAACAATTTCACAAGTTGAAGAAAGTGTACACTTACAAGTGGCCTGGGCAGTACACACTAATAAGGTTCATCTAATGGGAAAACAAAAAATAAAAAAAAAATAGTAATAATAACGCTAAGAAAAGTTGAGTGCACCTACAGAGAGCACCATAGAGCATAAGAAGGAACCAACTACAATATCCCGACCAGACACAACCTGACACCGCATCAAATATTCACACATCAGCAAGATTGCTGGTGTCATGACCACATGACGAAAATCGGAGCATGGAAAGACCATGGACCACAGCCTCAAAAGAAAGATTGTTTTCAAAGAAGGCCAACAGCTTTTCCCTATGATAATGGAATAGCAGAAAATGTGAGATATATTGAAGATGGTCCAGATTATGCAGGAAAAATCTTCGCAAATTCTGACAGTAATGACAGAGAACTACAAAAATTAAAATGTCAATCACATCCAAACCTGTAGTTTTTATGTCCTCAGAGAATTGTGCCCGAGTATGCAATAGTCGTTGACGAGCACATATGGCAGCAAAGTATGGAATCTCCGCACTCATTTCCATCAATGGCTTCACAAGCAAATTCAGCAGCTTGAAGTTCAATGGCTTCTTACTTGCAAAAACAGCAAAGTATTGCAATAGAACACCATAAAACACCTGGCAATAACAATTGCATTGATTGATTTCAGTTCATCTGGAAACAACATAAAGAATGCCAGCTCCAACTTGCAAGTTCTAAACAAGAAGAATCACTACACGCATACCAGCACCACGTGATCTTTGTTGCAGTATTTGATAAACAAACATATATGGCAAAGTTAAAAAGACAATTGATAGACATCACAAACATCAATCATACACTAATCTGTATATAGCTAAAGCAAATGATAGTCTCTTTTTTCAAAGGTGCTCAATGAGATGTTTCATTACCGAACAAGAGAGGAAAAAGAAAACGAACATTTCCAAAACCATAATCAATAAACTAGTAAATCAAGAATTAGAGTTCCATACTTGCATTTTCTTTCTGTTTTCTGCTGCAACATGGATCGCATTGAATGCACGAATTCTCCTGATTGCTTCAACAATTTGATCATCAGAACGGTTCTCCACCAATGAAGTAAATTCCTCCAGGCTTTTTGGAGCTTGAATTGTATACGGAAGTTCCCCTTGCTGAACCGAATGTTGATTGGAAGATGCTTTCTGGCTTTCAGCATCAGATAAGTTCATTTGCTTTCCCTTCTTTTCTTGTTCCTTCTTCTTTCTTTCCACTCTATCACCGTCACTATCTTCATCATCCTGCAGATCAGTATCAACTTTGTCATCATCACTCTGTTCCCAGTCTTTCACTGAGTGAGTTTTGTCATGTTCATCATCATCCTCGTCAGACTCTTCTTCACTATCATCTTCACTGCCCCCAGATTCCTCTGTAGAAGCATCCTCACTCCCAAGATCTTCTGCATTTTCCCTTTGCAAGATCTGCTGAATCCATCCCAATTTAGTTTTTTTGTCTTCATCGTATGAAAATGAGTCACCAAGGTCATCACCAGATAAAGATCTGAATTGTTTGGAGGATGCATCATTATCATCTGAACCATCAGGTTCTTCATCACTTAATTCATCAGCAGCAACCATTCTTTTCTGGCGCTCTTCCTGACATTGTGGAACAGCATGAAAGTTAACAGAAGTTCCTATAAGGTTTATTTTTCCAACTTCCTACAGTCTATATTGATGATTTTAACCCCCCCCCCCCCCCCAAAAAAAAAAAAAAAAAAAAAAAAAAAAGATATCCATATCCTTTCTGAGAGAGGAAAGCACTGTACATAACATTTCCCCCTGTATTCATGAAGTAGAATATGAAATCTACTGATATTCCAATCCAAGACATCTATATGCAAGCACAAAATCACAATTGAGCAGGTGGTGTACCGTCGTCAGGTAACACGTACAAATATCATCAAATGCAAATAATTCCACAGCAAGGAAATCATGTAAACTACACTCTGTTTTACTCAAGTGCAACGAAAATTGCCAAAAGAGGGTCTACTGCCAAATGGGAAGCCAAAAAACGAACACATTAATATGACTGGTTTTGTAATGTTGTTAATTAAGATACAAGACTTCCATGACTTTGTGTTACTGTATTCTCAAAGAAGAAGAAAAGGGCCAAGAGAATTGTATAAAGATAATTTCACCCCTAATTGAGCATATGCGCTGTAACATAATTATCATCATGAATGACTCTCCTAATTGATAAGGAAAAAACATTTTTCCCCTTTCTTTTTGGGCTCCCCAAAAAGAGTCTTAGTTTATAAGAAGTAAGATGATCTCATCAGCAACCTAAAGTACCTCCAATTGCTCCAAGCGTTCTTTCTCTTCTTGTGCAATTTCTTCAGCTGACTTTGTACGGTCTGATGGGCGAGCACGCATATCCAGTGCCATCTCACTTACAAGTTTGTCATAAGAATCAGGTTTTTCCTGTAAGGTCATTATAGCCAGAATTATTCGTATATAAAGTCAAGTAAGTATTTGAATTGAACAAGAGATATATAAGAAAACCACGCAGTTGGAGGGAAAAAATATGAGATTAATGCCTCATGAACAAGCGTGCAGTACAATAGCATCAGATGGACCAACATGACAAAGAAAATAGAGGAGCTTTAAGTTATCAGAAATTCATTTAACAGCAACATAAGTGAGTAACCAAAAAAACAGACAGAAAACAGTTTCTAAGGGAGTAGAGATGTACTTACCAGTCGAGTAGCAGTTTTGTCCAGGGCTGGAGATGTGTCATGTTTCTTTTCTTCATTTTTAGAACTGCTCTTATTAACAAGGGCTCTCAATGCATTCATCTTGTTTGGTTGGGTCAATGACAACAGTGCCTCGGACTGCACCAACGATGTAAATTCTTGGTCCAGTTGATCAACCAACTGCTCATTTTCCTCCTTATCCTTAAGCCTTCTCGGCCTGGAAGAAAGCAATGGAAATAGACATTATCGAAAAGATCAAGTAACCATGCTTTTAGACAGTAAACAAGTTACATAAAGACACAACCTTAAAGAATTTACTCTTGGAAATGATCTCCTCCATCACTTCTTTTTTGCTTTTGTGCCTCTGAAACAGAAAAATCACATGCATCAGGAGCAGGAACAATTTCATAAATAATTTCCAAAAGGATGCTAAACTACTTTAGACGTATTGATGCCAAACTGCTACAAGTTAAATGCTTAAATAACATTTACATAACCTCACACCAAACTGGCATGCATAAACTAATATGACAACCCAATTTAGGAATAACAGGAAGCCTCAAAACACATGCAGCCCAAAAAAAATAACATAGATACTTGTCTTTTTCTCATCCTCTTCTCAACCCCAGGGGCTTCACACACACACACAGTGTCAAGGCAATCAAAAGAGTTTTATGGAAGAGAGCAATCAATCATGATATTATGATTAATCATGAAAGAAACAAAATCTCTACTTTCTTGCATTAGTCAACTATTTGAAATACCATGTAAGAAAGGTAGCTAAAATCTATGAGATGGGGGATGAGAGTCTCACAGTTTCCTGTCCAGCTAGACCTGTTTGCTGAGCATTCCGCACTGCAGTATGATTAAGCTCTCCCAAAATATCTGACTTCTCTGGCAGAAAAAGATTTATTGCAATTTAGTCATAGCATAAAGGATAAAAAATTGAGGAAGGCCAACATAGCTACAACTATATCAAATTTATGGACTAAAAAGTTTAGATGGTAAAACTAAGATCATCATCAATATCTTAGCCTTCCCTATATTGTAGAAATGCAACAAAGGATGAGCACAAATTGTAGATGGACCAGCTATACTCTATAGAAGAACAGAATTGAACACAAGACAAGGCATCACATACTTAATATGACAGTGGCATGCTCAGAAGTAGCATTTTTCCACAAACATTAACAACATGCCAACACTTTTAAAACAACCATGCCACGCATTACTCGATACTTGAGATCAGAAGGATCTTGCACTTTAGATAAATAAAACATAAAAATGTGAACATCTATTAATCAATATTATCTCAGGAACCACAGAATCACTTATTGCTAACATGCTCAAGTTCTAGATTTTGTTTGACAGATTTAAATCTGCAAGTTGAAACCTTTGCACAACTGAAATAGCTTTTAAATCAGGTATAAAAACTGGCCAAGGTTCTTCTTCTTTCACAATTTTTAAAACAGGGATAAAAGCAGTGCCTTAGTAAGCAGAAGTTATGTTCAAATTTTACATATATTTACCTTCACCGAAAAATGACACCCATAATCTTACAGTTGGAGATGTTTTTGAAATGAAAAGAAACCAATGGGAAGAAGAATGGATAGACCTCCCACAATCGAATTCTGAAAAGTCGTTCAGTTAGCGTGTGTCACATTTACGTATTTGTATTCTCACTTGTGTTATTTTCTAAAGTCTATCTTATGCTCGTCAATCCAACTCCATCATAAGAGAACATTAACAAAACCACAATACTACATTAACCTACTAGCATAAAAGAGAAGCAATTTTACTTCATTTACTAAAACATCTCATGCATTCATACAAGGCATGCATTTGTAAGCCACTAGGGATTATATACATACTTCCATTTCCTGTTGACCCGTCATCCACGTCCTCATCCTCATCAAATGGTATTTCGTCATCAAATCATCCTTTTCTGGAAAAAGACCACCTTGAATCTCAAGTTCATCTTCTTCCCCATCAGATAAATTATACTTGCTTTTCTTGCTCAACTTCAGCTGTCATTGATGGACAAAAAAAAACCGGTCTTACACATACATAGAAGCAAGATACAATAACATTATTGAAATTAAAAAAGACAAAGCAAGAAAAAAATTTTGGCTACATAACAAAACCTTTCTGATCCAACTCACCTGCCTTTCACGTTGAGACCTCATAATAGCCTTATCAAACTCCCCAAGCAATTCATTTTGCTCCCCAATTCGCTTATCCAGAAAACAGATGACTTTCCACTCTGTTCATACTCCTTCAACAGCGTCTTCTTCCTCTGCATCCCAAATTAAAACCAAAAAAGGAAAACCAATAACAAAACATCCAAGCACAACACAATTCAATCCAAACAAACCAAAAAAAATTCTTTTTTTTTTTTGGTTTTGCAATTCACTCCTATTGAATTTCTTGCCATAAGTTGTAATCAAATTGACCTTTTCAATGGCAAGGGACCGAGCTAGGCCTATACGACGTTGTTCGCCCTTGCGCTTTTTACCGAGGATATCGAATTTACGACGGACCAAATGGTCTCAAATGGGTTCGGTTGGGGGGCTTTTTGCTTCATTGCTACTGCATTTGGACCTGATCTTCTGCTGCTTTTCTTTTTATTTTTCTTCGTCTTTGCGCCGTCGGAGCTTGATTTCTTCGCCATGGGAGCTCTTCTTTACTTCTCAGAGGAATTTGGAACTGGATTAGAGCTAACAGGACGGAAAGGGTTTAGGGTTTAAGGATTGGGGGAGAAAAGAAGAAGAAGAAGATGGCGAGCTGGGATAAATTGGGCTGGGCTCTTACACTCTATGGGCTATGAGGCTCTTTTAACATCGAGCGTTTCGGAAAACCATTTCCTATAGTTCTTTTGTTGGGCCTTGAACGAAAGAAAGATCACATATTCTAGGCTACATGGATAACCTGTGGATATTCGTGTAGTTTGATTTGTTGTTTACGACGACTAATTCATATAATTTGTAGTTTTACTACTACTTAATCTGTAGTTTAGTGGGACTGTTCAAGTTTTTTGAGGTTTAAGAGTAAATATTAGTCTTATAATGGATTTGGTATTACATAATACCAACATTGAAGTCAAAATAGCTTGTTGAAATCTAATACGATTCGGTCCGATTGTTGTACTTTTACATTAACTTGATGCATAATTATATTAAATTATTGTATTCGAAATAAAAGTAGCATACATGAATAAAATATTTGACATTATTTAGTATAATATTATGATGTATTTATACGTAAAAAAATTTAAACATTTACAAGAATTGAACAGAACCGCACAAAACACAATTATCGTGAGTCGTTGTCCAACATTGAATGTGATCTTCCATCGTTTCGCGCACCATCTTAGTAATTCAATGGTAAGGTTCATAACATTGATCTCAGGAAAAACATGTCATGAATGATAGTTTTATATACATGGTATAAAACATTCTTTTATGTGAATAAAAAAATTGAATTAGACTGACATATGAAGAAAAGTTAAATTCTGAATCTTACCCTATGAACATCATTTACTAAGGGTCAGGAAACAAAAAGTAGCCCTTTCATCAATGTACTCATGAATGCAATTATAAAGGTGTTGTCAAATTGCATTCATAGATGGGAATGAAGAAGCATGAATGGTCAAATAGAAGTAATAGTCCAAAGGGATTGATTAACGAAACAAGTTAGGTAACATCTTTTGAGGGTAAAGGTAGAGAAGGAAATGGTTGAATGATTAGCAGACTACCAAACGCATAATCCTATTAGGGAAGTAATCCAATGTAAAAAAAGGCTAATGTGCATGATTCTTTTTCTTTTTCTTTTTCTTTTTTTCCCCCTTTGCGGTTGCATGCAATATTCAAGCTCAAAGTCTAGAAGGGAAGAGTCAAATTGGAAGCAATTATTAGGATACGCAAAAAGGTTGATTGATGCACCCAAGGTTGTCAGAGATATGTCGAGTCTACTTCTTTTTTGTTTCCTTTCATCAAAGGTGCACCAAAATTATTCTAAAAATTTCCTACTATTTAATGTTTTATGATTCATGAGTAATTAATTACCTGACTGCAAGATATATATTTTTTTAAATCCCAAGTTTAAGCTTATGTTCAGTTGAAGTCATCCTCCATTTTTTCATCGTATTGCTAGCTAATTCTGTCAGCCATGCATGCGCGATGCGCGAAGAAATTAAGAGAGAAAGAAGGTCGTGTGCTTGCCTTTCAATGTCTTTAGCTCGGAGCTGTCATTTAAATTAATCTCTTTTGCTCTTACATAATGCTCTGATAGACACCTTTAGTGCTGTTGTCCCGTCTAGAGGCCAAAAATTTCAATACAAGGAGGGCCGAGATAAGTGGAAATGGTGGCAACTTCACCAGACACTGCTGCAAAGATTTATCTCAAAAATATAATTTGGAGTCCCTCGTCATGATTTTGCCCTCAACAAATGTCATTAAAGGATTCGAAGCTTTCTACTGCCATCAAAACATCTTACAGCAGATTTTGGAACGATCCCTCTGCTGAAATGATTCCAGGGAATATAATAAGCTGTAAACTGATAATCATCTTTCTTTTAGAGATATGTTGGAACCATGAATTTTACCGATGGTGGGCTACAGGCTGAGTCAAGATCACTTCAAGGTCACGTATTCATCAGCAGGACAACTTAAATATCCTCCGACATGTTTTCTGCTTTTCTCTTTAGTTATCTCAAATAAAGTATGCCCTGATTCAGCAATTGCACCATCCAAGGAAATTTAAAGTGGTCAAGGGATCCCTTCAACAAGATACCTCATGGCCTAGTTAAAGTTTTACAGTTGTAATGGGCTTTGCAATTAGTTGTAAGTTTGAGTTGAAGGGTTCAATTTAATCATATTATTATTTCAAATTGTAGTTCTTTTTACGTAATTTATATGTAGCCATAAGTTTCAATAGCACACCTATATCTAACTCAAATTGACAAGTTGAGATGTTGATTTATGATGCACAATTCTCTTTTTTTTAATTCTTTCCCTTGCCATCATAGTGCTTAATAATTAGTAGGATCGCAAAAGTTACATTCACCAATAAATAAATATTGCACTACAATTACATGGATATTGCGAAAAGCAACTGTCCCATTAAGAGAAAAACTTCAAGAAATATGTATCCAAGTCCTTCATTCAATCAACATCAAGCCAAAAGCCAGAAATCTTTCTGTCGCTTAGTAGTAATCAAATATCCACCAAGTTTCTTGCTTTTCTTTCTTACAGCAAGGGCCATGCAAGTAGCATTTTTGGATACAATACTCTACGACTCCGCCTGCTGCCACCTTATTCCCTGCCCACATCATTAGAAGCCTCCACGTTGTGGAACGCTTCTTCTGCCCTAGAACAAGAAGTGCCACCGCCTGCTTTTTTAGCCTCTTCTACAATTGGCTTGACCTTTCTCTGTTCCTTCTGCCACTGCCACCTCTATTTGTACCTTTTCATGCATGGAATGTAACAAGAACTTTAAATAAGTAGCTAATGTCACCACTAATTACGTACCCTCTTAATCTTGACCAGGAAAGTTAAAAGGGTCTCCTTCAGAATTACATTTGTAGTCGATCAAATTTTGTACTAGAAAATCTCAATTTTATCATGTTCAAGTCTTATCAGTGTATAAATTGTAATATGTCTATAACAAATTCGTCCCAAAAAGTGAAAAAAAGAAATTAAAAATGGGTTCCAATTATCATCATAAACCATATAACATATCGAATTAACCGCTCAGTTTTGTGATAAGAAATTGTGAAAAATAATACTAAGTTACTATTTATGCACCTCAGGTCTCTTCTGTTGGCACAAAATCTTCATGCAAGAAAGAAACTGAGAAACTCTTGGAGCCACCTCTTTGATGGACTCTTCACCTGCCAAGAAAATGGAAAAATTCATTTACACAAAACTATGCTCGATAAACATCAAAGTAAAAGCTATAACTAATCCTAGAATTACAGAAAGAAAAGGTGAATAAGTGCAACCTGGATTTGAAGGCTTAGTTACATAGAGAAGAATCACCAAATCTTGGCTTTGAACGGTATGAGTTAACGCCCATTGTATGGCATTCTTTGCTTCAGGACTTGAATCAACAACAATCATTATTTTCCTTCCAATAATCACACTTGCAGGCTTCACATTTACAACATCAACACATGACTTCTCCTTCTCTACATTCCCAGAATTATTCTTTTCTTCTTCTTCTTCTTCACTTTTGGAAAAATGTGAATGGTTCTTTGAACGGAATTCGAACAAGAGGCCTGATCCTGTTTAAGCAAAAACTTGGCACTGTAGCCCCAATTCGACCCATATTTTTCTTGATTGAAAATGGGACCTTATAACTTAGTTCCAAACTCCTATAAGGCCAAGTGCTCAGCTTTATAGCAAGAAGTTAGGAGAAGAAGAATCATGTATTTCATGAGAAGTTGTTAGGCCTTTCGCCTGAGACTTTGCCTAGCCAAGTTCTTGCTCATGATGATCTGGGCCATTATTTCCCTTCTCTTTTCCTACTTTTCTTAGCTTCTTTTTGCCGTTTCATCATTTTTCATTCCCTTTGCTTCTTTTTAATTATTTTTTTTTGGTTCTGTGGGCTATGCCTGAACGTGCTTGTCATGAAGATGTAGGGCCTTGGCATTCAAGACCAGATGTTATTTAATTCTCGTGCGTATTTTTGGTGGGAACATACATACATATATATATATATATATACATATATATATATATATATACATATATATAAATATATATATATATGTTTTCGTGGGTCAGACTCATCAGATCAGACATTTTTCTTTTAATTGATCTGGTGGAAACTTAATTACCATGCTTTAATTTTATTTACATTTATGATTACCTTTAAAAAAAAAAGAGAGTAGGATATCTAATATCTTTTTACTCTGTTTCTTTGGCATAGAATCTTGTGTGTTGTATAGAATAATATTTTTCTCGTTTAGTATAAACAAAAAGTAGGCTATCTTTTACTCTATTTCCATGGGATAGAGTCTTGTGTGTCGTATAAAATACCATTTTTCTTGTTCAGTATCTGATTAGTGAAGCTCTAAAA
Organism: Coffea humblotiana; assembly: GCA_023065735.1. Classification (NCBI taxonomy): domain Eukaryota; kingdom Viridiplantae; phylum Streptophyta; class Magnoliopsida; order Gentianales; family Rubiaceae; genus Coffea; species Coffea humblotiana. The sequence goes on along the minus strand of CM041218.1, from coordinate 4,261,306 downwards.
CCGTGTTTTTCTCTTTAAGCCATCTTTACTAATAACATTCACTTTAGTCTTTGATTGTTTTGAGGGAATATGAGTGAAGGGAAAGGAGAGGACTCAAGTGGAGAGGAGAGAAAAGGAGAATAGAGAAAAGCAAATTCTATCAATCATGTTTAGATTATTTAGGAAAGGAAGGGAAACACTGAAAATATTATTTAGATTAGGGAAGGAAAAGAAAGAAAAGAAAAGAAAACTATTTGTTGTTACCTAAGTTTTTATTCATAACTTAAAAAGGTTTAATATGTAAAAAGATATGTTTTTTAGAAAATTTTTAAAATTTTCACTAATTTTGATTTCCTTTCCCTTTGTTTCCACTCACTTTTGGATAGAAAACAAGATGATGAAAAATAACTAAACCTTATCCCTATCTTTTCCTCCCTACCCTTTCCATTTTTTCCTCAAAAACCAATCTAAATATAAAAAATCATATCTCTCCATTTCCTTTCCTTTCCTTCTTATTCTATCTTTTCCTTTTCCTCCTCAAAGATCAATCAAAATGTAAAAACATCTATCCTTTCATTTCTTTTTCTTTCTCTCTTGTTCCCTCAAAACAATCAGAGCCTTAGGGAAGAGGGAAATACAATTGTTGGCACGGTCGTGTCAAATTGCAAATGCAAGATCTTATCCACAAAAAAGAATTTTATTGGTGTAGAAAACTACTTATTCAAGAATATTAATACAGATATATGGGATACTAAATTTTGTTTAAAAAAAAATACACCACTTGAACACAACCGCTTAAATAGAGCATTACACTGGCCCCAAGTACGTGTAGTTTTTAATTTTTGTACAGATCCATTCTGCATGCCCTGAATGTCGTCCTCTTTAAACCCTTTTGTTCTTTCTCCTTTTGAGTTGCGAAGAGGAGTTTACTTTTTAATCTCTATTGAGAAAACCATTCTTTGGCAAAGTCAGCCATCGTCATGATAATGTTAAACTAGGTACTTTTTTCTATGTTAAACTCGATACTAATTGGTGGGAAACACAATAAAGGGTGGAAAATTTTGTTCTAGTCATTTTTCGGCAGGCAAATTTTTTATTTCCTTTTTTTTTGGGGGGGCTCAAGTAGAGATTTCAAAACCTTACGATTAAAGAACATAATAGGGTTTGGATTGCAATTTTTAAAAAAAAAATTTGCTACTCTTTCGTGGATACATTTTTCAATCACTTTTTTATTTCACATATATCAAATCGTTACAATAATTTTTTTATAAAAATTCTAGAAAAATGCAATCCAACCAAAGCCTATGATTTCCAATCTTCCACTTTCTTTTCCCCCGCAGGGACCTTGAAACAAAAGTCCGTCCAAACTTGCATTAGCAGGATCACTTCCGACCTTGCTAATTTGATGGGCAGAATATCAGCTCGAAAGAGTCTTTGCCAATTGCCAGCCCAACCCAAGTTCCAAATTGGATCCTTCTAAAAAGTTTGCTTGGCTAAAGGTTGCTAGCCAACTCACAAAATTTACGAAAAACATTTCCGTTTGCTATTAAGGTTACAACTCTTAATTATTTACGAGAATTGGTATTCGCACTCTCTCTTCGATGTATTTTAATCCATTCACTAAATAATATACCTTCAACGAGCGCAAGAGACTAATTTAAGAGTGCAAATATCACTTCACTTATTTACTACTTATGCTTGCATATTATCTGCGTTTTGAATTGTACTCTAATCTTTTAGTTTTTTTTTTCCCATTTTGATACGTTCTTTCTCATAGTAAAACTAGAGAGAATTAAAAGGTTAAAAAGAAGAAGAAGAAAAAAAAGGAACCAATTATTGACAAGAAGAAAGAAGTTATAAAAGTTATCCCCTTAGTGGTGCCTAATGGCTCACGGAGGGACCTACAATTGCAAATTTGGCTTTTTGTCAATTCACTTCTCTAGCCCCTTTGTCTTCTTCACAAATGGCAAAGCCATTAAAGCTAAAATTGTTAATGTTTTCAATCCCAAAAGGCAATAATTATCCATCTTCTTGTTGCATAGATTGGACCAACTCAAAGTCATTAGCAAAAACCATCCAATAGAAAAACACTTGTTAGTGGTTAGCTATGGTAGGCGGTAACCATAATAATACTAATATGAAGAATATAACTCGGTCATAGATCAAACACGGGCCACACAAATGCTCAATATTTAATTAGGAAGGCAATTTCATTGAATTGATGATGAAGAAGGTTTAATTCATCTAATCTTCCTTGTTATATTTGAAGATGTATGTCCATTGGTAGGTCAACTTTGAATATATTAAAATCAAAGGCCTTATTTGGTAGAATATTACTAGGAAGATAAACTACAACTCTCCATTGCGTACGGACACTACCATTAAAAATATATATAAAGTATCATGGAAGAAATGTATTCGATAACTCTACATCTTAAAGAGGATAAAATTTACTCATTTTGCATAATTCATGAATCGATTGTAATTTATTTGTTAATTTTATTTTTTTGCATCATTAATATAATTTTCAATCACTTTTTTATCGCACATATATCATATTAAAAAAAAATATACTAATTTTTTATAAAAAAAAAATGTCAAATAATCTACTATCAAAACACACTCAGTTTAAGAGGAACTTATACATAAAATTTACTCGTTTTGTTTTTATTATTATTGATACTAGTTTCAAAAATTATAAATTCAAGATATTCCACTATAGCTGATTTTGCATATAACAACACAACATCATTCATGGCGATTCCCCTCATAAAACAATCTAATATTAAGAGCAGAATGCACGTGTAATTTAGAAATGATTAAAATGTGCGTGCAATGTAGAAATAATTTAAAAAATTAAGTTTATATAAATTTATTTTCTACATAAATAAAATTTGTATAAATTTATCATTAAAAACTTTGATTTATATGGTTATATAATTTAGCCGCTACAATACTTAAGATGGTAAGGTTGAGATTCCAAGATTTCTAATTTAGTGAGTTCAAATCTCCCTTGGCCTCGTCCCCACTTCTTAAATCACATCTCTACTCCACTAGAAAATGTGATTAAGAAAAATTTTAAAAAGGGGATTATGAGTAATTATGTTGGTAAAATGTGATTAAAATACAAATTATTTTTTTGTGAAGGTAAAATTATAATTTTTTTTTTAAAAAGACAAAAGGTGTTTACACCAAGTGCAACTACTTTGACTTCATATATTGAATTAATATTGTTTTAAACTGTTAGTGAATACACTAACAGGTTTAGATAATATGTATATCACATATATAAGATTTGATGTTTAAATTTGAAAGGATTTACCTTCCCTAAAAAAAATTTTTAAAAAGATTTATCCATATACATTGTATAGATATTTAAGAAAAGCAGGATTAGCATTTCCTTGCCGGATTAGGCTGATCCTAAACGATAGACCTTCTTCCTTAAAGAAAAATAAAAATAAAAATAAAAAAATTTCTAGTCCAAAGCTAAAAAAAAGAAGATATATAATTCTATTGTCAGCTAATTCCTCGCCCAAAAAATCCTAAACCCAAACGGCACACAAAAGTAAATAATATAGAAAATTGCCAAGCTCCGGAGGAGCTGAGGAGCTGAGGAGGAGTAGTAGTCTCCTTTACTTCTTCTCAACTCAAGTCCCCCACTTTGATCATTGTCGAACCTAAAAACCCTGCTACGCATCTGGTACAGTAATCTCTCTCTCTCTCTCATTCGACAGTCTCATGCATAACTAATGGTATATGCATATGTTCGCAGATTTTGATGGGCTATTCAGAAGTCTTATTGCTTTTTGCTGGAACATATTATCAAGAGGGGTCATTGTTTTCTGTTTGGAATGTTTTCTTTTGGGTTATGCGTTTTCTTTCTTTTTTCTGATTGGATAAGTAAAAATTGAGTCTTGCAAGTAGCAGCTTTAAAGAAATAAAATGAGTATTGCAATGTGATTTTTCACAGAATTTACTAGTCTTTTTGATGCTGTATTACCATTTTTTTTTGGTTTTAAAAACATGGGTTTTATTAACAAAAAAAAAGTTCTGTTTTTTGTTGTTCAATTCGTGCTTTAATGTCTATTATTCTGTTTTATGAATGAAATTTGTCCTCTTCTTTACAGGGTATTTTTTTAGGACTTTATTAGTCCTAAGAAAGTTGCAATTTTGCTAATTCTTGCTGTTTAGGAGTAGGTTAGACGACTTGGCCCTACCTTGAATGTTTGTAACTATATTACCTTCAATGAAACAGTAGAATAAAGAGGCTTGATCGTTTGTATTTTTAGCAGTTTCTCGTTTTTTTTCTCAGAATATCTATTTTAATTCTTTGCATTGATTAGCTTCTGACAATGAGATTGAATTGTTCTGCAAAAATAGGTCTGATGTAGAATTGAAGCTGCATCATGGGTGCCGTTTGTTGTTGTTTCCCTGTTCCTAACATTGCTGGCCATGAAGATGAGAACGACTCGAACCATGGAAATTGCCCTTGCCTCAATTGCTGTATACAAAGCATTAGGGATAAGGTGCAACAAAAAGCTCCTCTTTCTTTGATTTGAAATCAACAGGATAGTGTCACCTATAAACGTTTCAGAAATATTTGGAAATAAATTGTGATGCCTATATTCTTTATCCCTTTTTTATTTAGATTGTTCATGGTCTCTGGCTTTATTTCTGTCCTTATTCCTCTAGCACCTCCTTGTTCTCTGTTTGTTTGTTAATGTGCCCCATATGAAGTTGGGACATATACTTCCTTCTCGATTATGATTTGTATGATGGTTTTCCACTTGAGGGACATTTTGTAGGTTTAATTGTTCTGCAGAGTGTAACTAAAAGCAGGCATTACCTGCTTATGCTGCACCAACTACAATAAATTGGATTTTTGGCAAAGAGTTTCGTTAGCTGTACACATCTTTTAGCACTCTGTGATTCTTTAATTTGGTTGATTTTAGATGTCCAATATTCTTTAGCTCTCAAATGCTGTTTGAGTTTGATAATGTGACTTGGCAAGAATGCAGTGCTATGAACACTATCCACCACTCCTTTGTTATGTATAGTAACTGCTAAAGAAATCTTGCTGCACTTAAAACACCAAATTTCTTGATTACCAACTATTCACATTAAGCAATTGAATATACAACTCATGGAGTACTTGACCATGTTAACTTTTACATTCACAAAACAAGACATCTAGTGACGATTATTTTGTCTCTTTAGCTGGCGGGGTATAACTTTTGAAACATCTGACATCATCGCACTGCTTAGTGCAGGAATTGGAGAAGAAGAAAAGGGTGGTGGAGACAGAGAGTGGGAAGGGGAGTAAGCGAAGAACATCTTGTTTATTGTCTCTTGTTTCATTGAGATAGGATCATATAGAGGAAACATGAAAAACTCAGTCCTCATTTCTGCTCCTTTTTTCTTATTTAAATTTGGCATTACCCTCTAGGTTGAGTGGTTGAGGGGAGACATAAAATGACCTCACAGAACAAAGACTGTTTTGTTTTACTTCATCCAATTAGCCTCAACTACTTCTACTGACAGTCTCCTCTGTGTTTGACTTTTCTTTGCAACCAAAGATATCATAATATTGTGTTTTTGATGTATGTCATTCTTATACAAGGTCTAGTACTTTATTTGCTGCTTTTGTGTCTTTTTGGTTATTTCCAGATGTGAAATGATTCATTCAAGTTGTTGAAAAGTTGACCCTCAAGTGTAATGTTGACAGTATGGAGCTCTATTTGCAAGAGGTAGTGGGCTTCCAGCCCTGATATCTAATCAAGGTGCAACCTCTCCAGACCCTGTGGTACCAACTCACAGTTCAGCTATCACCAGAGCATCTGATAGAACTTTGCAAATGAATCCCAATTCTGGATATTCTCCAGTGCCACAAGATGTTATCCGCAGACATGACAAAGGCACAAACCATTCACGTGTAGAGCCAGAACCAGCAGGTGATCGTGAAGTTCAACTAATGCCAAGACTTTCAAAAGTAGGAGACAGATTAGTTTACAACCAAAGTGAGTCCTCGGTGAAGGACTTCTCGTCAAGCATGCAAAAAGGAGTTGGTTATGATGTTACATTCTCAGAAGATGAAGATGTATGTCCTACATGTCTTGAAGGTAAGCTTCAGTCATCCCATCCCCATCCCCCACTTTAATTCTCTTTTCCAGTCAATAAAGTGAAAGAGATGACATTCTATTCAAAGAAGCTGTCTAGATTCAATTGCTGGTAAATTTTGATGTTTTAGCTTTTATTGGGTTCTAATAACCTAGTGCTTAATGGTTCTTTGAATAACATATTCACAAAAGATTTTCTGTGCAGAGTATACACTGGAAAATCCCAAGATAATAACTAAATGTTTTCACCATTATCACCTGAGTTGCATATACGAGTGGCTGGAGAGAAGTGATACTTGTCCAGTTTGTGGAATGGTAATTTCTTTCATACGATCTTTTTTCTCTTTGCATTTTTCTAAGGTCTATTATGAAATCCTTTTTTGGCTATTCATTTACATGGGTTAATCATCTTGTCAAGTCATACACTTGTTATGAATAGATATGTCTAGAAATTTTCATGTTAGCTTGTTTAAATGGCTAATCTTAAAGCATTCATCCCTTCAAGATTCATAGGTTAGATTTTCTTCATTTTCATTTTGATTCTTCTGGAGTTCTTTTTCAAAACCATTTCTGTTTGACTAATTGTTGAATACTTTAGATGATTGAATGTGACATCATGTACACCTGAAAAAATGTTAGAACTCTGGGAGACATATAGTAGTGGGTTTGTGATGATCTTCTGCATGAAACTACTGCCAAGTCTTAGCTAACTAACTTTAAGGCAGGTGGCAAATGCACACAGTTTTGATGCAGGTTCAGGTAACATACTCTATATACTGACATATTATTTGAAAGTAGAAAAAAGAAAAAGCTTTAGGAAATTAATCTCCATAGGTGCTCTCTATGATGTGGGATAGTGTGTTGAGGAATACGATTGGATGTGAAGAGCTTGGCCCTTTTTGTTCCAAAGTCATTTTCTTTGCCTTTTAATCAACTTTCTCTGTGGGCAAAAGGTCTACTCCATGGTTGTGGTGCAAGTGGAGTTTGATCTTGAATTTCCTCCTTTCTTTACTGGATTTAGGATGTGCTGATTGTTTTTGTTGTTAGAAAATGTGGTTTGCTCCCTGCAAAGATGTCCTGTTGGCCCAATCTCTTTTCTGAAGACCTTTTACAGATGTTATTCTTGCTTTGGACGTTGCCAGCATTCATTCATTGTGCTATAGCTTACTCATCTTAACTGCTTTAGCTAGTAAGCTTTATGAGATTGCCATGCTCATAATCAAGCCTGATTTTCTTTGTTTTCTTTTCTAGTTGATGGAATTCAATGAGACATGACTTTGGAGTGCTGATGCCACGGCAAGGAGGGCTGAAGAAAGACAAGAATATAAAAAAAAAATCATGGAGAAAAAACGAAAATTGATTGTGTACATAGCTTATAGTGAGTAGATCACTGAAAGTTTTGATTTTTTTTAAAGTTGATAAGGTGTACAGGCTGTGCCACTTGCCACAATAATTTATTGGCCTCGTTTTTTAGGTTCCTTTTCTATTTGATAAACATAGTAAAGCTAATGAATAGGATCATGATGCAGTGGTGAGGGGAAATTTTTTTTTTTTTTTTTTTTTTTTTTGGCCTCGTTAGGAGATGAGATTTAGTTTTTTTTCTTTTTTGGGTTTTTTTTTGTTATGTGTGTGGGTTGGGGGGGGGGGGGGGGGGGAGGTGTTTGGCTTTGATCTGTTGCTTCAAGGAGTAAAACAATCTGGTGCAGAAATACTTGCAAAACTTTAAAACTAAATAGTACTTGAGTCTCTTTCAGGCTCTAAGATTTTTGACTTCTAATGGTAACACCATCAAGTGATTAGAATGCCAGTATGCTCATTTTGTCTCCGATTATTACATGGTTTTTGGGAATTTACCTCGTGTGCAAATTTACCGTACCTAACTGGATCTTAAAGTGACATTTTCTTGATTGTTATTTATGATTCCGATACTGAAGCTGCTAGAATTGATGTTTTCTAAGTAAACACCCAGGTCTTCCTTTGAAGCGGCTGGACAAGGTAAATTATCATGGCCGAAGCAATTCCATGCTTAAATGCAAGCTAGATGATGAATGCCAGGACTCTGGCTCGATCACAAGATAGTTTTGGAGTTTGAAATTCATCCTTCTCGGGATTGCAATTACAAAAACCAAAATGTGCAAGTGACAAGTGAGTTATATATCCCAATGAATTTAGCTATTACTAGTTCCAAATATTAATGAATGAACAAGATAAATTAGCTTGTTAACTCAAATTCTTTCACCCCCTTTTGTGTAGTTGTAATTGAGAGTAGACGCTTAAGATCCTGAATGCTCATATATATGTTACCACAATCGTAGATATAATACTATACACTTGCAGGATTGAGCCCCCTCTACAAAATATTCACAAACCTCATCATCCATGGTCAAATAATGAGTGACGGTAATGCCACATCTTGAATTTTATTTCTACAGTTATTATTGAATGAAATGTCAAAATTGCTCTTCCAAGCCCAAATGCATTTGATTTTCGAAAGGGGTTGTTTTAACATTTTCAACAAGGATTGTTGTGGAAATAAAAATTCAGCTGTGGCTGTATCACATATCTCCAAGTAATTATTGAACTCTGACGAGGTGATTTTCGAGCGGACGAGCTGAGTCGGCAAACGAGCTCACCTGTCAAAACAAATAAGAATGGTCAGGATCTTATCTCCCGATCTTACTCCGATGCTAAAGTCAGTTATAAAATGAGAGTCGAGATGCACAACTAGGAAGTGATTAGTCCCATGTACCTGATTAATTCATAGATGACGAGGAGTATTTATAAGGAAGGTCCTGACATACATATGACGCCTACACCTGACTGGTGGTCAAATGGCAGTCTATGGTGGCGGGCTCAATCGTAGCCATAACCGCTAGGGCAGCGGGTAGTCACGTCTACCTGGGGGATAGCTGGCTACCTGCACCGCCAGAATGCCAGGTGTTGGACCCATAGCGGGATCCGATTGGATGTAAACTAATCGGCCGAGATGATCCTCACCTTGGAACAACGAAGGCGAGGATCTTCATGGAACAGACGAGCTTAGGTAGCCATCCCGGCAATGATGAACCGAGGTGGTACCCACAAACTCAATGTCCAATATGAACATCCAATTTAATCTAATACTTAGTGGCCCTAATTAGTTAAGAATTCTAACTTGCAACACGAAAGCATCCCATAAAAAAGAAGGAAAGAAAGAAAGAAAGAAACAATTGGAGGCTACAAAACTTATACAGAACATTAACATTTATTTCCACAGCTCCAATAGTGTCATTTTTCCATCATTCTAAAAATGCTCAAGAACTACAGCTTTAGAGAGAGCTGAATAAAGTTTTCCAGATCGGGTTCACAAAAATACACTTAGCGCAAATAACACCAACAGATAGTCAAACATATTAGAAATTTCCAAGTTGGGTGCAAATTTTGATTTCTCCGCCTTTATCGGTATCAACGTATGCAGTTACAAGTACTAGCAAGTGTAGCACCCAATTTTGCGCTTTGATCAGGCAGTAAAGCATCCAAGATGGCAGGGAAACAGCGAGTCTAGAGTAAGCTCAAGCTCATTCCTTCTCGCTTCTTGTGTTTCTTCTTCATAGTTGCCACTGTTTAAAGTATGACAAAAAGCATTAATGCAATTGAAAATCCGCCAAAAAGCACCATATGTGCAAGACTGCCAAGTTGCAACAACAAATATGCAGAATGGACAAGTTAAACTTAAGCTAATTACGAAAGTGGCTTCTAATTCTGAAAGTGGCTTCTAATTCTAATGCGTCCAAAACCTCGCAGTTTGAGTTTTGTTGTCGGATACGAGTGCAAATCGTCTGGGCACTGAATTCTGCATTTAAACTTTATACTTTGTGGATACCTAATATAGTTAAAATAACATATGTGGTTGAACTTGCCTCTATAGATTTCCTTAGTTCTCCTCTCTTATCCACAATATAAGATCTGAAGGGCTAGGATCAAATGAAATTTGGATTACCTGACATTGATGCAAGGAGGGAGTGGTTCTGGAATCAGGTATGGAGTTGAACTCAGGCCTTGATTTTGCTGCTCCCACTGTGCCTGTTGTGCCATTAACTTCTCTTTCTCCTTTATCTATTAGAGAGAGGCCAAAGGAAGTTAAAGACGCAAAATAACCTTGATTCGTAAATAAGCTAGCCAACATGGTGGACTGCGTGACAAATGTAGTTCTGGTAAATAATGCAGGTGCAGCAAATTTACCAAGCAGACAATGGAACGGAAACGAAAGAAGAGGTTAAAATAATCATTTTGTTCCCATTCTTGGGGTTATAATTTGTTCACGAACAAGAGATATCCTATTTCAAAGACAGGGTTGCGTTCCCGCGAGAAGAAATTATTCGAGTTAGGCTGCATGACTTGAGCACTAATTAATGATGATAATGTATTGACTAACCTTCTTTGCGAGCATGCTGTTTTGCTGTTGAATTGCTTTTTCCTGTCAAAGAAAACAAGGGGTAGCTGAATGAACATAGACTACAAAAAGAAAAAACTGATCAAATAGTTTCTGAAAGGAACAAGTTTCAAGATCACTTGAAAAAGTTTTAGAGGTTTAGACACCTATGTTTATCTAGAAAGTTGCGGGGGTGGTTTACAACTTGATTAACCTTTGGCTCAGGGTTTAGCTTCTGATATATATATGTTCTGAGCAAATGATGCTGCAAAGTTTGCAGATACCGTTGAGCATTTCCTTTTTTCCCAGTCAAATGTCACACAACAGCTAAAATTTAAGAAAAATGAAACCAGAACCCAGGCAACAGATACTACAGTGCTATAATAACAACTACCATATGAATATAACTTCAGAAAACTCAGTTATCAGATGATGTAGTACTAGTTTTGGACTTTTGGGTACTATTGTGCACCCGGAACTGTAACTCGAGTAATGTAATCCCAAGTCATCAAAGAAGATGGTAGTCCATTTTTGTTGCTTAGGTGTTTGTGCGATTAATAAATGGTAGTCCATTTTTGTTGTTAAGGTGCTTGTGTGATTAATTGCAGGTATAACTTGGAAAGCTCAACGAGCAATACATGATTATCACGATGAACAATTACACCTAAAGAGGTTGAATGCAAGTTTACAACCCAAAGAAACTGACCTTTCTCTGCAGCTCAGAGATTGACTCGTACATGAGTTGGTTCTGTCAGGGAACGGACATTTAAGGGTCAGGTAAACGAAGTAAATTACTGAAAAAAGTTTGAGTACTTAACCCACCATGGATGGAAATTTACAAAACACCTAGAACACAAGAGCTTACCTTCTAGTTCGGATTTGTTTCAGAGCCGTGGTCAAGCTGGTGCTCCAAATTCTGGAGGTCTTTCGAGCTCATTGCATCAAGGTCCTCACCCATGTAGTGCCTGATGGAGCAAGAAAGAAACTTCAAATACTCAAAGAAAGAAAGAAGAACCAACCTTTATACTTAACCCAGTAGCATATTTATGGAAGGCCACGTCCAGGCCATGTTCTTTCACCTATGATTTCTTTGCAACAGCTCAATCTTGGCCTTGAGTTTGGTGTATTCCAGAGTCCAATCTCCCTGCACAATTCAAGCATGCAACTCAAGTAATTTTTTTTGGGTTTTGGGAAATTCTCATGTCAAATGATCAATCAGAGATGGCTATATATATATATATATATATATATATCTGTGACTAGGCAACATGCATGAAATACCACAAGAAGAAAAAGCGTGAAATGCATAATCATGCCGTCCTAGGATATAATGTATGTGTACCTCGGATTCTAGATCATTTGCAACTAATCGCCTTTCTGCATATGAATATCTTTCATATCGTTCCAGGATATTCTCCATGCTGTTGCATTAATTAGCAAATTCAAAAAGTGAATTTCAACGTAAAACTACTGTATAATCTTTCAGAGTAATTATCTTATACCGAAATTGTAGGCATAAAATGCCACAATCTATAACTTCATATTGAGATGCAATAGCTTTGTGATGCTGAAATGCTTCACTAATCTTCACCACCAGACTTGTTATAGCTATTTGATAAACTATATATTCCTAAGTATTATAATACATGAAATTGGCGTTCACCCAATAACACTTTCGTATATTTGTACCTTCTTGATCCTCATCATAGAGACAACCATGAAAGTACCAAACCAGTTTAGGTCATTCCTGTGTTTAATCAAGAGTGGGGGTTGCTGTGTCCTTTATTCAAAATCATTGTCTTAACCCCTCTTAGATTTTTTTTTTTTAAAAAAATTTTGGGTCAAAAGCGGCAGGATTTCATTAGATATAAACAATAATTACGATTATCGACTGTGATAAAGGCCACTATTAGAGCCCCTACTGTGCCAAGCACATCGATAAACTATGGCAATCATGTTTCAGCTTAGCAGCACGGTGGTAACCTACTGTGCCAGGCACAATGGTTCAATTCGTTGTGTGTATTATTATCTTACATCATTATCATTCGTACTTCTCCCTTTCCGCCTCTTCTACTATTATTTACCTTTTGATTAAAAACAGATGTTGACAATTCATATTCAAAGTCCTTTATAACCTGGAAATATTTTATTCTACTTAGCCATCATGCATGTCCTTACAAAAAAAATTGAAAGAAAACATACATAAACATGACGTTATTTTGTTCTAGTGATTAAGCAGATATTGGTGTCAAATCTTCTGATCGGATCTTCATCTCGACTTCAAGAATTCAGCAAATTAAAAGCCTTTATCTTTTTTTTTAACTTTATATTTCTGGAAAGATGGGGGGCCGGGGAGGGAGGTAAACAAATTGAAATAGGGTAAGCAATACTCATGTACATAGGCAACATTTTTTATCCACATATTTCAAGTAAATTTCAGATTCATTTGAGTAAAAATTTACATTTCTAAATAACTTTTAATCAGCTGTATATTGGGGTCCCTAATGTCACAATACAATTTTATTGATAAAAAATGGCATAAAAAGCAAATGATTTGAAGGAAGGAAAACGTTAAAGTGCCAAGAAAGGATACACGAAGTCAAAATGTCCATGCAATTACTAATACTTTAGAATTAGCTAGAAGATGAGTTTGAAAATTAGAAAATCTAGGTCTTTGGTGACCTCCTCATATTCGCTAGACTATGCAGTAAAAGCATACTTGATCAGGATTGGCCATAACCACAAGTCTATTTCAAAAGAGCAAATTTGAGGGCGGGAAAAGAAGATGAGAGAAGCAGTAATAGTTCAACATAATCTTACCTGAAATAACAGAAGCAAAGATGTTTAGAATGTGGTGATATCTTCTTTCCCTTTTATGTCATTGCAGTAACAAAAATGTTTTTTTTACAGGTTAGACATGCTAGGGTAAAAAGCCTAAAATTGAAGAGATGATCATTGTCTATATTAAATGCCATAGATCGCGCGGGTTCCAATACAACAAGACGGAAATAAATATTGACAACAATGAAGATTTGCATGGTCGAGCTTAGAACTCTGGGGAAAAGGGAACTTAGATAACTGCAAAACACATATTGGATCCTGACCATAAATTCTTGATTTTGTTACCTTTTTCTCATCTTCTTTCCTGCTGATACATAGATGTCTAACGATATATAATTTCTTTCTCAAGTTGGGAAGTTGGCGAATTACTTTTCTTGTCGATCTTCTAGTTTTTCTGACTAGTTAAAGAATGAAATACAAAAAAGAATCGGAATAACAATAGCATAGCATAAATTGAGAAACCTCGTTTGATCTTGCAGTGCTAGCTGTGTAGTTAATGGATCTGATTTTAATTCGTGACATCTTGAATCAAGAATTGAAATCCACTGCTAATATTTTTTTTGCTAGTACAATTGAAGCTTTAAACTTGACATGGATAGCATTAAATCCTCCAAGTAATAAACCACCAGGCTTTAACAAGATTAAATCTAGCTATCACTTGCAAACATGAAGTCCAGCTTAGACTTGAGATTGTATTCTGACTGAACTGATTATATCCATCTAAGACCCTGAAGATATTAGCATCAAGAAGGGTGCATGGTAAAGCCAGATGCTATGTAACATAGAGAAGATTATGCTGAAGGAAGACGGGATGCTACGCAAACGGTTCAAAACTTAGCAACCGTCATGGTTTTGACCTCATCAGAAAACAAAAGGATGCCAACACGATTTAAGAAGAGGGGGCAAAAGGAACAACAACAAGCCTTGTTTAATGTTTTCTGAAAGAAGTTAAGAAAAAAAAAAAAAACCCTTTTGAACCTCTTTCTAAATGGGGACGAAAATGAAGAATTTATTATTGCAACAAATTTTAGTCCATGAGATAACTTAGCAGATCAAAGGTACGTCGATACCCTAGAATCAGAAGAGTATTCAAAGAGCTTCCCTTTGTGAGAGAAGACGATCAAAGCCACTTCAGCATCACAAAGTACTGATATTTCATGAGCTTTCTTCAACAATCCAGCTCTTCTCTTTGAAAATGTCACTTGCCTGTTAATCTTGTTCTCTATTCTCTTCAACTGTACCTTTCCTCTCCCCATGATTTCTCCTCTTCTCTCTCTTTTCTTCTCCCCAGAAAACAAACGACCCTCTTCACACAGGATCTCAAAAAGGAAACCCTCTAAGTCCAATTTATCATCCCATGCCCCTAGATTCTAAAATCACGACACAACAAAAAAGAGGAATATAAATATATATATATATCCTTTTATTGCTTCTTTATAATCTGCAGGTGTAAAGAGAGGGATATTTTAGGAAATCACTGATGGGTTCTGTGGTGCTCCAACTTTCTTGTTGTCTCTATTTGGTGAAATATATTTTATGATAACATCTTGTCTGAAAAAGCATGTACAGATTTGTGATGAGATGTGAAACCATTACAGCTAAAGGGATCCTGGGGAAGTTAAAGCCAGGTGGTTTTTAAGAATGTGCTGTCGAGCTAGGATTTGTTTAAGCTACTGTATATTCGTTGGAGTCTTGTGGAAATGAAGGTAACAGGTTTTTAACCAAAATTTGGTACAATTAGAAGTGTACGGATCTGGAATATGGGTAGATCAGTGTCATTTCTTTGAAACTGTTGACGGGCGGCCATGGCCATGTGATGAAGGGACTGTTCTGAATTTGGCCCAGCAGATTTTTGGAAATGGGACTATTAATGTACGGTTTCAGTAATTGAATTAATTAAACATGCCAGGTTTGTTAATATTACTGTACTGTCAGCAAACAACTTTTTTTTTATAAATATTATTTTTTTACATCATAAATACATTTTTAACTCTTTTATTTATATTTTTAATTATCTTATTATCTTACATATATTAAATTACAAAAAATACTATAATAATTATTCTAAATAATATTTTGAATAACACTACTCCGTATGGGAACACACCTAACTACCTCCAATAATATCTTCAAGCAATTAATGACCCAAATCTTGAAACTGCCTCATTTTCTGGAAGAGTTTTATTTAGGGCGCCGTACTGATTAGATTACATTTATTGTTAGAAATAGAATAAGAATTGTCAATTCCTAAATTATTTTAAGAGTTTAAATTACTATATGATATAGCAAGATGTAAGTGGATTAAAATCACGGATACTGCATCCAAAAGAGACTATAACATTTTCCCAGTTTTCGAAGTTGTACAATAATCTTGAGCATGGAATTTTCTAGGATGAAAATGTTAACAACATCCTTACCCTTCATTTCAACAACAACAGTTAAACGATGGCAACTGATGATTGTCAAGGTATTTCAATCTATTATTCAATCTCGATTTTCAAGCATAAAATGAAGATAACGAGTTGATAGCAGTACTGCTCTAGTTATTTGTAGTTTAAGTTTGTCTACATGATTGTTATCTAATTTGATAAATTTAAAACTGAAAAAGTATTACCTATGCACACATCTTCTTCTTTTTTTTTTTGGGTGTAGATGTACAAATCAAACTCAATTACTAAATGCACAAATATTTTTGATATGCCTGCATTATTAAGGATTGATAACTGCTTGTGCCTTAAATTTTAGTACAGTTGGATTTATCCCTTCCTATATTAATAATGTATACATTAACGTGTTGTACATATTATATGTGCAAAATTGAAGTTCAAATTCAAATTATAATGTGGCATACATACATCGTGATTCGCTAGTAAATATTAGAATGAAAGAAATTCTAATCCCATTCAAGTGATTGTGCTCATAGCTGAAATCAATTAAAAAAAATAAAGGAAAGACAAAAGTAAAAACATGTTATAAGCTAGGTTTTTTTTTACCAAAATATTTAATCTAAAAAACTTTTTGTCTATCTTAAAACACTCTCTAATTTTTTTTTGTAAGCCCATGTTGTGGAATTCACCTCGAAGAATGTACGTAGAGTCATCCTCTCATCACTTTCTCTACCTCAGCTGAGTGATGCTTCGCTCAAGATCACGTATTCTCCACATTAATTTAGTCATGACTTTAGGAAAAGCACTTCCAAATATTCTCCAACAGGACAAGCAAACATTTTCTACCACAGCGGTAAACTTATTGGGTATTATTCCTTTCCAACGGCCTCGAAAGTTGGCATTCTATTCCATCTCATTCATCCTGCCCGCCTCTCTACTCGGTCTTCCCTGAAAAGGTCGGACAGAACTTTGAGCGCCTGCGCAATTGGAGTCATTGGACCAATATGCAATGGGGATAATTTCTTCTGAAAACTTCCTTGAGATTTTTGATGGTATCTTTGTTTGGATTTTTAGTTTTTCAAGAAAAAAGTTTTATTTTTTTAAATACATTCTCAATTACTTTTTTACTTTATACACACACGCATGTATATATATATATATATATATATATCAAATTGTTACGATAATTTTTTCTATAAAACTCTAAAAAAATAGCAGTTCAAATGAATATTTTAAAACTTAAAAAAAAATATCACTGATTTTTTCTACTTATAACCTTTTGTTAACCATTTCCAGTATATAAAATTGAAAAAATCGTTTTTGGAAAAGGAGACAATTATTCCAAAGTAGCTCTTCAAATTATTTTTACTAGTTTTATATATCCTTTATAATCTTAAATATTTCTTCTTATCTAGACCAATAACACGAAAATTGTAGAGGGTCTCCCAACCCTGTTAACAATTTGTAAATTTTTACTGAAGAACCCATTTCAGCATGTTTTCAAATTAAGGGGTTAACGTGGTTTGTTATTTCAATTAAGAGATTATAAGAAATGGCAAATTTGGAATGCAATTACTTTCTTTTCCTAAAATGAGATTTTTAGTCATATACTTTGAAATTGGTCGATAATATTACAAAAACTTAAAAGTTGGATTTTTTTTCTTTTAATCTCATATACTTTGAAATTGTTGACAATATCAAAAAAACTTAAAAGTTAAGCAGAGATATATTTTGAAATTTAAGGATTCTTTCCATTGAATTTCTCTTTAGTAATATTTTCATTTATTCATATCTAAATTTATATAGTGCTATAAAATTATGAAATTATGCCATTGTTTTTTATCTTTAGATCAATATACTAAAATATTTTTTTTGAAAATATTTTAATATTCAATTTACATGAAGTATTTTTGAATGGTGAAAAATGGGTCAAAATTGCGTGGCTAATCAGATAGCAAAACTTGGTAAAAATCATACAAATTTATATGCATAATTAACACAAGAAATTAACTATATTATGAACGGTATTGATTTTCAAAATAACTTTTAGATTCATTTGATTAGAGTCTAATGGTGAGAAATTCTCTCCAATACAATAGAGAGGAGCCTAACTGCTGCTGGATTCAGAATAAAGATTGCTGGAATTATCCCTTGTGCAATTAATCTTGCAAGCACACTTTTTAAAAAACAAATTTCTAAAACAAGGGAAGGGTAAAATTTAATAAGCGATGAGAGAGATAAGAGAATATTATAATCCAATATCTCTACGTTTTGAAATCTCAATCTTAGTCACTGGAACACTAAAAAAATGCAAAATGGAGCCAATCTCTCGATCAATGACATGTACAATATAGTGGAAAAGATCATTCAAACAGCTATTCGTCCAACTGATCAAATTGGTAAAACTATTTAAGACGAAAGATGAAAATTACTGAATTGATACAACCTTTGATAATAATATCAAAGAGTGAGAGAATTGGTTTCTTAATATCAGTTCTCTTCTTTTCTTTTGTTTCCTCATTTTAATTTTGCCTCCTCAATTATTCGCCTTCTGTACCATTTTGTGCAGTGCAGTACAGTACTATATCTTGTCGTTTTAGTTGACATTCACTGTTTATGAACAGTGACTATTTCGTGTTTGTGTCCTTTGATGTTAACACCTTA
Source organism: Coffea humblotiana (assembly GCA_023065735.1). Taxonomy (NCBI): domain Eukaryota; kingdom Viridiplantae; phylum Streptophyta; class Magnoliopsida; order Gentianales; family Rubiaceae; genus Coffea; species Coffea humblotiana. The sequence continues at coordinate 4,242,908 of CM041218.1, read as the reverse complement.
ATCAGTGCATGCTTTAAATTTTGTACTGCTTCGCTTTGAGAACGTCTGACGTTATTTACTTCGTCATGTTTCACTTTATCGTGTTTGAAGTTTAGAATTGGTCATGTTGAACCTCGAGTAAATTGCAAATTTGCAATTGATGCCTTCGGATGAAATAGGTTTGGATAAAAAATTGGAGAAAATTTTATTCTATTCTAAATACTTATTAAATAAGAACTAGATATAAATAAGACAGGCATAGAACAATTATCTATCTTTTTTTTTTTTGCTGTAGAAAATTGTTTCTTAAGCCCTCCTCTTACTACATTTCATCACATAAGATTAATTTGGAATATCCCTAAAAAAAAAAAGAAAAGAAAAAGAGTGAGAGAGAGAAGCAAATTCCACAGCTCTGCAAAGCTGGGCCTCTCTTTCTGCTAAATGGTTGCCGGATCTAAAATTGGAAAGATTCGAACCAAGATGGTACCAGATGCCTATTTGCTTTTCTTTCTTCCTTTTTTTTTTTTGCTTTAATTATTAGAGAGCAAGTACCAGATGCCTATTTGCTTTTCTTTCTTCCTTTTTTTTTGTTTAATTATTAGAGAGCAATGTAACTTTTGTCCTCTCATCTTCTTTTTTTATTTTTTTACGTGTAAGTGGAATGGCTCGAATTCAAGACCTCTCTGCTGATTGATTTGACGTAAGTTTTGTTTTCATATTTTAGTCTTTCTTTTGTCCCAAATATCTTGCTTTACTTCTAACTGCATCCTCTGTATATGGCATGTTTTCTATTAACAAAATCATCAACTTAACATTTTTATTACTTTAAAAAGGTAATGACAAACCACCATTTTGTACCTATTTTATAGTATGTGTTCTGTGCAATTTCATCCCACAATAATTGTCTCACAAAAAAGTAGAAGAGTCTATTTCGGATCGCAGTGATTTTGCTAAAAAACAAAAAAACAAAAAAAGAGTACTTCTATCAGACGAACACTTTCTTTTTCCATTTTTTACTACCAAAAGAGAGAGAGATAAAACATTAAAAAAAAGGAATTATAGCTGCTATATGTTCCCCTAGTCCCTACAAAAGGGCTGGCCTGATTGCACATTTTGTTTTGCGTCATACAATATTTGTCCAAGCAAATTTCAGTTCAATAAAGATAGCCATTCCCCACAAGATTATAGATCCCATCTTATTACATTCCAAGTCTTCGGGGAAAAAAAAAAAGAGAAAGAGAAAAGAAAGACATTCCATGTCTTTATCCTTGAAACTGTAGAGTTGGCAATCTGTTAATGCTATGGTACGTACATTACTCCAACAGGATCCACTTATGCCTGTTGGCCCAAGAACATAATAATTTATTTTTATCTTCCCATTTCAATGGAAAATACAGCAAAATTAGGAACCTGTGTACGTACCACACGTATTTGTTTGGCCTTCCAATTCAAATTGTGTTTAATTGCTACATATTCTCAAAGCATCCATCCTGGTAGGATTCCACTGGGATTTTGTGTTGGCTCTGCCTCAGCATCGGCTACCACCATGTTGTAGCTGCAATGGAGAAGTACATGAATGTAAGCAAAAACTATAATCTACTGATCAACTTTCCCCTTCGCAGACCAAAAATTATCCTAAAGTAGATTTTTTTTTTTCCCACACAACAAGTTACATGCATGCAAAGCAAGAATAAATCTCCAAAGTTTTTTGTGGAACAATAGCAACATACTTCATGATGGAGCTGTTGCATTCAAGGGGGCTGGAAGAATCCCTCGGGATGAATTGTCTGAGATCTATGTCGTAAATTATGCTCCTCTGAGTCCCATGATAACTGAAATGCTGCAGTGGTTTCTTCTAACTGCGATGATGATTTTCATGCACATTCTTAGATGATTGTATTAGCAACAACTAATGCGAAATATCATGAGCATCAAAACTTTAAAAATATAGCCCAAATTTAATAGCAATTTTAGGCTACCTTGTTCCTCAAGGCCTTGTTTACTTCCATCAGTGATTTTTCCTGGGCAATCAAATAGTTGGCTTGGTCAGTAAAACGTTAAACAGCTGATTGGCAAGGTTAATAATACGTTACCTTTTGCTGAAGATCTGAGAGTTGATCCAGCATATGCTGAGTCTGCAACATTTTAGAGCCACTAATTAGACGTGATATCTTTTTTTTGTGGAAAGCAATACTCACTGAAAGTGACAATATATGAGCTTGAGCAGCAAAATGGACCGATGGCATTGCACTTAGACACGAAGGTAAAAAGATAATCCAATCATACAAGTGACCTTATCTATTAATCTCCCAAAGAATAATGCTTCGCTTAGATGGGAAAAGAGTATTTTAACAAGAAACTCTACGTGGTTGTCAAATTCTATAAGCATCTTAATTAACTGCTTATTAAGTACGTACATCAAGAAAGAAAACTACAAGCTCACTAACATGCAACTAGCTGGCTGCAACTTTGACCTTATAATATGAAGATGCAATAACTAATTAGCACATTTTTGTCGTGTCATGTAGAAGTATCTTTCACTAGTTTTAAGTCATTAAACTTCATTCAGTGAATTGGATTCATCAAATGAAAGAGTTGCATACCTTTGTCGACCTAATTTGCCGCAAAGATGCATCAAGCTGACGCTCGAGCTGATCGAGCTGCTTTGCACCCAGCTGAGCCAAGTCTTCCCCCAGAAGATGCCTAAATGAATACAAATAGCAGCAGCATCAGCGAAAAATTACCATAGGAATTGTCCAAAGAGCTAAAGCAGTACAAGTTAAAGCTTAGAAGTTAGAACACCAAAATTCTCGGTGACATCCAGGTACAATCAGGCGATGAGGACACAGAGATGTGCCAGCTGCACTAATCGTACGGGAGGGCTGCTTCAACAACCCTTGTTGTTAGGGGAAAAAACAAATGACTCTAGTCACTCACTCTACTAAAAGGCCTAAAAGAGAAAAGAAAAGCTGAAGGCATTAGTGCTTTGATTGATCCAAGTTGAGTCCTATCCAGATCAAATAGCTTCGTACGTATAATTCTTCCAGCATTTGGTGTGAGGTCCCATTTCTGGGCTCGACGTGCGTGATGGATCCATCAAATTAATACTGGATAGTAATTAATGTCAGGCTACAAGTCAAGCTACTCAAGAGCCTAATGACTTGCTCTCATTGCTTTATGCCTACGAACAACTTAATTAATCATTTTAAGTGCATTAGTCAGAAAATCATTGCAAGCCTGTTGTTGAAGTTCTTGTTACCTCTGAGATTGTTGTAATACCTCCACTTTTGCTTTAAGCTTCAGATACTCCTGGTAGTCACTCTGTTTCAGGAAAACCATAGTCAATTTAAGGGATCAAGAAAACAGTCACTCAGGTGCAAACTTATGCTGTCTGTACTGATGGATTTATTGATACGCACACATTATAGACTTGTTTAGGACTTTGGAGAAAAAGGGATCTTTTTGACCCTCTAGGGAGGGTTAGCCACTAGGTCATAAAAAAACGCACGTGATACCTTTCCAACGTGTGTGCGCGTGTGTGTATCTGCCCGTTGTTGGAGGGGCTAATAATAATATGCCCCTGGTCAAGGAAGGAGTCCTATAGTGCAATTAACAACAAAGTTACCTGTGGATCCTTGGAGGATTGGTTCATTCCAGCATCAGCATAGCTGCATCTGTGATACCTCTCCAGCGTTTTGGACATACTATACAGGAGAAATAGGAAAAGTGAAGTTAACACCAGGTTCAAAAGTAGTCATTTAGTACAATCCATGGACAGAAAATATCTTCTAAAAGAATATTAAAATAGTTAAAAAAAAAAGAAAATATAAGAAGTCGAAGTGATCGCTGGGGAAACATGATTGAGGGTTAAATTGTGATGATCACACTTGAGGAAATTGGAATTGCATTAATTTGGTGGTTGAACTTCACTTCATACAAAGCTCTAATTTAGTGGGAATCAGATTTTATCCAAAGAGTCTCTAGGGTTAACATGTATTGCTATATATGTCCAATTGTCCACAACAATTCCTATTCTACCGCCACAAACAATGGCTAAAGTAACTTCTCTCAATAACATCATGGGGCTTTAATTCACATCAAAAGTCTGTCTCAAAATTTTAACTCATCTTTTACTTTGCAAAAGGGATTGATCACCAAACTATATAAAAGATATGACTTGATCACAGAATGCAGAAGACTCTACTTTACTGGCCAGCACATTCAAATAAAACCATCACATCAAAAGTGTGTTTCAAATTTTTAACTTGTCTTTACTCTTTTTTTTTTTTTCTTTTTGAGGTGCTAACTTCTTATCTTTACTTTGCAAAAAGTATTCACCAAACTTGGGATATCAAATTGCCAAGCCACCTATATAAGATATCATTTGATCACAGAATGTAGAAAGTTTTGCTTTACAATCCTGGATTTTCAAATAAACTAACTCCAGATCAAGTATATATATAAGAAGCTTTAAGATTTTTTTGCCTACACAAGAACAATTTGAACATGGAAATGGAAGAATATAAGAGGCATGTGTGATTAGTATCTAGTGTCACAATAAGAGGGGAAAAGTACATCCTTAAAATATGGATAATCTTGCTAAAGGACATTATTGTTGTTTCTTCAAGAGAGAGTAACTATTAACCAACACATTTGACTGGAGAGAGTGCATGGAGATGTGAAACGATTCATGAATGATTTAATTAGGATGTAACAATAAGTATTCAAGAATTTAGACCCTTGCCTTGAATGTGCTTAAAGAAAACACCTATATTCTGAATCAGGATTAAGGTACCAATTGTTAGCTAGGATTAATGGGTAGATGACTAGACGAAGGAAATTAAAATGAACAAATTTATGTTCGACTGTGTGGATCAACTAAAAACATGATACTATACATTTGAATGAAAAAGCTTTGTGTTGATCATATGCAAGGAATAAAAGGCACCTCTAGCAGAATGACACGTCTGATTGATGTGAATTAAGTGCAGACAACCAAGGAATTGCAGCTTTGGAAAAAGCAACTCGATTCATGGCCAACAAAAACAACATTTCTTCCTGAAAAGTTTTTATTTTTATTTTTTTGGGGTTTGAAGAGCTGCATGATCAGAACATAATATCGATGATTGAGTATTCCGATGAAAGAAAGAAACCACAAGACCACATATGCATAAAACTGAGTGTGAATCGATCTTATGATGGTGACACAAGACATTTATCAAATATTAAGGTAGTCGTAGCAAGAGAAAGCAATAATTTCGACATGGTTGTTCTCAGCGCTCAAGCAACACATGTTATAACTCAATTCGAACTCATGAACATGATACCTAAATCTATGCACAGAGCACCACAAACGTGCAGCTTTGCAGCCAACAAGCAAGCCTGGGTATTGTCTGGGTGCATCCCAATGCAATGAAGAAAATGATATGCACATCAATTCTTGAGTTGGTAAAGTTCAACCAGAAGCAGGTTCATCATGCAGTGATTTATTTTCCTAATCAGATGATCCGCGCTACTAATATTATGACAACGATCTATGCTTTTCTATATCATATTTATTTGGGCAAATTCTCGATTGATCTTGTCATCGGCCTGTTGGTGGGGGCGACTTTATCAACAATTTGAGTTAAAAATCAAGATTTTAACTTGCATCAGCTGGCACCTGGATTTCTTAAGAGTATCCCTTTAAGTACACTGACAAAATACTTCATAAACTCCCAGTTCCAGACTAGATCTCAAACCTGATTATGGGATGTCAAAATTCAGATCCAGAAATCACGATAACTATAAAGCAACAAACTGCACTCTAGCGGCACATCAAATTCTGATAACTTGTCCGCACAAATCTAGTACTAAAAAATGCACTCAAACTACTCTCTCCACCGTCACCACCACCACCAACAACCCCCCCCCCCCCAACACAAAAGAAAAAATTAATAAAGGCAATTCCCTTGCTTGATTTCCCACAAGTTCAAGCCAAATAATCAGACAACATAGTACAAAAAACACACACATACATGGTGTGAGTGTATGTGGAAATTACAAGTTACCTAGAGCTGCTGCAGAACTCATAGAGTTTGCCACGATTGGAGAATACGATGAGAGCAACCTCAGCATCACATAGGATGGAGAGTTCATAGGCCTTCTTCAGCAGACCATTCCTTCTTTTTGCAAAGGTTACCTGTCTATTTATCTTGTTCTCTATTCTCTTCAGCTCCACTTTACCCCTTCCCATTATCCTGTTTTGCGTTAATTTATGTAACGTATCTGTAACACCGTATCAAAAACCAACAGATAATACTCAGAAAAGAATTACAATCCTTTTTTTCTTCACAAAAAAAGTGTTATGGTTCTATAAAAATCTTAACAAAAACAAGCAAACATGTAACAAAATGCCACCAAGATTGGATTTTTATGGGGAAATAAGTAAAACCACATATATGGGGACAAGTACACTGCCAAACCGGTTGTCTCTTTTTCTCTTTTAGGGCAGGAAGAGCTGCTCTTTTCTGGGATAGGTCTTATGTTTCTTGCAGCTAGTAAGAGGGGAAAAGAAAAGTATTTTTCTATATGTGCATTCCATACATCTATGAGTCTATAGACTGTATAATTCATACGTAGATAGACATAGATGGTAAAAGAGAGTTAGGTACTTTTGTTATCGCAGTTGGCTTTAGAAGCTTGCTTATGGAATGTGGAAGTTGGAACTGATGCTTTCCTGGCAATGAAGATAAGAGTCCCAGAGAGGAACCACGAAAACAAAAGAAAAAATCTGCCCTATAAGAGAAACACAGTACTTGTACTGTTATGTCATTCTTATAGATTTCTTGATTTGTTTTCCTTGTGTATCATACTTCACCTTGAATGTTACCTCTCGACTCTTGTAGTCAAATTGAAAATCATGGTCCTGTAAGAAAGAAAGTTATGGACTCCTAATAAATGTTTGGAAGATATTTCTAGATATGCGGTACTTCAAGGTATAAAAATTTTCGATATCTGTTTTTCTCAATTTTATGATAGATTCTTCACTCATGTTTTCAGACATTGAACTTTTTCCGGAACAATATCTCTACCTAAACTAAAAAGGATCCATGTTGAGTTTTGGACCACAAAATTTTTTTTTATTTCGGAGAGATGGAAATGGAAATTGTAATTAAAAAGGCAATTAGAAAAAAAGATTAAATTACATCTTCAATACTAACTTGAACCCTGATCAGTTGAAAATGAGTACTTCAATATCTTGATTAACATATTTTGGTATTACACATCCTTTAATATCTTTTGTTGGGCAGCCAATAAGAAAAATGCCGAAGATTTACATAAATTATGGTTCTACTAGCATCGTTACAGATAATCTTTTTCAACTTCGATTACTTCTATGAATAGTTGTTTCCCCATTTCTGTGTCTCTCTATTGGATATATATGGATACTTATAATATGTATATATCTATATGTATATGTATATATATTTTAGTGCATGTTTTTTAATTATTTTATCTCACATATATGACATTATTAGAAAATGTTACTGTCAATAACACAAATAAATAAAATTTTGAATCCAAAATCGGAGCATTTTTTATCTTTTCAATATTGTACTATTGGACCTTCCCTCATTCCTTTTATTGGATATAATGACGAGAATCGGGATTTAACTAGTTAAAATACATAACGTGAAGTCATTGCCCTTTTTCAGTAGTTCGAGAAATATATTGAAAGTGTTTGGATTATACATTATATTCACCTTATTTACATGCACTGACTTGTTTGTATTATCAATACATTTTTCAATCATATTTTTATCTTACATACATCACATCAAAAGAATGTTACAGTATTTTTTCACAAAATTATCTCAAATAATTTACTATCCAAACTTACAACTCGATTAGAACAATAAGCAGCTCTACTAGATTCAGGGTTCTTCCGAACGCAAATACAAGAAAAGGTCGTTCTTTATACCGATGTGGACAAGATCCTTTTTATCATTATTTCCTATCCAACAAATACACAAAGTAAGTATTTTTAGTTTTTACCAAAATTAAATGTCTTTTTCCTTTTACTTTTTTTTTCGTTCGGATGAAATTTTGTTCCGTGGTTTATGCCTTTGTTGAGGATGCGTGTGGACGATATTGCAGCGTGCTTACTACAAAAAATTGACGGGTGGACGTCAACTTCCAACCTTAAAAGTTTGAAACTGTCAATCATTTTTCGGAGGAAACGTGTCGAACATTGAATGGGGCATTCCGAGTTCAAACCCCAGTCAGAGTACTTTTCTTCTCTTGGACGGTTATGCCCCTGGATGATCCACTTATTGCTGAATCAGGATTGCAACATCCTTTTATTTATTTAGTAGTACAACAATAGCAAACCTTTTTCAATGAATGGGTTTCCGCGGAGAGATGAAAAAAAAGATGGAGTACTAATAATGGAGTACTTTTGTTCTCATTCAACCAATTAAATACATGCACATAGGAAACTTTGTCTGACAAGGTTTGGCTAAGGGTCAAAAATACCTATAAGTTCAAATTTGAAAATTTGTCGTTGGAAAAAATGGAAAATCTTTTGAAACATTCTTCACATTTTGTCAAATGAATTTTTTCATTTTTCACTTTTAAAATAGTAACTTTATGTTTCTTACAAAATCAAGTCGATAAAATTTAATTCCAACCTAGGTTTTTAATTGCTTTTTACTCTGAATTCATCAAGTCCATTGCTTTTTACACCCTTATAAAATCAAGTTGATAAAATTTAGTCCCAATCTAAGTTTTTCAACTGCTTTTCACCCTGAATTCATTATGTGACATAAGTGAAAAGGTTAGTTTCCATTTGTAGTTAAACAAATGACACAATTTATTTTTACCTCTAAAAAATGAGGATCTGACCTGAACTGTATTCATCTTTTCCTCTAAAAAAATGGGATCTAATCCAATTCACATTCATTTTTTGCCACTAAATAAGTGAAATCTTACCTCTTTATACTTAAAAAAATGTAAGTCACATAGTGATTTCAGGATAAAAAGTGATCTAAAACTTGGACTAGGGCTAAATTTTGCTAATTTGAATTTATAAGGGACATAAAGTTAACATTTTAAAATGAAGGGTAAAAAAATTTATTTATCGAATTGTGAAGGATATTTTGAACGATTTTCCTTGGAAAAACTAATCAAGCAAAAGATCAAATAATGAAAGGTCTTCCAATAAACTTCAAGACAAAAACAACAAAACATGGTACATCAATGCCTGGGTCATTTGTGTTCTGTGGGCACCTTTTTAAGTTTTCATGCTGATAACGGCAGTAAACTACTTGCTATAAAAGGAAAAATAATAAACAAAGGTGTATACGATTCTAAAATTACAAAATAAGAAGTGGGTCTGACGTTATATTTTGCAAAATTTTAGATTTATGGGTCGAGTGATTACGCTAAATATTCTTTTTTTCAATGTTTCCATTCTCTTTTTTTAAGTATGCTAATATGACGGGTGAGTGATGATATATATGTTTTTACTGTACCTTTAGGGCACAAAATAGGAAAGAAACCGCTATTGATGGATTATCATCTGGTTACAGATATAGACGCTAGAGACGACTGTAAACTTGCCCTACCTTTCATCTTTGTATGGTTGAATTTGCAATATTTACTTGCTAATTAAAACTTGTCTTGTCAAACGTAAAATGCTATTAATATGATGTCAAACCTAATTAAGCACTTGTCAAATCCAACCTTTCCTTCCCTAAGTACGTACTTGTGAAACCCATATTTGCTTTTGAAACCCTGTTACATTTCCACAACCTACATGTGAAGGGGCCTTTCAGATATTCCTTCTTAACATCATCACTTAATAGTTAATAGAGAGAGTACCAGGCATATATTTAGATTTTAGGCTTTCTGATAATTCTTTAATCAGCTAATATACTCTTGTTCGTTGAGCAATTCCACAGATTAGCACGGCTTCTTTCTCACTAAATGCCAGATTTGATAGTTGAATAGGACAAGGCTGTTAATGTTATTGCATACAATAGAATTGGTCCGACATCCTTAGAGTTAGGTAATGGTATGCCATTATCTTTTTTTCTATGAATAATTGTGAATAGGACAGCATGTATGTAGCTAGGCAATCAAATATGTTTTTGACTCTCAAGTTTATGCCATATTGCTGGCAGAATGACAGGATGGTGAGAATGGAAATGACGGGACGCAGTGAGAATGATGTAGGAAGGAGGGTTCCTCTTTGAATTACAATCTTGTGAAAGAAGGCTACATACATCCATTCTGTCAATTTGTTATGACAAATGAAAATGAAATAACTGGTAGGGGGGATTAGTCATGTAGGTACAAGTTACTTGGTTCGATTCTGTCACTTTCAGTTGCTAATTTCTTTTTCGTTTTCTTTTTTTTTTTTGGTAAGGTTTGAATCTCCTTTTGAATAATTCAAAAAAAAAAAAAGTTAAAGAGCTAAATGGTTTTAATAACATTTAAGCCATTTCTCGAAAAGGGTTTTTAAAAATCTTCGATATATTGAAAGAAGATTTTTACTCCTAGTTAAATCAAATAAATGGTAATCGAAATATCTTATGAGATTTTAAGAAAATGGTATCATTAGTGAAGACCATGCTAAATTGTCCTTCGCAAACATCCATGATGCTGGCGTGCTAACAGATTGCATCAACAAGCAAATGAAGGTGGTAAAAAAATTTGGGGCAGGCAAATAGTTGAGTGATAAGTGCAGTAACTTTGTTCCTTAAGCGATAAAAAAAAAAGGGGGCAGTAACTTTCACTAGTAAAAGTGTTTTAGTGTTTCTCCAAACCCCCACAAAAAAAAAAGGTTATAGTTTTAGTGTGGTGTGGGAAATATAAAAGAATATTGACTTTGGAACATATTAGAGCTAGATAGGGGTTCAATTCCTATTTGTCAAAAAATTCAGAGGGTGCAAAAAAAGTGCACTTGTGTGGTCGGGAAGACTCACTTCCAACCTCATATAAGTCCAGTTGGGGTTCGTCGTCCTCCTATAACATATGAGTAGAGTAAATTGATGATGTCAGAGTATAAAAAAAAAATCAATATATTTTTTTCTGACAATTTACAAGCGAGTAAACGTGTGTGTACCAAGTAAGAAGATGAGAAATGATATAATTCTGATCAGTTAGTTATTCAGAAGCAAGAATAAGGAAAATTAGTAATCAATTTAGTCCTATTTAACAAGAGGCATCTTAGCTTAATTGGCTAGAGCATCTTTGCACGGGCCATTTCTACTCCAGGCCCAAGAAACTACAAAGTCGCTTTCATAAAACCCAGACTTGTTTTTAATCATCTCGACCCAGTTTGGACTTAGCCTGATAATTTCATGCAAACTTCCACTGAACATCCTCAACAAATAGGAGTTTATTAGTAGATGCTATTCCATAATCTTATTCTTGAATATGGCAAGTGAAAAGTTTTTAATTTCAGTCTTTGCTATTTTGGTGTCACTTGCGTGATATTAGTAAAAAGAAAAAATTGTGGGATTATTAAAAAAAAAAAAAAGCAGCCACAGAAATTGAGAATGCAAATTCTGTCTAGCTAAATGAAACCTAAATAACTAGTATTAACTATCCACCGGAACTCTACGTCTTTCTTGAATAAATATCCAGGATGCATTGAGACTCCAGGTTCAATGTTGATGATCAAAATTGTAATGAAGGGAATAAAAGCTAAGCTATGATAGCAGTAATTTTAATTGGAAAGTAGCATAAAAACAGCAAGAACTTGTTACTGTACTTTTTCTTCAGTACAGTAAGTCAGTCAGTCGAATAAAGTTACCATATGCATGACTCCTTAATTTGCAGACATTTTGCCATCAGTTCATAACTTTTGGAACAGATTAGTCTTGCAGTAACACTGGTGCTTTGCTTGTTCCCTGACATACTCTGAACTAACAAGAAAAGGGGAGGGATGGATTGGGTGTACGAGAAGAAGGGAGTGTAAGTGAGAAGTGTTTCGGATTCAAAATCTCTCACTTAGGTTAAAAAGAATGTTAAAAAAAAATTAAAAAGCAAAAGAAATGACAAGTGTTAGATATGTTGGGAAAAAAACATGAAGTACATATCCTTTCTACCTGGCAAATTTTGGTTTTGCTTTTTGATCAGATAATGACATTCATGGCACTGACTTTGAAAAAAATATCTAAATTAATCTTTGGCTATCCTATCTTCAAACAAGACTCCAGCCTAGCGCTAAAGACTAGATCAAAGGGAATGAATATTTGTTTCTGAGAAAAAATAAAAATAAAAATAAAAAGAGCTCACAATCCAGGAAAGTTAGTGTCTGCTGTGTAGTTGATTTTAATGTCCATGCAGAACAGGCTAAGGCGCTGGTTTTGTCCATGTTAAAGCAAAGAATAGACCGTCATGATAGCCTCTTCTATTCTCTAAATGCAGTGTTCTCAGAAAGCTAAGAGACAAGAAATGTCCTTTCTACAGATAAGGTCGGGGCGTTTTCCTTTCTCCCTTTTTTATTTTTGCTTCCTTTCTTGCTGGTCTAGAATGATATATAACGTCAATAGCAGGAGATAAAACATTGTGTTTTCTAATCAATGGACCTTCATTGGAACTCACTAGGGACTAGTCCATGATGGGATAGAAAATTCTCTCGTGGGATGAAGCACTATGTATGAAGCTTATATGGCCACGTCGTGAGGAACTTGCTTGATGTAGTTTTAATGGCTAAAAAGACTGATCTTATCACAAATAAAATCACTCTTTTTGGTGTCACCTTTTTGCTTTGATTTTGCAAGTCCAGAGAGGCACATCCCCACGGAGGTGTCCGACGCTTCTGATTTTTCTATTGTGTGATTGTGATTGCAGTCTCTCGTTCATGCATTTGTTTGTCCATGCACTATGCATTCATAGTAGCAGTCCTGTCTTCTTCCTAGGGGATCATTGGATCAGTTCTGATAAGCCCCCAGGTCTCGCACCATTAATGGAATTTTGCGACACAGAGTGAGGATGGGAGACAGATCTAAGATTAGTGTCCAATGTGTGCTTCGTCAATTGGAACACTGGGGACCAAACCTGTCGTCCATCCTCTATTGTCAAAATATGATTTTGAAACTTTAGTTTTTCTTTTACTTTGGAAATTTTATTGCTGGGAAAAAATTAATAAGAGGTAAAAGAATTAAAGAACAGATACTGGAAAAGTGCTAGCTAGATCTACGAGTAAATGCGCAAAGGATCTGATCCAAAATAATTTTGACAAGATTTGAGATAATCTATTCATTCTGAGAATAGATTCTAACATTTGCAAATGCAAACTCATGACAATGAAACTATGTTTTTTATGTTGTCATGAATTTGCATTAGTAGCAAAAAATACATCAACGTATCACAGGTAGATAGAGATATGAAAATCAAAAACACAACAAATCTGAATAAGTCGCTAACAGTATAAAATATAGGATTCGAAGGGGAGAAAATGTGGTCTATATTTACAAATTTTATAGTATAATGCATCTAGACAACGAAGAATGACAATATAATGAATCTAAACAGCATTCTATATAAGGTAAACGATCTAATTCATCCTAAATGATTGTGTACATTCACATGTACATTAACGCATGCAACACAGAAGATACAGTAAGTGTTTGGTTTCTACAGCGGTAGTATCCAATGGGAAAGAACCAATTTGATGAAATCTGCTCATCCCAGTGCGGCTATACTTCCCTTGATGTGGTTCATTAATTATTTTGTGATCTAAAATGGATTCTAATAGTCCCGCAACTCTAACAGCTTTCCATGGAAGTTACGGTGAAAAGGGCTTTTAGGACCTGAAATTTTGGTGTGCAGATGGGACTGATTGGACAACCATGACCATAGGTTGAGCCTTTATTTGTATGGTGCATAGTAAAAGAAAGCAACGAAACATGTTAACATGGATCGCTATTAGAATTGGCTAGTCATCAGCTAAGATTGGACGAAGACAGTTGCAGGAGAGACGACAAGTGGGAACCATCTGATGTTTTAACTCCCATGGGGAAGACAAGGACAAGTTTCATCTTAGAGTAGGCCAAATTCATGTGGCCCGAATCAAAAACAAAGGACATGTTTTGATCAACTGGCTTATTTGAAGTGGGCTTTCAAGAAGCTCAGACATGAGGCAAATGGATTTATTACCTGGTTAAAATCCAGCTTCTTCTTCTTCTATTTGGCATTGCCAATATCCTCCAATCGATCGAGATGTACTTCTCCCTCATCGTTATCTCTACTAAAGCCAAGTGCTCTTATGATTACAAGATCAGCCTGTCAATCATCACTTAAAGTGGATATGATTCTGCTGTTTCCTTTTGATTGGTAACAAGTTTCACACTTGGATTTTTCATCTACAAAATTTTCAGACTCTTCTCTGTAACTGACTTTTCCGGGCGTTTATTATACATATAGATCATTATGATTTGTACAGGTCAACGAATTTTCAAGAAATTTTTACGTAAGGTACACCATATAGCGTACTTGTGTCTCACAATCATTAGTATTCAAGACCAAATAGGAAATGATGCATGCAGCTATATTTTCTTTTCCCTATCTAATTTTGACATTTAGATCTCATGAGGCGAGGCTCGAGAGGAAAGGATAGCATAAGTTGTAATGTCACTCTTCTATTAATTAAACAACAAAAGATGTCAAGATTTATCCATATTTCATTTTGTTTATCATGTAAAAACCACCATACAAAGCCAAGTAATGGGCTATTGGCTAATCTCCTATCCGTTCGTTGTACTACAATTCATCACCCAACTACTATTTCATATTTTTCTTTTGCAAACAGACACACAATAACTCTTCAAAGCAATAATTAGCCAAATATGTCAAGGGACTTGAGCCCTCAGTTGGCCGACAATGCTACGGACAAACCCTGTGGAAAACATGTCAGATTATTGCCAAAATTTATCACAGAAATGACTCAGAAGTAAACGTTTGGGACCATAGTCCTAGAAATGAAAGCCCACAATGGTAGAATTTGGGGGATAATACCAAGATGGTAACAAATTTTCGTCAGACGATTGTGACACCTCCAAATGGAGGCCAGAAGCTGCCATGATGTAAGGCGATCCATGAACTTGCACAATTTGGTCTTATAAGAGGGCAGAAATTTGGGAACTTGAGAAAGGGACAATCAAACCTTCATACTATAGCATTTTGGTTTGGTCCAAAAATTGACAATGCAGCAATCACAAAATGCACTGTCCTCATCATATAACTGTTAGCACAGCATTCACAATCTTCATGATAATATGCAGCGAAAGTAAGCTTAGAGTTTACATCATCCATAATCCATGTCACATGTATCAATTGGCATATGCCACTACACGTGTGGCCACTGACAAGATTTCTATCTACAAATACAGCCACTTGCCCAGCATCAATGATCGAACTTTGATTCCTGATGGGCCAAAGTTGTTGATTGGCAATTCGCTCTTTCTTAAAAGAAAATTAAAAAGCAGATGTTGAATAGTAGTATTCAGTAATGATTTTTGAAATGTCTAGAGATCTCATTTTGAGGTTGAACAACGAAGATTGTGGATGCATCACATTAGTCCTGCACGTAGCACTAGAAATCTCACAAGTGGGGTAAAACACTGACTTTTGGTTTGGCTTAGTCTCCGCTCTTCATGGGGGTAAAATTTGGAATGCTATACTCGTTGTCCTACAATGTTAAATTTTATCCTGTGCAAGGGAAAAATCAAAAGTCCCATGAATAATATATATATCAAGTATTTGTAATTTATGATGATGAGATGTGTCAGTATTTCCTTTCTGATCAATTGGTCCTTTCGATCAGATGGAGGCCAAACGGCCACAAAATCTGCTAATAACAGAGATTTAATTAAACGGTTTCCTTGTCTTAGTAGCTTGTGCTTATCTTTGTGGGAGAATGAAATTTGGTTCTTTTGGAAACCTAAACAATCCACTTTTTGAAGTTCAGCTAAGAATACAAATGATCGAATCGAATCGAGTTTTGACCTAATTTAGCCAAACCTCCACTTAATTTTACCAAATTTGAATCCGAGCTCGATCACAACAAGCTTTTAATGTAAAGTTCGAACTTGAACTCGACCTCAAATTAGAGTCGAGTCGAATTGAGTTCGAGTTTAAGCTTAAAAAAATTTAAAAAATTATTATAATTTTTAAAAAATAAATAAAATAGTAAATTTTCTATTAAAATAAAAAAATTATATATATATAATTGAGTCACTCATGAACTAATAAGTTGAGTATATTTAAACTCGAGTTTGAACTAGAAACTCAACTTGATCAGTTTGAACTCGACTCGAGTTCGATTTTGACCAAACTCGACTCAAGATCTGACTCGAGCTACTCGCAATCGGCTCCCCAGCGGCTCGACTTGTTTGGAACCCTAACTTCTGTGACCAAATTGTGTAACATCAAATAAAGGACTAGAATATTAGTACATTTAATAAAGTTGTAGACCATATCAACGTTTGCCCTATTTAGTAGTAGTCCAATGCACTCCAAAATAAATCTCCATTACCAATTGTTTTTTTCCCTTGAAAACCCATTCTTGAGATCGTTTTTAATACTAACACTCAATTTCTAATTCGTCAATGGAGCACCAAAATCTTTTTGTCTTTTTTTGAATCGTTAATCTCCCTAAGTGCATGATTAGTCTGTCCTTTCAAGATAAACGATACACGTAATAAACCAAAAGACAGAGTCGTGTCCTATTTGAAGATCCAAGCTAACTAGTCACAAAATCCTTTTTCGAATTCCTGGGAGTTGGGAGAAATCTTCACGTAGTCCTTTGTTTTTATTCAGTGAAGCGATGTCTGAGCATTAACCAAAATTCCATGCATAGATAGTAACTTAATTTACCATGCATAGATAGCAGTTTATTTAGTAGTTTGGAAGGTATAATTAGCTGGCGCTGTTATATTAACAAGAACTTCTTCTTCTTTTTTCCTGACAAACCCCAGAATTACTATATATATAGCCTATAAAAATGTTAAAGTTCAAGGGTACCTTGTTTACATATTCTTAATTAGACAGATATGAATCAAGCCTACTCTCTAGTCCTTCATTGCGATCCATGTTAAGGAAAGATATATCCTCATATCGAGTGGCTAAAAACACTCGAAAGCTGATGCCCAACATAGAATTTGAGAATCCAAGGAAAGATATATCTTCTCTGCCCCCCATAATGCACGACACCGAACTCTAAATTTCAAAGCGTGAGAAGGATAAAGAGTTCTTGTTTCATCCGACCCCACTTCCTTTAGATAAAATCAAAGCACAAAAGACCCCATTCAATTCTCCTCAAACACAACATCAAAATTGTTACTAGAAAAATATTTATGATTTGCCATCATTCTTTATTATTGTAAAACACTTCATATTGTTATGGGCTGCTATAAGAGCGAGCGACCCTATCTACCACCACTCTCCATCATTTCAAACACTTACAACATCCCTTCTTTCTTTCCTACTTGTTTCCTACAACCTCACAATTCTCCCTCTTTTGCAGCTTCTTATACACATCTCTTCCTATAAGTATACAACTCACTTTACATTTGTTTCCTTGCATTTCAAACAACTTTCCATTTCACTTGCAGTATATGTTTTGAGATATGTCCTTCGTAGGACATCCAGCCCCTGATAAGATGCTCACGAAATCCGTTCACAGGAAAAATGATTCCGGCGAGCTTGATGTCTTTGAGGCTGCCAAGTACTTCTCTGCTGCCAATGAAATTTTCGCCTACGAAAATGGTGCAACTTTTGCACAAAAGGGCGTCAGAGATCACCATCATCAGGATAGGCAGGCTTCAAAGGCTGGAAGATTTAGCTTAGACGTGCCAATGAGGAATTCAAATTCAATCCCTTCACAAACTACGGTCATGGAAAAGCAAATGATGATCAAAGAAAAAAAACACAGGCAACCAAGCTCCCCTGGTGGTAAACTTGCTAACTTCTTGAATTCGCTTTTCAGCCAAACATCTTCGAGAAAGAAGAAATCCAAATCCACCACCACTACACAATCTAAAAAGGACGATCAAGATGATCAGAGCCCCGGTTGGAGAAGGAAAAGGAGGAGCAGCATTAGCCATTTTGGAAGCGCGACAAATTCAGTCGATTCAAGGTCGCTGTATTCAACTTCAAGTTCAGGTTTTAGAACACCTCCCCCTTATGCCCATACTCCCACAAAGACGTATAAGGATCTCAGAAGCTATTCAGATCATCAGCAAGTTATCTCCTTCTCCAAACAACCAGGAAATCATGTCAAGTCCAATAATATTGCGGTACAAAATGGTGTTCATGCTGAAAAGAAACAATCCCAGTACAGCATGGACTATGCCTGGTTGGATGATAAATACAAGCTGGTTGATCACAATCTGCAGAGTTTCAAGAATGCTAACGTGGGATATCCACAGAAAATTGAAGCGAATAATTGGGCTGATCGGTACTTGTCCGAGGAAAAGGGATTCATGAAGTTCAAAGATGCTGATGATGGTGCAGATAGTGATTCAAGTTCTGATCTATTCGAATTGCCAAATTATGATTTGGATTTCTATTCCAGTGGTTTACCGGTTTATGAGACAACAAATATGGACAGCATCAAGAGATGTGCACCTATATCTAGTGCAGCAGCAAGATAATTTTATCTCCACTTCTCTCTCTTAATTCATCACAAGTACTTCATTATTGTCGATGTTGAACTTGAAATTGGTGATGAAGAGAAGATTAATTAAACCCTTCTTTTGGGGGGGTTGAGATCCAGATATGGTTTAAGATTCTCCCTTTTACGTTCTTTGAATGTTCTGCACAACTTTTTTCTGTATGTACCAGTTTGGAATGTTGGTTGGTCTCAACTTTTTTCCCTACTAGTTTTCAAGTAAAGTCATATATAGTGCAAAAACAACAACATTGTAGCCCTCCACCACTATTATACTATTCAGTTTGCTGTGTACTCGTGCACTAGTAGAGATCCTCTTCCCACAGCTCCACTTCCACTAGTGGAAGAACAAAGAATCATCACACCATGTGATAGCTATCCTTTTTTATCTTTTGACTTTGGACATAAGCAAAGAATAGATTTATCACATGATCTGTGTACCTAATATGTAATGCATAAAATCTAGCATGCCATCATATGATTGATTAACAGTAGTCACTAGTACTGGGAAAGTGGAAATTGCCTATCAAGTCCCTTGATTTTTTAGGAATTCATATACTAGCAGTCAGCCAAGCATGAATTCGAAAACTTTTCATACATAATGTTGCTTTTGCAACATATATACTGAGGTCTTATTCTTCACCCAAAAACAAAGCCTCCGCAATTCACTGGCCTTTGTCTGAAGGGCCAAAAATTGTCTGGATGTCAAATTTTTTTAAACAATATTTCGCTTGTATCGTAAATACATTTCTCAATTCACTTTTTTATCTCCCATACATCACATCACAAAAAGTGTTACAGTAATTATTTTAAATAATATTTCAAACAATACTCTATCCAGACAAACTAGAAATTTCAACCCCATTCTTTCCCTTAAAAATCATAACATCACTAGTTAGATTACAGTCTTGCATAGCCAAAAGAGCGCATTCCCAGAGTTTTTCAGTCTTGAACATGATTGGCTTGGATAATATCTACCATACCATTCAAGTGCGTTTCCAAAGAAATCAAGAGAAAAGAAGTATGATTAAGTTTTGTTATTTCCTACTCGTGATCCTAGCTTGGTTGAAGGTGTATAATGCATATATATTGAAAGTGGCTTGAACATTTAGCCTTTTTTTTTCTTTCCCCTTTTTGACGCTTAAATTCAACTAAATCTGTGATCCTGTTGAAGGATAAGGTTGGATTCTATTCCAGAACTAACACCAAATATTGCTTAATTTTAATGACTAAACTGTATAATGTTGAGTTTTAAGGACTAAAGTATGAAATCTTTCAAACCCATGAGAGAAAATCCTTCAATAATACAAAAGATAATCCAGCAGCATGAGATGGAAATGATTATGGCTTTTTTGCATTAGCATTATTGACTTGCATCTTGTTCTGTCGTTCTTAATAATTCGTCGGGTTTAAGCATGCCAGGGACTCAGGTATCCTTGAGTGGCGGTCCAAAAAGAGAAAGGTCCATTGTACGGAGGAATTGATTTTTATTTCTCTTCTAATCTTTAGGGTCCGTTTGTTTCGGGTGAAAATGTTTTCCAGGAAAATATTTTCCTAATTTCCCGTGTTTGGTTGCACAAAAGATAATGAAAATATTTTACTGTGTAAAAGATTTTCACTCATCTCGTGGAAAACAACTTCTCTTCCAAACTTACTGAAGTTGTTTTCCTAAATGCACATGTCACGCCTACTAAAGGTATTTGTCAAACTTTCAAAACTTGTAATATGTTTAAAATATAAATAAATAAAAAAAGGCATCACCCTGCTCACTCCGATCTCATTGACATCGATGAGTTCGCCTTTGATACTGACGAATTTGCTGGTGACACCGACACTGCGAATTTGTTAATGATTTGGATTATTATCAATTCTCATTGTCTTTCTTCAATCATTTTAATTTTCTTTGCAATGTTTTCTTAATCAAAATTACGTATCTTTAGCTCAAACTTGCCTTGATTTTAATGCCTTTGAGATTGTGATTTGATCACTGGTATATGATCTTTAAACCATATTTCATATACGAGTCAATAAGAGCAATAATCATATGAAAAAGAATAGAGCCTATTTCTTCAACTTGAGAAGATATTCATGCCTACTCTTCCACTTTCATTGATTGACCTTAATCACCCACCATTTCATGGTCTTGATATGTCTAGCTCGGTAATGTCTTTTATGACGCCAATAATTATGAGTCAACGAATTGTCCTTATGCTTGACCTGGATTCTTCCATTTTGAGTGGTTCTACTATGTTTAGTGATAGGAACTAGGAAGATCGGTTTCCAGTGGTGGAAAAGAAAAATGGATGGCGGAAGGAGTTGAATTTTGATAATAATAATGGAGTTAAAAATTTCAACCAAACATCAGAAAATATTGAAAAAGGTGAATATTTCCCGAAAAAGAACTTCCGTGGAAAATATTTTCTTAAGGAAAATACTTTACATCCTACCAAACAGAGCCTTAGTGATAACGCTTATCCAGAGAAAATCCAAAATATATAATTAGGTGGTTGATTTACTAAGACATACTTTAGTCTAACAAAACAACTAAAAGAATGCAAGTGTTACCTAATTAGAGTGGCTTAATATTAGAGCCAAAGTACCTAATCCTAATATTAATTAGAGTTAATTTACTGTTAAGTGAGGTCCAAATCTGATGACAGGTATATTTGTGGTGGTAACAAAAAGGTAAATCTAAGGTAATCATTATCAATGTCAAGAGGATCTAAAACACTAACGTGTACCCAGACAGATTTCAAAGGACACTTCGATGTTTCAAAGGTTGGAATGAGATTGACAGTTTTTTTTTTTTTTTGTTGGCAAGTTCTGTACCTTTATTGATCAACCAATGCAGCGTGAGATTGACAGGTAGTTTCTAGTTATGAACATTTGTATACACATCTGATTTCTAAAAATTCATCATTTGATGGTCTATTCCAAGGTACAAATATTTAAACCATGTCATTCTATTTTCATTGTAAAGAGTGATATCTGCTTAAGAGAGTATGATGCACTAGATGCAAAACTACATAATGATCACAAGTTCTCAATGAGAAGAAATTCTCTATCATACATACTGATCTATTCTCTTACTTTTATCAACATCTTCACTCTTCGAGTCTTGACATGAATCTTTTCCACCCTCTTTGTAGGCATACATTGACATCGTATAATTTTTTTTAATCAATCATCATATTTTACTTCTATTCCTACTCTAACTTATATTAGGGGATGATTCAATTGAACCAAGAGGATTAGAGGGAGAGGATCCCATCTTAGACCAAAGAGATGTATTATTGCACACGTTTTGAATTTAACTGCGCGTGAAGAGATTTGAAACCAAGAAGCTCTACAATAGAACTACTTGTAACAATGGAAATGAAGAGTATAACAATACTTGTAGAAGGCATTTATATGGCTACATAAGCATATTGGCATGACAAAGAAACCAAATAAAGTCTAGTGATGCGCCCTTTTCCGTAGCAATGTTGGAGTTGGAGGACTTGATAATGAAAATAAAGGAGTGATGGGGGCACCAAAATGGGGGCCGGATGAGCATGCAAATCAGCTTTGGAACCACCCGAGTGGGTGGAGGGTCCAAGCGTGTTTCAACTTCAAGTTCAAAAGAGAAAATTCCACATACACACCCACATCGGACTTGAGAGACAAATGTAACCCAACCAAGAAATAAAAGAATTTTTTTTTCACAAAAAAAAACCAGGAACATTTAAGATTGTGTGGGCTGGCTGGCACCGACAGCTATGTTAAACTGTTGCTAAATACTGTGCAATTAGAAATTTAACTTTTTTTTGTGGGGGGTTTAAGCTGCAAAGTCCATGAGGCTGGCTCTTGTGGATTGAAATGATCGGTGTCCATGTTGGTCAGATATGGCAGCCATGTTGGATGGACGCAAGTTTTGACCACCATTTTTTGGCCCATAATGTTGACAGGTAATCGCCATTTTTTGGCCCATGATGTTGATTAATGTAAACATGGATTTTGTAATCGTTTTGGGTAACTTAGATGAACTATAGGCTAATTCAAAGTTCCCCGGGAAGAGGGAGAGGGTGGAACTATAAATATTCAAGAAGAACTTACAATTTATTTGTGTTCTTAGTAGTTATTTAAAATGTTGCCTTCTTAGATGAGAGAATATACATGATATTTGCACTAAACTGTGTTGCGGAAGCAGCGTTTCAAATCTACATTTTTTTTTGGTTCAAAATTGTTCTATTGAATTAGGTCCCAAAGAAGAAGAAGAAAAAGAAGGAGAAAGAGGAGGAGGAGGAGTATGAATTTTAGAATTTACAAAAGGAATATATCAACTTAGATTCAGAATCATCATAGAATTCATCAAAGGAAAAAAAAACTTCATAGACAAGTAAGTTTGAGTTGTTTGGGGATTAGATACACCTAATTACTAGGTTTTAGCAATTTGTTACCCTTAACCCTGCATAAACAATAAGAAGAAGAAGAAAAAGAAGAAAGAGGAGGAGAAGGAGGAGGAATTTTAGAATTCACGAAAGGAATATATCAACTTAGAATCATCATAGAATTCATCAAAAAGAAAAAAAAAACTTCATAGACAACTAAGTTTGAGTTGTTTGAGGATTAGATACACCTAATTACTAGGTTTTTAGCAATTTGTTACACTTAACCCTGCTGCATAAACAAAAACTTCTTGGGTTTGGTAGCGGCTTAGTGCCCACAAGTCTTTTGTTATGCAAATGTAAATGGAGGGTTCAGTTCACAACAATTGCTTATTTGCACCAATACCAGCTTCCCTTGGTCTCTTAGGATTAAATGGGCCATTTTTTTCGTCTATGGCATGGTTCATAATTCCTTCAGAAACATAAAAAGTAGTATGCCTAATTGTGGTTGATCGTTGACCATCTAGTTTCACGCTTTAGACCTTTAGTAATAAGAAAGAGGAATCAAGAAATTGAAAGAGAGTTGATGTGCAGTTTCAACTACCAAATCCTTCATTTCCCAACAATATATTGTTCTTCTACTTTGAGGGACCAAATAGACCAACACAAGGCCAAAAAAAAAAAAAGGATAAAAAAAAATAACAAATTAGAAGAGTTGTTCTTTACCCTCCCCAAATCTTTCAATGTTGACCACAAATTTTACACATTTGTATGATGTCAATCAACTTCCGTCCTTTAAAAAGGTGAAATGCACTTAAATTCTATGGCTTCACTTCGTTTTGATTGAGAAATTTGACAAAAAATTTGGAAATTCATTCAAATCGTCTACTTATTTGAATTCCTTAATAAGCATTTGGGTTTGTAATACATCAATTATTAAAATATATTTTATATATTAGAATAATTAATAATTTACAAATTCAAATACAAACAACAAAAGAAATTTGAGAGGATATCAAAATCTTTGTCAAATCTCTCAAACCAAATGCTATCGGCTTAACATTTTTTTTTTTGGCAGCAACCAACCTTAATGCTTGTTTGGATACAAGTTTTATTTGGTAAAAAAAAAAAATTGCTTGCACTATAGACACATTATAGACATATTTTTGCACTATCAAGTTTCAACCTTATCTCGTATGCATTACATTATAAAAAATATTATAATATTATTTTAAATAATATTTTTTAATCACTTATTCAAACACATCCATTGAGTCATTAACTATTGCAAGAAAAAGAAAAACAAAAAAAAGTGTGATATATTAAAAAAAATATGTATTGGAATGAGATATCGACAGTTGATGTTCCTTTAGTCGTCCAAAAAGGGAAGGCAGTGGGAATGATTACTGAAGTTGACTCGCATCGCTACTGTTTCTTCCGGAAACCCCCATACTAGCAGCACTACTCCGTAGAATACAGCTCTAATCATCCATTGCCCAATTTTAATCTTCTATTTTCTTGCTATCTTTGCTGCTACTCGACGAGGTACAATACTTAAATTCTCCATCACTAAAGCTGCTATCTTTATGATATTAATTTTGCTTGTGTTTTAGCTACTTTTGTCAACTGGGCTTTCTTTCTTTTTGTTTTTCCCCTCCTTTTCTTGCTTGATTCTTGATTTTTCTGTAGTTTCTGCTGATTGATTGGTTATGGCTATGTCTAATAGTGGAAGAACTTGTGGTTGATTATGGGGGATGGTTTTGTAATTTCTGCTGGTCCACCTGCGATTTCCGGTAATCTAATTGAGCAAAATGTTTCACTTGTTCTGGGATTCTTTTAGTAGGCTAATTGAGCAAAAAGGTTCTCTAAATTTGGAATTTTAGATTGTTTACTGGGCATAATAGTTTGTGATTATGGACTGCGAACAGAGTTTAATACTGTTCTCTTTGGTAAACTCAATTCTTGTCGTGTAATTTGCCTGTGTTCAAGTGTGGTTGCATAAAACTTACTTTTTTTTCCTTTTATTTTGGTCTTAAGAAACCAAGGCTGGACTTTGCTTTCTATTAGTGTGTTGATAAATTTGATATGGTTTGGTGTGTAGGGCATTTGGTCTATTACCGAGATGGAGTCTTTAAGCTATTATTTGGAACCTAGGGGTCCTGCTATTTCAGAAGATATTGGCTTACCGGTTGATCTTCTTGCAAGGAATAAGAATCATGTAAAGGATTGGGATCATAAAGCGCTTTCTGATTTTTATAAGAACATGCCGAGTTTTGATAGAGAAACAGTTGACAACATGGAAGTTTTGGAGACAGACTTCTCTAATAGAACGGAAAAATTGCTTTTTGGTAATCCTGGTCTGGGATCTTCTACTGATAAGGCTAATGATGACTCTACCAATGTGATAGCATCTACCTCTATGGTTAATTTTGATCCATTCCTTTGGGAGGGATGTGCTTCAAAAATTTCTGCAGCTGCTGCTGAGCCTCGTACTCAGAAAGAGTCAAAATTTGATCCAAAGTTGGAGAGACGAACAGATTCCAGAGAAGCTGATAGTTTATCTTGTTCAAAAGAAAATTTGGTTTCATCATTGGTGGAAGATTCGTTGCCAGCTAAAAGAGCTCGGACCACTAATTTGCATTCTCAGTTTCCTGTATGCCAAGTGCATGGTTGTAACAAGGACCTCAGTTCCTCAAAGGACTACCACAAAAGGCATCGAGTATGCGATGTTCACACAAAGACTGCTAAAGTTATTATAAATGGCATTGAAAAAAGATTCTGCCAGCAATGCAGTAGGTAACATTGAAGCCTCTGGCCTTTGTCTTGTTCATGTTGTTGCTATTCTTGATGAATTAAATTGCATTAAACCTGATACTTGTCCTTTCATTTCTGGGATTATTAGATAATTAGCTAGAGAACTGTTGCATTTCCAATTGATTTTAGTGAATATATGGTTTTAAGTTGGTAGTTTATGATGATCACGTCTTCCATTCTGACCATCCTGATGATGGGGCAAATGCACTGTAGTCAGAGTTGCCCCAAACATTTGACTTTGTTGTCCTGTGTCCTAAAATTCAGTCTTCAATGACAAAAATTAATAGCAGATACGTGATTGAAAAAGATATGGCATGCTAATGTAGATTGAAGAAATTGCTCTTATTCTTACTTTGTTGATTAACTTATTGGCAGTTTCATGGCTAGTATGCTTTTATTGTAGTTGAGTATAGTTTTGGCTGTATAGCTGCTTAGGCTCATAGTAACCTTTTGGTCGTCCAGGTTCCATTTGCTTACAGAATTTGATGATGGTAAACGTAGTTGTCGGAAACGTCTGGCAGGTCACAATGAAAGAAGAAGAAAGCCTCAATTGGGTGCTCACTTAGGTAATCCACTGATAATTCTTGAGTAACAGTGAATCTTATTCATTCTCTCCTCTCTGATATGTTAATGATTGGAAGTTCATTTCATACTCCTATCATTTTCTTGAAAAATTAATTGGTTCTTTTCTCTCTTTGCCAAACTATATTGGCTACATTTATGCATTCTTAACACTGTTTGGATGCTTAGAGCTCATTGGGATGCTGAATCTTTGATACCAAGTATCAATGCCTCATCTGGAGAGTTTCTAAGAAGAATATCTCAAGGACATCTTTTAGGGAAAAAATTCCTTAATACTTGGCGACACTTGAGGTCTCGTGTGTTGAAAAATGAGAAAAGTCTGTAAGAGTAATGTGGAGAATGATTTCTGCTTATAATTTTCATTGAAATAGAGGAGACCCCGGGGTTGGGGGGGCAATGCAAGCGAGGTGGGGTATCAAAGAGGTTGATTTTTTATTATCTGTAGCTTGTCAAATCTTCATACAGGTAAGAAAGCACCATGATGTTCGTAAATAATATGCCTTTCCTTAGTCCTGTTTCTGTAAGCAAGGCGTCCAGGTTTCCCTTTCTCAACAGTAAGTGTATCTCAGAACATGGAGGGTGAGAGAGAGTAGGGGATAGGACAACATATTCTCCACCATGCCCATTTTCCATGCATTTAGGTGCAAGGTTTTAACCTTAATATAATGAACAGTGGAAAGTGTATAAATCACAACTATGCTAGTAGAATGGAAGTGCCTAAGGTTTTCTGAGAAAAATTTTGTCTAGGAACGACTTCAATTTTTGTGTTATAGTTGAGCGGGATTTATGTCATATTTGTCAATTATTTAGCTCTTTCATGTCAAGCAGTTTATGTACCATTTGAATTGATTGTCAACTGAACTTCTGGGATTCAATGAAGATCATTTTTGCATTTGACAGGTTCTGAGTTCTTGGAGATGACTTTACTCAAGAGAACATCATTCCTTTCTCCAGAGACATTTCCTGCTGGCTTCTTTTATCAGGAAAGATTCGAGAAAGATAATCATGGCAGGCACTTCAAATATGTAGAGTTACCAATTGACAACTCTCAGTCAGCTGTTGCCCTGATGAATGGTCAGTCTGGTCGTGTACCAATTGCAGATCCACACATCATCCAGAAACAACAGTCTCCTGGAACATGTATTGATACAGCAGTAGCAGTTGAATTGTCTGTGATCCGAGACTCCAGTAGTGCTCTCTCTCTTCTGTCAACTCAATCACAGAATATATCTAGTGGTGCAGCAGGCATTTCTATGGCTCTACCTCCAGTAAATGGAGTAAAACATCATGCTTACGAGTCAACAAAGCAAAATTCTGCGAAGAATTTAGGAATTAATACTGCAAAAGGCTCTGCAAGTAGTGGCTATTCATGTGGGACGGTTGATGAGGAAGGAATGGTAAGGGTTCGTGATGGCAGCATGCCTTTTTCCTTCAGAGTCCAGAGAGAAGGAAATTTTCAAGTATCGGATTATAGGCATGCCAACTGTAGTCCTTCTCTTGAAGTTGGGACTCTTGATCTGCTACAATTGTCTACACATTTGAAAAGAGTGGAGCAGCAGAGGAATTTTTTGCAAGTGGAGGAGGAAAACTAGACTTTCTGCTGCTCTTCTACTTTGTAAAGGGTATTGCGTACTCAAGCTGTGAATATGTGTGTGTAGTGGATGATCTGCATATGTGTGTCTCTGCATTTGGTTGTGAAGAAGAGAAGGTGATCACCTGAATATTGAACTTCTACCAGTTTCCTAGTTGCTAAAAGAAATGATTAAAATGTGATAGGGGATATCAAGATAGGTGAAAAGGAGCAAAGGGGCAAGTTCAGCTCAAATTTTCATGACCTTCAAAAACCATCGAACTGTCTCAAAACTTCTGTGCATTTAAGTATGTTCAGCTTAGTTCATAGGATGTGCGATTATAGGATTAATTCATAGCAGTTCTTGAATATGTTGTCATCATTGCAAATTTGTTGTTAATGCTAATGTATAATAATGTCTTTGCTGCCAAGAGGGCAAGTTTTTTTTTTAATTATGGTGTAAGTGGAATGAATTCGAAATCTTTCATTTATACTCTCTCCCGGACCACGCAACCTGTCCTTCCCCCTCCGGAAATTTTCTCCCATATTGCAACGCGAATTAAAACCAACTACGATCGCCAACTGCACATCTATCCATTTTTTCATCAGAGAAATAACCCTTTCCTCCGGCAACCCTGCCACCCAACTCCACCTTCTCCCTCCCACCCGAAGCCTCTGTAATTTTCTAATTCGACCTCTCTCTCTCACTCTCTCACACACACACACGCCTTACATGGCTGCAGAAGATTACTGAGCAATTCCACCTCTATCTCTTTCACACCAGACACACACTTGCATGTGGAGAGACGGCTGAAGGAGATTGGGAATCGTAGTGGAGGAGAATTGGTTGGGACTTGGGGAGGAGAGGAGGAGAGAGATAATGATTTTCCATCAATTAGCTACCTACAATTTTGAGCAAACCAGACAATAATCTACATGGTGGTGAATAGAGGAATTACTAATTGTTGCTTCACTGGTTTGAATCCTCGTAATTGCTCAAATCTCTGAATCAACTTTGGCAGCATATTCTTAGGAAACTTGCTTTTCAGTTCATTGGTAGTTTTGGAAAAGCATGATTTTTTAAGGAACTTTTAAAGGTTAATCAAACATCATCAAAAAATCATGAAAAACAACAAAATATTTGAAATGGAAAATTGCATTCGCTGAAAAACATTTTACTTCGAAACAAACAGTCCCTAAGTCGTTGCAAAATATTACTCATTTGATCTTTCTTTAATTTCTTTTTAAATGCTTTTTTCATTTAATATTTGAGTGAGGAATTCTGTCATAATTTACAAATGCTCTTGTACATTATACGGTCTATTCAATTGCCATAATAAATTACTTGCATTACCATATATCATACACTAGTATTTTTATTATATCACCATACATCATAATTATAGGTGGCAAACAAACCCATTTAATTAAATTTACTCATACTCGCCCATGAATAGATGGATATGGGTATCATAAGTTTTTGCATATATGTATAAATGGATTACCCAATAATAGGTATTATTAGGTAACCCATTTAGAATTGTCTTCCTCCAACCCTCCTCTCTTCCCCCACCCATTTTTTTTTTTCAAATTATTCATTTTGTTATAATGTTAACTATTTTTGTTTCATTATTATTATTATTTGTTGGTTTTATCTTATCATTTTATTTTCTCTTAGTTTGTTAGCTTGCTCATTTTTCAGCATTACCAATTTATGACAAGTTTTTGCTTCTTTTCCTACCTATCCAAAATGAAATTTTAAATTAACACATGAAAAAAATGTTTGGGGTTCAAAATTTTTGGATTAAATTTTTATGTTAACTTTTATAGTACTTAGTTCAAATTCTTATATTCTTATTGCTCAATTATTAAATAGTTTGTAATTTTGCAACATAGAGTACGGATGGGAAAAAATTGATAATTAGGCTTATTGAGCATTATAAATAAATATTTAAAACTAATGATGGATGCAAAGGGTGGTATAAATTGATAACTTAGTTTGCAAAAATGAATTTAAATGAGTTTACAAAAAGTTAAAATAAATGGGTTGTAAATGGGTAATTGAGTTACCCAATTCATTTTTTGACTAATCCATTTATACTCATCTAATTAAATGAATATAAATGGATTGACTTACTTATACCAATTACCTATTTTAACCAATCTAAATCTGGCAAATCACCCATTTTGACACCTCTAGTCATAACATTGATCGATGACTATGTAGTTCTTGAATACACTACGAGCTTTTATATAATATTTTATTTCATTGAATTTTCTAAGTCATATAAGAGGAATTCATCATCAATAGCCTTAAAAGTTACCGGAAATACTATAATGAAATTATGATTTAAACCTATAAGATTCTAAACTTGCCAAATAACGTCCAAGAAAAAGGATCATCTAATGGGAATAAAGGATGCAGGAAAGATGCATTCCACACACGAGAAAACTTGGATTACTTGATAAGTCTCTCGAACCCTCTTTTGGCATATAACAGATATACTTTGTTCACTTCTTCTTTTGAAAATCATAAATTCAAACTGAGAGAGAATTCAAGGAAGAGCAGTGTATACCAAATAGGTGGCTTAAATTACATGCAACAGTACTTGTTCCACAGCACCAAAAATTTGAAATAATACTACAGCAGCATTCAGGAGTTTTCACTAGTGCAGTAGTTGATAAACATATTGTAAACCAGCAAAACCATCATAATCAGAAAATTACTTTGACAAAGAAAGTACTTAAGCTAAACACCCTTCTTGCATTGCATCCATTGGCCAGTCCTCGACGGGCCTCCGATCATCCAATCTTCAAATAGATCCCATGCCATTGCCGCAGCTGCAACTTCTAAGCCTGTACGCGCAAGCCAAAACTCAATTCTGGTAAAATCAAGATTAAAAGTACAGTTCATAATTTTGTTCCACTACAAAATCTTACATGGTTGCTATTGCTGCTCTCGGCAATGGACCCGGTTGGTGCTGTAGGAATGTACCTAGCCCACTATTTTCCAACCAGTGAGATTTTCAATCAAATCTACCATTTTTTGGGGGTAGAAAATCTTAAAAAGACAACAAAAATCTTACATTTTTTGCTGCTGCACTGAAAGCCTCTCGATGTGGTATTTCTGGATTCGCAGCTTTAATACGTTGGATCTCCTCCCTTTCACACACACACACAAAAGAGAAAAATGGTTTACTAGATTTTTTAGGTTATAGAATTAACAACCTTGAAATATGCAGTAGAAAATGCGAACAACAGTATTAGTAGTGAAAATGAAAAGAAATGTTCTCACTTCATGAACCTATTGTAGGCAGATGGAAGCCTATGCTTCTTCTCAGGGGCTGCAACACAACAAAATACATGTAACGAAAGGTGTAGTGTCTAATTGCAATATGTACACTGTGGTATTCACAAGGCTTTTTGTATATGCGGGAAAAAGAAAAGATTAAAACAAAAATGAACCAGAGTTTGGCTTACGTTTCACAACAAAGGGTGCTTTGGGGGATGATGGTTCACCGGAGGTTGATGAGGATGATGAAGAAGATTGACCTTTTTTCAAATCACTGAAGAAAGTCTGTTACAAAATATGCAATTAATACACTTAGCAATCTATATATCCACTAACCCTTATGGTAAAATGAGAAGCTATGTGATGACCACAAGCCAGAAGTACTAGTATGTGATCAGGCTTTGTATTTGTGGGATAGAGAAACTAAAAAAGCAGTTTAGAAGATAACCTGAATGGTTGGCTGATGTTCAAAACATTGACCTTGCAGTGGAGGGGGAGGCCTGGTGCTAAGAAAGGAGAGGTTGCCACAGTGCCCGCATTTCACTGTCACAGTATCTAACAACCTTTTGCATGGAATTCCAACCTAGTGATATTCAAGAGGAGTCTAATAAGCTTGAAAGTTAGTACTACTACTTATTTTGCATATTAATCGGCATATTTTGTCTGGGGTAGAGTTATTGTGTCTCAAGATTTTTCAAAGCGTAGACACCCTGCTGTCTTGTTTACTCAAAAAAGTGGAAAATGAGATAAAAACTCAACAGTTTTGGCTTTTAGAATTTGAAACTTAGCTCTTATTCATTTCAGAAAAATGATATCTGTTCTAGGGTAGAAAGATGATATTATTAGGTATTAGAGAACTTTTTGATCCGTGCGTAAGAAGTACATGGATCATGAAAGTATTTACTCTCGGATTCGAGGAAGAATAAGCAAGAACAACTCCTGTTTCACGAGCTTTAGATCAGCAGTTATGACAAAAGAAGAAGAAAACTGTTTTCTCACATGCAATTATTGAAGAAATAGGGTTCGACTTCAACCTAAGCTTGTGGAAAATACTACTACTAGATAACATGCAATCAAATAGGAGTATTTGCAATCATTGAAGTTTCCTCACATTCCATTTCCTACCTTTCCATGGAAGTTCAGAAGCTGATAGATTGGAAAACAATTGTTGTTCATGACTTGATAGGGACAAGTAATAACACTGATGGAGACAGATATAATATATGTAACAGTTGCCAAAACACATAGAGATTATAGCAAAATCTACCTAGGACAGTTGGACTAGGTTTGTACAAGTTTCCTATGATAATCAAGGGAGGGAAAAACTGTACAAATCTTGCATGAAACTTTAGTTTACCGCAAGAACAGTGTTGCAGAAGTTGCACCGGACATAGCAAAGATGCTCAGATTGTTGGACCAAATCCATGGTGGCTTTGTCCTCCAAATTCAGTGAAGATGAAGAGGAAGAATGAGAAGACATAGCTAGTATCAAGTTTGATGAAGAGGGTCTCTTTTTTTAAAGATGAAAGTGGAATCTAGGGTTTCAGGTCTAGAATAGCTGGATATATAGGGCTCAAGTATTACTATAGCTTTCAAAAAAATTTAGGGTTACTACATTACTGCTCATATTGTACCAACAATCTCAGAAGCTGACAAATTTAATGCATGGCTGGTGAATACTCTTCTAAGAGTTTCTACCTCTGTGATCTACGGGTAAAAAAAAAAAACCCCAAAAACCTGTAATCTACAATGGTAATACGTACGAAATGAAGACTTTGTTGTATTAGTTATTTTCATCATGCAAGCTAAGTTCAATTTTGGCGTTTGAAAAGTATCTATCTATCTTTGGATTATACGCAATTATGCACCTTCCAATGACTTACTTTTTCTAAAGTTTTCATTTTAAGTGGTATAGCAAAGCTTTCTCCCTTTTTTTTTTTTTGCTCCTATATATGATTTGTATGCCAATGATATATTGATGGATAAAAGAAAACACTTCTTATTATAGCTCATCAAATTTTCTTCTCTATCATAATCTCATGTCCTGCTAGCAGTTTAAACATTCAGAGAAAAGTCATCATTTGACCAAAAAGGTTCTTTCCTAACTTTGGCAGCATTTTCCACAAGTTGTCTAACGAGATTCAAAGAACGTACTAATTACTTGAAATTCCAGCATTATCATTTGCGAAATAGTCGGTGCCGACTGGTTCTAACTAAAATGATCAAACTTGTATTGCATGATTCCAAATTTCTACATGGGAGTGATGAAGTTGCTGGATGCACTTTAATTAATTTCCAAAGATTTGGCAACTCAAGTATCGTTTTGCATAATGTGCTTCTCTACTGTCAGATAAGTAAGCAATGATTGCTCAAAGGGGGAAAAAAGATACTATTATTTCTAGTGATATCTTACCCTTTTTTTGTTACAACAAAAAACCATGTCTTCAATCTTCTTGATGTGAATGACTCCGACCATGTTTAAAAAAAAAGGGAGATTGAGTCGCCAGACAATATTTTCGTTGGTTTTGGTGCCAAAGGCAAACAATACTACGAAAATTTATAGTAACAATTAAAGTTAGGTACTTTGTCTTGTAAGAAAACAATTTATTGAGTTTGTGTTCAGCTATAATATTGGTTTTCTTATATATACGAAAACAAGTTATTGAGTTTGTGTTTAGCTATAATATTGGTTTTCTTATATATTCTCGCTACTCGTGATTAAAATGTACAGGCGTAGGAAACTTTGGCTATTTCACATATTGAATAGAGAGAAACAATGGTACACTCACTAGTTGTCCAATTATGCAATGTAAACTAGGGTTTTGTACTTGAACTATTGTAATGGAACAAATCCATACAAAACAAAAAATAAGGGTCCTTCTTTACGTCATAGCATTGATTAAGATAAGGAGAATTTCAAAAAGCTCCCCTGAGGTTTCTGATAGTCTCACTTGTTACTCTTAAATTTTAAAAAATTTCACTTGACTCTCCTACTTTAAACTTTTTGTAACATTTGAAACCCATTTCAAAATATAATATTAAAAAATCATTTTAGAAGAAAGAGTACAATTTCATTTCAAATTTGCTCTTTTCTTGTGATTTCTTAATTATCATAACACACCAAATTTATCTCTCAATTTTTATAAATTGATTGATATAGTTCTTTTATAAAAATTTAAAAATTGATAACAAGATGAAAAAAACTCTTTAATAGTTTTTGTATTATTGGTTCGAACAAAAAATTTTAAATTACTCAAAATTATGAATGATTTACAATACTCTTAAAAATAATTTACAATACTTCACAACTACGAGAATACCTTTTTGTGCACCAGCTTAAAAATAATACAAATAAGTATATATATAATCTTGGGAAAAAATAAGTATATATATACAAATAAGTATATATATATATACACACAAATAAGTATATACCTTTTTAGCATACTGTATCATTTTACTTTTCAAGCCATCTATTTTGGAAAAAAAATTAGAAAATTCAAAAACATGTAAATGATTTATAAAACTTCTTAAATTAACTCAAAACACTTTACAATAAAGAAAATACTATCTTTGTAGCCTGCAAAAATTTCAAGTAAGCTTTTCAAATATTAAATCTTGGTATTTAAAAAAATACACTATATTTTGTCCAATCGGAATAAACCTTCATAGCTTTGTTTTTTTTTTCATTTGTTTATTAATATACTCACTATTTTGATAATAAAAAGTAAGACAATAAAAGGGCAAATTTGAAATGAGATTATATCTACTCTCTCAAAATGAAATTTTTAATATTATATTTTAAAATGAGTTATAAATAATAAAAAAAGGTTTAAAATAAGAGAGGCAAATGAGATTTTTCAAAATTTGAGGGTGCCAAGTTAAAACTGTTAGAAACCTCAGGGTAGATTTTTGAAATTATTCCTTAAGATAAAAACATTTTATGTTATAGCGTTTTTCTGTTTCCAAGAAAACGAACTGTTCTCTCACATAGGGGCATGACTTAATTTTGTCAGCAATAAAGTGTGTCGTTTGGCAATAGTCAAGGTTCTCAAATGCTACTAGTTCCAAGGTTTTCGAATAAATTAAGGAGCCAGTTTTATGACATTCAGCAATAAAAAGAAATGAAAAAAATGAAGTGCCATAACTCAAATTGATCCAGTCTGCACTCTGCAGTTTGCAGTCTGATGTTATACATGAGAAGACAATACCTAGAATTTGTAATAATTGTTCAGGTACATCTCTAAATTCGTCTAAGCATCCCTGCAGGTTCAAACATCTCTTTCCAATTAGCCATCGCATATCTTCTGATCTGATACAGAGTACTTTTATGCATGTAATTTTGCAACTTTTCCTGTTTTCCATAGATTTGAGTAAATATCAAGACCGAACCCAAATGATACGACTGTGGATGAGTTCATTCCTAATCAATTGCTTGATAAGAAAACATTAAAATTAATACGCCACCTGAAAACTACATTCTAGCCTACATTTGCATGCATGCCTTCATCCCTTAACAGAATTTATATATATATATATATATATATATATATAGATGATATCTGAATTGAAAAGCAACTACTGGGTAGATGCCTTGACAACATACAAATCTGGAAGGTACAGATATCTTCAGAATGTTGATGAACGTAAAGCAAAAGTATACAGCAACAAAGAATCAAAGCTTGAAGCTTCCTGTCATCTACTGCTTCCACTACACTTAAAAATTTACGGGTGGGATGTAAAAGAAAGAAAACTGAAAAAGACAAGAACCTGAAATCACATGTCACAGTCACAGACTGAAATTTAAGGAGGGGAGAAAGCCAGTAAGGTAGGGTTTGTTTTCTGTCTTTAGCAGATGATGGGACTATTCCTCTAGATTGCTAAACATGGAAACTAGCTATTTTTGCTTTTGATTTCCACAACTTTCTTTGCTGGTATAAACGACTTTCCCTAGGTTCTTTTTTTTTTTTTCCATACGTGCCAGACCAGTCATTAGTTTGTTACTTGTTTTCACCTTACAAATATTAGCGTTTTACAATTGAGTTTTTAATGAGATTGTCCAATTATTGTATATCATACATGATCTGATGCAGTCAGAATTACTTTGTCGTACATGTAAACTTTGTTTATATACACCAATTCGATGTAAGAATATAATAGTTACATCTATTATTATACATAATTTAAAAAAAAAAATACGACAACCGCAGCTATTATATTGCAAAACCAATTATACATGTTCTAAACTCGTTCATTTCCGAGGAGACATAGGGGGTGAAGGCTTCATCCTTAGATATGAGCATGGTGACATCTTAGCAGCTGGGGCTATTGGAGTAGGCGCTGACTCAATATTAATCCACAAGTTGGAAGCCATCAACGAAGCACCGGTGTTTGCTAAACTCAAAGGATGGGAACGTATTGAGGTTCGCACTAATTCAAAGCTTGCTGCAGATATTTTAAATAGTAAAATTGACTGTCCTTGGAAGATTCTAGTTGCATGTTCTGATATAAAGGATTTAATCTCATATTTCAAGGAGTTGACTATTTTTTTTGTATATCGCCAATGTAATCAAGCTGCTGACTTTATGGCTAGTTATCTCAATAGGTTGGATAAAGTTATTTTTGAGTCAAATTTCCCCCCTGATCTTCTTAGAATTGTTGAGGAAGATAAGAGGGGAAAATTGACGGTTAGGGTGTAAATTCTTATTTTGTTATATAAAGCTCGCCAATTTTTCAAAAAAAAAAAAAACTCGTTCATTTCGTTTATATTTATTGGAGGGTGGCTAGCTAGGTCGATATATTCATAGCCATGGCCACGAGATTCCCATTTTGTACCTCGAAGTTTGCTATGTCAACAAGCAATAAACCGCGTACACATTCACAGGCGAGAGTGACTTTGATTATATACGGATTTGGACATAATCATTTGATCTAAGCTATCCCCTCTTTCATATCCATATGTAGAAACTTTGATTGGACGCGTCTCCCCTGCCCCTATCTCTCAGATACTTTGAAGTTGTATAGATGCAATGTCTGGTAATGAATTGATTGTTGAGCGTTTCATTTGTTCCTTTCTTCCTATTGCATTCGTACGTGGTTCTAATATATCCATAAACTAGTTATTCACACGTGCATTTGCACGGGTACCTTTTTACAATCTCGAATTTTTATTTTTTTTGAACAAAAATTGTTATAAAAGGACTAAAAATGCTATTTTATAAAATTTAACATGCTAATTATAAGACAAACATTGAAATTAAATAGACTAAAAATAACGAATTTATAACAACTTAATAATTAGTTTTTTCTTTCTTTCTTGCTATTAGATTTCGGGGTCAAAACTTATGTCTCGCAGTTATGGGTAGGAAAGGTGTGGAGAAGGGTAGGAGGATATTTTTTTTAAAAAAAACTTAATAATTAGTATCAATTGAATCTTATCCCGTAATATAGTTATGTTTATTCTACTTAATGGTGGCAAGACAATTCATGAGCAAAGAAGATATGTTAGGAAATAAGTGTAACTAAATATTTGATTCTTCCACTACTAAAACGAACTTTAGAAAGCAAACTAATAGATGATGAGCTTATTATTTTCTCAAATTATTAAAAACTAATAAAAGACAAAGAATTTCGAAGAACTTTTACAACCTTGTATTTACATGATACTACTTTGGCCTAAATCAAATTTGAATGGAAAAAGCATAAAAATTAATAGAAAATTTTAGGAAAGAGTAACTATTAATACAATCTTAGTAATAGCAATAGATAATCAAACCAATAATAGGAATAGAGAATGTGATCGAAAATTATTAGAAAAGGAAAGGCATGAGTTGATTGACAAAAAAAGTACAATTAATACAAATTTATATATGGTAGGTCCTGTATAGATTTGTTAAAATTAACTATAAATAAAAAACCATAAAAGGGCTGTAAATCAATTGTTACAAAAAAAGAACAAAATTTTAAAAAAAATACAAAATTTCTTACAATATAATTTGCCACATGGCGAGAAGATAGATCGTCTATTTAGTAGAAGATTAGAATACCCAACTAAGTAACCTACCAAAATCGGAATTGATCATCATTTTATATTATGTGTGTGTGTGTGTGATGTTATGCCTTATTTGAATTGCTATTTTTCTACAAAAAATATTTTTAGATTTTTTAGAAATATTCTCTCAACTTAATTCTGAACAACCTTTTCAACTCAAGTATATTCAAGAAAATACTACACTGTTATTTTTCTGTAAAAATTTTCACAAAAATCTCCAATATACGATCCAATACGGGCTCTTTAGTTGCAGTGTGTTTAATCTATTGTTGCAGCTGGCGGAAGGTAACAATTGAAAATAGAAATCAAATGAAAGCTTGATGTTGTTTGCTTGATATGGTTAACAAAGAATCAATGATTTGCGAAGTTGTGTGTAAAATTATCCGGGCTAGTTCTTTGAACAAAACAATGAAAAGAGGAATTAGTCTAGTGTAACACCTAAAATTGGGATATGATGGAATATCCAATAGCTTATTTCCTTTGTTTATGAACGTCAAGAAGTATATAGAGGCGCATGCTTTAAAATATAAGTGCTTGCTTATTCACGGAAAAACAGAAAAGATCATCTTCTAGTAGCTTTTCATACAACAAAGGAAAAACCCAGGCTTTGAGAGATCTTTAATGGTACATTCGTTTCAAAGGAATTAAAAACTAATGACATTCAGTTTGAATTATCAGGATTTTCCAATTGAACTTGTTAAAGTTCCTTATGTTTTGGCTATAACGTCCACTTTTCTTATTATCTCACACTTAATAAATCAGGATGCCATTAAAAAAGATTTAAAAGAGAAAATCAGGATCCCATTAAAAAATTTTAAAGAAGGATCTCTTTAAAAAAAAAATTTAAACAAAAAAACATATTTATGTTAAATAAATTAAATATTGAGACCCCTATCACCAAGTCGTTGTAGTATAGTGGTGAGTATCCCCGCCTGTCACGCGGGAGACCCGGGTTCGATCCCCGGCAACGGCGTCTTCCCTCTTTTGTTAGTTTCATATTTATAACATCTTTTTCCTATTTGTTTTTCTTTCAAAACAAATAAAATACAATCGGACCCACTAAAATTCCCGTCCGTGCATATTTATATCTCGTGAATTTTCCTTCCCGCCATCTTCATTTTTAGCTGCGTCTCTTCCCCCGGTCTCCCACCCTTCCTCTTTCTATCTCTCACAGTACACACACTGAGTACAGTGAAGTAGAAGTAGAATAGAATAGACGACGATCAATTACGCCGTCAACAATGTCGGAAGCCGGAGAGGAGAAATCGGACGGTCTGGAGATCATATCAATCGGCAAGCTTTATAGTGGTTCTTGGGAAAAGAAATACTGGAGCTGCTCTAGGGTTCGATATTCCATTTTTTACTACTATATATTTCCGCTCGACGTTTTTCAGTTTGATATTATGCTCAGCTGGTTTTCTGCGTGTTGCGATATGCTTGATCTATAGTTAGAATTGATGTGAATTTTCTTTTTTGGTTGTTAATTTTGAAAATTGATGATATAGATTGGTCGAAAGTGGATGACCTTGCATAATTACGGTATAATTGAAGTCATTAGCAACTCGAGTTGTTTGTTTAGACTATTTGTTTAGTTTTCATGTAATGTAATTGAATTATGGGACACGAAAACATATATTTTATTTTTCTTTTCTTTCCTTTTACTGAACATAAGAACAGATTATGCAAAGGATTGTCATTTGAGCCTGGGTTAACTATGAGAATGCTACAATTTAGTCAAATTACGCCTTTTATGTATGAGAATTATGGTGATGAAATCGGAAAAATATACCGTTTTAGAGAATGGACACATGTAATGGAAGCGATGTAGAAAAGAAGCTGAGAGTTCAGAAAGTTCAGGTTACAATTGTGCATTTCATATAGTCACCACGGGTGTTTAATTAAGTATTATGAATGATAATTGGATGGTCTTGTTGAACCTGGGATTTTCGCGTCTTGTTTTCTTGCATTTTTTTGGTCAGGAGATATGTTTGGCTGCTATTTGTGTTTGTCAAAGGTTTGACCTACTTATAAAGTAGGAACTTTTTCGGATTAATTTTGGATGATTCACATGAATTTTGTTTGTCAAAATTTTTAGAAGGATAAAAGGAGATGAATACAGCTAAAACCACAATGTATTATCAGTGACTAACAGAACTTCTCATAAACCACACCTACATACTAAAAATTGCTGAGTGTAGAATATAGGAATAGAAAAAGAGAGAAGGGGAGCAAGTCAGATTTACTAGTGATGAGTAGGTTCGTATGGACGCTGTAAGATATTAACAATGAAACAATTGTACGAAGGAATACAAAAAGAGATGGGAAAGATTAACCTGCCAAAAGTATACTTCAGCTTGGGAAACAGCACAATCAGCATAACTTGTCTTCTTTACAGGGTAAAGATCGTTATCCTTATCCAGTTGGATTTAAAGCTGTTCGGACACAAAATGGGATCAAATACAGGATGGAAATTTGTGAAGGTGTCAAAGGGCCGCTATTTAAGGTGTGTTGATTTGCTAAACACTGCTGATCTAAGACTACATTTCCCAGTCCATTCTGTGAAAGTTATTGTCATAACTACAATGGAACCACCCTTTGTTTGCAGATTGGTTCTACTGATGGACTGTCATGCTCCGGTCAAACTCCAGTTATTGCATGGGAGAGTTTTCAGAAAAAAAGCAGCTCTCGTGTAAAGTTTTTGCATGGGAAGAGATTCTCATGCAAGATTGATGGCATGGAGGTGCTGTGTTTTTGTCTATCTTGTCCTATTTTTGCATTTACATTGCTTCACATGTACAATGTAGCATGTTGTTGGAATTAATCCTGTTGCAGTCTTGAGTATTATGAGCTTTTTAGTATCTCTTACACTTCCTGCAGAGTATTGTAGTAGTAGTACTTTACCAAGATCTAAGCTCATTCCTGATTTGGTGCCATTTTTCACTGTATAATTGGCAGTTTTTTGGGTTCAAGAATGCATCCGTCCAAAGGTTACTGAGGGAATTAATGGCAAATGCTGGAGGCACTGTAGAACAAAATTTGCTTCCGTCTGAATTTTGCTCTGAGGCTTCTGAGACGAGAATTCCAATTCAGCTAACTCATTTCAGTTTGGATCATGATATGCTATTGGCAAAACCACAGGTCACGGGGAAGAGAAGCAGGAAAGAGAAAATGATCAATGCTACATCGCAGAGTGTGACAGATCTTAAAAGAGTTCGACCTCAAAATGGGGAACATGATGTTGTTGCTTCAAGTAATGGGCTGACGGGTCAAGAGGATTGTAGTGACAGGCTTCACTTGATAATTCCTACTTTGAAAGAACATCATCTGAGCAAGAGTGCAAGAGATTTCCAGAGATCAGCAAACTTGGACCCCGTGATTGAGGAAGAACTTGTAGCTTCAGCACAAGATCATCGGCTGTTGAATTCTTTTGATTTATCTGATGATCTGAAAGTTGATGGTCACATTCCACTTGAACAAAGCAAGCCTATTAGCTCTGGAATTTCTACAACCATTGGAGAAGAGGGCAACTTGCCTGAAGAGAAAGAACGTGTAAGCAGATCCAGCTTATGTTACTAAAGACCATCTTCATGCAATTGAAATTTTAGTTGCACCAT
Organism: Coffea humblotiana; assembly: GCA_023065735.1. Classification (NCBI taxonomy): domain Eukaryota; kingdom Viridiplantae; phylum Streptophyta; class Magnoliopsida; order Gentianales; family Rubiaceae; genus Coffea; species Coffea humblotiana. Next base: position 4,200,972 of record CM041218.1, on the reverse strand, counting down.
GGTCTTGAAGTTGTTGGTTTTTATTCACTTCATGTGGCTTTGTACCTGTTAGATTAAAAACATCATTAAAATACAAATCATTTCAAGTTTTGCTATTCCATAACTTTTTGTGAACTCAGATGTCCTGGAATTGGTTTGTCAATCAGCTTACCTGGTGATATCCTTACAATGTCCCAGATTGACAGATCAAAAGTTTCAGCTGGACTCCAGTTTAATTGCTCCATAGGAGAAGATGAAGAAAGGGAGAGAATATGTCCTAAAACAATCCATGATGCTGAACTTTGTGTGCCTAATACTTTAGATCACCCGCCAGGTACCATTAACTAATTATCCATTGTTACTAACAAGAATTTGATTGCTGAGACATCATTCAATATCTGCCACTTATTTGTAGATGGTTATGGTTGTTTCCTCAGATGATTTGTCTAATTCTTTTGCCCATCAAGTTGAAAAAGAAGTACTGACAAAATATTCCCCCAAGTTGGACAATGCAATTGCCACTGACAAGGCCATTCTTGATGATTTAGCAACAGAGTCTGAGTCACTTCGAGAAGATGAGATTGGCACATCTAACTCAAATGCCAGTTCTGAGAAAGGTGATTTAGATTCAGTTGGTCAGGATATTGCCAAATCAATGATGACAGTCCTGCTTCCTCAAGCCCTTCCTCTGCTCAAGACATTTTCAAGAAAGAAAAAGAAGAATCTTAAGCCTTCAGAAATGTCTGCCATTGTAACCACGTCTGAAAATGAAAAGGTTGATAGAATAGCAATTCCTGGTAAAGCATCGATGTATAACTCCCTTGAATGTTACAGTTTAGCTGATCTAGTGTTGCTAGTTATGCCTCAGTTGTCCTTGTACCTTTGCTACTCTATGTAAAGGTGCTGTAACAACATTTTCTTCTACTGTGACCCCTTTTTTCTTGTTTTTTCTCTATGTCAAACTTGCAGTCAGAGAGCTTCCAGAAACTGCAGAATTGGACCAGAACAAGGAGGACCAAATTTCTTCTAGGAATCTAGAATATGATGGTCGTATAAAATCTGTTGTTCCTGATAGCTTTGATGAAAGTGGTAGTGGAGATCTTCTGATAGATAATCTGCGCCTTCTTGAGACTGCAGATAGGAAAACAAGTCCTCACTGCAACAGAGAATTGGCTTCGAATCATGGGATTGATATCTGCAATGACTCAACATCTAAAGCTTCTTTAGGATCCACATTTCCCAGTAAAAATGATGCCTTCACAAGCTTCAGTGAGAAGTCTTTGTGTATTCAAAAACAGACTATGAAGGACGACACCAAGACTTGTCCTGATTATAGTGAAGGTACCAATAAAAGATTGCCTGCAGAGAATCTCCTTTATTATCACTGTTTATGGTACACTTGTTTCAACATACACAAGTGAAATATGACACTAATTTAGTGCATCCAAAGAAAAATGTTCACATTCACTAAAGAAATCAATATCACGAGCAAGGCAGCTTGTCCTTAACTGAGACTTCATTTGAGCTGCTGAATCAAAAGTGTACCCTATTTCTTTGTTAAAATTGGATGTAAACGATGCTAGTGGTGTTTATGATGTAGAACAATGTCTGAGTGTAATAATGGTCTCCTGCCTAAAAGTTCTTGCAGTTGACACCCAAAGCCCTAAAATGTTGATCATTGGTACTGGAACTAGGGTTGAGAAAGAAGAACCTAGATCTATGACTGTTAAAAGGCTTTGTAAGTGCTGATGGAGAACCTTTTACGATGACTTATCCGACAAGAAATCCTTGTTTCTGACTTCAGATGATATTTTTGTGTTTCAGACATTCTTGATTTAACTACGTCATTTTTAGACCAAGAACTTGCTGATCTTGATATTCCCACATCGAATTCGCTGATCCAGAGGGTGAATTCTGATAATGTGGCACAAAAGCATGAAGCCAAAGATTGTTCCAAAATGAATAATAATGCAACTTCCCTCCTTAATGCCAAGCTGGAAGAGGTTCTCAAGCTTGTTGGCTGCTATATCCACCCCATGCCAGTTTTATCTGTGCTATTGAGAATGGTAGGGAAGGAAATCTATATATGTGTGCTTTGTGGCTCCGTTGCACAAGAGGACAAGATTCTCTTTATCTACAGTTCTCCAGTTACTGGAGAAAAGACAGGATCCCCTTCTTTTGTTGGTCATGCATCAGTTATCTTGGATGATGCCTTTGGGAGAAATGTAAGATAAACTTTCCTATAACTCTTTCCTTCTTTTACTGCAGTAGTGCTGGAGTTGCTAGCTGTACATTATAGACATGCTTTCTTTCAGCAGATTGCTGTGGATAATTCTGGTTTACAATTCACTCCAGATGGACAATCTCTTGTTTTACTGAATAGCATAAAAGTGCCCTACTGCAGGTTTCTACTTTATTTTTCCTGCATATATACTTACCCATGGTTTATGAAATTCTTATAGTTCTAAAATGTAGATTTTATGTGCTCTCAGGGAGGGTAACGTTCGTTGTCCTTGCCAGTTATGTACTTCAGATTGTTTTGAAAAGAATGCAGTAAAAATTGTGCATGTAAGAGTTGGCTATGTCTCAGTGATCAACAAACTTAAAACTGCTCAAACTGTATGCTGTATACTAGTTTGTGAGCCTAATCATCTTGTTGCTGCTGAAGAGAGTGGGAAGCTCTGCCTTTGGGTCATGGACTCAACATGGAGGTAAATTCTTCGAAAGGGTTACTTTTCCTTTCTTCTTCTTGTCTATGTGTTCCTTATTCATTGAGGCATCATGGATATTTAAACATTGATATTCTCCTCGATTGACGTCGTAGTGTATTAATGGGCAAAAACATCTTCTTCCTTATACTGCATGGTTAAAAGATTACTGATGAAGTGCTGCATTTTGTGGTTTTATTCCTTTATTGGATTGTCTATGGATTAGGTAGAACTGAATACTGTGTGCTAGCAAGTTGATGGCATAGTTTCAATGGTGGCCAAGTGAATAAAGTGCTTCAACTCCATAATAGTTGAACTTCACACAAGATTAATTATTTGGTGAATGAGAAGTTTCTGGTTAATGAATATTAGTAATTGCCAAAATGTTCCGACAATCATAAGTGGTATTGTAACTTTCTTTTCTACATTACTTGTTCAGTGGCTCACATCTTACAGCTGTCAAGGTTTTGTGTTTCTACTCTAATATTGTTTGGGATAATTGCATGCTCCAGCAGCGTCTGAAGCATCACTAAATCTGGTTCTTTATTTGCAGTTCACAGTTGGAAGAATGTCATTTACCTGTAGCAGATAACTGGCCGCCTTCTCCTGTTGAACTGAAGAAACTTCCAAAATCTGCTTCTTTAATTATTGGTCATAACGGATTTGGCGAGTTTAGCTTATGGTATGCTAGCTTTGATCACAAATGCAATCAAATGTGCCTACTTTTACATGTTTTTATAGTAATCTGTTACCATGCATATTTGTCCTTGGTCTCTAAAATGACAAGCCATGCTAAGAGAGTTCTATGTTGGATGAACTTCTCATTCTGTTTCACCAAACAATTCATGGAACTGCAAAAACTTTATCATCTAGGTTAGTTCTGGTGACCATTGTGAAGTTTACTGGTTCTATCTCAATGTCCCTTTTATATTTTGGTTGATGCAATAAACATGGTAATTAACCAGCTCTATGTTGTCATTGATTTAATTTTACCTATTGAATGGTAAATAATATTGCAAAACAAAATTTTTGGTTCTTGTTTGATCCAGTTCTGTGTCATTACTAAATGTGTTCAGAATAAAGTTGGCTAGGCTGCTGAATGCTAAAACAAGCCTAAAAGATATAGCCACATTGATAAGAATGTACATAGTTTCTCCTTATTGATACTCTAATTAGAGTTCCACTTTTGCAGGGATATTAAAAAACGGATTCTCGTATCGAAGTTTTCTGGTCCGAGCACTACAATCTCTAAATGCATTCCAATTAGCTTCTTTCAGTGGCAAAGAAAAGGCAATGTTCCCCCTTACTACAACCAGGAAGAGCTTATCAACGAGGTTCTAAATGCAACAGAAATGTGGTTCTCTGGAGAAGATAGGGAACTTGTCCAACCAATAGAGGCTGAAGATCTGGCCATCTGGCTTCTTATCTCAACTGTGTCGTATCTTGACTTCCAACCTAGCTATAAATCAGGTGATTGGCAGATGGACTCAGTTGGATCTTGGAAGCTTGCTCTCCTGGTTAAAAACACAGTGGTGATGGGAAGTGCATTGGATCTTAGGTACTACCCAAATTTGATGAATACTATTAGAGAGACATATTATAGTACTATTCTGTGTTAGTGCTACTTGTTTGCTTTGCAAATAGTGGATAAAGGATTTAAAGTTCCCCATTTCTTATGGTGTTGACTTTCCTGTAGGATCAAAATACTTGTAGCACATTACACTGAGTTCCTCAGATTTTAAAGAATATCCATTCTGGAATGCCTAATGAAGGAATCAATTTCAGACTCAATATATGCCTCATGCCAACCTTTTTCTGGTATTTGGTGGAAACTGCAATTTAATAGTCGACTTCTTGACCTAAAGTTCACATGTTTCCTTAATTATAACAGCCTTGCAGTTTGATCAAAGACTGCAATGGTTTATTTGATGAAGCCATGAAAGTGTTTTTAAGTTGGATTATGTTCAGGATAGAATTGTCATTTTCTTAGTTTGGGCTCCACTATTTGACCGGCCAAAGGGCAAGCAAACTTACTGAGGGTGAAAGGTACAAGATAGTGTCCGTAATAAGCAGCTCTGCAGAGTTGACGTTTGAACTTTCGAAAGTGCAACATGCAAACCAGAAGCTTGATTCGTGCCGTCATACTAGTAATGATGCATCCATGTGAGCTCCAGGATATATGAACTTGGACTTCTAATCCTTCTTCTGATCCACATTGTGCTTTATTTTTGAGCAGTTCATATTTTGTTTGCTTTTGCTTTAGAGGTTAAATAACAGAAGTCCTTCCTGCAGGGGTGTTGCAGCTGGTGCATCACTTGGTCATGGAATTATTGGTAGATCTGATGGGCTAGTTTACATGTGGGAACTTTCTACTGGAATTAAAGTTGGTAATCTACATCAGTTCAAAGGTAATCTCACATTGTGAGTAACAAATATTTCTCAAAATTGGCAGACTTTTTGTCCAATGCCTGCCATCTTTTCTTGCTATCCGTTTCAACTCTTGTTTTTATGTGTTTGTTTGACAAAGAACTTTGCTAATTCTTCATTTAGGTTACTATTCCCAGTTTGATTATGCACTAAATGTTCTAAATTCTTCATTTAGGTAGCGGAGTGTCATGTATAGCAACTGATATGTCAAAACCTGGAGCTTTGGCTGTTGCAAGCGATGGAGGTGAATTGCTAGTATATGTGTACCTGTGAAGGGCTTCTGCCGATCGGCGGATGCAGCTGTAAAATGAAGAGCCAGTCATTAACCTTTCCTGCTCCAGATTTAATCTTTTATCATCTTAGAAACAAAATCAACAGAAATTATGATGTCTGAAGCCTGAACTCAGTCTAGAAGTATACATGAAATAAGTGTAACAAATTTGGAAGTTCAGACTTTTTCTTCTTATCCTCCAATGTCCCACCATGTTTCCCATTGATGATTTGCCCTTTCTTTTGTTCTTGTTTCTTGTTATATTACGGACAGGTTATTCACAGAGTCACGATGAAGGTAAGTCAGACCAAGTTGTAGCTTTTTCACGGAAAAAGACCAGATCGTATGATTTATGATCTAGCAATAAAATCTGGTGGCATTTAGCAACTGTTTACGGAAAGGTGAGTCGAGCAGACTTGAAAAGCAACTTGTTAAGGTTTATAGTCCACTTTAACAAATTAATAGTATAGAAAAGAATCGCCAGGTTTGACACAATTGGAATTAAACAAACTCCTTTTTTTTTATTTGGAAGAGCAAATTAGATCAAATATTTTCATGAGCGAAAGAATGAACATGATCGAAGAAGCTGTTATAAATGTCGCTTCAAAATGCAAATCGTTTTCCTAATCAACCGAATTCACTGCAGCCTAGACTGACCATCCTATGGAAAGAAAACAAAGGCCGGTTGGTTAACGTAATAAATAACCTCTGAAACCTTAATTTGAATATTACTACTAATAAATAATCAGGTTAAACAATGAATTACGGAAAGAAAGCGACGGCTATAAATAAAGTATACCATTCCGCAATGTTGAATACAATCTCAACGAAATTGAAACTCCAAACTATCAAAGGAGGGAAAGGAACTAAATGGGGGCCAACTCATCGTTAAAAGTCAACAAAAAGAGAGAAGGCCACAAAAATATTAAAGTAACTAGTAGGTTGGCTAAATGGAAATTATTTAGCTTTGCCATTGGATGTCTTGGCTGGAGCTTCGCCTGAAGGGTTGAGCTCATCCCAGGCTTCAATCCATGTCACCATGGCATCTGCTAACTTGGTGAAGTAGGGGTCGACATTGGCAAGCTTAGCCTTGACCTGCTTGGCAAGTTCAGTGTAGCACTGCTGGACAGTCGTGCATTCCTTAGGGAGGGAGACAGCCTGGAAAAAGGGGATGATCTCTTCCTGCCAGTAGATACCCTTGTACTCTTTCTTCAGATTAACAAAAGGATTGCTTGCCTTGCTGTGCCATATATAGGGCAGACCAGTCTTGATCCCCAGACCCAGATGGTCACATATAACCTGCAATTTGACAATGCAATATTACAGTCATGCTTTTATTAACAATGTCGAAGATATTTTCACTAGCAATCAGAAGGCAATTACATAAAAACAAAAAAAAAATTGTCCAAACATTATGACTTAAGGGTGCAGATTTATTGAAGTTACTGTGTCCAAGAAAAAGCAAAAACTAGGATAACGAGAGATATCTATCAGAATACAGTTCATTCTATTCTCCCCGCTTAATATTGTAGTGCACATTAAGTTTCGTGGTGGTTTAAGATGTCCAAAAGGAAACAACATGGTTAAAATGTGCCCAGGAAGTATATACCCAGATGCATGCCAGTCCAAGCTATAGGACTCAGAAAGCAAGTGGTTAAACAAAGAAGATGATGCTTCCTCTGAGCATTAAAGGTGTCATTGGATAATAATTTAGTTCTAATCCCTAATTGTAGCAACAGAATGTGTGACATCTGATCAAAACTGAACGAAACATCTCCTGACCAGCTTTCCAAAATTGTATAAGCTCTTGATATCAAAATGTCAACTCAGATGGCGTGTTATAATAGAAGAAAAAAAAAATGATCCTCAAAATAAATTAAGGTACAGGGCACTTTTGTACCTTAGTACACCAGCCAGCCCACATATCATCGTAGCGACCAATGGGTTGGCCATCACCCATGAGCCCAAAGTACATTGCAGGTCCAATCAGCTCACGATTGAATGCCAAATTCATACCACACATGGGGAATAAAGTACCCTTCGGAATTGTCATGACTGCATCCACATATCTGCAAAGGTGAACGCGCATTAGGCGTGAAACAAGAAGTTTGGATGCAAGCTTTTCATGAGCCACATAAATGATTCACATACCTGGTATTCCTCTCACGTGGCTTAACAAGCTGTGTGGGTGCATCATAATCAGGAATATTAAGCCAAAGGCCATGAGAAACAGCTGTTGGAACACCCTCACGAAGACTGAAAGGGTAGCCACGCACAAAGTCTGTGCCATCTCTGTATGGATCATAAAGAGTATTGAAAAAATATGGAGTAGCAGGACTCAAAATATTTTTTATGTGCTGCTCAAGGGCATTGATATCCTTGCCAGATGGGTCTTTAGCAACCTGTTCATTGTGATGGAAGAAGGTTTTAGAAAATTACAATGATCGGGCATGCTTCAACAACTGTAAATGCTGAAAAGGTAAATGATCGGCCAACACAACTTGAAACTATGCATTTCACTTTCAAGATATCATATCCGAAACAATGATGACATTGTGTAACATTCTCCATTCAAAAAACAGGAAAACAACAGCAAAAAGCAAAACTCGAATTAATAGATGCAACTGACAAGAACTTCAAAAATTAAACATGGTAGGAAGGAAAACTGACAAACTGCTATTCTCATAATATGACATTTTGCATTCCAACTTGAAAGGAGCCTTTTTAAAAGGACTATGACAAGGCCATTGAAAAGGAGTTTCATCATTGCATAATGGGACCATATGATAGCAAATCACAGATTAGATCTCTGTGCCTTTGTTATTCGCTCACCCAACCGTCAAAAGCTGCTCAAAATAATTATCTGGTGGTTATACTCTTCTTTAGGAATCTAAGTAGCAAAATTACAATTAGAAAATATCCAAGTCCTTTATTAGATCTGGCGGACAAAATATCCATATAGCAGATCCATAAAAAACTGTTCCGTTTTTAGCAATAAATGTCGGCAAAAACCATTCTCCCGCAGGAAGATAGCATCAAGCAGATCGATCGCAAATTTATATTTGTAATCAGGAAACAACAGAATCTCTGAAGTTCTTTCTAACTTGCAGGGAGAAGCAACATTTTCAATTGCAGGATCCTTTCGTACACAAGTCACGCGGATCAGCGAAGATGACACAGAAAATAAAACACCACGGACACACACCGAAACTTACGTTTTAATTTTCCTAAAAATTGACTTGCAAGCACGGAAAATTCAAATTTGCAACAAAAACAACACGAAAACCTATCAATGAGCAAGATCATAGCAAATTTGTCATAAAAATTCAAACTTGAATTTTGTTGACAAACCAATCTGAATATACAGCATACAAAATCTCAATTGTCCACGATCCAAAAACAAAAAATTAAATTAAAAAAAGTATAGAAAAAGGCTATTCCACCCATCTAAATCCTGAAAATTCAGCGGGATTTTAAATCAAAAAAGAAAAAAAATTGACGCCTCAAAACAAATCAAGCTCCGATCTTTACACCGCAACAACAAAAGGGCACTTGTAAAAATCATCAAAAATACAGAAAAAAGGTACAAAAAGAAAATTGACTTACGAAGCAATCATCATCAATTGTATAGATGTACTTCTTCTTAGACACCATGTACCCAAAGCACCTACAAGCAGAGTCCTTAAAGGAGATGCAAGAGGCCTTAGGACCCAGAATTCTGTTGATATCATTCCTATTATAGAGCTCATAATCAAAGCCTTCTGGGACCTTGATGGTTTTTGAAGGGTCTCCATCTTGAACAATGATGAGATGGTATGGCTGAAAAAATGGCCTCCACATCTCCAAGAAATCCAAATTCCGGATTGTTGGGATGACAATATCAAGCTCATCTTTCAGCACTGGTGTTGGGCTGACTCCTGCCATTGTTGGTAGCTCTAAACTCTATCGACGCTGGGGGAAAGAATAGAATTAGAACTTCGAACTTGAAGGCAGGGATTTTGGAGCGTTTCAGGTCTCGGTGAGAAAAATAAGGGTCTTGGCCTCTTTTATAGACTGTTAATAAAACGTTAGGGAAAAAATTGATTGATTTATGACCAGAATGGGAATAGGAATAGTAGTAGTCCTTGGTCAGAATTAGTTTGTGTCGCGTCTTGATTGGGTGTTTCAAGGAGGTGTTGGGAAGAAACGGTCAGTACTAGTTCTTTTATTTTTTATTTTTAAAAGCTGAATAGAGAAATTATTTGTCGAAAAAGTTTTGTCGAAAAACATTAATGGATGTGTTTGGATTGCAATTTTCGAAAGAAAAATTGCTACTTTTTTCATAGATACATTGTCCAATCATTTTTTTATCTCAAATATATCAAGTCGTTATAATAATTTTTCTACAAAAAATTCAGAAAAATGTAATCCAAATAAAGTTTAAGGTTGTCATGTATCATTTTCTTTTTCGAATAGGAATTCAGAAAAACTTATTTTTATTTTTGGTGTGTATTTTTCTTGATTGGCAAATAATTACAGCGTAAAAAGCGAAGTCCAAAGCCCCATTGGTTGTAGGGTCAGGTATTACTATATAGTAATTGTTTTAGATTTCCTTAGCAAATTACTGTTATTAGTCATTTGCTGGTAAGGGTCATATCCGCTAATTTCGGCGCATCTCTAAGTACGTGTAAGTTTCAGTCGGTGGTATACAATAATAAATACTATTAAATAGTAAGTTACCATCTGTTTTGACAAAGCATTTTACTATTAATCCAAACATTATATATGCTTCTAGAATTCTTTTGTGATGCAACATGTTATTTCCGGTATCCGTGTCCACTGTAAATTTCTTTGGGTGGTCCAATTTTTAAGAGCTTAGTCATTTATAGACAATTTAATTTGTTATGACATCTAGGAATTAATTAGTAATTAAGTTGAACATTTTTCTGGGCTTAATTTCTCAAAATTCAAATGTAGGCAGGCATTAGTTCTGGCCAGACTAGCTAACATGGGGCAAATAGTATAACAAAAGTGTACCACCAAAATAAATAAATAAATAAATAAAGAGTACAGCCTACACTTTTAAGTGCTTCACTTTAAGTGCTTTATAAATGCTTAGCACCCATAACTTTAATCTTTTGAATATCATATCATATGTATCACAACAGCCCAAGTGGGGTGAGTGTGAACTTAGTAAGGACAATTAGAAGAAGTCTATGTTAGCTGTAATTCCACCTGTTGTTCATTGCACAACACAACAATGATGATGTACAGTTCCAACTGCTGTATTCAAAAGTTGATTGACCAAGTATATAAACTTTTGGTCATGGGCTGATGATTATAATGGAGAAAGGTGATTTTTTACTTTACTCGTTTTGTTAGGCAAAGAGTTGAACTAAAATACAAATACTTAGGTCTTCTTGCAATTGCATATTTCAACACTAGAATGAATGGACTAACAACAACGCGGTTTGACAGCAAATTTCCGTTCCACGAATAATAGACTGAATGGTAGTGACTAAAATGAGGCTTGCACGAAGGCTCTCCAAACTTGTATGTTCATTGCTTCGCAGCTAATCTACACGTACGTATGACCCTTAATCTTTACAATAAACCCTTCAACTATTATTCCCATGCAATCACATCACATGCAATAATGTGCACCGACAGGCTTTACCCTATTGCTTCTAATCCTGCAATGGAAAAATAAACTAGAAAGGACAGATGCTAAGTCACTAGAAATTATTTATATTACTTCTGCGCCAGAACCAATGGTTAGATCCGAATTAAGTTGCATGCACTCCAAACGAGTATATATATATATATATATATATGGCTTCTTTCATTGCATCCCTTCGTAAACTTCGAAATTTTAAACACTTCATATGCAAGACATTAAAGACCATATGTGGAAGGAAGGTCTAAAGGAACTATTTGATAGGTCAAGTTCTCTCGATCTATTCTTTTCTAGAATGTTAAAACTTGTATTTGTTTACTACAAGATTTTTGTACCTTGAGACAATAATATACTTTTCATTAAAAGTTCACGTTTTATGGCAATGCTTATTTACTCTTCATGTTTATTTTTTTCCACTATTCTTGTTTGCTTTGGAGAAGATCTATTCCCAATTAAGTCGCACAAAGGTTATGAAGATTGAAGTCTAAGTTAAAATATACGTAATGTAAAATGAAAATTTTGGAACTAACACCAGATTGAATATTTTCTCACTCTTTTTACAACATTATGCAAAAGACTAGATACTTTACATTGATTTGGGTTTTGCCTCACTATCTATTCTACCTATAAAGTATTTTTCTAAAAAAAAAATTAAGCTTGAACCAATGTGAATTCTCACAGATTTAATAATTTCAGAGAAATTAGCTGAAGGTAAACTGCGAAACAAATGTCCCCAGTAACTATAAATGGTGAGGCAAATTTGTGTCACTGCTCTTAAAACGTTTACATGCACGACTGTGTCACGGTATATCTGTGTTGTATAAATTAGAGAGTTGAATAAAAGAGTAATGAATTGGAAGGAAATGGCGTGGTCAACTCCTTGCTGCGTCTTGATCTTGGAGATTATTATTTTTTTTTTGACGACATGGGGGTATCTAGGTCGAATCCGCTGCAGCCCAGGAGAGGACATCTCAATCCACTCCGAGCACGGTAATCATGGGACTCAAATACTGGTCAATACTTTAAAGAAGGACTACACGACCGGCCGAGCTATCCCATGGGGGCTCTTGGAGATTAGATGCTTACTGAATTTTGAAATGATTTCCTAGCTTACCGAGCGGGGAATTTTGAATAATTTGAGTAGCTCTCGATCCAGTTAGTTGTGTTGATAATTTGAGTTCCCACCAATTATGATGAAAAAATTGGCGGCTCTGGGAATGTAATTCAATTGCATTGCCATCTTGGGACACTCGGCTGCAGAGATGAATGTTTTTTTGTTAGGTTGGTTATTCAATTGTCCCCAAAAAAGAAAAAAATAAATAAATCAACTGGCGTTAGTAGTAGAGCGATCGATATTTTATTCATAGTTGAACATTTCTAAAATTTTGGTTGTACTTCTAAATTGCATTTCTAAATTTAGAAAATTTTAGTTGTAGAGCGATATATTATTGCATTTCTACATTATTTTTGGTTGCTAACGTGTAAGGAAATACAGATGAAATCATTAAATAGTAGATAAACTCATAAAAAAGCAGTAGTTGCTGATTTGCTTTTTTTGGTTTCTTATAATTAGGGGAGATCCCGCGCACTCTTAATACTTGTGAAGTTAGTACCAGTGTGGTGAAAGAGTTATTGAGGTGGCAATTAACAAATTTCTAAGAAAACAGTGGAAGAAAGCAAAACAAAAGGTGTCTTAACCATTCCTACATGCTTAATTAGCGTAAAATACCTTAGAAATTGACCTTTTGAAATGGCAACTTTATGGACAATGGAGCAAGTTCCATAAGATAATAATAATTGATAGTTCTCACATATTAGTACCGTCTCAAACATGTCTTAATCATTGATTTTAATTGATGACATTTTTCTATTTGTACTAATTACACTCTCTTCCGACAAATTTCCAACAGTCTACCACACCCACATTTAAAAGGGCACTATGGTAACAACATATTGAAGCATGCATGACCATGTTGTATTTTGTGCTTAACCATTTGCATTACACTTTTCCTCTTGCATTTTTACCTCTCTAGACGTCGGATGAAGTTTTCCTAAAAGTCAGCTGCAAAGTGCTTTTAATATATGTATAGGATGTCAATAAATAAAGGGTATGGTTTTGTAAAAGGAGCGGAAATGATTGGATATTCATCTAAAATATTTTATTTTCTCAAAACCTTATTATTTCTGGCAAGTTCGACCATTAAATCCAGAACCAATTAGGTATTCGGTCTGATTTTCCTTAAAAACTTACTAATTCAATCTTGGTCAACTCCGTAAAAAACTGTGTTAAACCGGTGAGAATTTTTTTTTTGGTTCAAAAATATCTTTCAAACCCAATCAGAAAACCGATTTAAATTGTCAATGCAAAATCGGTTATAACCGTTTTTTCCATTTTTTAAAACATTTTAACTAACCTTTAAACAAAAAAGGAGGTACTACGAGGGAACCCTAAATCCTTATATTTTCGCCATTCACTACTCCTCTTGTTGTAACTTGACCCACTTATCCTTCCTCAACTTGACACCGTCAGCCTCAACTCCAATTCGACACCCATAGCTTCATCTAGTTTGCATCTCTCCATTTACACCGTTAGCAAAAATACTCTTGAGTGGTAGTAGAATTATGCTCAAAGATGACATTCCATGCCACCTATTTGCTTTGGATGGTATAATATGGATTATGGAGCTTGCAGTTCAGTAAATAAGCTAGTACTTATCTAGGACAAGAATGACCTTAGCATTGTCTTAGCACATTTGATGCTTCCACTTTCCTCTTTTTGCTTTCTCCTTCCTCGCTTTTTACAAAATTATTAACTGTAGTTCAGTTTAGTATAGAAATACTTATTGTAATTAATTTAGTTTTGTTATAGCTTGTGGCTAGTGGATCAACATCTAAGATTGCCGTGACCAGCATAGCTAGTGCGTCAGCTGCACTATTTGTTTAAGAAACGGATGATTTATGACATAGTTATATGTAAAATATAAAAATTGCTAATCGTGTTCTGCATTCTTATGAATAGAACTTGTTAGCGTATATTACTTTTATTATCTTTATCTCTCCTATTGTTTTGTTATCCCCTGTAACTGCTGTACGACTAGGATAGAATTAGTTTTTGTATTCAAAGATAGAACTAGTTAGTTGTATGATAAAGATAGAATTAACATAGTATTCTAGTATGTTAGGCTAAAAGTTTGTAATTTGCCTTTGCATATATTCTAGTACGTTAGACTAGAAGTCTGTAATTTGCCTTTGTATATATTATCTATTGTACATGACACTTGGGAATCAAAAAAATAAAATGCCACTTTTTGACATGATATCATAGCAATGATCCTTCTTACTTGTTTCTCCATATCTTAACTTTTTATTATTTCCTCATATTTTAACATTTTATTATTTCTTCTTGTTGAGTTCTTGAAACAATGACAGAGCAAACTAAATCACAGAATATAGGAAGTTCCTTGACTGGTGATTTGTTATGTGATCTAAGTTCAAACGATGTAACAAATTTTTTTGATTTTCACTACTTCAATTAGCAATGGGACAGCAGACAGATCCTCTATCCATTATGTCTATCTACTTTCCCGTCCAATGCAAAACTACGTTGTTCCACTTCTTAATATTGTTGATGTGGCACATAAACGTTTGGCTGCTTTATGCTTCTTTTTGTTTTTTTTGGTTTCCTCTATTTACACAACTTAGTTACAATTCCCAAAACTCTATTGCTACCGTTACAATTCCCAAAACCTGTTGCTATCATTTTCTGCCTAGAAGACGAAAGAAGTTCTTCAACAAAATAATTCTTTTTCTTTCCGGTGTAAGTGAAAGCAAACAATTTTGGAAACGTTATTATTAATCAAGAGACTTGAGTGTCAAGAAGATTTGCGACTTCTTTTGTCGATGGTAAGAAAAAATAATGTTCATCTATACAATTGCTTCTTGTTCGTTAAATATTTTTCTTTTTATTATTTATAATAAGCACTTGAACAAATGTTCATATTCAACCTAACTTGTCAAACTAGTTGTTATATGATGAGTTATAAACTAGGCTTTGATAATATATCAATTGCCTTTATTTTGTCTTGAAATTGAACATTGCTTTATGAGTATGTTCAGAAAAAAAAACAAAACTTCTTGGAAAAGAATAAGGCAAGTTATGAGAATTTCTTAGAGACATAATATCAAATAGATGGTGAGACAACTTTTACAAGGATTGGAATAAAAATAGAAAACTGTTGTTGTGGTAATCTAAGTTAAATAGTGTTTCTGGAAAAAAAAAAACAAAGAAGAAGAAACATATGGCAGCCAAATGTCTGAAGTTTTATTATGTGGCATATACGCAGTGTTAGTAAGTGGAACTACGCAGTTTTGCATTGGACATAAAAATAGACGAATATAATGAACAGAGGATCTCATCTGTTACTTTTCCACTAAAGCTCATTGTCAACCTCATTTCCTCTTCACGCATAATACACACAATTATGAGAACTCATTCCCAAACGTTCTTTTCCTCCACGACCTCAGCAGCTAAGAGGGGAAATGCCCACAAGAATGGCAGCAACAACAACAACAACAACATGGTTGATTTCTTGATTATCCTTCTTGGTGGGTTAAGTGGAACCATAGTAACTGAAGAGATTTGCTGGTATGTTGATAGGAAGAGAGAAAAGGGACTTGGACATCTTATCGAACAAGAGGAAATTGTTGATGAGTAAATCTGTGAAGATGGCGAACTTATCAACAATCACTTAGCAAATATTAGCGCAAAAAGAGCATCATCACTGGCTGCTTTTGAAGCTCCAAAAGAAAAAGGCCATAATGCTACTTTTGTACCATCTCCTGATAATAATATATTCAAAAAGATTTAATCTTTATAGATTAAACTTAGAGTATTTAGGGTTAATGATGCAAATCTATATTTCTTTTTATAGATTTTTGGAAGAAAAACGATGATTAGACAGTTTGAGGTATGATTTGTGATAGATCTGTTAAAGTGCTCTTGGGGCTGAGGTTGTATCTTCAAATGTAATCAATTTTTACTTTTTTTTTGTTTATTCGCCTAGATTTGGAAGTGTTTATTTATTGAGACAACGAAACTTATGCATGCTTTTGGATTAATGCTGTCAAAAGCTAAGAAAGATTGTTTCCCCCTTTAACTGCTAACAAATGTTGAAAAATTGCATCTGGATATAATATTTGGCAAAATCAACATTTCTTAGTTTCAGGTAAGAAGAAAGCCTCTTTTAACTATATGGGTATTTCTTCACCCTTGGATTCGGTAATTTTCAGCATAAGAACATAATTGGTCGTGACTAATCATTGCTATAATTGCTCAATCAATTTTGATGGGTCAGTTGTTAATCCCTGGTATAGATGATAGTTTAAAAAATGAAACTACATCCAAAAATGCTATTAAATGTCCTCATATTTAGGTTTGTGCAGAATTTTTGCATCAACGGATAATGGTGGATCATCTGTTAGAAGATTCTCAGAGTTACTTGTTCTTTTCATTGTTTTTTCTAGTAGCATACTAGTGTAGGCATATCATAAACAATGAGTTCTCTGGTATATGGATGATTTGGTTCAGCAAATCTTCCATTGCTTGAAAATGGCATAGATGTGGATCAGTCCTAACATGCTGCATACATATTTATATGATTATATCTTGCAATGTCTGACTTATAGAGGTAAAGCTACTCTTATGATTAATTTATGGTTAGGGAGATGTTGATTATTGGCAAATTAATAACCATTGTGTATGATAGGGAGAAACGTCTCGAGAGAGTCTACTAAAACGCCCAATATGTAAGTTAGGAATCCAACTCTGATCCAAAAATTTAAACTATTAGGTTTCAAACCCTTACTTACTTATTAACCACTCTTTCTCTATCTCTCGAACCAATGTGGGACATAACCCTTTACTCATAAATCTAACAAATCTCCCCCTTCATGATTTTTACTACTTCAATTAGCAATGGGACAGCAGACAGATCCTCTATCCATTATGTCTATCCACTTTCCCGTCCAATACAAAACTACGTTGTTCCACTTCTCAATACTGTTGATGTGGCACATAAACGTTTGACGGCTTTATGCTTCTTATTAATTTTTTTTTGTTTCCTCTATTTACACGACTTAGTTACAATTTTCAAAACTCTATTGCTACTGTTACAATTCCCAAAACATGTTGCTATCATTTTCTGCCTAGTAGACGAAGGAAGTTCTTCAACATAATAATTCTATTTCTTTCCGGTGTAAGTGAAAGCAAACAATTTTGGAAACGTTATTATTAAGCAAGAGACTTGACTGTCAAGAAAATTTGCGACTTCTTTTGTCGATGGTAAGAAAAAATAATGTTCATCTATACAATTGCTTCTTGTCCGTTAAATATTTTTCTTTTTATTGTTTATAATAAGCACTTGAACAAATGTTCATATTCAACCTAACTTGTCAAACTAGTTGTTATATGATGAGTTATAAACTAGGCTTTGATAATATATCAATTGCCTTTATTTTGTCTTGAAATTGAACATTGCTTTATGAGTATGTTCAGAAAAAAAAACAAAACTTCTTGGAAAAAAATAAGGCAAGTTATGAGAATTTCTTAGAGACATAATATCAAATAGATGGTGAGACAACTTTTACAAGGATTGGGATAAAAATAGAAAACTGTTGTTGTGGTAATCTAAGTTAAATAGTGTTTCTGGAAAAAAAAAACAAAGAAGAAGAAACGTATGGCAGCCAAATGTCTGAAGTTTTATTATATGGCATATACGCAGTGTTAGTAAGTGGAACTACGTAGTTTTGCATTGGACATAAAAATAGACGAATATAATGAACAGAGGATCTCATCTGTTACTTTTCCACTAAAGCTCACTGTCAACCTCATTTCCTCTTCACGCATAATACACACAATTATGAGAACTCATTCCCGAACGTTCTTAAGAGGGGAAATGCCCACAAGAATGGCCGCAGCAACAACAACAATTGTTGCTTATGCATGCTTTTGGATTAATGCTGTCAAAGTGGCACATAAACGTTGTTACTTGTTCTTTTCATTGTTTTTTCTAGTAGCATACTAGTGTAGGCATATCATAAACAATGAGTTCTCTGCCATATGGATGATTTGGTTCAGCAAATCTTCCATTGCTTGAAAATGGCATAGATGTGTATCAGTCCCAACATGCTGCATACATATTTACATATTTAAGATATGTATTCTTATCCGTTAAATATTTTTCTTTTTATTGTTTATAATAAGCACTTGAACAAATGTTCATATTCAATCTAATTTGTCAAACTAGTTGTTATGTTATGAGTTATAAACTAGGCTTTGATAATATATCAATTGTCTTTATTTTGTCTTGAGATTGAACATTGCTTTATGAGTATGTTCAGAAAAAAAAAAAAACTTCATGGAAAAGAATAAGGCAAGTTATGAGAATTTCTTAGAGACATAAAATCAAATAGATGATGAGACAACTTTTATAAGGATTGGGATAAAAATAGAAAACTGTTGTTGTAGTAATCTAAGTTAAATAGTGTTTTTGAAAAAAAAAACAAAGAAGAAGAAGCGTATGGCAGCCAAATGTCTGAAGTTTTATTATGTGGCATATACGCAGTGTTAGTAAGTGGAACTATGTAGTTTTGCATTGGACATAAAAATAGACGAACATAATGGACAGAGTATCTCATCTGCTACTTTTCCACTAAAGCTCGCTGTCAACCTCATTTTCTCTTCACGCATAATACACACAATTATGAGAACTCATTCCCGAACGTTCTTTTCCTCCACGGTCTCAGCAGCTAAGAGGGGAAATGCCCACAAGAATGGCAGCAACAACAACAACAACAACATGGTTGATTTCTTGATGATCCTTCTTGGTGGGTTAAGTGGAACCATAGTAACTGAAGAGATTTGCTGGTATGTTGATAGGAAGAGAGAAAAGGGACTTGGACATCTTATCGAACAAGAGGAAATTGTTGATAAGTGAATCTGTGAAGATGGCGAACTTATCAACAATCACTTAGCAAATATTGGCGCAAAAAGGGCATCATCACTGGCTGCTTTTGAAGCCCCAAAAGAAAAAGGCCATAATGCTATTTTTGTACCACCTCCTGATAATAATATATTCAAAAAGATTTAATCTTTATAGATTAAACTTGGAGTATTTAAGGTTAATGATGCAAATCTATATTTCTTTTTATAGATTTTTGGAAGAAAAACGATGATTAGACAGTTTGAGGTATGATTTGTGATAGATCTGTTAAAATGCTCTTGGGGCTGAGGTTGTATCTTCAAATGCAATCAATTTTTACTTTTTTTTTGTTTATTCGCCTAGATTTGGAAGTGTTTATTTATTGAGACAACGAAACTTATGAATGCTTTTGGATTAATGCTGTCAAAAGCTAAGAAAGATTGTTTCCCCCTTTAACTGCTAACAAATGTTGAAAAATTGCATCCGGATATAATATTTGGCAAAATCAACACTTCTTAGTTTCAGGTAAGAAGAAAACCTCTTTTAACTATATGGGTATTTCTTCACCCTTGGATTCGGTAATTTTCAGCATAAGAACATAATTGGTCGTGACTAATCATTGCTCTAATTGCTCAATCAATTTTGATGGGTCAGTTGTTAATCCCTGGTATAGATGATAGTTTAAAAAATGAAACTACATCCAAAAATGCTATTAAATGTCCTCATATTTAGGTTTGTGCAGAATTTTTGCATCAACGGATAATGGTGGATCATCTGTTAGAAGATTCTCAGAGTTACTTGTTCTTTTCATTGTTTTTTCTAGTAGCATACTAGTGTAGGCATATCATAAACAATGAGTTCTCTGGCATATGGATGATTTGGTTCAGCAAATCTTCTATTGCTTGAAAATGGCATAGATGTGGATCGGTCCCAACATGCTGCATACATATTTATATGATTATATCTTGCAATGTCTGACTTATAGTGGTAAAGCTACTCGTGTAATTAATTTATGGTTAGGGAGATGTTGATTATTGGCAAATTAATAACCATTGTGTATGATAGGGAGAAACGTCTCGAGAGAGTCTACTAAAACGCCCAATATGTAAGTTAGGAATCCAACTCTGATCCAAAAGTTTAAACTATTAGGTTTCAAACCCTTACTTACATATTAACAACTCTTTCTCTATCTCTCGAACCAATGTGGGATATAACCGTTTACTTATAAACCTAACAAATCTTCCGCTTCATGAGTAACCTTCACATTAAACCTAAATTTGCTAACCCTTTTTCGAACCCATTTTAATACTCAACGGAAACTGATTTTATTACCTAATGTCATATTTGGCTCCTTGGTCTAACACCAACCGGACCCCTGCCAAATCCATGACGCACCTGATCCAACACTAACAAAACTCCTTAGTACTTTGGCATTTTGGTCCACTATCAAGAATAGAATTTTCACCGGTCCAATTCCGAGAAAAATACACTTGCCCATGAGTAATCCAGTCTTATAACCTGAAACTCTGATACCAATTTGATAGAGGGAAACGTCTCGAGAGAGTCTACCAAAGAATCTAATATGTAAGTCAGGAACCCAAGTCATTAGGTTTCGGACCTTACTTACATATTAACCGCTCTTTCTTTATCTTTCGGACCAATGTGGGACATAACCCTTTACTCATGAACCTAACAGTATACAGGCACAGCCAATTTTTTTTTTTGGAGGGAATAAGAAACGCACAACCAGTTACTTGCAAATAGTTGATTAGTTGGATTAAGTTTGTCACATGAATTCTTGGGTGGTTTATTTCAATTTTACTAACATTTGCATTTCCTGAGACTTGATGGTATTTTAGTTTCATTGCTTTTTTATAGTCATGGTTCATTCATTGGACAACAGCAAGGGAAATATGCTCTTGATTTATTTATTTTTTCTTTTGCTTTTCTATGATACACTATTTTCAGTAATGCTAATACTACATTGTTTATCTCTATAGTGCCAGAGAGACAAAACAGTAGCAGCAGCAGCATTTGGTGGGGACAACAATTTTCCATTTCTATCAGTAAAACTCTCTTTTTTAGGTTGTTGCCGCTGTTATTTGTCAACTATCTATCTCTAATTAACTCCTTTCGCGTTGCTTGCATAATTTGGTAAACTGTTGCCTCTGTCTATATATTATGAATTACTACATCGTTGAATTGAACCCCTTTCTTTTGGACGATAGTAGGGGCTTACTTAGCATTATCAAGGATGGCTGTAATTAACAGCTAGCGCTTGAGTGCTTGTCTTAGGTTATTTACTATTAGTCTCTTACTAATTGCTGCAAAAAGAATTACATTATTGAATTCTGATTTTATTGGAGCAAGTAGATGGCTTTCAATTTGCAATCCTGACTACTGAATCTTGTGAAAAAATATGCTGCCTACAGGCCATTTTGTCTACCTATATAGTTTTATTCTCTTATTCAGTCACCTCTCCACTTGAGAGTTTTGCTTTCTCCATCAAAAGAATTGACTTCGATTGCTGCAGGGTTTACCAGCCAAGTCAGCTGCAAATAAGCATGTCAAAGTTACTATAAGACATCAATCATTCCAATGTAGTTTTTGGCGTAAGTTACCTTTGCATAAACTAATGATATATAACAAGAAACTTTTCTGTTTTGAGACAAAGACATTAGAGCCTATGCTTTAATGTCTCGGAGCAAATGCATTGCATCTCTTCATGTATACTGATAGATTTAGTGCGCAAAAAAATCTTTACAATTATCGGAATTGATACACATTATATTCATTCCAATTTTTCTTATTTTATTAAAATGATTAATTGTCTTCAAAATTCTAAATTTGCCAAGATACCCTTGAATTGCTAATACCACTGTATGGGCTTTGTATTTATTTCAATGGTAAAGGAAGGAAGGCAGACAATAAGGTCAAAATAGGAATGAAGTTATCAGTTCCATTTTCTTCATGGGTCACAAAAAAAATGTATGCATGCCACGCCTGTGTTCCCTTGAAAAAACTAACTGGTGTTGTAGATAATGCAGGTAAGTTGGGATTTTACTAAGCACATTGCTCTAAATCTCTCAGAAATGTTATGGTATAAGATTGTTTCTGATTTTTCTGTATGTCACAGAAAAATAATTAAAATTACTACTACTGTTCTTAATTTTGCTTGTCAAAAAATGTCCTAGAAAGCATATACACTTTTTTCTTTCAAAAAATTAAATTGAAAAATTGTATTAACCCATTATTAGTTTCGAATAAACAGCACCAAAAGCAACAAAAACACAAAAGAAAAAAAAATATTGGGGATGATTTGGTTCAGTAGTTGCCTCCATTTTAGACAAAATCTAAACATAAAAGTCAGGAGGTTGAAAATTTCCAAAAACTAAACACTAAACGTGTCCATATTCTCTGTGTTTTAGTCATTTTAGATCCTAATATCTTTCAAAAAACTCATGCTATCAAACTATTTACAAATTTTTAAAATTCGGCCTGTGTTTCACAAGTTAAAGAAGTTCAAAAAAGAAAAAAAGAATACCAATGCGCAAAGCTTATGATAACTCAGACCTCAATTTTTAAATGTCTCTCTTTAATAGTAAAAAAACGCTCCTACCACAAAGCGTTTTTACTCATTCTTGAGTGCGATTAATGCGATGAAGACATCGAAAAAAAAAGATTTTGTTTTATTCCTTTTGGTATAGTTTACACATTTATAAACAAGTTGGAACATTACACTCAAAAATAAGTTGGCAAATACACCACCCTTGCTTAGTTTAGCTTTAAAGATGTCCCTCCACTTTTTTATTTTTATTTTTTAGCAGGAAGGCAAACAACAAGGTCAAAATAGGAATGAAGTTATCAGTTCCATTTTTCTTCATGGGTCACAAAAAAAATGTATGCATGCCACGCCTGTGTTCCCTTGAAAAAACTAACTGGTGTTGTAGATGATGCAGGTAAGTCGGGATTTTACTAAGCACATTGCTCTAAATCTCTCAGAAATGTTATGGTATAAGATTGTTTCTGATTTTTGGGTATGTCATAGAAAAATAATTAAAATTACTACCACTGTTCTTAATTTTGCTTGTCAAAAAATGTCCTAGAAAGCATTTACACTTTTTTCTTTCAAAAAATCAAATTGAAAAATTGTATTAACCCATGATTAGTTTCGAATCAATAGCACCAAAAGCAACAAAACCACAAAAGAAAAAAGAATATTGGGCAAGATTTGGTTCAGTAGTTGCCCCCATTTTAGACAAAATCTGAACCTAAAAGTCGTGAGGTTGAAAATTTCCAAAAACTAAACACTAAACGTATCCATATTCTCTGTGTTTTAGTCACTTTTAGATTCTAATATCTTTTTAAAAACTCATGCTATCAAATTATTTACAAATTTTTAAAATTCGACCTGTGTTTCACAAGTTAAAGAAGTTCAAAAAAGAAAAAAAGAATACCGATGTGCAAAGCTTATGATAGCTCAAACCTTAGTTTTTAAATGTCTCTCTTTAATAGTAAGAAAGCACTCCAAAAACAAAGCATTTTTCCTCATTCTTGAGTGTGATTAATGCGATGAAGACATCGAAAAAAAAAGATTTTGTTTTATTCTTTTTAGTATAGCATACACATTTATAAACAAGTTGGAACATTACACTAAAAAATAAGTTGGCAAATACACAACCCTTGCTTAGTTTAGCTTTCAAGATATCCCTCTATTTTTTATTTTTATTTTTTAGCAGGAAGGCAGACAACAAGGTCAAAATCGGAATGAAGTTATCAGTTCCATTTTTCTTCATGGGTTACAAAAAATATGTATGCATGCCATGCTTGTGTTCCCTTGAAAAAACTAATTGGTGTTGTAGAGGATGCAGGTAAGTTGGGATTTTACTAAGCATATTACACTAAAGCCCTCACAAATTTTATGGTATAAGATTGTTTCTGATTTTTGGGTATGTCACAGAAAAATAATTAAAATTACTTCCACAACTCTTAATTTTGCTTGGCAAAAGATGTCCTAGAAAGCATTTACACTTTTTTCTTTCAAAAAATTAAATTGAAAAATTGTATTAACCCATGATTAGTTTCGAATCAATAGCACCAAAAGCAACAAAACCACAAAAGAAAAAAGAATATTGGGAATGATTTGGTTCAGTAGTTGCCTCCATTTTAGACAAAATTTGAACATAAAAGTCGTGAGGTTCAAAATTTTCAAAAACTAAACACTAAACGTATCCATGTTCTCTGTGTTTTAGTCACTTTAGATTCTAATATCTTTTTAAAAACTCATGCTATCAAACTATTTACAAATTTTTAAAATTCGACCCGTGTTTCACAAGTAAAAGAAGTTCAAAAAAGAAAAAAAGAATACCGATGCGCAAAGCTTATGATAACTCAAACCTCAGTTTTTAAATGTCTCTCTTTAATAGTAAGAAAGCGCTCCAACCACAAAGCGTTTTTACTCATTCTTGAGTGTAATTAATGCGATGAAGACATCGACAAAAAAAGATTTTGTTTTATTCTTTTTAGTACAGCTTACACATTTATAAACAAGTTGGAACATTACACTAAAAAATTAGTTGGCAAATACACCACCCTTGCTTAGTTTAGCTTTAAAGATGTCCCTCCACTTTTTTATTTTTATTTTTTAGCAGGAAGGCAAACAACAAGGTCAAAATAGGAATGAAGCTATCAGTTCCATTTTTCTTCATGGGTTACAAAACAAATGTATGCATGCCACGCCTGTGTTCCCTTGAAAAAACTGACTGGTGTTGTAGAGGATGCTAGTAGGTTGGGATTTTACTAAGCACATTGCACTAAATCTCTCAGAAATGTTATGGTATAAGATTGTTTTTGATTTTTGGGTATGTCACAGAAAAATAATTAAAATTACTACCACTGCTCTTAATTTTGCTTGTCAAAAAATGTCCTAGAAAGCATATACACTTTTTTCTTTCTAAAAATTAAATTGAAAAATTGTATTAACCCACGATTAGTTTCGAATCAATAACACCAAAAGCAACAAAAACACAAAAGAAAAAAGAATATTGGGCAAGATTTGGTTCAGTAGTTGCCTCCATTTTAGACAAAATCTGAACATAAAAGTCGTGAGGGTGAAAATTTTCAAAAACTAAACATTAAACGTCTTCATTTTCTCTGTGTTTTAGTCACTTTAGATTCTAATATCTTTCTAAAAACTCATGCTATCGAACTATTTACAAATTTTAAAATTTGGCCTGTGTTTCACAAGTTAAAGAAGTTCAAAAAAGAAAAAATGAACACCGATGCGCAAAGCTTATGATAATTCAGACCTCAGTTTTTAAATGTCTCTCTTTAGTAGTAAGAAAGCGCTCCTACCACAAAGCGTTTTTACTCATTCTTGAGTGTGATTAATGCGATGAAGACATCGAAAAAAAAAGATTTTGTTTTATTCTTTTTAGTACAGCCGACACATTTATAAACAAGTTGGAACATTACACTCAAAAATAAGTTGGCAAATACACCACCCTTGCTTAGTTGAGCTTAAAGATGTCCCTCCACTTTTTTATTTTTATTTTTTAGCAACAAGGCAGACAACAAGGTCAAAATAGGAATGAAGTTATCAGTTCCATTTCTCTTCATGGGTAAAAAAAAAGATGTATGCATGCCATGCCTTTGTTCCCTTGAAAAAACTAACTGGTGTTGTAAAGGATGCAGGTAAGTCGGGATTTTACTAAGCACATTGCACTAAAGCTCTCAGAAATGTTATGGTATAAGATTTTTTCTGATTTTTGGGTATGTCACAGAAAAATAATTAAAATTACTACCACTGCTCTTAATTTTGCTTGTCAAAAATGTCCTAGAAAGCATTTACACTTTTTTCTTTCTAAAAATTAAATTGAAAAATTGTATTAACCCATGATTAGTTTCGAATCAATAGCACCAAAAGCAACAAAAACACAAAGAAAAAAGAATATTGGGCAAGATTTGGTTCAGTAGTTGCCTCCATTTTAGACAAAATCTGAACATAAAAGTCGTGAGGGTGAAAATTTTCAAAAACTAAACATTAAACGTCTTCATATTCTCTGTGTTTTAGTCACTTTAGATTCTAATATCTTTCTAAAAACTCATGCTATCGAACTATTTACAAATTTTAAAATTTGGCCTGTGTTTCACAAGTTAAAGAAGTTCAAAAAAGAAAAAATGAACACCGATGCGCAAAGCTTATGATAATTCAGACCTCAGTTTTTAAATGTCTCTCTTTAGTAGTAAGAAAGCGCTCCTACCACAAAGCGTTTTTACTCGTTCTTGAGTGTGATTAATGCGATGAAGACATCGAAAAAAAAAAGATTTTGTTTTATTCTTTTTAGTACAGCCGACACATTTATAAACAAGTTGGAACAT
Source organism: Coffea humblotiana (assembly GCA_023065735.1). Lineage (NCBI taxonomy): Eukaryota > Viridiplantae > Streptophyta > Magnoliopsida > Gentianales > Rubiaceae > Coffea > Coffea humblotiana. The sequence continues at coordinate 4,174,572 of CM041218.1, read as the reverse complement.
TACACTCAAAAATAAGTTGGCAAATACACCACCCTTGCTTAGTTGAGCTTAAAGATGTCCCTCCACTTTTTTATTTTTATTTTTTAGCAGGAAAGGGTGGGGATTTAAGAGGTAGGGCAGGGGATTAAATTAGGACCTCTACGATCTAAGGTCTTAGCCAAATTTCTCTCCAATTACATGGGTACGTCCTCATCATATCGATAAATTCCACAATATGCATGTCCAAGCTCTTCAATTAATTTATATGGTTTGTAGAGATAATTGCAACATAATTAGTACTAAATTATAGTAACTTGCTCGATTAATTTATTGGTGTCACTCGTTAATCTTAGGCCTAGCTGATAATTTTTTTAGAAAGTGATAGTGAGAAGACTAATAAGTGATATTAGAAAGTGATATTAACGTTAACAAATTTGAGCTTGTGCATTCGAAAGTTGAATTTGTGCATTAATAATTTGTTTTAGTTAATTTTGCTTTAAATTTTCTGCTTTGCATATGATATTTGTAACAGCTAAACTGCTTCTATACATGCTTCGTATTTTTAATGACAGGTCTATGTTTGAAAAAGGAAGCAGCAGGATGGGTCGTGGCTTTTCCCGTATTTCCTTTCATGTGCATTTTTCGAACAATGTATTTTCTCGAAAAAAAGAATACTGGCGAAAGGATTTGGTTTAATAGTTGCCTCAGTTTTTAAACAAAGCCTGAGCATAAAAAGTTTTGAGGCTGAAAATTTCTAAAAACTGTCATGTTTGGATTGTCATGTTCTATAGAAAAAATACTCTAATGATTTGATGTATGTGAGGTAAAAACGTGTTTGGAAAATATAGCAACAGAAAACATAAAAATTATTCTGTAAAAAATTTCAGTCCAAACAGCAATTCATGCGATACTACAATTTTACAAATTTTAAAAATTCGATCCGTGTTTCACAAATTAAAAAAGAGTTTCAAAATGTAAAATAATTAATGCATTAATTAAGTAGATTGTCTCTTATTCATATTAACGAGTGTCCAGTAGGCACTCATTAGAAAATCCCTAATAACAAATAGCACCTGCCAGGCAGTGTTCTAATTCATTCTTAACTAGCTTTCAAATCATTATCTACTAACTGTCTAGTCAGAGCATTGACAAGGCCCCTCCCCATGAAAAACGATCCTCAATCTTGTTGTACCAAAAATTCAATCAGCACCCACAGTAGCTAAGAAACCAATTTCAACGAAATTTGACAAATTGAGAATACCGATGAACTGAACAAGAATTGCAGAATGTAGAGAGTCTCAAAGGAATTGACAAAACCATTCGCTTCCAATTCAATGCTAACACTTTTTGAGTTGGGATTATACATACACCCCAATGACCATATTTGGATTGCTATTTTTAAGAATTTTATAGAAAAATATATTATAGCAATTTGATATATGTGAGGTAAAAATGAATTTTGGGAAATGTCTTTAAGAAAAATGTAAAATTTTTTTCTTTTTTTTGTAAAAAATCACAATCCAAACTATGCCGATTCATTAACTAAGCCAACCCAAAGAGGTACTATTGATTTTCCCCAAAAAAAAAAGGTATTATTGGTACTTCATAACCCTCATGTGCAACCCTTCTGGTGCTTCAACTCTTGGGAAATATCGCATCTTATTTTCTCCTATTTCTTCGCACCTATAAAATTGTAAAACAATCATCAAAAAAAGCATTCAACTTTAATTAAAGTTGAAGGGCATAAATTATGCATCATTTTATATTATTATCATTTTTTGGCCTTAATTTCTAGCACAAAATATTCACGAGTTACAAGCTTGGCAGATCTCACCTGTACCGGGTCACAAAGTAGTGAAGGAACACCGAAATTGTGACTATCCCCAGTTCTTTACCAGGGCAAAGCCTACATCCTCCACCGAACAAGAAGAAATAACTATGGGATTCCAAGCTCATATCCTGCATTGGACCCAAAAATCATGTCATTATACATAAATGTAACTTGTTATAATTAGTATTATATAACAAGCCCAACTGAAAGATTATTAGTGTCTAACCTGCAACCATCTCCATGGATTAAATTTGAATGGCTCTGGATAAAGGTATGGGTCGTAGTTGATTTCCCTTGTAAAGACGTAAATTTTCCATCCTTTTGGAATGAGAAATCCTGAAAATAAGGTAGTAGTAAATAGGAAATGTAGGAGGAACTAGCATCATATCATTTGTAAATTGGAATTTCTGCTGCTTGACTTCAGCAATGGCGCTTAGACAACTCTTAGCATATGCTGTTATCTCTAGTTTTCTTTTCTTTTTTGTTCTATATCGCACCATTTAACTCCATATCTTTGGTGGCCTTCCTCAAAACACCATTGACAACAGTAGCCAATCTCAGGGTTTCAAAGATGACCTACAAGACAACGTATACAGAGAATTATTTTGCAAACCCTTTTGACCCAAATATACTAATTATAAGTTCCACCATGTAGCTTTCAAAGAGATTAACTGAATTACCGCACGAGTAAACCTCATCGATTTATAGTCATTCCAGTCAATTGGTTGTTCAAGCGACTTGTTGTGACGAACCATGAAATGCTCCTCCTGGAATGAACAAAAATTATGCGACTATCCTGAAACTATAATTGAATGAATCCAAGAAAAGAAAAAATTACGGGTTATTTACCCTGATTTCCTCCAAAGCCTTGGGATGGTCATGGAGATATTTGACAGCCATCATGGATGTAGTTGACAGAGTTTCATATCCAGAATTCAGAATCGTCATTATTTGATCATATATCTCCTCATCATTAAGCTTATAGCTCGAGTCTTCGTTTGCTAACAGAGAATTTAGCATGTCATCGTGATGAAATGTGGAGGAAGCTGCTCGTCTACTTTTTATTACTTCTGTTAAAAGCTTAATAATATTTTTCCGTGCCTGTAGAAACACAGCCATGTTACATTAGCCACACTGTTCTTCAGAAATGTAAATCATTTTGACAGAAACAAATTATCGCCAGGGCTATACCTGAAGCCCTTTATAGTAGTTTGTTCCCGGAAGGTTGATAGGAAGAGAAATTGTTCCTACCACAAACTTGTCAAATTCTGCCTTGAAAGCTTCATAAATTACACTGGATTCATCCTCGAAAATCTGATTGAAGGATAGGAAGAATGCCATCTGCAAGAAAAGATGTTGCATTAACTGATGAAAGTCGCCCAGATGATGACTAAATAAACAAAAATTTTAACCAATAAATAAATAACTTGGGATTCCTAATTTTTCAAGTTCCAATTGATTCAAACTGTTGTGAAACATCTTTAAACACATACCTCTTGGGACTTTTCTTGAATATCAATGGCTTTTCCATCCCAATTTTGGAGGAATAGTCTCATGTATTTGTCAATCTTAGGTAGTAGCTGTTCTTTCACTGTTGAAGGGCCTATAAGAAGCATGGCTGACCCTCTAATTTGCTTGTGAGCGAATCCACTCACAGCAGCAATGTTATGCTTCCCCAATATGTCCAGTGAAGATTGTGGATATCCTGGCACAAGCCCTTTTGCTTCATTCAAAAGAATATACCTGTTGAGCTCCGGATCCATGCAGACAACGGTAGGACATCCTAATATATGGGATTTGAAAAAGGTTTCCATACCTGCGGTGACAAAATATTAAATCTGTGAAAATCTATAGACCATGTTGCGGGATTTTATTTAAAGGGAAAAAGAAAGAAAAAATGTTAAAAAGGTAGTGCATATAGTAATATATTTAATACTGTACTGTATAAAGGGAGAGAACTAGTTGTTCAAAATTATAAACATCACCGGGACACTAACACGTAAAATTTACCCGACAAAACCACATACTTAGTTGATCATTTTCTGCTAACGGAAATAATGGATGAAATGCATAAAGAATAATAAAGTATACAAGGCTCTTACTCAGAAAGCCACAAAAATTTTCTATATGATCATACAAACCAACTTCTTAAAAGGGTGTTACTATATCTTGGAATGATTTCAGCTGGCTGCCTGCGGGCATGCGACATAAGTTTTGGCGATGGTGATTGTTAACTCTAGCCTTTCCTTTTAAGTAATTAGAGTAAAAATGGCAATCAACAAAGAACCAGAAAACAGAGGAAAAGGAAAATTTACAAAGCTATACTTTCCAGCCACATCTTTTTTTCCTGAACTTAGTCAAAATTAATGCATAGCCTGCTTGTAGTACTTATTTGCCTGATTTTGGAGAACAAATAAGAGATAATGACTGTTAATAATATGAATCATAATCGCAACAATTGACTAGAGAATTAGCAATATGAGGCTGAAGAACCAACCTTGTTCTTTGCCTTTTCATGAACTCTGGTCCTAGCTCTAAGAACTTTAGAGTCTCACCAAAAAATGGCCACCCCATGGTGCCAGGAGGCAACCCTTTTTTCGAATATCTTATGTAATTCCAATTCAACAGAAACAAGAAGATGCAAAGAACCCCTAAAGCTAGCCAAGAAATAAGAATCAAACCCTCCATTGAAAGTAGAATACTTCTGATCTACACACAATGCAAAGAGTATAACTAGCCGACCATATTTATATGCATACGACCAGGACTAGTATTACATGTCGCATGATGAACAAGCCGCGAACATTGTGCAACACTTGGCAGAAAAGGCAAAGCATTTAAGGCTAACCTTGTACTTGAACCCAATATGCCAATTAATCATATTTATAATCTTCTGCCGATATTTATATGGAAGCTATTTATATGGAAAATTAATCTTCTTTGTGCTATTGCACAGTCGCTAAATTACATATAACTCCTTGTAGTTTTGAGTTTTTGAACAGGCAAACTGAATAAGGAAAGTAAATCCATATTAATTAATGCTTTAAAATTATCGACTATCCCTTAAATTGCAACAATTTGTTAATCTATTTATTGCCACATAGGATCTCTATTAAAAGAAAAGAATCACTTGTAATTATTTTTCCTTATATTACAAGCTTTTTTTGTTTCTATTTGGTGCCACACGCATACGGCATTCAGCAGCAAACTTAAGAAGGAAAGTAAATCCATATTAATTAATGCTTTAAAGTTATCAACTATCCCTTGAATTGCAACAATTTGTAGAAGAAATTCACCCTTTCATGGAAACGATAATGTTAGACCCACTATTGTGCACTCTTATAGTATCACCACACCAGATAGCAAACACAAATTACACATCTTTCCTATACTGTCAGTGTATACGCTAGCGGGGTCGGATGAATGCCACATCATCTGAATTTGATTTTACACATCAAATTTTGTATATGTGGCATGTATCTAGATCCGCTAGTATATACATTGTCAATGTATAAAATATTTACCCTATATGGATTAATCTTTCCTATACTGTCAGTGTATACACTAGCGGGGTGGGATGAATGCCATATCATCTGAATTTGAATTTACACATCAAATTTTGTATATGTCGCATGTATCTAGACCGCTAGTGTATATACTGTCAGTGCATAAAAGATTTACCCTATATGGATTAATCTTTCATATACTGTCAGTGTATACACTAACGGGGTGGGATGAATGCCATATCATCTGAATTTGAATTTACACATCAAAATTTGTATATGTGGCATGTATCTAGACTCGCTAGTGTATACACTGTCAGTGTATAAAACATTTATCCTTTATGGATTAATCTTTCCTATACTGTAAGTGTATACACTAGTGGGGTGGGATGAATGCTACATCATCTGAATTTGAATTTACACATCAAATTTTATATATGTGGCATGTATCTAGACCTACTAGTGTATACACTGTCAGTGTATAAAAGATTTACTTTATATGGATTAATCTTTCCTATACTGTCAGTGTATGTACTAGCGGAGTGGGATGAATGTCACATCATCTGAATTTGAATTTATACATCAAATTTTGTATATATGGCATGTATCTAGATCCGCTAGTGCATACACTGTCAGTGTATAAAAGATTTACCCTATATGGATTAATTTTTCCTATACTGTCAGTGTACACACTAGCGGGATGGGATGAATGCCACATCATCTGAATTTGAATTTATAAAAGATTTACCCTACATATATATTCTATCTTTTCGCTATGTGTCTCGTTTGTTCTTTCATTGCCATTATTCCTCCCTAGCATTATTATTGATTGTTAGATCACATGTTTCTATTTTAATTCATAAATTCTAATACAATTAAGGAAAAATTATTCAAAACGTCCCTCATATTTTGTAAAATAACTTTTTTCATCCCTTACTTTTAAAAGTGTAATTTTACATTCCTTACAAATTTACATAAGTTAAATTTGGTCCCTTCCTAGGTTTTCGACTAATTTTTTACTAGAATCCACGTGTTCCTTGCGTATGATCAATTTTTAGAGACAAAATTATCAAATCACACTTCACATAATCCAATCCATAGTCCCTCAATTTTACAAAATGAATTTTTTATCCCTCATTGATCATGTGTACTTATAGATTTTTTTTTTTTTTGAAAATCCATATATATGTCTATTTGATTTCACCTGAACAATACGAATAACATGTAACATATTTTTATTTGATTTCACTTGAACAAGCTAATTGTAGTTATAGGTGAAATCAAATAGAGATATAGTACATGCTATTTATACTGTTCAGAAGAAATCAAATAAACATATACATGGGTTTTAACAAAAACTGTTGGTACACATAATCAATGAGGGATATAAAAATTCATTTTTGAAATATGAGAGACAAAAAAATTTATTTGGTGAATTATGAGAGACTATGGATCGGATTATGTGAAATGTGATTTGACAATTTGGCCCCTTAAAAATAATCATGTGCAAAACACATGATGAATTTTGGTCAAAAACTAGTCGAAAACTTAAATAGGAATTAAATTTGACCGATATGAATTTGTAAATGACGTAACCAGAGCCGTTGGCCATCACCAAAGACTCTAAGTCTTGGTGAGGTGGGAGGCCAAGGGTTCAAACGTTACCTTTCATCAATGTACCACTATGTGACTTTTTCTAAATCTATATGGGTTCGTAGTGCCCCCATCTGGTTCAATGAGAGTTCAGTTCTCGTCGATTTTCTAGCCCCGTTGGATCTCTCCCTCCTAGTGTAGGGTAGAGTAGGAGTAGGTTAGACTAATTGTTGCCGTCTGATAAAAAAATTATAAATGACATAAAATTACACTTTTAAAAATAAAGGATAAAAGAATTATTTTGCAAAATGTGAGAGACGTTTTGAACGATTTTCCTTACAATTAAATAACACTTTTAATTCAATTATATATTCCAATTAATACCACCTAAAATTTTAATTCATACATATTGGATAATTTTAATTTTAATCCGAAGAATAAATTTACACAATCAATCATGATAAACATTCCATGAGTAACTTTTATTTATTGGATGGTTGTTGCATGTAAACTTTTTGGCTATAAAATTCCGCTTACGCCTTTTTGGTTTCTTTTTCTCAAACCCTGTGCGAGCCATGGTCAAATCTTGACATGTTAATAGATCGGATCTTGTCCAGATTCAACCCAAACTCAATGTACTTGGATAGGGTTTGAAATTAATTTCTCAAATTCAGACCCTATCTAGACCCAGATCTTGTAAAAGAGTTATGAGTCTGGGTAGGGTCTATTTTTCTATGATTTATATTCAAATCCAAATCCATACCAGACCCTACCCAGATCCATGTATATATAATTAAATTATATATATATTATAAAATATTTTAATATTCTATAGTCATTGGATCTAAAACCGTAAGACTTCATGATTGTTTTCTTTTTTCTACCTAATTCTAGTTGTCATTATAATTAGTACAAACTTTTTTCAGAAAAAGAGAAAAAGTAAAGGCAAATAAATGAAAGATTGGATGTAGATACAGTTGAAGTTTTAAAAATAAATTCAAGACAGTCGATAATAGTTATTTTTTGAGTTCATAATATTGCATTCAACTTCTTGAATATTAATTTTATTATTTGAAAATAAAAATAGGATGGTGTTTATATTTTTTTGAAATCTATATATTTTTAATATATTTCTACTTTTGTGTATATAGAAAAGTATAGTGGGTACCTATTGGGTATTCAAATCCTAGAGAGTCTGAATTTGAACTTATTTTTTCAAATCCTTAAGAGTCTGGGTCTGAATCCAATTAAATTTAATGAGTTTGAATTTGAATCAAAGGAATTCAACCTAGATTCTGCCTATTGACATGCTTAGTCACGTTATATCGGAAGAAGCTTTTGGAATTTTACCTATTTAGGTGATTACATCCGATACTTGGTGACAAGAAACTTAAATTTGCCCGAGTTGTAGGAGAAAGAGGCGAAACACGAAAAATGTGTCTAGAACTGGGCCATATATATGTGTCTGCCTTCATTAAATGATATATGTATAATAACGTGGGTTGCAAGGATTTGACACCTAGTGATAAAAGAAAGACCAATTGTCGGCTCTAGGTGAGAGGCATACCCTAATCCTAAGGGTCTTCATTTGCTTAGCTGCGAGCACTCAAACTCTAACTCTAATGACCCGAGGAAACTTTGGTCAATGAATAGCTCAAAATAAGCTTTCATGCTATATGGGAATACCTCCCCGCTCCGTGGCCGATTGTTATACTACACGACAAGAGTCTAGAGCAAAGTTGAATCAGGCGTGTCAGCCGTTCCAAGGCTTTTATGCGCTACGGTTCAGGCCTTATTTAAGATAGGCAAATGCGGTTTGAGCAAGAGAGTCCCGGTGCCTAAGGCAAGTAGCAAACTCTGGTTTCAGTGCACGTGTGGACGGCAATTCTGTTTAGCCAACAAGCATAGGAATAAAATCCCCAGGGAAACTTACTATTAATGCTAATCCATTAGTTCTAGCTCGAAGTTTGCCCTTAGTTGTCACGAAGTTAGCTACCTGGCATGGACCATACATCAACGATTTCGGACACTACCTACAAAAAATAGAGATTGAGTTAATATGCCCTTCATGAAGAAATTTGTGTTTGCACGAGACTGTCATTGACATGTTCGGACCTTACTCATTGACACGTCTAATCGTGTTATATCGAAAGAATTTTTTGGAATTCCGTCTATTTAGGTGATCACATCCAGTGCTTGGTGATAAGAAACTTAAACTTGCCTGAATTATAGGAGAAAGAGACGAAACACGAAAAGGGTGTTTGGGACCACTTGGGATCTTCGGTTACATTTTTCTAGTGCCAATCCAATGCCACCACTAGAATTGCGCCAAGTGTCTTGTTGTCATTAGCACTTTAGTTTTTTATTAACTCAAATTGGTTCAAAGTTAACACAAGTTTTCTTATTCTCCAAAACTCTGAACCAAAGGCACCCGGTCGATCTAACTCCTGCATCAATAATTTTGTACGGCTGCTGCTTTGGGGAAAAAGAATAAGAAAACCCTCTGTTTCCGATGATTGCCTTCAAACTCTTTCGTGCTTGATTGCTTTTAAAAAAGCCAAACCCTCTGTTTCCGCCAAAACTTCAATGACGACGTCCTTCTCTTGCCGACGTACCTAAATGTATCAAGCTTGCCCTTATTCTCCTTGGTCAGATGTATCCTATTTATTCCTTTATCCTCTCCTTTTATTTTTAGATTTTTTCCCAGTATTCATTGTTTACTTTGTTTATTAACCAAATTTGTGCTGGATTTCTATAATTTATTGTGTGTAAAAATGACTTTGTAAAGAGTTCTGTTCAGTATAGTTTATAAGCTTTTTATATTGATTTTGTCTTATTCTCCCATGGATAACTAAATGAACTTGGTAGAGTTAAATTCAATAGGAGATTGTGGGTGCCCAATCTTGGGAATCTTGATAGTTGGATTTTTATGGTTTCCCAGCAACCTATAAATTAATAGAATAGTGGTTTTATATTAATTTGGACTAGTGCTCTTGTTACTTCTGTTAAAAATTTCCCCGAGAGCAGGGGAATCATGATTGGCCTATTGAAAAGGTTTCCCATTAGGAACAATTGCCGAGCCACTCAATTCTAGAAGACACTCAAAGGTTTCCCATTAGGAATGCAATGGCAGTGGTTGACTGCTTACATGTTCTTTATAAATTCAAATTATAGATTTAAAAATACTTCAACGTCATATACTACTCGATTCTTGATGTTATTAAAGTTTGCTTCTTCGAAGTAGTATATTTTTTGGTTCCATCTTTGTGTGGCTTAGTGCTCTTGGGATCCTCGGTTAGTTGAAAAAGAGGTACAAGAAAGTCATCGGTTAGTGCTCTTGGGATCCTAGGTTATTTCAAGAATTGTTATAAATTTTACTAATGTACCAAATTGAAAAAGAGGTACAAGAAATAACAATAGCTTTTCTGGCTAGTTGCATGTAGTAGTAGTGAATGAGTAGAATTGAGAATTCAGCCATTTCAATGAAATTATTAAGGAAAAAAATTTGCTTACATTTTTTTTCTTATTGTATTGCAATTAACTTTTTGTGAAAAATTACAGGATATGGATGCTACGACTTCTATGGAAACTGAGGTATCACCCAGTCGCAGATTGGATTTTGACAAGGTAGATCAAATTACTAATGATGAGGTTTCCACTCCACCAGTTTTAAATGTGATAAAAGATGTAAACAAAATTCATGCATCGATTCCTCTGGAACTACTTCTGAAGATGGGCATGGAATTTGAGAGTGAAGATGATGCTTATAATTTTTACTTAGCATATGCAAAGTAAGTTGGTTTTGGAATCAGAAGAAGTAGCTTCCACAAAGATAGCAATGGTAAGGTCATGGATAGGGTATTTTGTTGTAGTGCTGAAGGAAAACAAGCAAAGGATAAAAGAGATCTTAATGTAAGAGCTCATCGTCATGAAACACGATTTAATTGTTCGGCGAGAATGAAGGTTAATAGTAGACAAACCGGTATAAATTGACAATGGAACTTCTAGTGCTTCCTAAAATTAATGCACATTCTTCTACGTAGAATATTTGTTTCAATTGAGATTGGTACTAAGTTTTTAGATCTTTCATTTGAACACTTTGTTACCAATCCAGAATTCAATAAGACATTTGAACTTTATGAGCCACCTGTTAACGTAATTTCAAGTCGGTGATTTCCTTGTTACGATGAATTTGTTTTATTATTTACCAAGAAAAGAGTTATTCACCAAGCAGCTAGTTATCGCATTTAATATAGTCTCATATGGGCAGTAGTGATGTTAAGTGGAGCTTATTGAAGTTGCCTGCCAAAAGAGAATTAGCTCTATGATAAATGATAGACTTTCAAAAGAATTAAAAACGATTAAACTTGGAGGCTCGATTTCAAACCAGTTCCAAGTACTAGAATATAAAAGAACGCTTGGACTATGTACAACTTTGGTGCAAATGGATACTAGGAACCAAATCACAAATTCCAGGTGGATATTAGGACTAGAAATAGCAGGATGGTTGGCTATTATAGAAATAACAGGATATTAGTCCTAATAACCCAAGTGGTACTAAACTTCTCGAGTGGCTGTTGGCTATTATTGCCGGGAAAAGCCTGATTCAAAGGTTCATCACCAGCCCGAGAAGAAAAGCAAGAATCTGTGCATTATTCTGTAGTATCAGAGGAATAACTTGAAAAAATTTCTGAGACCTTGCCTCTGCAATATCAGCCTACTGTCTTCCGGAAGAAGAAAGAGAAAATATAACACTTCCTGAACCAATCATCTACTGTTCGTTCATTTCTTCCCCAATTAAGCTAGCGGAGCGGAGTGCCATCAGCATTTATTTGGTGTAGAAGTGGAATACAATGATTAAGATCTCTCACTTCATCTGGTAACAATCCCCTTAAATCTAGCGGAGGAGCAATCTCATGAGTCCTCAATGTTGAAAATTATTGATGCAGGAGTTAGACCGGCCGGGTGCCTTTTGGTTCAGAGTTTTGGAGAAATAAGAAAACTTGTGTTAACTTTGAACCAATTTGAGTTAATAAAAAACTAAAGTGCTAATGACAACAAGACACTTGGCGCAATTCTAGTGGTGGCATTGGGTTGGCACTAGAAAAATGTAACCGAGGATCCCAAGTGGTTTGGGACCAATTGGGATCCTCTGTGCCACTACTCGGTGCCAAATCCAGTGCCAATCCCACTTATCACTGATGGTAGAAAAAATTTAAAATAAACAGCACATGACAAATTAAATAAACAGGACATTTGGTATAAATATAGAAATTGCACTGAATTGTCACTGGAAAAGTGGCACTGAGGATCCGGTGTGGTTTGGGACTGGCTATACATATGTGTCTGCTTTCATTAAATGATCAGCCCATGGTCGGGCATGTCAATGCATCGCTTCTACAATGGTCCATGGTCGTTGGTTGTCTATGTGAATTGGGCATGATTAACTTTTCTGAACTTCGTTAATAAAAAAAAACATTTGGATAAATAAAATAAGTGCAATATTTTGCTTGAATGAATTCAAGAATCATGACATAATAGAGATATATATCATGCATGGACGTGAAAAGACACAAGTGAGCAGGAGGCTACCATGCATTTTGATGAACCACTTCAATTATTTCAAAGTTTCGAATTATGTGCGGTCTTTATCCACTAAGAATGTCCCTTTGTAACTATTTAACAGTTAACAGGATCCAACATAAAACCAAAGATAATTTTTATCTTAATGCTTCAGAAGACGGCAGGAAAAGTAACCCAGTTTGATCGTATAATACGTTGAAAAAAACGATTTATCTTTGTTTACGAGTGCAGGCAATCAATTCCTTTTTTTTTTTTAACTTTTTTGATACGGGGAAATCATGTAATGAGGCAACAATACAATAGAAACTGTGAAACCACAAAGAAAATCATGCCAGTATTTTCTACGTAAACATATTCTTTGTATAGTTTATGCTATACATATAGATATTAACAAATTTAGTAGTTACTTAGAGATCAGAGATGTTATGTCGGTGGAAATCTTTGAAGATTGATCAATCCAAACAAAAGTCAGAACAAGTCCGGCGCAACAACCTGGTGATGTCCAGTGCTAGATGTTCTTGGACGAGAGAATTGGGTAAATTCCACTTTACCCCCTTGTGGTTTAGCATTTTTCACATAACCCCCCTATGGTTTTCAAAAACTATATGTAACCCCCTCATGGTTTGGATTAAAATGTCAAAGTGACGGGAATGATCATTCGTAACGGAGTTCACCTCAAATGTCAAAAATACCCTTATATAAAGTTGGAAAATTATTTATTAACCAATGGGGGTTATGTGTATATTTTTGAAAACTATAAGGGAATTATATGGTAAAGTATTAAACCATAAGGGGGTTATATAGTAAAATATAAAAATCATAAGGGATTAGTGTGTCATGTATTTATAAGGGTAATTTCGACATTTCTAGAAGTTCCGTTACGAATGACTATTTCCGTCACTTTGACACTTTAATCCAAACCATGAGGGGGTTATGTATAATTTTTGAAAACTATAGGGGGGTTATGTAAAAAAGCACTAAACCACAGGGGGTAAAAATGTAATTTGCCCCGAGAGAATTTGATCCGTCTCAGTACTTGCCTCCGCTAGATGTTCTTTCATGTGCATTTTTTGAACAATATGTGTTCTCCCGAAAAAAAGAATATTGGGGAAACGAATTGGTTTAATAGTTGCTTCAGTTTTTAAACAATGGTTGAGTATAGAAGGTTGTGAGGCTGAAAATTTCTAAAACTAAAGATTAAACATATTCATATTTTGGAAATTTTGGTTATTTACATTCTAACTATTATTTTACAAATTTTCAAAATTAGATCTCTGTTTCACAAATTAGAGAAGTTCAAAAAAAAAAAAAAGAGAAAATCTCGATCCATTATACTTAATTTTTATAACTCAGACATCATTAGCTACTACAAGCAGGAGTGTGGTTAAACTGTCTAGTCAGAGCATTGACACTGCCCTTTTCCATGAAAAACTATCCTTAATCTTGTTGTCCCAGAAATTCAATGTGCAGCAGCCACAGTAGCTAAGAAACCAAATTCAATGAAATTTGACAAAATGAGAATACCGATGAAATGAACAACAAGAATCCGGATCCATGCAGATAACGGTAGGGCATCCTAATATATGGGATTTGAAAAGGTTTCCATACCTACGGTGGGTGACAAAATATTAGTAAATCTGTAGACCATCTTGCTAGATTTAATCTAAAGAAAAAATGTTTAAAAGGTAGCGCATATAGTAATGCATTTAGTACTGGATCAAAGAAGAAAACTTGTTATTCTAGTTCAAAATGGACCAATAGACCAACTTCAGAAGTTTATAGAAAATTATATACTAACACATAAAATATACCCGACAACACCGCGTACTTAGCTGATGATTTTCTGCTAACGGAAATAACGGATGAAATGCATCAAGAATAATCAAGTACACAATCGGAAAGCCACAGAAGTTTCCTAGATGATCATCCAAACCAACTTCTTAAAAAAGGTATTATTATACCTCGACTGATTTCTGGCTGCCTGCGGGCATGCGACATAAGTTTTGCCGATGGTGATACTTTAACTCTTGTCTTTCCTGCAAGTGACTAGAGTGAAAATGGCAATCAATGCAGAACCAGAAAACAGAAGAAAACGAAAATTTACAAATCTATACTTTCTAGCCACATATTTTTTCCCTGAGCTTAGTCAAAATTAATGCATTGTCTGCTAGTGGTACTTATTTGCCTGATTTTGGAGTACAAATAAGAGATATGAATCTTGATGCGCAACAATTGACTAGAGAATTAGCAATGTGAGGCTGGGGAGCCAACCTTGCTCTTTGTCTTTTCATGAACTCTGGTCCTAGCTCCAAGAACTTTAGAGTCTCACCAAAAAATTGCCACCCCATGGTCCCAGGAGGCAACCCTTTTCCCGAATATCTTATGTAATTCCAATTCAACAGAAACAAGAAGAGACAAAGAACCCCTAAAGATGGCCAAGAAAATGAGCATCGAAACCTCCATTGTAAGTAGAATACTTCTCAACAACACACAATGCAAAGAGTATAACTAGCGGACCATATTTATATGCATACGACCAGGACTAGTATTAAGCGGCCAGCTCTGTAGGCAACATTGTGCACCACTTGACAGAAAAGGCAAGGCATTGAAGGCAAATCTTGTGACTGAACCAAATATGCCAATTAATCAAACTTGTATTCTTCTACCGATTCTTATATGGAAAATAATCCTCCCGATGCTTATATGGAAAATAATCTTCGCTTTTGCTCAGTGGCTAAATTACGTGTAACCCCCTTCAGTTTTCAGAATGTCAAATGATTTCTTTTTAAGGTTTCAAATAGCTATACAACCCCTTTGTAGTTTTATGTAAAGTGAGAAAATAGATGGAAATCACCATGAGTTACGGCTATTGATCTAAACGCACTCTAAAATGCATGTGATAGAATCATAATATTCACTTAATTCTCCTATAATTTATATAAACATCCACTTTATTCTCTACAATTATCCATATAATCTCCATTCATCTTATGTAAGGTGGTTAGATCATTATTCGATTTAATGTTTAAGTAAGGGCGGTATTGCTGTTTCAACTTACAACACTACACAGGCTTTTTTTTTTTTTTTGTCAAATTTTCATTATACATGAAATCATAGAGGATACAATAAATAATTTAAAACGTTTAAGGGGACCATGTGATAATGAATGAAACTATAAGGGAGTTATATGCAATTTACCCATTACACTGCTGATCTTAGTGTTCATAATTTTTTTTCCTTATTTTTTCTCTGTAATTGTAGACTAAACATCAGCCATATTCTGGTAGCTTACATGTAGATATGCAATAAAACGTCCATTCTGAACAAAAATCCCCGATGAATTCATAACTCTTATCCTTAAGTCCTAAATTTTTGTTTGTTTTTCAGTATTGCTAGTCATAAATATCCAAAATGACTAATTAAGGCGGTAACGGTTTTGATAAGAGTACAAAATGACTAAGTGTGGGTTCTGGAAATTTTTTTTTTTTTTTTTTGTGGTGTGAAAGTTAATCCGAGATTTTACTTGGCCATTGCCGCCAAACCTCTCATAGCTGTTTTCAAGAATTTTACTAATCTAGTTACATCACAAAAGAAAGAAACACAATAGAATAACGAATACTAGGAGTAGGACATGATTTGGTTCAGTTGTTGACAAGTCTCATCTTTAAACAAAACTCAAATACACAAAATGATTCGAGCTGCTTACCATGAAAATCACAAATTCATGATAGAATTATTATACCTAAACTACTCAAAACTTCACTTATAAAAGTCCAAAAATGTTCACAAAAAATTTGAGTCTTAATGCAAAAAATCTTTAATCTGAAAACTCCACTTAATATAGAGAGCAAGCTGTAATCTAAAAACTTTAGAATTAGATAAATTTGGCATTGCAGTAATAGTCTTTTTTATTCGTCACCTATCGCATTTTACCTGTAATGAGGAATAAGTGAGCTGATAATTCAAATGTACAATTACTTAAAGTATATACAAACCTGAATATTTTTCTAATTAGGCATAAGTTTGGGATCTATAAAACCAACTCTACCTAAATATTAGTATATTTTTCTTACTAGGCATAAGTTTCTAAATATTTTTGGGAAAATGGCCAATTTAGTCCTTCTTCATCTTTTATTTAGGTAATTTTAGTCCTTTAACTTAAAATTAGTAGCCAATTTCATCATTTTGCAGCGGCGCTGCCAGTAAAACTCTTTCCGGCACAAAAATCACCATCAAGTCAAGGGCAATATAGGAATTACGAATATAGGGATCATTTTTAAAACAATGAATGCAAAATACTTCGGTTACATTGGTGAGAAAACCGATTCTCCATTAGTTTGGAGAGTAAAACAAAAGGTGCAATAAACCAAATTGTTCTTCTTCTCTACCTTTGGCTGATGCCGAAGTCCCATGAAATTGCAAAAGCCAACCCACCAGTGGAATTCCAAACCCAAATCCCCAAAACCCGACTCAAAGCTGCTAATTCATTTATTTTTTGGAACCCCAAAACAAGTCCACTCGTCAAGTCTCATTTCCCTAACAAAATCCACTACTGCATTGGAGTTAAATTGTCGACGAGGGCTATGCAGCAGGAGGGGATGGATAAGGATGTAAAGAAGTTGAATAAAAAGTTTGAATTATAAGTCGAAAGTTCAAAGTGAAATACAATTTAAAAATGAAGATTTAAGGAAGTTGTTTCCCAAGCTCTGATGCGATGATGATGAGGTAGCTGTCGACAAGGAAATGCTTACAAAACAGCTAATCCATTTGCTAATTTGAATACTTTTCTTGGATTTATCAAAAAAATTTATATGTTGGTAAGTCTTAATTGTAGGCTTAAAATTACAAGACATATGATGATGTACAAAAAACAATGTTGATGAAGGTTTTAAAAGGAAAAAAAAAGACATATTGTCTTTAGAAGTTTGGGCAAGAGCTAGCCAAAGAAGAAGAATCATCAGCTGCTTAGTGAAGAAGATGAAATGTTTTTCAGCTTTACTCCCTAGCATGTTTTGATTTTTTGTTTTGACCTTTAACTTGTAGTTCCTATATTGCTTTTAATTTGGTGGTGATTTTGTGTCAAAAAGTAGTACCGCCACAAAAGGATGAAATTGGCTACTTAAATTTAAGTTGAAGGACTAAAACATCTTTAAAAAAATGAAGGATGAAATTGGTTTAAGCAAAAAAGTTTGAGGGATTAAATTGGCGATTTACCCCAATTTTGGACAACTTTTGTGCATAGTAAGAAAGCGCTGCTGCCACGCAGCGTTTAACTGACTGACAACGTGCTTGTAATCGTTATCTACTTGAAGCGAGACTCCGGCTGAACCGGCTCGCCAGAGCATCACATTCACGACCCCTTTCCCACGAAAAAGATACTCTGGTGGCCAGTTTTCTTGTCCCAAAATTCATCCAGCAGCTACAGCAGCCGAGACCGTCCCTCTCAAGACTTGAGGGAACTCAAGGGAGAGGGAGATATTGACGAAAAGCTACAAATTACTGGTACTGTAGTTAAAAAGATTTGATTTTTGTGGAAAAGAAAATTAGTAAAAGCAAGGAAAGATGGCAAAATTATCAAAGGCTATACACAATGCAAGAAGCTGCTCAGCATAATACCAGCGAGGATTGTTGGGTTGTCATTGATGGAAAGGTCAAACCCTTTTCCCTATTCTTGTCTTTCTTTTTTTTACAATGATTATTGCCTTTTCCTTTAGTATTTCAGTAGGAATTTAATGGGTTACTTCAGGGTTTTATTTTCTTGTCTGTAGTATTGTTTTTAATTTAATGGGGTTTAACGGGATTTTTGTATTTTGCAGCGTTGTGGTTTATATATTTCGGTTAAGGAAATATGAAATATTACTTTGTGCGATTTGCTTATTGATGTTGTTTGTGGATGCGTTTTTAGTTTCAAAATTTTCAGATACAATATCTGGTTTGAAGTTTTACTAATTTAGGTTTTAGCTGTGTAATATGCTTTGATGTTTGGGACTTGATGCTAATTGGTTGAGCTTAATGCCAAATTCATGCCTTGGATGGGCTAATTCATTCTTTTGGATTCAAGTTATGGGTGAAATCGACTGAGCCTAAGTTATTTAGCGTTAACTACATAGGATTTGGTTGGCTTTTCATTGGGAACAATGTTTTTTATTTTTATTTTATGAAATTACAATGGCAAACTTGATTGGTGAAGCTGTTGTGTTCGTGCGCATCTAAGTTATACATGGATTTGAAGCGACCATCAGGCAAATTTTTGGATATTAGTTTTAGTATGAAAACAAAAGGCAATTGAAAATTTTTTAATACCACATAACTCTGTCTCTTCCATTGAAGAAGTATGTGTAAGCAAAGATGAGTGAAGCTGGGTATATGGTAGCTGTTTCATCACACTTAATTCCCATCCCATCATATAGTTTTGACAAGTAGGTATTGGGCTTAATATGTTGAAGTTGTACCCATACTGCACATGAATTAAGAATGAGTCTTTGATATTACTCTAAAGCCTTCTGGATCGTGAAGTTGCTGCAGTTGTACAAGGCTCTGTTGGCCCCAACAAGAATGAGTTTGGGTTTGGACAAATAAATGAGGTGATGTCTCAAAGTGTCTGTGTTTTCATACGGTGGCTGTTAGTTGACTAGATGGTCTGACCAATGTCTAAAGATGTGTCCTGGCAGATGCAATGCTGTAAAGGCAGGGGCTTTCTGCATGTGAATGTTTTATGCAAAGTCAATTTGCGCTGTTTGCTCCATTCAGTGTGTCCTTGATTGCCATCCATAAGCCTTCAGAACATCACCTGCTTGATTCTTAAGTAACAAATAAGTAGTGAAACTTTTTTGATGATTTAGTTGAGAGCGAGTTCTTTGCTTGGTGGCTTGTCATTTACTTCCAAGGCACATTTCTTAGTTCTTAGCCCTATCTAGCATTTCTTTAGTTTGCTTTACCACCCTCTTTAACTCTGTAATAGAAGATAATTAGCCTCAGTTTCATATGGATTTTTTTGGGGCTCTTAACAAAATTATGCATATACTTAAGCTTGAAGATTATATAAAATCTTTTGCTGGCAAATTGAGCCTCTGTATACGTGCAATCTGTTCTAATTGGTGACCAAATTAAGAATGGATTTGAATCTTTTATATTAAATTCAATAGGGGTTGAAAATTTTATGTCCTCTGATTATTGGTACATAATTCCCTGGGCTTTAAATAGGTAAAAGGCTCGGCTTGCAGGTCTTCTGAGAATAGATAATCTTTTTTTATTGAAATGAAAAGATAAAAAGCCAATTTCTTAGCATCTATAATTTCCTGATTACAAATGGCGTAGTTTGATGCAGTTTGTTCTGATTGTTTGCTAATTGAAGTCAGGATCACCTACATAAGACAGAAGCAAAAGCTAATTGTGATGCAAGTGACTGGAGGAAGTCATGTGTTAAACTACAGTTAGTGCTTACCTGTTTGTTAGTCCCAACTTTACCGTTATAAATGAAGTAGGCTCGCTTTTCTCTCATCTTTGCCACAATTCAGGCAGTCTTGAGCTGGACTGTTGGGATAATTGTCTTTGTGCTATATAGTTGTGTTTTCCCTTCACAAGCCACTAGGTGGGGAAAAAATGAGAAGGAAATATACAGTAGAATAAAGAAGATTCTTATGGCACCTTACCATTGAACTACCCCTTCCTCTGGTGGATTAGAGTAATCATAATCTGCTGGCTAACAGATAAGCTGACGAAAATCTGAATAGAATGGTTTTTCTTCTGGGACTGCAATTTCGTGTCCCCATCAAGCATTAAGCCCAATAAGCATTTCAATATGAGCAGTAAAGTTTGATATGGTTTGAAAGTCTCCATTTGGATTATTTTTGTTGTATATTTTTCTGGGTGACTTGGATGGTTACTTATTTTGGGTTTGGGAGGAGTAAGTTAATAACTGGGATGTTGTCCGCCAGACTACTTTCTAGTCTATAAAAGTAGTTGATGCATGCAATCCCAATACTTTTGTTGCATTTACCCTTCAAAGTTGGGCTGATACTATTGTTGCATTACCCTTCAAAAGTTGGAGTGCAGTAACTCTGTCTCTCCCTCTCCAAACAAAGAATGTGCAGATCCATGAACACTAGACTACTAACCATCCTAGCAAGCTGTATTGTTAACCAACCACTTTTTAACTCGCAAGTTTTCAACCTTCTTTTCAAGGAACGAAGCTCTCCACAATTTGTTTTCTCTTCTTGTCTCCTTGTATCACTCTTTGCATGTATTCTTGAGAGGATTATCATCTAGACTTACAGTATCTTATCCCTTTTTCTTTTTGACATTTTTTGTTCTGCATTACCAGGTATATGATGTGTCATCCTTATTGAATGACCATCCTGGTGGAGATGATGTTTTAATCGCTGCAACTGGTATGAAACCCAAGGCCTGCAGTTTCTCGCATCTTTCAGCAGTGCTTTCAAATTGGACCTTTTTACGTGATAAATTGTCATGTGTGATCTTTTTACGTGATAAATTGTCATATCTTTAACTTAACATGATGAGCATTTGTTATTTGTGAAGGGAAAGATGCCACTGACGAGTTCGAAGATGCTGGGCATAGCAAAAGTGCCAGGGAAACTCATGGAGAAATTCTGCATTGGGGAGCTAGACGAATCTTCCCTGGCAATCCCTGAACTTGAAATTGTTCCAGTAAAGCAAGCTGCTGACATCTCAAAGAAGATTGTGGAGTTTACTAAGCAATACTGGGTTGTTCCAGCAGCTGTTGCTGGCATATCTGCGGTTGTTGGCTTTCTATACTTGAGAAAGAAGTGATCCAATTTGCATCTCATCCCCTGCAAGCTTATAACAACTCGAACCTTTTAAACCATGGTAAAGACTAGTTTCTGGCAGGAAGAGGGGAGGGTGGGGGGAAGGTAGAGGTTGAAAGATCAAACATTTGATTGAGCATTTTTTGTGATTCAGTTGTTGCACCTCCAAGCAGAACTGACTACTGCAGTGATACCTTCTTAGAGGTTGGCGGAGGACCTTTAAAGCCAAATGAGCTTGCAGTTTCGATTCAGTTGTCTTTCATATATCTTTTACTTCGTTTTTTCTTCTTCCGGTATTGAAGAGCCACTCAACAATCTGAACTTCCATGGCAGCAAGAACCATATGATGCCACTAGTCAAAAAATTTTGTTTTTGTTTTTTAATTTTTTACTATAGAGTTGGATGAATGGGAAATAGGCTTGTGCTTAGTGAGTAAGTTACAAGTGGATTTTCATTGTTATCATTGTAGGGCAGGATATTTGGCATTTTAGTTTCTTTAGAATTTAGTGATATGTAGGAGTTAATATGATGAATGTCGACTCAACCGCCAAGTGAGGTGTAGAAAGCTCAATTATAAGCAAGCATCTTTAATATTTAATTGACGTTTCATCTATTGACAATTAAAATCCTATGATGGAAAAAGGTGAGTCATAACAAATTAGTACTTATTAACTATAGTATAGTCCGGTGATATCTTCATCTTGTTGCTGAAGTACTAAAGTCAAAATCCCAACCAATCAAATATGTTACAACTTTTGAATCACTATTATTTGAGTTGGAAATCATGCTTGATATATTTGAGTTGTTGTGGTTGGACCATATATACCAAATTATTAATGGAAAGAAGGAATTAAAATGAAAATTTTTTTTAGGCAAAATAGATTTTAAAACTGTCATTAAAAAGTGATTCTCAAAATCGACTCGAGAATCAAATAAATCAAAATAAAATTTAGTCTTAATTAATATTTCAAAACTTAATATACAAAAAATAAAAAATTATATAACTACAATAAATAAAACCAACATATATACTATATCATATACTGTACTACTTACTTTAGATTTACTTGTTTTAATTTACAAAAAAAAATTGTTTGGCTTAAATAATAATCAAGTCAAAGTTTTGTCTGAATTTTGACTTGAATAGTAATCTATCCAAATCACCATCATAACTTTTTTATAAACAAAAAAAAAAAAAAACTCCGTAAAAGTATTTGTTACTTACAGAAATATTAGTAATAAAATTATTACTATTAAGGTAGTAAAATACTAGTATAAATAACCGCGGAGACTAGAAATGGAATTTGCAGCCGAGAGACGTTTGTCGGAGGTCTCACTGACTCAACCATGGAACCAGCAGTGCAGAAGAACACCCTTTACGTCGGAGGATTGGCGGAGGAAGTTAACGAATCCATCCTCCACTCCGCTTTCATTCCCTTCGGCGACATTAAAGACGTTAAGACGCCGTTAGATCAAGCCACCCAAAAGCACCGCTCTTTCGGCTTCGTTACTTTCCTCGAGAGAGAAGATGCCGCCGCCGCAATGGATAATATGGACGGAGCTGAACTTTACGGCCGTGTTCTCACCGTCAATTACGCCCTCCCCGAACGTATTAAGGGTGGTGAACAGGGGTTGGGCCGCCCAGCCCAGTAAGCTCTTTTCCCTATTCTTTTCCCTGATTTTGGTTTTATCTTCTTTTGTGTATATATTTAAAGTATTTTGTTTTATGATGGGATTTTGTGGTTGCTTTAATTTCTAAAGTATTGTGGGAATGTATGGTTTTATTGGGAAAAATTAAACCTGAGAGAAAATGAAACTGAGATTTTGACCTGTAAAATCTTTCTTACAGTTTGGTATTTGGATCATTGGATGATGTGTTAGAAATTAGAATAGAGTGCCTTGTGGAATAAGCCGTCAATGCTGGCTGATTGAGCATGTAAGAGCCGAAATTGCATGTTTTCATACAACCACATCAAGATTTTTAAGGGGGATGAGAAGAACAGATATGCTGTGTTGATTCTAAAATTCATTTTTTGCTATTCAGAAAGCAAGCTGCTAAGTGGTCATAATCATATCCAAAAGTTCTTCAACTATTATTAGGGTTACAAAACTGTTGTCTATTCGCTGTATCCTTTTTCCCCTTGACACCCTGCATAAAAGTTACAAACCGTTCGGTGTATCCTTTTTTTCCCATGTCTTCCTGCATAAAATTATAAACGGTTAGATGCATTATAAGTTAATGTAAAAGACCCATGTTTAACACCTAATTGACTCAGGATGAACTAGCCATTTCCCAGAATGATAGGAAATTATTATGCTGCAAAAAGGAACTTGTAGCATATTCTTGTTTTGTTAGTCCAGTTTGCCATTATAAGATCAGATGGCTTCTGGATCAGGGAAGGCCAACTTTGCTCATATCGTCAAGACAACTTAGCTAAAGTTTGATTACGAGTGTGAAATAGGGTGACTAACCGGGCAGCAAATGTTACTCTCATTCTTATTGGTAGCATATCTTTTACACAGTAAATTAGAGTGAGCCAAGAACGCATATCCATTAAAAGTGGAAGAAAGGGTACTTTCAATTTATATTTGGTTGTATTAAATGAAATGAACAGCAGGGTAATGACATAAAATGACCAACTAAGATCTCATGTCTGTGTAGCTAATCATTTACCCATCCCTTTGACGAATAGTGATAAGCTTGACTCAAGATGATGGTTCTTGAACTGTGATAATTTGGGTAAGGGACACCTTCCATTCTAAAGAAAACTCATTTTGTTGTGTTAAGAGTGAGTTCTAAATGCAATTTCATTCTGTAATCGGTATTTTTTGCGAGTTCATGGCTTGATTTTCAACTAATCGTATTTTAGCTAGGATAGATTATCGAGGAGATTACTATTGGTGCCCAGGACCTGACATCTATTTTGCTTTTCTTATTTTCAGTTTGGGCGGATGCTGACACATGGTTCGAAAGACAGCAGCAGGAAGAGGAAATGCAGAGGCTTCAAGCAGAGCATCGAGCTGCAATGCAGGCTGCAGAAGAATTACACAGGAAAAAGATGGCTGATGAGCGAGAAGGTGAGAAGGAAGAAGAGACAGATATTGTGAATGATCCCATGCGGAAAGCTGAAGAGGAGGCTTTGATGCAGAATTAGTTTGCATGAAGAACACGGATACCGTAGCTTAAGCAGTTATATATAGAGGGGAGAATGTTTAGGCTTGGGGTCGGTGAGAATTATTGCATCCTAACAACTTGATGCTTTGTAGTTGCTAAACTTTGTTTTGGGAACTGGAGAATGAATACTTATTTCAGCACGCCTGTTTGTAAGGATGGCGACGAGTAGGGTAAAGCCTGATATATGCGATACATATCCTATTGTTAATCCAGATTGCTGAGTTATCCGTTGCGGTTTGGTATTAATGAGGGCTTATCGATGGGTAACTCAATAGGATTTTAGTAAAGGATCTTAAAAACTTGATACCATATATATATATAATTTAGGGATAATTTCAGATACCTCCCCTGAGGTTTCTGACAGTCTCACTCCCCTTCCGTTGTGGTTTCAAAAATACCACTAACCTCCTCTGTCAGAATTTTAGATCCATTCCTTACATCATCATGGTTAAAAAGACTTAAATACCCTTACAAGTTTGCTAATATTTCGTTCAGCATAATCATCATGAATGCTGTTAAAGGCACCTTCAAGATGGGGGCTTATAAAATGCTCTCTGAAGTTTCACCACTTATCCAATTCAAGAATTTTACCTCCAATCAGGCCCCTCTTGAAGCCCTTGATGATGCAGCAAATATTCACATTATAGACTTTGATATGGTGCAGCCACCCAATCACACCCACCGTCTATTCCCTTCTTCATACTAGTACACTAGTCTGTTGACTTGTGGGAGTATTTGGGTTTTGTGAAGATGTCTCTCCTTTCGGATCTTATTAACTTGGATCTTTCTGAATCCACGCAGAAAATAATTGCTGAATATGTTTGGATCGGTGGATCTGGTATGGACATCAAAAGCAAGGGCAGGACTTTAGATGGACCAGTTAATGATCCTTCTCAGCTTCCCAAGTGGAACTACGATGGTTCAAGCACTGGTCAAGCCCCTGATGAAGATAATGAAGTGATCTTATAGCCTCAGGCAATATTCAAGGATCCATTCAGAAGGGGCAACAACATTCTTGTAATGTGTGATGCTTAAACTCCTGCTGGGGAACCTATTCCAACAAACAAGAGGTACAATGCTGCAAAGATATTTAGCAGTCCTGAAGTAGTTGCAGAGGAACCTTGGTATGGAATTGAGCAAGAATATACCTTGCTGCCGAAGGAAGTTAATTGGCCTATTGGATGGCCGGTCGGAGGGTATCCTGGGCCACAAGGACCATACTATTGCGGGGTTGGAGCTGACAAGGCTTTTGGTCGTGACATTGTTAACTCACATTATAAAGTTTGTCTCTATGCCGGCATTAACATAAGTGGCATCAATGGAGAAGTTATGCCAGGGCAGTGGGAGTTCCAAGTTGGTCCTGCCGTCGGCATCTCTGCTGGCGATGAGCTTCTAGAGAGGATAACTGAAATTATTGGAGTGGTCCTCTCTTTTGATCCAAAACCCATTCAGGATGACTGGAATGGTGCTGGTGCTCACACTAATTACAGTACCAGGTCGATGAGAAGTGATAGAGGATTCGATGTTATAAAGAAGGCTATTGAAAAGCTTAAATTGAGGCACAAGGATCATATTGCTGCTTATGGAGAAGGCAATGAACGACGTCTTACTGGGAAGCATGAAACAGCAGACATTAACACCTTTTCTCATGGGCTGTAGCAAATCGCGGAGCCTCTGTAAGGGTTGGCAGGGACACAGAGAAGGCTGGCAAAGGTTATTTCGAGGACAGGAGGCCTGCTTCAAACATGGATCCTTATGTTGTGACTTCCATGATTGCAGAAACAACCATTGTGTGGAAGCCATGAGGCTTAAACCATTTTTCTGCTGCATCATGGATTTATTCGCATTCTTGAACGTTGGAGTCATTTAGATGAAGTGTACTCTCTTATCATTCTTATATATCAGCTTCATTATCCTTTGTCTGTGTATGCCAATAATCTGACACAAAGCAGTGGAATTTATTTAGTCCAATGGTCGGTTGGTCCCGGACATATGATTCTTCATAGGATTAGCTCATATAAGATTAGCTCATTAATGCAAGATAATAAGGGCATTTGTGGTATATAATTGTTCCTCTCTCCAGTTCCCCATTTTTTTATTGTTTGTTTTTTTTAATTGGGTCTACTTTGAGACTACTTATTTAATTTTAGGGGAAGTTGGTGGTATTTTTGAAACTACAGGGGAGGGGAGTGAGACTGTCAGAAATCTCAGGGGAGGTATCTGAAATTATCCCTGTAATTTATATAGTCCAATAACACATCTCAATTTTATAGTACAATAACATATAACTGTAAGCCAACTCGTTACACAATCCACAACCTAATTGTTCTCTTTAGTTTGTATTTTGTTCTTCATACTTGTCTTCTAAAGTGTTCTTTGTCAAGTTTTATCTAAAACTCATTATTTGAAAATGTTCTTGAAAACAATTGTCAATATCTTCTTTTGGATATTTGCTGAAATTGTTAACAGTCAGGCATTATTTAACTAAGAGTATCAAATGGAGAGATTAAAAATGCAAGAATGTCAATTGAATCCATAACTAAAAGTCTCAAACGGGAAAGATTAAAATGGAAGGATGTCAATTTAACCCTTTATAAAATAATGAAAATTTCACATGTAGATTCTATGGCTCTATCCAAATTTAGGATTCAATATAGTGTGTTGATTTATTATCATGTATAAATTAAGTTTAGTTTGATAAAAAGTTAATTTTTTTGAATAATTCAGATTAGCAAATAGAGAGTACTCGACGAGTAATCCCAACTCCTGCACAAGAGTGCCTGCATTGCTAGGAACTTTGCCATCAGTGACACCAACAGTGGATGCAAGTAAATTCCTACGTATGACAACCACGCCATCTTCTTTACAGTTTTGCCCGTAAGAACTAATTGTCCAGAAAACTAATTAGATGAAGAATTTTGATATTCAAGAACAGAAGGAAATGCAAGAGTTTATATACATAGACGGATATGAATCACTTCGTGTTGTTTAAGGACCAAATGCGTAACTTTGTGATCAATTTAACCACTGGAGAAAAATATAGTGAGAGCGGACAAAATTTTCATCTGTACTATACATAGAAAATAGGCAGATAATGGCAACTAGAAGCAATCTAAGAAACCAAATCAGCTACAGAAGGAACTGTGTAATTCTTAAATCAGCACCTAACTGCTAACTGAATGAAGAAATTTTAAGTATGCCTGAATCTGCGAAGATCAAGTTTATACCATGGAAGCTCTCTTTACAACTGAACTCAGTTGAAAAGAGGAAAACTTGAGATAACTTCCTCGAGGGCAAGAAATGAAGTAGCTGCAGATCCAAATATTTGAAACAAATCTACCTTCTCCTCAGCAGAATTGCATCACAGAGCTTGGCAGCGTCTAAATTATCTTTTACATTGTGAACTCTCACAATATTAGCACCACCTAAGATTCCAGTAGTCACAGAGGCAACAGTTGCTGGATCTCTATCCGCTGCAGTGGAATGAGCACAGATTTCGCCCAAGAATCTCTTCCTTGATGGTCCAATCAGCATTGGAACATGTGATACAGCTAGGCTTATTTTAGCAATCTCACTTCGAATGGTTGGCAAACCCATGAGAATGTCCAGATTATGTTCAGTCTTCTTGGAGAACCCAATTCCAGGGTCAATAATGATCCTCCAAGCAGGAATACCTGATAATTCAGCATCTCTAACTCGAGTATATAGCTCTGATGCAACCTCTTTACAGACATCACTGTATTGCAAATTTCCACTATTCTGCATTGTAGATGGATTGCCTCTCATGTGCATTGCCACATAGGGAACTTTGAGGGCAGCAACAACATTATGCATGCCAGGGTCCAACTGTCCACCAGATACATCATTCACCATGTGAGCACCCTTATCCACTGCTTCTGAAGCAACCTGTGAATAAAACGTATCCACAGACAAAAGCTTGCCTTCCACCTCCGGCATTTGTCTAACAGCTTCAAGCACAGGGAGCAATCTATCCAACTCTTCCTCAGGCGAAATCCTAGAAGCCATTGGACGTGTAGATTGTGCACCAAAATCAATTATATCCACCCCCTCTGCCACCATCAAACGAACCTGAGAAACTGCAGCCTCAACAGAAGGGTAGTTTCCTCCATCACTAAAACTATCTGGAGTCAAATTAAGAATACCCATAACAGAAGTTCTCCTGGACCAGTTCCAGAACTGATTTCCAATTGGCAAAACCCTTTTCATCCCATCTTTCCCAATAAGAGATTCACCACCAAGATTCTTCCATGACTCAAAAAGTCCACCAGGATGGTTTGCAACTGAATGCCAGTATGCAACCGTATCACTATCTATATCTGTTCCCAATAAATCCATCAAAGGGGCCATCACAAATGGTCTTTCCCAAATCCTTTCATGTGGAACAGTAAGAATATCAGAATGAACCTTGAATCTTCCATAGAACAATATATCCAAATCAATCAGCCTAGGACCATACCTAATCCCATCAGTACGGCCCATATCCTTCTCAATTTTCTTAAGCACTCCCAACAACTCATGAGGTCCAAGTTTTGTAATGCCTCTAACAGCAGAGTTGAGAAATTGAGGTTGATCGGTCACATAAGCAGGCTCAGTTTCATATAAGCAAGCATGCCTCATTATCTGTACTCCTGATTTTTTCATTGCCTGTAAAGCTTCATCAAAATTCTGAAGTCTATCACCCACATTGCTTCCCAAAGCAATTACCACTTCCTGCTCTTGGGAATGAACTTCCACTGATGCATCAGCAGATGAATGGAAAAAAGAAAAGCATGCTGCTATAACAAGGATATAATAATTAGTACAACACCCATAAAATCATTTCCCAAATGCAAAAGCCAGAAACTTTCTTCTAATTTACCAGGCTGCATATTCCATCTCTAATACTTTTGCCAACTTTGGACAAAATAAGCAGTAAAATGCACACACAGATACTTAAATTCTAAAATCCGTCTATTTGAGATATATCCATTTATAGATAACAAAACATGGATATGGGCTATGCTTAACTTCCCATAAAATAAATAAAAACTAAATAAATTTGATTACCTCTGCAGGTAGCAGTACTTCTACAGCCAAATTTGATGGGCGCTAAGCTCTTCAATAAATTCATCTCAACCGAGGCCTTTTCAGTTACCCATTGTGTTAAACCTGAATACTTGAGTGAAGACCCACCTCAAAAGTGTTTGGATTTTACAGAATTAACCAGATTCAAACCCGTGAAAATTATTTCAATAAGATGAAATAACAGAAGCTACAAAATTTAAGACATAAAACAAAAAGGAACGGAACTTTATACTAACAATAAGCTATGGCCTACCAAACAACAACAAACTTGTGCGTGCCAAATCTCAGCAAAGTATCAAACAGCGTAACGGAGGAGAAGGAAGGAATAGAGGGAAGAGGAGTACGTGGTCTGTTTGCTGGGAACAGCAAATTGCTCAGACCTAAATCCTAACGCCTGTTTGCCAAAATCTTGAGGGACTTTTTGGTCATTAGCATGGCAAGCTATATTATAGGAAATGCCGATATCCTTTAAAATATGGTTTAAGAAAACAAAACTAGACTAAAAGTCCAAAAGGCCGAAATCCCTCGTCTTGTTTTCTCCTAGTTAGAGCGTGACCCTTAAACCCCAGCAGGACTGGGCTAGTGGTTTTACACAAAGAAAGTATAGTGAAGCTCTTTCTTGTTATGGCTCATCTATCTTTCTCGCAGTTCTCTTCACTTCCCAGGTACTCTGTCTTCTGGAGATTTTTGTCTTTAATCTTCTGTTTGGTGCCACATGGTACTAGGGAAAATATGCAGAATTGAACAATGACGAGAATCTACAATCTCAATTTTCTTGCATGTTTTACACTGTTTGTGAATGTATATTTGCTGTGTATTGTTTTTCCTTAATCTCTTTTGGTGAACGGATATGGATGAGTGAAATGGAGCATTCTCTTCTGGAGGTGAATTATTGAAATTTACTTTACAAATATAGCCTCGCAATTCTGCTGCCTGTAAGATGAAATAACTTTACAAATGGAGCGTTTAGAAAAAACCAAGATGTCGATTTTTCTGCTAAAATATGCAGGTGGCAGTCAAGCTGGACATTTTTCCCAAATAGTAATATGAAGTTTTCGGAACTTCACTATACTGGATTAGAAAGTAGATGGCATCTTGCTGCTGTCTCCAAGAGAAAGGTTACACAGGCATTAGCCCAGGAGGCATCAGAGGAGGGGATGTTGTAGGGAAAGAGACACGACCAAAACCTAAACGAGCAACTGCTAGGACTAGAAAGAAGG
This sequence comes from Coffea humblotiana, assembly GCA_023065735.1. NCBI lineage: Eukaryota > Viridiplantae > Streptophyta > Magnoliopsida > Gentianales > Rubiaceae > Coffea > Coffea humblotiana. The sequence goes on along the minus strand of CM041218.1, from coordinate 4,143,814 downwards.
GGGCAACAGAAAATCCAGAAAATGGTTCTGTATCTGTCGTGGACGGAAATCCTGCGGATGAGGAAAATATGACTACTTCAGGTTCCAGTGAGACTACCAAGAAAACCCGCAGACGAACTAGGAAGAAAGGTGCAAATTTCTACCACTTGAAAATGAATCCATCTTATTATGTTGGTAATTGCAACCTTTTGGTTTCAATTTTTTAAGTGATAATATGCCAAATTTGTGACTTTTTTATTTGCAGATACATTGGCTACTAATAACCTGGAGGCAGAAGCAGCAAATAAGAAGGTGACAAGACGGAGAAGAACTAAGAAGCAGATTGATAATGCTGTGGATCAAGATAGTGCTATGGAATTTAGTGATCAGGAAGGAGATGCATTTATTGCAGATACAGATAGTGAGCAGGAAATGGAGCTTGATTTGGATGAGGGAGAGGATATCAGCTTCACTTATGGCTGGCCACCTCTAGTTTGTTGCTTTGGTGCAGCACAACATGCATTTGTTCCTGTGGGAAGGCGTTCTAACAGGCTTATAGATCATGAAATGCATGAAATAAAGAAGGATGCAATTTGGGCGCCTGAGAAATTTGTGAGGTCCCCTGGTGGATGTGCAAGTAATGTTGCTGTAGCACTGGCATGCTTGGGAGGTAAAGTAGCTTTCATGGGGAAACTTGGAGATGATGCCTATGGTCAGTCTTTGCTATATTTTTTGAACTTAAACAAGGTGCAGACTAGATCAGTTCGGATTGATAGCAAAAGAGTTACAGCTGTATCACAGATGAAAATAGGTAAGAGGGGTGGCTTGAGGATGAATTGTGTCAAATCATGTGCAGAGGATGCCTTGTTGACGTCTGAGATTAATATTGACGTCTTGAAAGAGGTAAGAGATTCTAGTTTTGATTTATTCTTGTTCAAGATTACCTACTTCGTCTTCCTTTTGGAGATCGAAAAAGATACAGGGTTTGATGACTTTTAAGTAAAATTCTTAGTTGTTAACAAATAATCACCTGGTTTCAAGTCTTCTTTACTTCTGCCTAAGGAGAGAACAAATGTAGCTGAACTCTGAGGATGCTGAAAGTTAAATGTAAATATATGTTATGAGTGTTTCTTTATTATTTTTAAAATATCATAAAAGAATTTTCTGAACTAGGTATCAGATTCCGTGGAGTCTGGCAAAATAAAATTGAAATGCCTCTTATTCTTTTTGTCATTTTGTGGACATCTTTGATACTTGTTTCAGGAATGTAGTTCTGAGAATAGAACATCTCTCTTACTAGGCAACAACAGAAAGGACTTTGGCAAGTTATTTTGGCAGGTTGAAATGATGATTTAAGAATGATGAGCTCTATATTTTCCCTTCTGTCTGAGATGAAAAGGGTTGACATGAAACATGTGATGGTTTGTAAAAGTGTCACTCTTCAGCTGTTCATAATTTAATTATAATTCACATACTCTGCTGGAGTTCTCATTCATATCTTGCATAGTTGTTTTTATCTTTTTGTTCGTCAACAATTTTAGTACAATTTGTTATTTTACTAAATCTCATTTATGATAGTGTTATTTACTTGCTTACAGGCTAAAATGTTTTACTTCAACACTTTCTCTCTGCTTGACCGGAAAATGCGATCAACTGCATTGCAAGCCATCAAAATCTCAAAAAAGTTGGGAGGAATTGTGTTTTATGATCTGAATTTACCATTATCACTATGGCAATCTGGTGAAGAAACCAAGACATTCTTACAGAAAGCATGGGCTCTTGCAGATGTTATTGAGGTCACCAAGCAAGAACTTGAATTTCTTTGTGGCATCAAGGCTTCTGAGGAATTTGACACCAAAAATAATGACAGATCTAAGTTTACTCATTATGCACCAGAAGTTGTTGCTTCTCTTTGGCATGAAAATCTTAAGGTTTTGTTCGTGACAAATGGGACTTCAAAGATTCATTACTACACTAAGGAGCACAATGGTTCAGTTCTTGGAATGGAGGACGGACCCCTTACTCCTTATACATCTGATATGTCTGCATCTGGAGATGGAATTGTTGCAGGTGAGTCATTGCAGCTGTCTTCCATAGCCCTTTTATAATGTCATGTACCACAATGTCATTGCAGCTGTAAGAAATGGTTTGTTACATATTTGATCATGCATACAATCACAAAAACAATGGGATCTAGCATGTGTCAGCTCTAGGAATTTATCGATGCAACTTATAGCCACCAACATTTGATCCCGTTAGATGTTGATAATCATCTAGATTAAAATTATTACACTCATAGGGAGATGACGAGCATAATTAAAGCAGAAGTAAGGCAAATAATGTAGTTCTTATGTTCACCATTCAATTTAACATGAAAATGATGTTTTTAAACAATCTTCAAATCTCTGTAAACTTTGTTTGATACTTCTGTCTCCCTCTTGTTTGTCTACTACACATGGTGGTATTCTCTCTAAAGGATTGGAATGCTACTTGTTTTTCAATGGTACATGAAAATTCACTTATTATTTTTTCATAGAAACTGAAAGCTCATAGCTAATTGCTTCCTGCATGATGGCTTAGGCATTTTGAGGATGTTGACAGTCCAGCCACATCTTTTAACTGATAAAGGTTATTTAGAACACACTATCAAGTATGCTATCAGCTGTGGAGTAATAGACCAGTGGCTACAGGCACGGAAACTGGGTTACCCTGCTAAAGAAGGTATGGAAGATGATGTTATTCCTGATTCGAATGGGATAAGGTCCATAACAGAAAAAGAATTTCGAACATTGGTGCGTGCGAGCTGATGCCATTGATACTCCAGTCATTAGGATCGTTTATTTCATATGATTCTGACAAGCTAAATTTTGCCATTCTTTTAAAGTAAACATTGTCTTTTGTTTCAAATCATCCCTTTTAGTCACTGCTACAGTTGCGCACGTAAGTTTGTGCTAGCGTTTGAGTGCTGTACACTCACAGCATCAAAACATCAAGCTTTACTTAGTCAAGATTCTCTAGTTAATGTAGTGCCCTGCCTCAAATGTAACTTCTGTTTCTTCCTTTTGACTTTCAGAGAGAATGAACGAATATTTGGTTGGCAAACAAGTTGTATCTTTCTGTCACATTTCATGGGCTAATAATGTACATCAGATCTTGGACTATCTGGTAGTCTTTTGTTCATATATATATATATATATATATATATATATATATATATATATCTGAAGTCATAGATATCTGAACTTATATCTGAAGTCTTTTGTTCATATATATATCTGAAGTCAATTCAAGGATGGGGTGAATAATAGTGAGATGGCGTGGTTTTCTGTTAACAAGTTCACCTTTTTCTCTTCATGTTTACTCTTTTGTATAGAGCCAATGTTGTTTAGCCATTGCATTATAAGAAAAGTCAAGGCTAATACTGCAACGTTTTTCATGGTACAGCAGTTAAGAGGGATTTGTGAACAATTACTTCAACAACCAAACTAGACAGGCGATTGGTCAGCGACTACTTGAACAAATCAACTAATTACACACAAATTAATAGCTTGCGTGTTTAATCTAGATTTAAATGTCTTTAATCTAGCACAACCAAAACCCAATTGCCGGCAGAAATTTTAGATGTTTCATTTTCTTGGACAAGAACATATGAAGTCAATTAAAAAAAACTAAGATAGGGCAGCGCATACGCTTTCAGTAATTGTTTCCTTCGCCTCTTTTCATTTTTAACCATTAGACTGCGTTGGCTAAAGCTACTACAAAACGAGTTGTTTCCACCTTCAGGCGGTGTCCACAGCATTATTGAACTGAAAAGAGGAGAGGGTTTGAGTTTAATGGAAAAGAATTGCTTCTATGTTTGGATAAGCTAATACAAGCATTCATGAAACTTAGACCAGGTAGCTTCTAGCTGAATTTTCCAACCTTCAAGTACTCCTAATGTTATCTACTTACCAAACAAGGTAACGTTTTGTGTCCAGAGCCAACATTTTATTGGTTTCTCTAACAAAATGGATAATCACACTTACAAACCCCTTCCAAGAAGTATGCAGGCCAGAAAATGAGGAAGAGACTAATCCAAGACTAAGAGCTCCTTCTTAACTGTCTAAAACAAGAAACAGAAAAAGACAGATCCCTAGAGGAAATGTGAATCAACAAGGTTCCATATCCTTCACTACATACAGACATACATTTAGACAAGAAGTGCCAGGCCCCTACTCGGAAAATTTTGTGCCGTCGAGTTTTGATGCCGCTGCCTTGTCCAGAAACCACACCAAATTCCCCTTGGTTGGCTGGACCAGCTTTGCAGGCAATGACGGATGGTCAGGCTCAACATCATCAACTACTAAGTGCACAGCATCTGCTTTACTGCCACCAGTGACAACCACAGCCACATTGGAGGCAGAGTTGATCACAGGCAAAGTAAAGGTGATCCTCTCAGGTGGGGGCTTGGGTGAGTCGGTGATGAAAGTCACCCACTGTTCTTTTTCATCAAGCACTGAGTGACCGGGAAAGAGCGACGCGACATGCCCATCAGGACCCATCCCCAAAAGGATCAGATCAAACTTTGGGCAGTCACAGATATCAGAAACACTGATTACACGAGTCCTCACAAGCTGCCTGATGACAAACTCGTAGTCCTCAGCAGCTTTTTCTGCTGATACAGTATCATTGATAGAATGCACATGGCTTGGAACAACAGGGACCTGATAATGAAACACATAGTTAAAATCATGCAGGAATGAGAAAACAATAGAATAGGAGAAGAACATTATGCTTTCCTACATCAGACTGAGAAATATGATAAATGTCAATAAACACACATCCAACTTGGCAAGTTTTGTGAGAGCAACAACAAAGCAAAGATAAGCTGTAGCATAAAGTTACAATGCATAGATGCAAGTGACAACAATATGAAGCAAAAATGCTTACAGTTTCTTTTCATTTATGTCCCATGGCATGCCAATTCATAAGAAAACCCAAGTGACTGTTGCCATAACAAACAGGAAGTTTTTTTTGCCCCTCCTTATAAGAACAAAGGGGAGACTTATTAGGTTGCAGTAACAAATTAAAGTTAAACAACATTTGGAAGAATTTGTTTCCCCTACAAGAATAAATTTCCTCAAAAGAAATCAATATGATTTCCCGAAACCAAAACAAGAGGGTTGCAGATGTGTTCCTTGCACCAGTAACCATTAGGACATATGACATGCATTGCCCTAGTTTGGGATATATTTGCCAAGATTATTCACCTAGCAATATAATTGAGAATCCTCAAGATTTTTCACCTTCAGCAGCATAAATGTTTCAAGATCTTTGACATCATCCTAAAACCAAAATACCACCTGTGCCATATCCGATACTTTACATGTGCCCAAAAATTTTGGGTCACATTCTACGCAAGAAATTAAAGCGATGACAATACTTTTTTTTTTTTTTTGGCCCATCTCCAGTGGCATATATCCATCTTCTCTTGTCAAGGTAGCAGGGATAAAAGTTGTAGATCATATTAACCCTGAAAAGCCAAAGCATAATCAGTGCACTTAATACCTTATAAAATCAGTCATAGTACTTTTAATTCTGATAAACTCTCTTTATATCCTGTTCTCTGAACGCCACTTAGATCTCTCATGATTATACAACTTCACAAACTAGAGCAGTGACAACCTGGTCTCTCCATATGTGGTAATTAATGTAGTACACGGTATAAAACACAATTGATAAAATCATGAAGGTTCTTGATACTACAGAACCCATGCCATGAATATGGAAAGGGGACTTGTCATTCAAACTACTGGTCTACCCTCCCCTGAGAAGTTAAAAGGTCCGCTTACGTTGTTTTGCAGCTTCCATTAATAAGCATCACTGTGTTAGACAATGATAACGAGGAATCCCATTCATTACCTAGTTCTTCTCTCTCTTCACATTTCTATCTGCATCAAATGTGTGTCGCTAAAAGCTAGTCAAGCGCAAAATTGTCTAATAACAAATTGACCACAAAGCAAGTGATGACATTAAATTAGATTAGTTTCCTCCCAATGACAAATATTAAGGCATATTTGGAGTGAAGATATCTCTAAAACAGAAGAACCAGAAGCACTTTGTGAAATAAATCTAACATAAATTTAACTTATTTATGGGAAATACATCATGGTCAGAATGTATTCCCCTTCCGTAGAAGCCTAGGATAATGCCATGGAACTACCATTACAAAAAAGGAACCTATCATCCTTTTCACAATAGGCTGAAGGAAAATTTACACAGCCCCCCTGCATATGTGAAAACCAAGGTAATTAGATAACCTTAATATATACACATATTCCTTTCCGTTAACAGCTGTCAGGTCCCCAATTTGATGTACCCAATTTTCGTACATCAAGCTTCGCCGTAACACAAAGGGACCAAATTTGCCATGCGACATAGAGTCGAAACTTTTCATAACCATTTAAGAATGTGTTGTAAATCAATAATTGGCGATGCACAAGCATGATAAATACATACTGTATCGACAATTCAATGACGTTCATCTTTGCCACTTGGCAGCTTTTACGGCAAAACGTAATAAAAGGCAATTATTGCCGCTAACAGGGAAGCACTCTGTTCCCTAAATAAGCAGTCAACAAAACTCTTAGCCACCAGATATTCAACAAAAGAATATTTTTCTTAAAGAAGCTAAAAGAATACTTTTGTCATCAAATGTTAGCCAATAGATATGACTCTGTGATCTTATCCACTTTGATTATTTCCAGTTACAAGCAAAATCAGAAAGTTTGCGGTAAAGGAGATCATACTTTGTATGCATCAATCAGAGGCAGAGAAGAACATTCTCGTGCATAAGCCTTAGAAGGTTACTAATTTAATGGACAATCACATGCAGATTTTCATACTTTGCTCAGAGCTTACCTTGGACAGAATGCCATCCTTTGCCAGCTTATAATTGCTATCAGCATGACTCTTTGCCACCACGCGTTCATCAGCCCAAAATATATACCACTTGGCCCAATCAACAGTCTTGTTATAAGGAGCCTCACATAGTTTACTGCCAAAACAGTTAAATCATGTAAAGGAAGGGAAGAAAAAACAAATACACAGAATAGGAATATACAATATCTATACCCCATCAGACTAATTAGGGAGCCACCAGATAAAGCAATGGCAAACACTCCACGTTCTTTCACAGAATTCTCTGATAATTCTGCAATATAGTCTGCCAGACCAGTACTTAGTTCATCTGTATTTTCGTAAATTTTCAGTTCTCTTCCATCCTTTTTAGCCCCACAAAGTGCCATGCTTCTGACAACAAAATGAAACACAGCCCCTCTGCATAAACAAAAACAACAGGAACTAAGATCAGTCCTGATGAAACATGCAATATCAAGACATCTCCCATACATAAACAGAACCAAAAAGGAACCAGGATCAGTCCTAACTAAACATGCAACAACAACTGCCTACTCAACATTCACAAAATTGAACAGAAACATGCTTCTTAGCATATATCCTGTCCAAGTGAGAAAAAAATAAACTTTTGGATCATCACAACTGAAAATGACAATTGAGCAAGCATTCTTGCACTCGCGCACAATAAAGTCAAAAGCACCGCCGAAATTTTTTGGCATTAGCACTAATTCTCACAACAATAATCCAATTCATAATTCTTGAATGACAAACACAAGAAAGATAGCATCAACAACATCTAGACTACACTGCATGTCGAGTTAAATTACCAAATTCTTGGTGGAAGCTACAATGTTGATCAACAATGGATCAACCCCTCTACAAGAAAATCTCATACATGCATATTATGAAATATGCAATTTTAAACAATTTTAGCCAAAACCCAGATCAAAAAACCATCCCAATTCACATTGCATCACATTGACAAACTCCATTTCAAAGATCATAAAGTTGAAAAAAGGAAAAAAAATACTTCAAATATTGATATATGAGCTTATTATGATAAATAAGCACAAGTATTTTATTTTTCTCTGCTGAAACTAAACTAAAGTAATTAAATTAAGGGAGAAAGAGAGGAAAGGAGATGCTTACAAAGTAGGAGAGAGACGGTAGAGAAGGAAGAAACTGACGAAGGTGGAAGAAGATGGGTATCAACACTCTGTTTGTATATGCCCATAAAATACAGCAATAAAGATTTTTATGATTTTATAGCTTAAAAACAGTGCAAATGTAATCTGATATGTACATTTTGTTGTTTTGTATCACCAAATAATATATCAATTTTCTAATCAGAATAGAAGCATTTACCTTCTGGACTTCCACGTGCATCCAATGATCGTGACAAAACACACTCTCGGAACACTTACCTGCACGCACAGAAACACAAACTGATACTACAATCTAGAAAGTAAACGGATAAATGACCAGAGAGAAAGATTGAAGCAAGAAATATTTTCAGTGACCACCCTTTTGTCAGACAGGAGATAAAATATATACTAAAAAGATTGAAAAGAATAAACCCTCTCAGTTTCCGTAGATTCTCTTCCCCGTATTTTATATACAGTAATACATTTTTTTGAGTAAAATTTTTATATAGTGTCAAAGTACAATTTTTGTTACGTTAGTAAGTTTATATCATATCACATAAAATGAATTTAAATCTATACATATAGCATATACTCATAGCAAAAAATTACTATAGTGTAAATGAATAAAAAGTCAACGCACTGTCATTACATAAAAAGTTAGTCTATATTCTTTTGCACAAATTTACATAAAAAATTTACAATAAATCTTTTATATGCTTACAATATATACATCAACGGGTCTAGATGCATGACACATATATAAATTTAATGTTTAAATTCAAATTCAGATAATATGTCATTCATCCAATCCGATCAGTGTATACACCGACAGCATAGAAAAGATTAATTCAAAAAGTTAAAGTAAATATTATATATACTGACAATGTGTATACAATTACGGTTGGATGCATAAAACATGAGCAAAATTTGAATTTTAAATTTAAATTTAGATGATTTGTCATGCATTCAATAGTAATGGTGTATATACTGTCAGTGTATAAAAGATTAATTCGAAAAGTTAATCCATATTTTTTGTACAAATTTTTTATACATTGTCAGTGTAGAATTTTATATTTAAATCATACCACATAATATGAATTCAAATTTGAAATTCAAATTATACTCATATAGCATACAGTCACAGCTGTTAGTATAAAAAAATCACTATACTATCAGCGCACCCTTGTTTGAATTGCTATTTTTTGGAGTTTTTGTAATAAAAAAATGTACTGTGACGATTTGATGTATATAAAGTAAAGGTAATTGTGACGATTTAATATACGTGAGGTAAAGGTAGTTGGAAAACGTAAAAATTTTCTTTTCAACCAAGGCTAAAAGAGTTTTTTTTTAATGTGTTTTAGGTAGGGAATAAAAGGAAGTTAGGTGGGCTACATCTCATCTTTTTACCCCAAAAAAAATTACTGTCATATAATTTAAATAACTCCATCAGACTTAAGTTGGGGTCAAATTTTAAAATCCTTTTAAGGTAACTTTTATCATTCATGAATATAATCTTCTGGAGTGGGTGTTATTGAACAACTAGAAAAGGTAATTAATGAATTAAAGCTTTGAATTTGAGATATATTATTAGATTAAGTATTGAAGACATACCTGTTCAAATAGAAGTTTGACAAAGTGTTGTAGTAGCTTGCACACTTTAAAAAAAAAAAGGCTTGCACACTTCACAGAGTACTTTATTCTAGGGTGGTGATATTTTTCGCTTTAGTTTACTTCATCTTCTTACATTAGCTATCTTTGTCAAATCTCTTATTACTTTGTGAGCACTTTCCTTTTTGTTTCTTTAAACATTTTATGGTCTCCATCTTTGTTGCTTTAGCTTTTGGTAATTTTTCATGGGTATGTCCCCCTAAAACCAGTTGATGGACCATTTTTTATGTGTCTCCCTTTATTGTATGCTTGGTTTTATTTTTACTATTCAAGAATCTGCCCTTTTGGAATCTTGATCAACTTAAAAACTATATTTGATTTTTCTTTCTCTTTTTCCTCCTCTTGGATTGGGAAGGGCTTAATTTTTGAATTGCCTGCAGGCTGCTTCTTCTTCTTCTTCTTTTTTAATAGCCATTGAGGGGATAAGGATTATGGAAGAGAACTATGGAAAGCTTGCTAAAAAAGAATTAGCAAGAGATCGGGTTTCTTTGGATACCATATTATTTCAAATAATATTTCGCTTACATCATAAACACATTTCCCAACTCACCTTTTTATCTCACATACATCGCATCACAAAAAGTGTTACAGTAATTATTCCAAATAATATTTCAAATAACACTCTATCCAAGCCATTATTTTTTTTTTCCGATAACGATAACAGTTGTATAATCTATTCTATCCTAATCTAAAGGGGGAGGCTAATAGGTATGCAGACCTGACTAGACCAAAGGGGAGTTATGGCACCTCTCTTGGATTTTTTTTTGGCTGCAGGTGAGGTTTGAGCTAAGCTCAGTGGTTGTGGTTGAGATAGTATTAGCCATTAGGTATGTGAAAAAAGTTGAGCAACTAAATAATGCAGTGAAACATTTCAATCTACCAATTGATGGGTACATTTAAAAAGATGGCTTGCCATAGCGGTGGTTGTTCCATGAATTGGCTTAATTAAACAGTTATAAATACGCTAGTAATGGTGGAAGTTAACCTTGAACAGACGGATTAGGTCACAATCAATGCAATTCCGAATTCAATTTGACGCTTAGATTGCACTCAATAGAGTGGGTCGAGTTTTTTTGCCACACTAATCTTCTTTCAGAAAAATATATCTGAGATGATGTACTTTTATATTTTATTCCCATAGTCATGCTTTCTGCTTACATCCGCGGATAAATTGCCATTGAAGATGAACTAAATTCTGACGCGTTCTATTTCTATATTGGAGAGAATGTTAATCATAAGATTATCCATCTCTAATAAATTTTAATGCATATTAAATTCTTTACTAAATATGTGATCCCCTTGAACACTTTTAAGCAAACCAAGCCCACAAAGAAAAAAGAAAATTTAACATAAAATAATTGGAGGAAATACAAAAATTTAATTAGAAAAAGAAAAAGGAAAATCGGTACCATAAATAGGTGAACTGTATGAAACAAAATTATAATCTCCAAGAATTATATCTTAAACATACTAGAATCAATAAATCAATCAACAGATACATGACTAATTCCGATAAATAAAATGTTAGGAAAAAAAAATTCTGGTAAGATTTAAATCCTCAAATATCACAAGTCACAGTTAATGGATGTAGAAGAGGACCGATTTGCCTCATTAGCTTTTCATCGCGCACATGAGGTAAGCAATTATATTAACGGCCACCATTAATAATATTCAAAATGTCATAAAAGTTTTATAATAAAATAAAATATATTAAAAGGGAATAACTTTAATTAGGTTTGAGCTGCATATACAAGTACTGACTTCTGAATTATTAAATAATCACCAAGGGTTGAGTTTGAAACTTTGTTGATTGTATATTTTAGGTTCTATGAGTAGTTATTTGCTTTGAGAAGATCAAAAATAAATTAAAAAAAAAGAGTAATGGAAAGGAGAAAACCCCAAAAAATAGAGATAAAAAATGAAATAATGAGAATGGATGGAGACATCAAACCTTATCTGTTTCACATTTGTGGTTTGGAGTTTGTGGCAATAGTTACATTAGAAAGGGAATACAAGTACTGACTTTTGAACTATTAAATAATCACCAAGGATTGAGTTTGAAACTTTGTAGATTATATATCTTAGGTCCTATGAGTAGGTGTTTGGCTTGAGAAAATCCAAAAGGAAAGAAAAAAAAAAAGAGTAATGAAAAGGAGAGAGGACCAAAAAATAGAATAATGAGAATTGACAGAGATATCAACGTTATTTGTTTCATATTTGTGGTTTGGAGTTTGCGGCCATAGTCACATTAGAAAGAGAATAAAATTTGTAAGTGAATTATTTTGACATTATTTTTGGACGGGAAGGTTATATTGGAAATAAAAAAAACTTTTTTTTTTAGCTACTAAGATTCTTATAATTCCCTTTCTGCTTAGACTTTGTAAAAGATTAGGTGTGGAATTTCCTTTTTCATCATTGCTCCCTTAGTTTGCTGCCTTCTAATGTTCTGCCATTAGTTTGAAAGTGAATTATGCCATTTCAATCCATACCTATTCCCATATGCTTACAAAACCAACTTTATGTAACCTATCTTGGTGTCTGTGGCGAAGATGTCATATCAATCCATCCTCCACCATCCACCCAGCCAGGCCAAAAAAAAAAGTTTGGAAGGAAAAATGAAGAAACAATGATGAAAACGTCAAGAACAGAGTTTTGGAATCTCAAGCAATAAACCTCATCCAGCAGAGGCAAAATGGAGAGGCTCAAAGTAAAAGATGTGTAAAGTTTCCAACTAATCAGAACCCCATATCATCACAAATCAAGACTTGGATACCCCAGTTTGGGGAATCTAGCATTATCCTTATCAAACCATGACATAAGCTGATGGCCCATTTCCTTGCACATATTGCTAACTCCATTTGAGGGTAGGCATGAGCCATCACCATTGTCTTGGCTGATAACTTATAGTAGCAATTCTCTTCTTGGTTCTCACTGTCATAATTATAAACCAAAAAAGAAGAAAACGAAAGAAAAGGAGGAGGCCCATAGCTCTGCACTTCTTTCTGTTTGTTCAAGACATCCAAGTTTCAAATCCTGTCCAACTACTCCTTAATACAAAATCTCAAAAGGCCAATTATTTGACTGATCTTTGTTACAACAATACGGCACAAATTCTTCAAAACTTGAAGGTGATCAACTTTTTCTTGTTATAAAAAGTTTAAGCATCCAAGATTACCTATTCACACAAATCTCACATCATCACCGGCAACGAGTTATGAATACTTGATTTTTTACGAGATTTTGATTTATCTTTACCAACTAAATTAATACGCGTCAGCAAGATACGTGTTTGCTATCCTTTCCGAAATAGGTTAAATATTTTAATTATAGTTGAGCAAGTCCTTAATATTCTTTTCAGTGTTATATTCCTAGACTTGGCTTTGGACCATTAATACTGGCGACTGCTCAATCACAATCACATACTCTAAAACTGTATTCTTGGTTGAAAATGATCATTGCAAAAGAGAAAATGGAAGGCAGTAAAGATCCTGCAACTTTAATTTTTTTTTTTTTTTAAAAAAAAAAATCCCCGTTCGGTTTGGATAAGGTGTGGGTCCATATCGATAAGATGTTCATTACTGAATATTTATATCACCCTCTTCTTTCTTGTCATTTTGCAAGTGTACTGGTAAATGAATGGTATCAACAATCCTCTGCAAAATTCAACTCCCATCTAATCCGTTTTGCACCCCTCCACCAATAATGTACAAACAGGGCACGCTCTAATAAATGAAATCAACAAGTTAATAAGATCTTTTGGCTTCGTGCCATTCACTCTACCTTCATTTGTTGTGTTAATATCATCCACAGTATGCTGTCGTGCTATTAAAACTGATAATTGCAGGTGTTCTACATCTGTGTTTTATTGCTTCAATAATTGTGTGTTTCTGTATTTCATTCAATAAAAGGTTCTGATTATCATGAGAATATTGAAGATCCACCAAGTCACTTTATTTGGTGTATCAATGCGTTGAGTCAGTGCACACGAATAAAATTTATGACTACAACAAAGTTGCGTAAATCTACGTTACATTATTAAAAGACATAATAACTGGACAATTGTAGGAAAATTTCAACTGTACCTGCCCCTCTGATCCAATATCATACTACGATCTCATTGAAAAATGACAACTATCAAGCAATTTTCTATTCGGTTCTTTTGTTTAAATTGGCACTTACTTGCTCCTGTTCTCTTGACTTGTGATGCAGTAAAACTGGATATTTTTTGCTCGTTATAGACAAAAAATGGTCATAATTAAAGTGTCTTTTCTGATTTTCGTACAACGCATACCTTAATTTTTGGAGGTATCCAACATCGGCAAGAGATTGGCCACGATAGGATATACGAGTGGTGCATCTTGTCTTCTTTCAAAATTTCTCCCCTACTTCATTTCTACCAATAATCCCACTTTTTAGTTGTCTTCATCTGGTGAGCATTGTAGTTATCGAAGAATACGTATCACTAATGTCCCTCTCCAATTTTTCAACCACGGAAAATGATGCTAGCTTCATTTTCTAAAATAAATTGATTGCCATAAATGTGCTGATTCTTCCAAACACTTGTACTATCTGATTTCAACTACAAATTTGATGAAACTAGAAAAGTGTTTGATTGAGGGTGAAGCAAGATAAGATATTTTCTTTGGGATGGAAGGAGCTGAATTTGGTGGTCCAACAGACTGAGTTCGTCATGCTAGTTTTACATGGGTTTTCATCTTTAGTACGTCTGAAATTCCATTGTCGTTTTCCACTGCGGTCCAACAAACTTTGTGTGTTAAAATGGGAAATGTAGGCAGACCCTTAATCTTCAAAGGGACCCCTAAAGCTAAGGGACAGTTGGAATACCATTTTCACACGAAGGGCTGTGCAGCTAACCAGCTTTAGTCAATTAATGATGGAAAAAGAGAGGTCTGTATCACCAGAAAGAATGGAAATATAATCTCTTGCTAGCTAGTTTGGGGACCAGTAATCTGCAGGGTATCGACTTCTTCCATGCCAATACATTTTCAGCTTCACTTTTCTTTGATGTTGATTTTTTTTTTTTTCTGTTTTGGTTTTGTTCCCTTGAGCATTAATAGAAGAGTAGGTAGGTTTCCAAGATGCGTGACGAAACTGGATTTTGATCAAGGCTATACAGTACTTGGTCCTATATTATCTTTCATTCTTCTCTCCTTAATAACTCCTCGAGTTTGCATAGTTTTTCAGATCTTAGAAGACAGAACTCAATAAATCTAACGGGCCAAGTACATTGTACTCCACTCTGATGGATGGTCTGTCTTATTTAAAGAAACCAAAGTTTGATAGATGTCAGATGACTAAAGAATTGGTGATGGATAAGAATAAGAGTGAGTGGTCCTTATAAGTTGGGAAGAGGAGCAAGAATATCATCACTTTTGATATTCATTTGATCACGAATTCCAACCTAGTATATGCAGATGCAACATAAGTTTTCCTCATAGTTTAACTCGGACAATGTAATTAAGAGTATCAAAATGTGAGTTAGATCACCGACGGGATCTTTTGAATCTTCCTAGGAGTTGATATAGGAAAGAAACGGTTCACAGGGAAATACTTTTCCGACGTAGCTTTATAAGATTGAAGAGACAAGAGGAGAGAACTTGTATGGATAAAGGGAAGTGGATTGGAAGATAATGTGGGGTTTCAAAGAAAATCAAAAAGTAATAGCCAGTATGAAGCTGGGAGACCGACAAAAGGAAATATAGGTTTGAAATTAATCTCAAACGTTTGGTATCCTGATGCTGGTAGCTAGATGTCCACTGTCCACCAGACACAAGCGCTGTTATGTTGTTGGTTTCGGGCATCAGAATTCACAGAGATAATATATTAAATATTAAACATGCCAATAATGCTGAGGCATAATCCAATTGCAAGAAAAATGGAAAGTTGAAACACTAATCGGACATGGGTCCTAGAAAGAAAGACGATTATGTCTCCACGAAAGTGGGATACCATTGGGTCGAGACCGGTTGCGCAGAGTAGTGATCTTATCACTTGGGTTTTGGCTGATGAACAGACATGCAACGTAGCTCATGTAAAAAGCAACAGCACCTGAAGCAAATATAATGCCACGAGACAAAGACGACCCTTAGTAAACTCAGTTTCTGCATTTGATTGGTGGGGTAGAAATCAGTGATAAATTTCCACCAGGCTGCAGAAAATACCTCTTTCACAAATAGTGACAATGTCGCCAAGATCTCATACACGCCAGATTGTGATAACCACAGGGCCATAGACCTAATCTAAGCATAAGCAACAAATGATCTTGTATTTTAGTAATCTAGAAATAGGGTTATCCGCTTGTACATATCATATGGCAGTCTTAATCTCCAATCTTTCTGTTTACGGCTCATTGGCCTGCCTTTAGCTGAAGGGTCTCTATTTTCCTTCACATCAGCCAACTTCCATACACAGCACCCTGAATCCATCTCAATCGATTCTAGCAGGAAAACTCCATTCTTTTCTGGGCATTCCACCTCCAAATTTTCAACATAGCTGACACGCATAGGCATCTCTTTGAACCTATCCAAGTCGTCTGGTACTTTGAGTAGCCGCTCAGCACCAGGTGAGGATACCTTAAGGGGGGAAAAAAGGAAAACAGAAACTTAAGCAAATTTTGGTGTATGAACCGATTAGTGTCATGCAAAACAATAACCACAACAATCACGTGGCCATTTGTAAAATATGAAACACTCGAGGCGATGAAGAACTACACTATCAGTTGCATTGTTGGTAAGTAATTACATCAAGAGCCAAATCATCTGGGATTTCTCCAGTAGCCCCTACTTCATCTAGCTTTGCCTTGTATTCTTTACTGAAAGATTCAAGCTCCTCGATGCTGGGGCACCCATATCTGAAGATTCAGAGTCAGTTTGAGAGCAAATTTTAGGACATCAGACTAGTTGCTTAGGCAGGTAAACTATATTTAAATGATATAATTGAAGCAGCACACACTTTTCCACCATATGATTTCATATAATCCAGAATGTGCTTCCCAAATGATTCAATTATGGACACCACAAGACCACAAAGGAAAAATAAAATAAATCAGATTATAGTAATTAATCCTCTGTTAGTTGTTAAAAAGGCGTGACTATCTTCTCTTGCACCCAACCACATTTAGAGTTAGAAATTGAAAAAAGGAAAGCAATCGCAAAAGGTACACGACTAGAATACTGGGATGAAAAGGACTAGTATAACAAAATGATATATATATTGCTTATGCTAAGGGAAGGGAGAGGGATGGAAGGTTATTTATTCATGATTAATACCAGAAATCTGAAGATTGAAAAACTCAACATTACAAAAGTGTTTTCTCCAGTCTTCCGTATAAACAACTTCTATGACTTCAAAGTTACCAGAATAAAGTAGCAAGCACAATGCTAATCTTACTCATTTGACAGCTTATCAAGTCTGACATAGATGTATCCACGCGGTGAGGTCTTCAAGGCAAAGAGCTTCATATCATCTCCAAACTGCAGCAGCACCTCGTGGGCTATGGAAAGTGCCTTTTCTCCCCAGGGACAATTTTGAAGAACCACTCCACCTCCATCACCACCATCACCAATCTAAATTTTTGAACAACCATCACTAACTAAAAGTTACTGTGGGATGGGAATCAAAACCCAAACTTCAAACAGGGTGATACAGACCTTAGGCTCAACCTCCTCTTCTTCTTCCCATAAATCAATTGGTTCAACCTCATCTATATCATCTGCCATTCAACCAAGATTAAGCAATACTTGAGCTAACTTCAAACCAGACAACTTTACAAGGCAGGGGAATAGTGAAATATTTGCACATCCTCCAGCCAACAGAAATTTAAGAATGTAGCTGAAGATCCTTCACGTTAGTTACGTGCTTTCAAACCTAGGACTGCCATTACACTAGAGGAATACAGCCTAAGAAATTTCAAGGTCAATACCAAAGCAGCCACAGTGACCACAATATGCAAGAAATGATCCCATTACTGCCCATTTAAACAAATATTATTACATTGCTATTAAATTCTAAGAAGCCGCCACCACAACGTACAACATAAAAATTCCACTCAGTAAGACTTAAAATGAGTCTCTTACATGAAATCAGTACTACAAAGCATATACAAAGGCAAAAAAAGAAAACTTCTTTCTTGATTTTCTGTACATTCCCGTTGTCCTCCCTTTTTCTTCTGATAGAAAGCAATGGACATTGCCCCAACAAGAAATATACCAAAGCAAACTTTTCTCAACCCAGTTAAGTTTAATCCACGCACATAAAGTTTGACATAGACAATATCTCATACACATGGTGAACTAACGCTTAAACTCAAATCAAACGAGCAGCCACCGAAAAAAAAAAATCAAAAGCTACAATCTGTAATACGAAGAGCTAAGCTCACCATGGTCCTGGGTTTTGATGATTTGAGGGGAACTGCTACTTAGATATCGTCGAGAGATAGAAGTGAAAAGAGAGGTGGGTTCTGAAGAAATTTCACGCTTTTTAACTTTGTTGTAGTAAAAGTTTCGAAGGCCTTGACGTTGAACTTGAAGGACTATCGGCGCCCGTGCTGCAAGATCATGATATTTATGATGAACCGAGGAAAGGGCTCTCGGAGATTTATGCAGCAAGAAAGATGAAATTTTGCTACTGATTTTGCGTCTCATATTTCTGCCTTGCTCTGGTTAGGTCACGGAAAATTGCTGCAGTTTCTGCAATTCATTCTCTAGTACGGACAAGAGAGAGTCCAAACCTGCAGGCGCAACCTCCTGCTTTTGGGTTTCTGTGACCAATTGTTTTTAAATATTTTTCTTTCTTTGTTTTTTTATTTTAATTGTTTGGATAGAATATTATTAGAAATTTTATTTAGAATAATTACTGTAATCTTTTTTATGATATGATATATATGAGATAAAAAAATAATTAAAATATAAAAAGATGAATTAAAAAAAAATATATTTAAGGTACATGCAAATATTAGATGAAATAATTCAGCAATCCAAACAAACTACTCATAGCATTTTTTATTTTCATGATCAGTTAAGCTTTACTTCCAAAAGAACATCTAAACAAATTTAACTTTTTTGGGAAGAAGGAAATAGGGTAATTTGTCTTCTGCTAAACATCTATTCTCTTTAACTCTGTGTGTTAATTATATGT
Source organism: Coffea humblotiana (assembly GCA_023065735.1). NCBI lineage: Eukaryota > Viridiplantae > Streptophyta > Magnoliopsida > Gentianales > Rubiaceae > Coffea > Coffea humblotiana. Next base: position 4,124,969 of record CM041218.1, on the reverse strand, counting down.
AACAGTAATATGAATCAGAAAAATAAGTAGTACTTATTTAACATTATTTTTTTGCGGAGAGTTGTGGAAATTAGATATCAGAAACGCTAAAAATATATTTACATAATAATTCCGGAAAAAATTAATTGAATATACATGGCAGACAGTAAAGCTACAACTCTACAACACGGTCTCCAAAAGACCAGCAAAATCAGGGGGAACACGAAAGAAAGAACATTTCATAACAAAATTTTGCGAGACTGAGAGTTGGGACACGACATTGGAATTTCTATGGTCAACTATAATCTCAAAATGGTTCTAAGCGTATCAGAAAGATTCTGGATGGTTTGCTGCTCTTGCGCTGCTTGCATTTCCTGAAGTGGCATATCCTCATAGCACCTGAAGCACAACTTGAAGACATCAAAAGAAAAGAAAAAGGGGGCAGTAGTCAATATGTATTCTTATTTTTCCCCCACCCCTTCAATTAGGTTCAGTAGCATTTCCCGCATCCCCTTCCAGTTACGGTCCAGTTTATATTTAAAGAAACCAAAAAAGGGACCCCTTTCCAGACCCAGAGAAATGAAAAAAGAAAGTCATACATTTTGTGGTAAGCTAAGGCCTGAGCGAGATTCATCAGAGTAGGACTCGAAGTTAGTCTCTGGCACACACTGGGAGGTAAGGGTACCTGCAACAGCAGTGAAATACCGTATCGAAGCCAAAGGCACAGAGAGAGAGAGAGAGAGAGTACGAAAAGATGAGTACCTCAGTTTGTCTATTTCGGCCCTTTTTAGACTGAGCATCACTAGTGAAAAGCTCCTGAATTGCTTCAAACAGCTATACTTCCACTATCATCCAGTTTCGGGCCTCCAAGTACATTGTCAGATAAAAGAGCAATAGGTGATATATCTGTCGCCCTAAGAAATGGAATGGGCACAGTGTTGCCAGCTGAATATATTGACCACAGCTACCACAGTAATAAAATCCAAGTGAGCAAGAGCACACGTTTCATCGATCCAAACTAGAACCAAAGAAGGCAGGTTCCTACATAGAAGTTGCATACCAACAAAAGAATGCAGGAGAAGCAAAGAAAAAGTTGTGCAATACTCAAACACAGTGAAGCCTGTTCCAAGAGGCATTTTAAGTCTTGATGACTTTGTGTAGAAACAGATCTGTACAACACTTCATATAGGATAGATTGAAATCCTAGACTAAGGCCAAAAAAAAAAAAAAGGAAGAATTGTTTATTTAATAATGGATAATAGCCAAGAAGAATAAAATTTACCTTATCTAATGCCTTCCGGCTTACAGTTCCACTCATAAATGAACTGCTGCTCACGCCGGCAGCAGCAACTACAGTTGCTTGGGCACTGCTTTTTGCATCAAGCTTCTGCTCAGGAGGGCCAACGATTGAAAGAGGGAATGCTTGAGAGGGCTGTGCAACAGATATAGATCCTTCAACAGGGGAAGCGACTTTCATTGTGCCACCCCACCCTGGCCACCAAGTTCACAGATTGGGTAAAGAAACTAAATATCTAGGATTTGATTTCCAGGTTCATAAGATATCATAGCTTATAGACATTTGAATTACTACAAGCACAAAACTGCAAGAAGGTAGACTAGAGTCAACAAATTCTCATGCTACTCCTAAATGGAAAAAGACTCTAGAAAGCAGAGGTTCACCCCTTTTTGTCCTTTTTTCTCCACAGAAAAGTATTTAGTTCAAGAAAATATCGTCAGGAACATTCAGTTCCAGACAATGAAGAACTTTCTTGATTGGTTTGTCTGTGTGCATGCAAACAAGTTCAAATAAATGAAACAGGAATTTTCTCTATTGCCCCTCCTCTTTGTTGGAGGTTTCAAGAATTACCTGGATTCTATAGCTTTGTCTCTGCCGCTACTGATGTATGGACCTCCAATTTGTCCTGAAGCAGGCAAAGGTTCTTCTGCATTAGTCAGAGAGGTACTACGTATGGTTGTCATATCCATTTCACCATCCCGAACTATGACAGTGCCAAAATCACCTGGTCAAAGAGACACCACAAAATGAAGTTAAATCACCCAACTTGAAGCACCTCCATATATCAGGACAAAGAATCAAGACAAAAATGAGAACACGTGCTACCCATCCTCACAAAGTGCAGCCCCAGAATCAACAACTCACCTATATACAAGTCCATCTTCTCATTAATTATTCTATATACATGGGAGGGTCATGTTCATCGGAGGAGGCATGTAAAAAAAGAGGCAACAAGCAAGATGGTAAACAATAAGATTGTACATAATTACCTTCCATATTTGGTTCCATCCTATCAGCTATAGGTCCCGAAGCTATCCCATTAGCAAAGTTCTGAGGCTTTGATGGGACAGTATCTCCATAGTCTTCATTCAATTTTGGGACCACCCAAAGGCTGCAAAAATGGGATTTAATATTGAAATTTTCAAAAGCTTCAAAGAAACATAGTTACAGAGAAAAGAAAAACCTATTAATATGTTTCTGAAACAAAACAAAGAATGGGATAGGATAACAAAACCAATTAGTGAAATAACAAATTTAAGAAATCAGGCATACAGTCTCTCCAGGTAAAGATGTTTCTGGAGTAACAGTTTGAGCTTGCAACGCCATGGATGCCCTGATCTGCCTTGCCTTCTCAATCTTGGGCAGCATTGCAGACGCTCCACTTTTGCATCTTTCAATAAATTTGTGCTGTTGAAAGCAAAAATGGGTAAGACCAAGTTAATCTCAGCATCGAGTATATATTCCACATCAATCACCAATTAACATGTAAAATAGTGGCCTGCAACAAGTCCCCTGCAACTTTTCTCAATATTTTCTCCACGTTTCTCAAGAAATTCCTCTCATTTTTGCAGGAAAAAGGAAAGGACAAGGTAAAAGGGCAGTTGATTATGCCTTGAAGCATGAAGAACCTTGTAAGTGCTACGCATGGTCAATCCTATGAGTTGAGAGAATTGCATCATAGATGCAGCAACAATTACGATACCTACCACTTAATTCTAACAGCACCAATACCTATATTCGTAGTTAATCATGCTCATTGCTTCGATAGGCAAGTTAATTGGCATTGACCATCACTGAGCTAATTTCACATACAACATAATTGCTTTAACTTATCCTAAATTAATTTCATCAAATAGCATTAGTCTGAACTAGGATCACATGAACGGTCCTATTCAAAGCAAACCAAGATAAAGAATTTCCACTACTTCCAATAGCAAAGATAAGCCAACATTCTGCAACATAGCTTCCAGAAGTTTCACTAGAGCACCAGTTTACTAATATTGAGGTTAAAATTGAAGATGTTAATAATGTAATAACTGCAAAATGAAGCGATGAAAATGGACACCAAAGCCCCAAAAATTTGATGTACCCAAGTCATTGTTAAAGCAATTTCAACAGGAAAACAAACTGCGCCAGAAGATGAGTATCGAAGTTGCAGAGCAGACAAGGCTTAGGCAACAGCTACAGGCAGCCTCTAATAGCAAATCAGCTATCACACCAGATTGTGACCTCTTTGTTTTGTTTTAGAAAGCAGGGGGTTTAAATTAGATGATACTTAGTGAGAGAGAGCTAAAAAATGCATATTCAAACAATTACTGTAAGTCAAATGGCATCAACTTCTTGCAGTCATCAAGTTCTTAAATCTTTATACAGTAATCAACCCAAAGATGAAAATAGCAAGGTAAAGAGAAGGGAAACAAATACAAATACTGCATAAATATCCATAGAGCACCTTTAGCATCTCAGCTGCAGTAGGACGAAGCCTTGGATCCTTAGTAAGGCACTTTGCTACAAAGTCATGGAAAACAAGAGACCTGCATCAACAAAATATTTAAGTGTGGATAGTCGTGTGGCATCACAAAGGATCTCTGTCAATCACAACCAGTAGCATTCAGATACTAACTGCACATCCCTGTCTAAAAGCAACAACCACTAGCATGGAGTTTGCCAAGCATCAGGGGAAGTCTAAATTGCTACTAAGTTGATACCTCTAATAAGCGATGAAACTCAGACATTTGATCACAAAGAATAACATTATCAATGCCTAGTTTTTCTTATCTTATCAAGATTAACGAGCTGCATACAGAAGCTCTTTAGAGAAAAACTTTGAATTATGAGAAAGCTAGGAGGCAAACCATTTCTCTTTATCCTCAAGCATTGGAGCTGGTTCTATCGATATCATAAACAATACCTGTCACAAGAAGAGATAATACTAAACCACCAATATGATAACCGAAACTGAGAGCTTAAACAATTCATCAAGAATATAGAGGGCTAGACTGTAATAATTCTCAGGCCCAAATTAGCAAGGTAAATACTAACTGTGAATAACTTATTCTCCAGCACGATGACCATCTTCACATTCTAATTCAAATAGATTAATAAATTTCAGTGGTAAATGAAGATATGGCAAGTACAGTTACCAACAAAACCCAGTAATCTGTAATCAACCAATTTTTTCTCCTTTGCAACAAAGAATTGACTACCAGCAGGCAAACACAAAAGACACAGAGTGCATTAAAAGGGATTCAGCCAATTTGAAAGAGTAAATTAAGATGAGTCATTGGCATGCAAGGGCTAAAAGCAAACTGGGAAAAAACATCAAACTAAAATAGCCCAGTCATTTAATAATAGAACGAACAATCAATCTAATTCAGTAGTCATGTCCATGATTAGAAGAATCCCACTTGCTTAATATGCATAATTTATGGTTTCAGTTGCATAATATCCCGGATCAGAAAATGCCCCTTTGGATTTTAACTCTTATGCATGGTTTTATGCACCAGAAATTTTCCATCCGGTATGAAAGTAAATGTAAATTTTTAGCCGCATGTTGAAATGAAAAATAGGGCCTGTATATCGACAAATTATATATGTGCAAATCCCATTCACTTTCCTTTCCCCGTATAAATTATGCTAAAAATGCCTGATACCTTCTCAGGTTAATACCATGGATCAACTCTATAGCCTGGTACACGAAAATAAATGCTTCAAATCAATTGACTAACCCTCATTGGATGAACAGTGGCTCGTGGTGGACAGCCCTGGATGAAAAGGAAAAAAAGAATTACAGCCTGTTAGCTACCATAAACTAATCATCTAATACCAGAAAGTTCAACATAAAGGCCAGCTGTTCAACCTTTTTGTCTGTACAACAAGCATGACAGAAACAGGGCAAACATCAAAAATCTAAGAGATATACAACTAGGTAAAACAAACGGATGTACCTCTGCCATTTCTATTGCAGACACTCCCAGAGCCCACACATCAACCTGAAAAATAATTTTTTCAAAAAACCCATTAGGTATATTGCTCTGATCCATTTAATAATTCGATGTCAGGAGGCAAAATTTTTTTTTAAAAAAATACAGCTAACTACAGAAACCTATGAAGACGTACATGCATTACAGCTATTTATACCTTCCCATCGTAACGACTTTCTTGAATAACTTCAGGAGCCATCCAATGCGGTGTGCCAATAAACTGACAATGAATAAATGTCAGAAGAAAGAACTTCGAATTCATGAATGAAGTATGATGAAAGGAACAATCTAGCAGACTAGAAGAATCAGCTAAAGCTTTCTTCTTCTTTCTTGGGTGAAACTTAAAGTATTCTGTCAATAAATCAATGAAGGTGATATTGATACCGTGTTGCGTTTGGACATAGTCCTTGTCAATTGTGCAGCAACTCCAAAATCACCTGGTTGTGTTGCCACAAATTAGGGAAACAATTAAACGACCACAATCACATGCAAAACTTTTTTTTTCAAAAAAAGTTAATTTGAATTTTTGCTTTACCTTGTGGTATGCACCCCCTTCCCCTCCGCCGCAACTCCCCCGCCTCCCCCCCAAAAAAAAAAAAAGAATTGCAAAAGAGTAGCCTATGTCTAATCCATTGAGTGCGTGGACGATCAAATTAGAAAGAACTAAATAAACAAGCATTCCATCAGAACTAGATGAATAAGGAAAGATTTGAAACCAGTGATCAGTTGGAAGAAACCAATGACATGCAAAAGATGATTACTCACCCAACTTGACCTCTCCCTGTTCAGTCAACAAAACATTACCGCCTTTAATATCTCTATGTACCTTGAAGATCGAGTGCAAATAGGATAGACCCTACATGAGAAGCAACAGAATTTCAAGATACAGAAATAAGAAGAATAAACCAGAAAAAGATCCAGCCAAAAGTGCACAACGAGAAGAGAAACAAGAATGGTGACCGCCTGGAGTGATTGGGAGGTAATGTAACAGTTGAAAGAGGCACAGCAGATAGAGACTAAAAGCAAACTCCAGAATTTGTGTTAAAAAACATAGAATAACACGTAAGAAAACCATGAATATGCATCAAAATATGATTTGCATAGTATGCAAATGCAGACCAGGATAACACAAAAGAAGAACACAGAATAACACAAAAGAAAACCATGAATATGCATCAAAATATGACTTGCATGGTATGCAAATGCAGAATAGGATAAAATAGGATAAATGCAGATGAACAATAACCAGAAATGAGAGGAAACAGAAGTAAACTACCACTTTCATGATTACATGGGAAACTTGTCTTCAAGAAAAACTATTGATATTTGACACATGCTACTTAGTTCGTATGTTACCTTTAATGCTTCCCTACAAATAAATGCTATTTGATACTCCTCCAAAGATTCATCTGTAACGGTCATCAAGTCAGCGACACTGCCACCTCCACAATACTCCATCACTATCTGTGAACAAGTCAACTTGCCCATAAGACTCCAACAGATAAACTTTTTGTCTACTTGTCCAATTTCAACACAAAGTCAACAACAAAAATAAAATAAAATAAAATAAGAGCTTTAAAAAGAATGATGTATATTGGTATTTATAAGAGAAAATAAATAATAGAAATGGAAATACATATGCACAAATACCCAGACACAAACAGATATACCATAGGCACCATAATTCAGTTTAGAAGATCAGTAAGCAAGGATGATATTGTTCTTACCCATAGATACTCTTCTCCTTGATAGCTCCCAAGGTAGCGAACAACATTAGGATGATTACATTGTTGCAACATCTCAATTTCGCCTCGAATTTCTTCATACCCCTCCTCCTGAAGATATAGATATAGTTCTAAACCTCAATTGCTGGTTTCGCTGAACACACTTAACACTGTACATGAACACTTCAAAATCACAAGAAATCATACCCCCTTCACTCAAAGATATTACTTTGATAGCAACCAACTCTGAAGTTTTCTTATCCCGAGCCTTATATACAGCACCATATGATCCCTTCCCTGCATTTCAATAAACCCAACTCTCAACCTTCTACACCACATAGTCCATAAAAATCAACGAATTTTACCCAACACAAATGCATATTACAAATCAATCTTTAAATGCACGAAACTGGGGGCAAGATTGCGCACTATATAGTCAACAATCAAAAAGCCAACCAGTTCAACGTATATCATCAGCAAATCCATCTTTATCAATTAGAACTAAAAAAAAAAATTTTTTGAAAACATACTTAAAAACAAGTACACTATGCTACTAAAGTTCGGATGAGAAAAGCTCCATTTTTTAAATCAAGCTAGAAGGCAATGTACCGTGAAGACATCCGAATTCCAAAAAGACTAACGTAGCCACAAGAATTAACAAGTTCAGCTAAACAAGCTCAAAGATGGGATCATCGAAATTTACCAAGCTCATGCAGCAATTCATACTTAGTTGTGGGATCTTCCTTCGTCACACTCTCCGGAATTGAACTTGTGGACACTTTCCCACTTCCATTCCCTCTAAACCGATCCCCACCACCACCCTCCTCCACCGTCCCACCACTGCCACTTTTCCTCTGCCTGCCAAATCCACCACCAATCTCCCCAACCGCCTGCATACTGGCCACTGCCCTACTCATCGTCCCACCTCCACTCCCATTCCCTTCACCGCGGCTCTTCTTCCTCCTCACCACCGTCCCCGATCCCATTTCCTCCTCCTCTTCTTCCTCCTCTTCATCCTCGTCCGCCGCTTTCCTCACCACAAACGTCGAAAAGTTCCCCTCTTCTTCTTCCTCCTCCTCCTCAAATCTCCTCCTATACGACGCCGCATTGTCATTATAATCCCTCTTCTGAGTTCGATCCCAAAATTGAGGCCGGCGGACGACTCGCCCTCGAACTGTTCGACGTTTTGACAATCATAGTACCGGAGACAGATGCCCCCTCGTCGTACTGATCATCGTCCGAATTCAAGGTGGGGTCCCCGCCAAAATCTTTAGGTAAGCGTTTAAGTAAAGGAGGAAGTGAATCGTCGTCGTCGACGTCGTCTTTTCGGACCATAGTGGCGTAAATGTCGGACGATGATAAGTTTGCCTTTCTGGTTCGACGAGATGTTGGGGAATCCTCCATTTTTATCTCTTTTACTTTTTCGTTTTCAATAACGATGGAGTGGTAGGGACGGATGTTAAAGTGAATAGTGTGTTGCTAAGAAGAGGCCATTGCGGGCGGAAGCTCAAAATGTTGCTTTCCGTCTGATTCCAACTGACGCTGCCAAAGTTCTATTTCAGTTTGCGACTGATTTAGGGTCTGTTTGATAACATAAACAAATGCTGAATCTGAATTTTTTCAGACATTCAGATATTTTAAGTGTTTGCTAAATGAAATCTATTTGCTGAACTTGTTAAGCAGTACTGAATCTGTTTGTATTTTTTTCAGCACAAGAATCCTAATTGAATGTTTAATTCTGATAAGAATCAATAGAATTACTTAATCTATCTTATTTTATCTACCAAATCTACCCTTGTTTGTTAATTATATTCAAAATTCTTATCTAATTAAACAACATAATATTCTCTATCTAACGATTTTTAATTTCTCTTTTCTCCCTTTTTAATGACTTTCACATCTTCTCCATACTTCTCATATAATATATTTCATATTTTATATTAATTTGATTTAAAAATAAATATTGTCATTTTCATACCTAACAATTTTAAACTAATTAAATCATAGATTCTATTTCTTTTTTGATTGAAAGGATATAAGGGTAAAATTGTCAAATTAAACTTATTAAACATTCAACTATAAATATTTATCAAACAGTATAAATAGGTTTAACATTAAAATTCAGACATTCATATATTTTTTTCAGTTCTTAAAATTCAGCAAATTAATTGTTTCAGTATTCAAATTTCAGAATTCAGACTTCAGAATTCAGATTCGGTTTTATCAAACGGAACCTTAATATGTTTGGGAGCTTTTTGGTATAATTAGTACATTAATGAAGCTATGAGTTTAGGGAGCTAAGCAATCAACTAAAGTTTGGCGGTGTTGATAGGATCGAGTTGAGTTCGAGTTAAAAGTGTTTAATAGTATATAAGTCGAATTCAAGTATGTAAGTAATCTTAGTTAAGCTTAACTTGAGTGCGTTTGGTTATATTTTTATTTAAAATTTATATTAAGTGAATTTGATTAGGCTTGATTATTAAACTCAATTGAATTCGAGTTCAAGTAAACCAAATTGAAGTCAAACTCCAACTCGCTCAATCATTAAAAGATGGATGAGTTTCAATTTTAATTATTTTAACTCAAATTCAGGCTCAACCCAAATGCACCCCTATATAAATTACACTATAATGAAAGATATTTTGAATGATTTTCTTGAATTTCAAGATCGAGCAGCTTGATTTTCGAATTGATTAACTAGCAAACGCCATAAGCTCTTCTTCAATTAAATTTGAGTTAACTATCGAGTTACCTTGACATGTTTCAACTTTCTATCTGAAGACTTTGACATGTTTGGTAACAGTCCCATTTTTTTGGGAACTAGAGTAAGGATCTGTGCTCTAGTACGAGGGTTTTGACATATTCATCATACAAGCATCCACGAAAAACTGACTCTAACAGAGGGATTTTTCACTTTATTATACAAGCATCCACAAGCACTTTTGGTCTCTTTAGATATTACATTCATCCTAGCAATTGACAATAAAGGCATATGCAAAGAAATGACGGTAAGCAGTTAACCATTTCCAAATCAGCTTGTGATTCCACAAAATCCGATAAACCAGATTTCTGCTAAAGCAATAGAAGATTAAAGCAGTGTGTCTAAAACTGAGAAGTGAGAAGAACATCTACATACTCTAGAACTATCCTATCATACTGTATTCAACAGATTGTATCATCCATGAGCTCTGCCATCCTCCTGTAAGTGAGAGTAATACCTGAAAAACCATATCAACATAGAACATAATGTCATGACTTCTTGAACAAAGATTTCGAGGACTTCCCAGATTCACCTTTTGGAACTGCAAATCCCCCCTTTCGAGAGCACAGATCCTTGTAACATGACAAGAAACTTATACTTTCCGTCACCAAAACAAAGCCAACAGTATCTTGATAAAACAAGTAAAATCTATCATTCCATGGATAAAACCAAGCAATTAATAGCAAGCATCCATTAACAACATAGATGTCAAGCACACAGGCTCCGGCAAGTAAAGGTGATAGAGGATATAAAAGTTCTTTCACTGGTCTAGCTCCCGGATTCTCCTGCTTCAGACGCATGTACTCTTCTACGCGAGACCCAAAGTACCCCTCAGAAAATACAACTGCAATCAGTGTAAAAACTAGCAGAAATGCCCATTTCCAACCAAAATTGCCCCAAGAAAGGATCCATTGAACAATCAGAGACACACCCAAGTCTAAAATGATGGGCATTGTTGACTTGACCCTGAAAAAAAGCCGGAAAAGATTGATTGTAACCAAAGCACTGAACCATGAATATGGGAAATCCAAGAAACGGCTCCAGAAAATGATCCAACCACTAGCATTAGTTATGACAGCAAGAACCAACCAAATTTCCGTGGAAATAGAAAGGTATTGGCAGTCGCAAGATCCCAACTCTTTCTGGGATTTGTTAACTTCATTGAAGAGATGAAATAACCAAATAGCTACTCCACATATCCAAAGCAAATCAAAGACTAACCCCACTAATCCCATCAGTAATTAGTCAACAAAGTGGACCCAAGATGAGCTAATGGCACGCCTGAGGCCCTAAACAGAAGCCAGAAATCGTTGGTTTCTTAGTCGGTTTCCTCTCAATACGTAATAAAAGACGTGATTTTTACTACACTTTTGGCTATGCAACTTGCTCAGGTAATTTTGTCTGGCTTCAAATCTTCAATCCCACGAATCTACTCAAAATACCCAGAGAAACCCAGAAATATTTCATGCTCCTTTAGTCGTGACGCCACACGTTAGATAAATGCTCGACTTCCTATGGAATATATTCGTTCAGGAATTTCAACAAACAAATAGGACTCCACGGAAAATACATGAAATTGAGAAAGGCGAAAAAGGGGTTCTGTCCAGTTTGCCACAGAAACTGAAATTTGTGGAACTTTAGGAGGTAGTAAAATGTTACATGGCATGTAAAGAGTTGAGAAAAAAAAAATTTTTTGATAAGCAAAATTTTCTTCTCACCGAAGTCCTAACTCCTAGAACTTTTGGTCAAAGGACTTGCATTTGAAGTAGGGCGAGCTCAAAAATTTTCATGAAAAGGGGTTCCACTTAGCAAGGAGAAACAGAGAAAGAGGCAGCGAGAAGCATGGGAAGCCAGATGAGGGTCACATTTTGCTAAAAGATTGCAAATATGGACGAAGAAAGCCAAGAAAGTCCAAAAGGAAGGACTTAGGTGTTGATTGGTTTTTAACTGCCCAGAAGCAGAAGCTCCAAAATTCTATCAGAAGAGAGTGCTCCGCTCACTGCTCAATCTAACTTGTCGGTTTCGGAAAAATGTTCTGCTTTTCTCCCAGTAACATAATAGTGTAGCGTCACAGAGTCGGTAGTAAACTAGTCCCTCTGCTGATATGGATAACTTTACGTGGCGTTTCGCACGGATAATCGGAATAAATCCCGTAATTATTATTTGAATTACTACTTTTCAAATTGAGATTTTGGAATCATATATAAAAATTTAAAATTTTTAATTTCCTAGTCATCTAAAGGATTTTGGACAAAATAAGTCTGATTCTCATTTAGAAATGGGGTCGGTCCCGCTATTCGTTAAAAAAATTAATATATAATTATATATATTATATATTATAATTATAATATTTTATTATAATATTAGTATAATTATTATAATATAATTATTATAATAAATATATTTATATGTATTATATACACATATATAATATATTAAATAAATATAAATTATAATTATTTAATTAAATATATTTATATTTATATAATATATATTATACATTTCTTAATATTATATAATAATATATTTATATTATTTATAAATGTATATTATATGTGCATATAATTATAATTATATATTTATACTATAATATTTGTCTAATTATATTTAATTATATATATTTAATATTTAATTTAATTAGTTACAAACTTATAATAATGATATTATTAGTTATATGTATTATATAATGTATATTAGTATATGTAACATAATTGATATTATCAATTATACTAATAATTATACATGTTTACTAATAGAAATTATTAATTAGTTATACTAAATTTACTAATACATTTATACTAATATATTTAATTAGCGAAAATTTCTTATATCCCATTTCGAAAGAGCCAACGAACCAAACATCAAATATAGTAATGATATACATTCCTGATACTGAACCAAACAGATGTATTGGAACGATCGACTCCATTCCAAATCTAGGATAAATGATTTCAAATTCGAATCCGATTCCAAGATGCGAACCAAATGTCACCTTAATCTAATAGGTATCACTCATAATTTCTAGCTTTACATTTAATCGCTCTTACTTGCCATAATCGGTTTTCAAGACACTTCGGCCATACAAAGTTCATCTGGCTCTTTCGGTAAGGACCATAAAACCTTTTCGGCCTCTCCAACTCTTAAAACGTTTCTGAGCCAACAGGCTGCAGCATATTAATACTTCCGCGCGATTCAGCTCACGTGCAGTTGCATATATTGTATTGCCAGTTCTGAGGTCACACCAGAGGCATGCAGAGTTGAAGGCTACAATCAATGTATTGTCACTTTCAGGTAGATTACGATATGTTGACATTTTGACATTTGTAGTTTCTTGTGCCTTTGTAAGCATACGTACAATTTGAGAAAATTAGAGGATGGTTATCTTGAAAAGTTTGCATGTGACGACATTTGTCCAAGCAGAGTGTGCAAGGAGGTCTGATCATTTTTCCATAATTACCTTCTCTGCTCCAGAGTTTGATGATGAAATTGTTTGGAAACCACACTTGCTACATGTGATGAGCTTGAATAGTTTAGAAGAGAGTAGTCTACATGGAAAATGTTAAGATGGTCCAAACGAGTTCAAGATCCTCGTGGTTTCATGTAGTTCCTCAGCTTATGATACATTAATAGCATTATTGTCTCCACAAATTGTGAATAAAAATCATGCCACTGTGACAGGTCTTGCTGAAGCCGAGGAGGGCAGTATGCAAGTCCATTTAAAAAACCACATTCAGGTCTTGGTAAAGTTACTGCACTTGAGATCTTGCAGGTAGGAGAGGCCTCGAGTTTTTTGTATTCCTTCCATCCAGAACCTACAAAATGAAATGTGAATGATAAAACAGGCAGATAGCTGATAAGAAATTACCGCGAGACTCCAGTATGCAGAACTGCAGACAATGCAGGAAAGAGAAACTAGATAATGTCTACAACCAATATATTTCCTTGCCCTTAAAATTCCACAAACGAGTTGATCATCTGAGTCAAAATTTGCATACATGAAAGTAATTTGATAATGGCAGGAGGCATTAAGCCCAAAAGAGAATTTCTACACAGCTTAGGGCATTTTCAATCATTTTAACTCGAGCTTCCAAGTAAGCAGGAACTTACCGTGGGAGAATATTGTGTCCACAAAATTCTAGGCTAGGGCTCCAGGCCATCAGAAACTTGTAAATATCTCAAACCTTCACACTAGATGATTCATGCTAGGAGACCTCGATCTGCCAAAGACTGACAGCATGATTTGCAGAAAAACACGTTTACGTTCTTGTTGTACTTGAGGACTATACTAGAGCGTATAGTTTGCTTTAGAGACAGAGAACTCTTAGGTCACGAAATGGTAGTTTGGCTACATTCAAAGTTGAGACCCATGCAACATCCTGGAGTAAATGGATCAAAAAGGTACATCAGTTGTGTAATTAAAGTCACACCACCAGAGAAGTCCTCATATTAGCCAGTAGTTTTCCCTTTACTTTTGTTGAGGACACGCCATAGGTGCCAAGATATCTATTTGGTATGAAATGAAAGAATAGGCAGTAGGTCTATCAATGCACACTTAAATATAAAGGTCATGCATAAGATGAGATATAAGGTAGTACATGAAAAAATAACTGATGTAGGAGTGTAGGGACGGTGAAGAGACCAAAAACACACCCCTATACAAAGGGAGGTGCACACGATGATGTCTAAAGGACCATATACAAGTACACGCAAAAGGACAATACAGATATAAGTATGAAGACACGTACAAATACATGCATGTGTATGTCAAACACATGGAATAACCAAAAAGTCTGAACCAAAACCTCTCTCTCTCTCTATCTCAAGTGCCTCTTTCACACAAACCAGACCTCTATCTAAACAACCGCATGCATCTAGCACCCCTCAATTGACAGTTTAGAAAGCAACATGCCTCACTCTTTGCTGCAACCGTTAGTCATTTCAGGAGACAATTTAACATCCCATTAGGATTAAATAGATGGTAGTAATATTTCCAGTAACACAAACCTTTACGCTTAACGAACACAAAATGAAGCCACAAATAACCATAGAACCAAATCTTCCAGCTCATAACAGCTCACTCATCAGCAACAAACAACTTCATTGTGTCAACATTGAACCCAATATATAAGCATTCACAATTTCATGGTAAAAAGTGTAATAATGCTCAAGCAGTAGTAGTATGAGCAACAGAGTGTGATAAAAGATATAATTTTACCTTAGGGTATCAAAAGCTCTATTACTGCAAGCCATAGCATTGTGGAGCCAACTCAGGTAACCACAAGTAATCTATTCTACAGATGTTGCGAATGTAATTATTATTGGTTCGCACTAATTTATCGAAAATGCTACACTCTGGTTTACTCCGGAATAAGACAGAAGAAGGGTGAATTTGGACCGTCAGACCACTTGACAAAATCCTGTGCATTAATATAGGATAAGAGAGGCATTAGGGAAAAAGATTGACTAGATATTCAACAGAAACATGAAAAGGATACTAGGATTTTATTACTGGTTGATCTGTGAGCCAATATTAAATCCCCTACCTGTACATACCATCTGGCTGCTTTAAAGCTGCATTAAGAAAAAAGGAAGCAGCTAGACATCTGCGGAATACAAGCATGTCATCTCCACATGAAGTGATGCGAAGCCCCATTTGTTCAACGTTTCTCTGTATTTGACTGCAAATGAAAATCATTAAGGACATGCAAGAATATTTACATGTAAAGCGGAAAGTGGAAAATAAATCTAGATAACAGAAAACAAGAAGATGGAAGCAAGAATATTAATATACATAATAGTAGACCAAGAAAATGAAAAGCTTGTTTACTTGTCAAGAAGAAAAGCAACAAAGGTTTCTATGCTAGGTAAATTAGTCTACTGAAGCAACTCCTTCAATACAAAAGATAAGTAAATTTGAACCAGAAGTACATTGAAGGTACTTAATTTTCCTTCTAGCATCTGAAAAGAGACATGTACTAACCTGTGAACATCCCGAGCATGCCTCAAGGACCGGCTGTTAATGAAATTATCCTTGCACCATTTCCTCAGGTTCTTTTCAGCTTTTTCTTTACTGTGGGTCAACTTGTTCTTTACCACGAATTCATTAGAAGCACGAAAGACATTTAACAAAGTTAAATGATCCCCCTCTGGACTTGAGAAGCACCTCAATGCAGCTCGTGACTACACAAGAGAAAGAAGGATCAATTCAGGTTATTATATTTGCAAATGGAGGCAAAATCGAACAATGAAATACGCAGAAGATGCAATCGTCAGGAAGACCTAAAAGTGAAAATAGCTTGTAAGCAAAAGTACTGCAAACTGCAAGCCCTTAATTTGGCTGCAGGATAATCATGTAACTCTTCAATCTGTTGACTGTGATACCTTGAGGCGTTCACTGGTGGCTTCCGATTTTGTGCCACCATAGACAATTTAATACAGAAGCCATACAGAGAAAGTAGATTTTTTTCCATAGTTCAGTCAATTTCAAGTCTTACAAGATGATGCAACATTTGCTGACGACATATTTAAAACTGTCATCAAATGTAACATAATGCAGGGACTTAAGTAAATCAGTGAATTCCTAGAACCCTACATATTTATGGAAGAGTAGATGAAATCTAAATGCCACAAAGGTGGCGGAAGCCATACATACATTCCTCTAAATTTTGCAACAAAGACAGCATCACCAAATTCTTTGCAGAAAATTATATAGCCTATCCTCATCAAAGCATAAACAGATCATGAGCAAATTATAATGGCCAATGAACAAAAAGGGACATAGATGTCAACAAAACCTTAGTACAGCCAGTTTAACCACTATATGAAATCAAAAGAATCCAAAATCCTTTTATTTTTTGTGCATCTCTTTTGAAAAAGAAATATCATTTTCTTTAGTCCCAGAAGACGAAAATAAATTTTGATAAAATCATCTACATATTCTGGTACTTGACAAAGCCATTACAAACTCAAAGGTGCCTTGCCTTACCATTTTGATTAAGCAATTTCAAATTATTATGAACTATTTTGTTGCACAGCATGCATAATTCTTACCTGTTCTGTTTGCTAATGCAAATAGACCAGACAAAAATACATTTTATCCTGTTGCCTGTTGTCAAGTTTTTACATCCAAGCAAATTGGACCTAGAAAATACCCTTTTGGTAGGGTGCTGGTTCAACAGTAAGATTACACAAATGTAAAGGAACAGAAATGTACCTCTTCCAACTTTTCACGAGGAGCATAAAATATAGATTCCACAGAAAGCATTGCAACAACAATCAACATTTCTTCCAAGCAATTGAACTGACTTGAAAGAATGAGAGCCTTAGAATACACAGGTTCTAGCGGCAGCCTCGCCATTTGGTGTCCAACTATATCAGTGAGTTTACTTTCTTCTGTTAAAGCACCTAATAAGAATAATGACTCCAGGGATCTAATTATTGCAGTCCTGTAAAAAAAAAAAATCATCATGGAAATCTGTTGAAAAGTCCTTAAACGTAATACAGATGTCTTTTTTCTTTCTTACTCATAAACAAATAACATGCAGACCAAACTCATTGCGGAGCATAATCATTCCACAAATCAACATTTTAGAAACTAGAAACCTCAAAGAAATTTTAGACAGAATGTGAAACAAAGTGAATCTGGTAAATCATGTGCTGAACAAACACACCTACAAGCATTAGAACAATGTAAATAAGAAAGCCACAGGACTTCTTTGATATGTTCTTGAAACATTTAGTTAGCTAGCTATACCTTGACCAGTAGAGACCTAATTAATGTCATGCTGCTAATAAGCAGTATCTTTGTGAAGCCAAAATGATGGAGCTAATTATCCAATCAGTGCAATACAGATACCTACTTACAATGATGAATAATTGAAAAACTCAGAGATGCATAAAATAAAGGATTGCTGCTTCACAGGGAAACTTTTAGTACGTTGTAGCATTCTAGCTCCTTGTAAACCAATTATCTACTAGAGCAAACTGCCATATTATCCTTTAATCTGACAATTACCTGTTTGGTTTGTCAATGAAGTCAAACCCAGCAATATCATCAATTCCCAAAGCCTTGAGCTGCAAAATAACATTTGAGAGGTCACATCTTTTGATTTCTGGTGTTGTAGAATCTTCAAATTTATCAAATTCAGACTCTGGATAGAGACGGTAGCATTTCCCAGGTCCTTCACGGCCTGCACGTCCACTGCAGTATAGCTTCTTAGATGTCAAAACCCCCTATTAATCGGTAAAACCATAGAGCTATAACCATTGACACAGGAAAGACGATAATCACAATGCATAACACAGGTCATCACTTTGGAGTCCTTTCAAAGAGAATCAGATGAGCACACCAAACAGTTTCACCAGAGCTCCAGTGGGGTAACAATATGGAGGACTGCTCCCAACCGAATTGATTTTAAAAAAAAATAATAAAAATTCACCAATAAATGGAGGAAGGTCACCTGGGCCTGTAAATACAAATCTGTTGCCCATTTGCAATATTGATGAGAAAGCAAGAAAAGATGGCAGGAACTGAACCTGGGCACAGATGGTAACGGTGGGAGAAAAAGAACGGAGAACTCAAGTTCTGAGAATCTGAGACTGCTCAATCAACTACTACAGTTGCAAGAACAGAGGATGAAAGTTTGAATGACAGTAGGATAAGGAACTATAGTAGTTAAAAGATCTTTATATTACTATTTCAGCATCCTATCCAGTTAACATTTTTAGCACATTTACCTTTGCCAATTGTAGTGTTCTTTCAATAACAACTTTTGCTTGTTGATGAAACCATAATTTTTTGCCACAACCATATTCCATTGTACTAATCCACAATGGATTTGTCTTTCTAACATTCATTTTCTAACCCCCTATGCCCTACCTCGAGAAACAGATTGGAGAGAGACATAGAGATCTTTGCTGGCAGCTAACAAAGGAAAAAACTAAAATGAAGTTCTCAAACAATTCCCCATCCCTCAAGAAATGCCTTTTGTGGCAGAAATTAAAAAAAAAATGCACACACACACACTCGAAATGCAAAGCATATATATATATATATACACACATCCATATAGGCCCAAATAAATTCTTTAACAGCCAACCTTCTTTGAAGAGCCTGTGCTTTTGAGGTTTTCACAATATCCAAAGATTCTATTCCTGCATCAGCGTCATAGATTCGGGCCTTGACCACACCAGGATCAATAACATATCTGATCCCAGGTATTGTCACCGATGTCTCGGCAATATTAGTGGCCAATATTACCTAAACATCCAAGAAACGATTTCAGTTACAAATAAACAAATTCTTGTCTGACAGGGAAATTAAACGAATTTCTGTCACAAATTAAACAATTCTTGTCACAAATAAACAAATTTCAGTCACAAATATTAGTAGACTTGTCTGACAGGGAAATTAAATCAAATTCTGAGTAACAGGAAAGTTAGGATATCCAATTGAAAGTCAAGTATGATAATCAGGAATCTGTACCATCTAGGCATGATTGGTAATCAAGTATCAAGGAATTCTTTACTAGAGATAAAAAATGGCAACTCTGGCAAAAAAAGAAAATCCAATTGAACAACTCTTCAACTACTGAGTAATAGAATTGGGACAATGATTAGTATAAAATCGATCTCCAGCAAAGCCAATGGCTAGAAAGGATTTGCAAATAACAGTTCAATGCAAAGTAAATTTTGAGGAATTTCCATAAGTGATAATACACTATTTTTGCTTCCTTTGAAGGATGACAGGAATGAAGCAAATCAGTTATTTATAACACGACCAACAGTACAAACATCTGTATCTATCTATACAAACAAAAAGCATCCAATCAACCTACTTAATCAGCTCAAACTGTACAATCAAGACTTACCTTCCGAAATCCAGGAGGTGCAGGCATAAAAACTTTCATCTGTTTCTCTGAGGGAAGAGATGAAAATATTGGAAAAGTTAAAAGCTTCTGGTTGCCTTCAGGTAGTTGTCGCAGGCGCTCATGGACAAGCCTCTCAACAGATTCAATCTCTTCTTGCCCAGTCAGGAAGACAAGTATATCACCATGACTCTCCTCCAAATGTATCTAGGCAGAGGGGAAGGGGGAAAGGAAAGAAGAAAAAAATGCAACCTTCCAGCAAAAATTCTAGGGAAGGCCCATATGTCACATAAAACTAAATTAGTAGCTGTTATCGGTATATTACTTTGGCCGAAAAGAATAAGAATGCATTATTCATTGCTCAGGCCCAGTACAACAGAAATATGCAGCTAAATAACCAAGTATCAATGATATTTTGTAGAAGAAAAGGAAATGCACAAATAAACTAGTGTACTACCTCTGAACATTGTAACAATATGGATCTAAGAAAATAACCAGTAAGTATCACACGATGATCCACAAAAAACTGTGGATAGATACAAAGAAACCAAAGAAAGATCGACAAACCACCTGAAACATGGTTATCAATGCTGCATCTAGATAATCTGACTCAGGCTGATGCGTATATAGTATATCAACTGGAAACTGTCGGCCCTGGATATGAACAGCTCTTGCACCACCAAAGTACTCAGAAAAAACCCGTGCATCCAAACTAGCAGACATGATAATTAACTTTAGTGGAGATAATTTCTTGCCATGGCATGGCGTCAAGAAACTATTATCATTTCTGCTCCCATTAGCAACCCATTCTGGGCATGACCATTCATTACTTTACTGACACTGGACCTTGTTTTCTGCACACTCTTCAGCAGACCAAGCAACACATCAGTGTGAACTGTTCTCTCATGAGCCTCATCTACAATAATAACTGAATACTTCGAGAGACACGGGTCCAATAATGCTTCCCTGTTATCCACAATTGTATTCACATTTTGAAAGTAGCAATCCAGCAGTAAAAATTGATTCTTACTTGCTACAAACAGTGTCTTTTAGATCAAGATATTACCAAACTTCTAGATATTTATCAATAGGCTTAATCCCCAAAAGGTTAGGTAAATCCTGAACTATCTTAAACTGCAAAAACACAGATATATAAAAATATAACTAAATTACCAGCTATACAATGTACCTCAATAGCAATCCATCAGTCATGTACTTGATTCTTGTTGAGGCTGAGGTCATATCATCAAATCTAATAGCATATCCAACCTTTTGGCCCAGAGCCACACCACATTCCTCAGCAACCCGTTTTGCGACTGATACAGCCGCAACTCGTCTAGGTTGAGTTATGCCAATGACACCCCCATCACGGCAAAATCCCCCATAGAAAAGATACTGAGGCAACTCTGATTGCAAAATAAATGATGTCACCCCCCAAAAAACAGCATTTTAGGAAGAATACTTGGCAAATATTTTCATGAAGAAAAAGAGGTGAATGCTGGGAGAAGAAAAGGAGGAAAAAGAAAATGAATTGCAATACTTGAAAGTTTCAAAATTTTTAGCACAAATAGAAGACCAGAAAATCTCTATGAATAACATATTATCTCCAGGATACATTGTTTAGACATGAATGATAAAAAGAAGTTAACTAGTTCATACTTTTCCTTCAATTCAAGTATATGTTTGGCATCCCTGTTTTAGGGATGTTTTAGAAAGACAATTTTTTTTCTACAACTCCCATCTTTAGTAAACTCTAAAACAACCACAAGTTTAAGAAAAATACCAACAAAAAAAATACACTAGAAATCATCCACCACCATTCCACCAACACTGCCTCCCTCCCTACCACTGCCACCTCTCCCGCCTCCTTGTTTTTCCCCTTCTCCTCCCTCCCTCCCCCTCCTCCTGCTCCTCTTCTCCTCCCTTCCTTTCCCTCCTCCTGCCTTTTCCCCCCTTCTCCTTTCCTCCACCTCTTTCTAGATTGGGCAGGCGATGGAAGCGGGGCCGTGGGTAAGGGGGGGAGGGAGCAGCGGGCGGGCAGTGGGTGGGAGAGAAGAGGGAGGGGTGGCACAGTGAGTCAAGGGGAAGAGGGGGTGCCGGTGTTAGAAGAGGGAGAAAGGGCAGGAGAGGAGAGAGGGGATGGGTGGGGGTGGCTGCTGGTGGTGGGTTGCAGAGGTGCTGCTGCTGTTGGTGGGTGAAGGGGGTGTTCTGCATAAATAACAAAGTTTCCTAAGACAAGTACATAAACCACAGTAAATTTTAGACAAACTCCTAAAAAGCACACCATCCAAGGCAGACCCCAAATCAATTGATTAATTTATAAAGTTAATTACAGAAACTAAACAGTGGCGTTTCAAAAGCTTAATCATTCCATTATAATTAGACAAGCTAGTAACCAACTTTGTATCAGCAAATGATGGACAGAAAGAGTACCCGTCTTTCACTGATGGAGAGTTCCATGTAAAGACATAAGTGCAACTGCCAAGCTTGGCAAAGAAGTTGCACACCACATGTCAAGAATTACTTGTAACAAAAAACAGGAAGCCTGTATAAAATGTATTTTATGCAAGTTTGTCTATTCACATACATCAAACAGAGCTTCAAAGACAGAGATACAGAATCTCATGTAACAAAGCAGAAAAACTGTCGCAAAAGTTCAAGCTATACAGTGGCATCTCGTAGCAATGAATTACTGAGCATTAAGCATTTAAAAAAAAAACATCGAAAAGATGAAATCACGACTTTCAGCGGAATATATAGCAGATTTAATAGATTACATGAGAAATGCCTAAACAAGTAATGTCACACATTTTCAACATCCCAGATCTACAGAAGAGAAAATCTATGACAACTTACGTGTAGTCTTGCACTCCCGTTTCACCAACAACAATGAGTGTGTTATTATTCCGGACCTCCTCCACAAGTAGCTTTTTCAACTAGAAAACCAAAAAGAAAGAATTTGTATGTCAGCAAGAACTATTTTCCAAAATCAAAGCAAATGAACATTCATGACTATAATAACTTTCAGCATATATAAGTTAAATTGACATCATAAGTCCGTAAAAGCACTGACTATTCAAAGCTGCCTGAAAATCTGACTGCCAAGCTAATAAGATTCTGAGGCATCTCACTAAAAGGTTACACGCATGTGAACCAGAACTCCATAAGCAATTTTAACAGGAAACCATCAATCAGAAAGCAAATAGAATTTGCACTTCCTACATGAATTGAAGCAATATAAGACGCTCTCTTGACTACAAATGAATAAAATAAAACCCTGGTGCCAAAAAACAATCCCCATCCAAGTAGCACGGTTTAAAAAGGGAAACTTTTCCCCAGAAAAGAAAAAATATCCGGAAAAAAGTCCCTCGAATGGAATGTCACAAGACTAAATAAAGCTGATATAACCTCCCGACCATCATACCACTACTAGGGAGAAATTAAAAGAGAGAAAAGTGAATTGAACTTTGTGGGTTACAAATTAGATACTAAAGCATCGTCCAAAAAAAATCAAACTTTAAACACCCCAATAAAAAATTTTTAAAAAAAAAAGTAATTGCCTGAAGCTCATTGGGAGAGATTTTCTCTGCTGCTGAATCCTCTGCCTCCTGCAAATATATTCATCAAAATCCCCAAAAGACACAAAGTTAATATTTCAGCACGAGCATATACGTATCAAAAAGACAAACATAATAAATGTGTGTTGGTCGGCGTTTTGAGCTGAACTGACCTGGTAACGAAGTCCCCTTTTGCAGCTTCAATGCTCTGAGTATGGTTATTATTACAAGTATCATTCTTGCGTGGGAGATTAATTTGCAGCCATTGAAGGCATCTCTTCCACAAAGCAGACCAACTTTTCAGTGGCAATAACAGGAGGAGGCGAGCTACGGTGGATCTTGAGGGATGTTTTAGCTTAAGGCAGGTTGAAGAGCTTTTGGGTTGCGGGTTTGGGTTCTGGGTTTTGAAGTGGAAGATGCGGCAACTGGGCCAAAAGTGGATTGGAATTATTGATCGGCGCCGTACTTTTGAATTTTTACCTTTTTTTTCTGAAAAAGAAAGAAAAAGGAAAATACTAAATAATAAACCAAATTAAATGATATATATATTTCCCTTTTTTTTTTTTGTAAGTGAGAGGTTTTAAATTCAAAACCTTTCATTTTCAATCGCTCTTTCTTTACCATCCAACCCAACAAATTAAAAGATAGCAAAAAATGACTTCCCAATTTCTCTATTTTAGGAATTTCTGAATTAATTTGCAGTCCTCTTTTTGTTTTTGGTACGGTTTTGTTCATTAAAAAGAAGTTTTTTTGCTATTTTACAATTTTATTTATCTATAATCAATTTTTCTAGTTTCTTTTTTTTCTGTATTTTGAGATACAGCCTCTTGGCATTGTTGGTCACAAAACATCTTTAAGTCAAGGTGGGAGGTCAAGAGTTCAAACCTTGCCTCCCACCAGCCACTATTTGTGACTTCTCACTCTCCCTCCGGCTAGAATAGGTTATACAAACAGTTATCGTTGCTGAAAAAAAAAAAAAAAAAGGCATAGCCGTGTAGTATTCAAGATTTATGGTAATTTCACAAACATGATACTTGCATATATTAAAAAATTTCAAGTCACGATAAGTTTGGAATTTGGATTAAAATTTCACTGACTGTTAGAAACCAAATTTAAAGATGAACGAGACAAGTTCAGGATGTTCGGGCACTCTCATATGTGCATATAACCATTTCATGGTCTTATTTGAAATCTGAAACTTAAACTGATTTTTGAGTAAGAATCTGAATGAATTCATGCCTGCTGTGATTGATTCCAGAATTGGTTTAAATATACTTTTCCTAGCATCTTTCTGCACTCCAATTCTCAAGCAAATAGCTAAATATACAGTAGGAAACGCCAATTCTCCTTTGCACCCTATGAATACATTGCTAATTAGAGTACAAAATGCACTAATAGAGCTTGATAAACGACAACAACATTGATAGCAGTCTAAATATCGCAAAACACGCATTGGATAAAACTCTGGATGGAGAATGGAGAGATTCAATCCCACTGTGAAGAATAACAAGCTGTACAGATCTCTGGGCATTTGCTCAGCACAATTGTTAATGTTACTGATCATCATAAGAAATACAGGTTGCCGTTTGACCAAAATAATAGTAATAATAATAATGAGTAAGCTAACCATCTTTGGAAGGGAACTAAAAGGAAAGAAAACTACAACATTCATCAGTCTGATTAAAAGAATTTGCTGTAAAATAATTTCAACTCTCATATATGTTGCGAATCCGCTTCAAATGCATCCTTTGGCAGCCCAAGCGTTTCCAACTGGCAAAGTGCCCTTTGCATTAACCGTGCATCATTGCAAACTGAAAGCAGAAGACAAGACTTGGGAGCTGGGGACAGGAGATGAAACAACGGATACCAACTCCCCGGTTTAAGCCTGGTAATCAGATTCTAGTTCTTCAACAGTCTTCATACAAGAGTCAGGTCCCCCGAACTCCAAACAATGGCAGTTGCTTGAGAACAGCAAGCACAATCGGCTGTAGTCTCCAACATGTTCAATATTATATTGCTCAGCATAAGAGACCAGCAAGTACAATCATCTTTGATGCAATTATAGTGAAATGTGACCCATCCATCAGGTACTGGCTAAAACTTTCGGTGCTCTGTCCGGAGACCGTCAAAAAATATTTCATCCCACCATACAACATAAAACCAATGACACCAAGCGTAATGGGTGTCATCAAAATGAAAAGTTTCTTGGTCTCCTTGACTCTATGGTTGGACCTGGGTTTAGATGGAGCAGAAGACCTCAATAACGGATTTTTCATGAATGAGGAATACAAATTGATATCCTCTCTTGTAAGAGCTGGTTTTAGGGAATTCCTGACTGTTTGGAAATGCCGACTACAAACAAGAGTGGCCGATATATCTTCCCTCAAAGCTACAATTCCAGCCTCTTTGCAGAGCCCCTCCAGTTCAGCCCCAGTGAAGAGTTCCGTATCTGCTGCTATCTGTCTCAGATCAACATCAGGATCCACTTTCATACCACGTGTATGAACTCGAAGAATTTCATACCGAGCTTCTAGATCAGGTGGTGGGACATAAAGCACCTACAACAATTATCCAAATTAGCCACTCATCAGCATTACTCCTATCAACAAGTTACTTGAGTCCATGCGTTATGTAACATTAGACCATTCATACTGATATTTATACACCATTAGTATAAGTACTCCATGAAGTAATTATGAAAATTTACAAATCAAGAAGATATGTGCTGCATGAAAACAGCAACTTTCCACTTGGACACGAGTCTTTCAAACAAAGCCTGGTTCCTCTTATTCTATCTCAGTAACACAAAAAAAGACAATTTCTACCCCTAACTCATGATATGATAACAGACTCGTTAGCAGCTATAAGTAAAGCTATCTTACTCTTCTCTGAAGGATAAGGAGAGGCACAAAGAACAACATAGAGAATATGCAAAAGCCAAAGGAAAATATAAAGCTTCAGAAAATGTGCACCTTTTGGATAATAAAACACAGTAATAGCTCATTTCTATTAAGAAAACTTACTAGATCAAAGCGTCCAGGTCGCATAAGTGCAGCATCAATTGCATGAGGACGGTTTGTAGCAGCCAAAACGAGAATGCCCTGAGAAAAGAAATTAGCAGTCACGCCAGAAAATATTAACATCTCAAAACTCTAAAGCTGAAGAGTAATAATTGTCGTGCTCACTTTTGCCTGCTCTAAACCATCCATTTCTGTTAGTAGAGTAGATAAAAGTCTCTCACCCACTGTTGTGCTGCCACTTGAACTTCCTCCTCTGTAATTAAAGGAAAAATGGTACCAAAAATCAAAATGGACTCGAAAAGTTAAAAGTGTGAACACGTGTATGACTCCAACTTTAGTGGTGTCTCACCCCAACTCTAATAACATCTCCCGTAAAGGAAAAGGAACTATAGTCTCAGAAAGGAAGAGCTAACTACAACAATAAGAATATTAAAAAAAACTTTCTCCGTCTGTCTAAATGTCCAAGTGAAACTACATATAGTAGCATACCATATACTATATGTCATACACGTGACCTATATCTATCACCTATAAATGCCTAGCATACAATTGACTGACTGACAATCCACAATATCATTGCATGGAAAGTGACATTAAACAATTAGATTTATATAGTTGCCCATTTTGAGTCATTACACAAGCTAAACAGTATAAGGTAGAATGCCAAACAAGAAAAGGATTCCAAGAGGAAACTTAAGCAGACTAAATCCAAAAGCATACAAGCAAACACTTCTAACTATTACGCAATGAAAATTGGAAGAAATTTCTCAATAGTGGACCAGGTCAGCAAATCATTTGTATTTGAAACCAACTCTGAAAGAACTTGAAGAACTTCCAAATGATGCTTTTTATGTCTTGATAGAGGAAGGGTTAATTTATATCAGGACACGGTATCTTCAAGCTTCAAATAACTACTTACTGGCCTTCTTGACTTAAAACCATATGTTTGAGCACAATAAAAAAAGGTGTTAAAGTGATTGACAGATTTCTTTCAAGAACCATAGAGCAAGAGAAGTGTTATTTGTCAGCAGGTGCAAAAAACCATTTAAGAGACCAATGATCAAACAGTGCAGGCATCAGAAGCATCAGTTGGTATACATGCAAGTTTGAATACACTGTTCAGGCATGCAACTTCAACAAGCACTAGTTCAAACTCAAGAAAACCACAACATATGGTAACAGCTTACACCTGGTTGAAGTATGATAAAATGCTAAAGAATTGAGTTTAAGCTAGCACATGCGATCTGTGTCCCTGATACAAAAAAGTTTGTTGCAAAAAGAAAAAGCAGTAAACAAAAACAATATTTACCGTCTTGCAGCAACAACATCAGCCTCGTCGAAAAAAATTATACTAGGAGCTGCAAGACGAGCCCTCCGAAATGTATTACGCAACAAAGCTTCGCCTTCACCAACATACATAGAAAAGAGTTCTGCACCACTGAAAAACTAATGTAAATTTCCACCCCAGTGCAATTGCAATTATGTTGCCGACATTCAGATATCAAGAATGATCATAGGAAGCTCACTCTTCTATATTGGTTGTTAAGCTTAAACAATGAGTACACTTAAGACACGATATCTATTAGATTGAAAATCAATATATAGTGCCTTTCTCTTTTCCAATAAGGACGAAATGGAGCCATTCTCAACATACCAAAGGCCTACTAGAACACCACTATTGCTAACTTACTAGCTTTTGGATCATAATTGATAAATTGTGATTAAATAAGGAAGTGAACACACACACACACACACACACAAAAAGACAAACAGCAGTGGCATGATTGGTGAGAAGAAATATGAATAGAAGTCAGTTCTAACGCCTGTATGCATCTAGTGGTAGACAACCAAGTAGAAGTTCTTCCAGCTTACTCATCCCACGAATGCAGGATCTTACAGATGCAATAATGCTTCATGAAACAGATAATTTTAACTTGCAAATCATGAAAGCAACATGCACTGCTGAGTTCAGAATGGTAACATTATCATAGCAGGAGTTCATCCAGCCTCTTTGGAATATAAAAATTAAAGCAAAATATACAAAAAAGAAAGAAAGAAATAAAGAAAACTAGTGGAAAAAGAGCTGGGTACATCTAAGAATATGCACTTTTCCTCAACTATCATTTGATCTCAATTTTTTTTTCACGAAGTGGTATAGAAAATTAATGATGGACTAACCTCAATGAAAAGAAAGATGCTTGGGCTGCATGACCAGCAGCTTTAGCAAGTGTTGTTTTCGAACAACCTGGAGGACCATGAAGAAGGATTCCTCGAATAGGGGACACCCCGAGCCGTGAAAAAGCTGAAGAGTGTTTCAAGGGCCACTCAACAGCTTGCTGAAGCTTTTTCTGTTTTATGCAGTAGACTTGTAAGATACTTACACTTACGGTTGTAAACTTGAAAGTAGTGCAACAGCAACAGACCTTTAACTCATATAGACCCCCAATGTCTTCCCAAGAAACCTTTGGGATTTCAACTGTAACACCTCTTGTTATACTCGGCCCAACAATTGACCGAGCATGTTTAAAATCATCCACTGTTATGTTACATATTTTGCCTCCAAGATCTCCATCTGAAGATTTTCTAAGTGCAGAAAGAGCAGCCTCACGACACATAGCTTCTAAATCTGCTCCAACATAACCATTGCACGCAGCAGCCAAGGATTGCAAGTTGACATCGGGATCCAAAGAAAGCCTCTTTGTGTAGAGCTGAGAGAGAGAGAGAGATGAAGTGTAATGCTTTAGAGATGCACAAGGTAAACATCTAAGCTATTAGCCCATATTCCAACACTCTCACAGGTGAGTGGCCCTGACAAAGATAGTATACGAAAATCCCGAGCTGACCTTGAGAATTTGAAAGCGTTCACCTTCACTAGGTGTTGTGACTTCAATCTCTGTGTCAAAACGCCCAGACCTTCTAAGCGCGGGATCAATTGCATCCACTCTGAATACAGAGGACTGTCAAATACTTAAGAACAGTTTTGTACTCAGTACAGAAAAAGGAAAGTAGGCAGGTCTCAGATAGACCAGAGACAAAGAAAATCTTTGAAGTTACTAGCTTTGAATAATCCTTTTCTCGCTTAAGTAAAAATTAATCCTCATTTTCTGCCTTAACGCACTCTAAAACAATGTTTAAAAGTGTAGCAAATATAGGACATTAATTTGGCAAACAAAAATATGTGAAATTGATTGCAATCGGTAATCAACGAGAATCTGATCAGCTAAAAATAGTACTTTTTTTAATCGCTTCTGCAGATCTATCAGGTGAATGAACCCAGTTTCTGAAGAATAAACCATCATAAAATGAAAAATTCCACATATCTTTCAGACATGGTTGAGAAATACCTATTAGTTGATGCAACCACAACCACATGAGATGTAGACGTCGAGGAAGATTTATTAGAGTCCATCAGCATAAAGAGCTGAGAGGCTAAACGAATGTCTTGTTCCCTTCTGCAATTGTAACATTCTATTAGCATCTTTTAAAAGAATCTTGTCCCATCCAGGAAATCTTTGAACAGGAATAGAGGATCTTTCCCATCAACATTTCTACCTGGAGTCTCTACGAGGACAGATAGCATCAATTTCATCTATAAAAATGACTGAAGGTTTCCCTAATTTTGCATGAGATGATGCTTCAGCAAAAGCCTCCCTCAAAATTCTCTCACTTTCTCCAGCATGTGCTCTATGAACAGAGTGTGGGCTGCAAAGTCAACAAGTAAGACTACGAGTAACAACAAGATATACAAATAGAATTTTAGGAACCTTCTCAAAACCTTAGGTAATGAAACAGCTCCATTTAGTTTCTTAAGTACCATGAAATTGTAAAGCTAAATTGATATTTTCATTTGCTCCATGAAGCTCGCATACCATGTAAAATTTTTGCAGTACACAAGAGCGGATGCCAGTTGGAAGTACACATAAACCCTACCCTTCAACTTACCACATCCCACACATAGAAATGAGATGTCTCACATACAACTTGGAAAAACTACAATTTGCACCTCACACTATCCAAAAAAGAACCTTGGAAAAACTCTCAAGTTGTCACCTGCCCCATTGCATATATCCTTCACATCTGCCCCCTCCACACCACCGCCCCCCAGCCCAAGAAAAAAGAACAGGAAAAAAGCAACAATGTTTTGCCGTACCATACATGCAGCTTAACAACATTATTTTCGTCAATTCAACATCTAAATGTTCCCTCATGAGAATGGCTCGTTATATCAAACAACGTATCAACCCAATCCTCCAACTGAATTTTAGTAACTGCATCAACATCTTACCTTAAACACGGCACTCTTAATGCTTCATATTACAAAAACAATCCTTTTTACTATTTAAAGAAGATACTGATCTACAAAAACACAAAAGAAAAGAGAGACTATAAGCTATTTAAAACCATAGACAAGACACTTGAGTACCTAAGAACTATCAAATGGGCACCACATTCACGAACTACTGCTCGAACCAAGCTCGTCTACAATCATTCCAACACAATCAACAAGTAGTTAGATAACTTAAGAAAAACAAAAATTTTGGACAAAATTTTAATAAAAAAGAAATCTTTTCTCTTTTATTTCGAAGAAATTTAAGTACAAATTAGTTGAGAGTACCTTTCCAGTGCCAGGAGGGCCGTGGAGTAGCAAACCCCGAGGCCACTAAAGCAATAAATGTAAATTCCATTTATTGTAGGATAAAGATAATAAGCCATAGAAATTCAGTAAGACTGAAATAAAGGATGAGAAAGAAAATATCAAAGGGAAAATTGGAGTGCAGCAATTTTACTTTAAGGCCGAGTTTCCGAGACTCGCGAGAGTAGACGAGGGGGTAGGTTATCAGTTCTCTCAGAGCTCGTAGAGCTTCCCAATTACCAGCGACCGCTTCCTCCGCTCTCCACTGGCCGCCGCTGCCGCCGTTGGTGAGGGTGCTGCTGCTACTGGTTTCCATGTCTCTCCTTGCGCTTCTTCTGTTGGAACAGTTGCTGGTTTACATTAAAGAAGAAAACTGAAGAGTCCTGGTCAAATTGTAGTCAATAATGCCTAGTTTGGGAGATGAGATTTGAGCAGAATAGAAAGGAATAGAAGAGAAAGGCTGCATCTCCCACCGTGCCACGTTTGGGAGTTTTAAGTGAAAAGGAAAGGAAAAGAAATCGAAGGAATTGGAAGGCAGAAGAAACAGTTACAGTTTAAAAAAAATTTCCGTCCCAATTCGGCCAGAAAGCAAAGGAAAGCGCGGAAAGGCAGCAAAAATTTTTTAAATTGCCCATTCTACTCCTAAAAAGCTATTGAATGAAATATTTATTTACCTATGTATCCAAAATCACTTCTTTTTCTTTCGTAAACTTCCAAACAACATTAAAATCTCTTCTCTTCTTTTCTTATCCTTTCTTTTCTCTCGTAACTTAACCTTTCTCTTCTTTTCTTTTCTATCCTCAACTCACAAACTAGCTACCGCTTTGTAAAACGACGACGTTAGAGATAGGACCAACTGCATTCCCGATATAGATATAGAATAAGAGATGAACTAACCTACTCGATGTAGATATAGAGTTGAGAGATGAGCTAACTTGCTCGACACTCGACTCAAATTCATTGGTTAACCTACTCGATACTCGATTCAACTTGATAAGAGCTCATTCGAGTTTGATTCGCTAATTAGTAAACTTGAACAGGATTTTGGGTTTGTATTTAATAACTTTTGCTAATTAGTCAAACCAAATTTGAACAGGTTTTTTGTGTTTGTATTAGATAACTTTCGAGCTTGGTTCGCTAATTAATTAAACCAAACTTAAACATGTTTTTGTGTTTGTGTTCGATAGCTTTCAGGTTCAATAAGAAACCCGTTCAAACTAGATTCAAGACTAAAATTCAAATTTGAACACTAGAATGTTCAATTTGATTAGACTTGTTTATACCTCTATATAAATATAGCAGTACCTACTACCTCTACCCTGGTTTGTGAAAGAACTTATTGGAAATTGGAAATTATGGAACTTTTTTGTCTTAACACTGTATTGTTTTTACCTTACTTAACGTCTTATGACATTTCGAAATCCAAATTACAAGATTGTTATTGGGACAAAATTGATAAAATTAATTATAAACAAAACAATGTTTGGAAGTAGTATGAGTTAAGTTTATAAATTCCTTTTATTTGCCATACAGAGAAAGAATGTCAAAAGTCTATAGTTTCGAGTATTAAACTTTTCCAATACTGAGTAGTGAGTAAAAGACAAATTTCAACATGGTACAAAATTTTGAAGCAAATTAATAGAAATTGCTACCTAATAAAAGTGTTAACCAATAAATCGGCTCGAACATACGATGCTCCTTTCAATAATACAAATTTTTTTTCAACATAGGGGTATCCGGGTCTTTGGCCCGACTAATCCCCTGCGATTCGAGAGAAAAGACTCATTCCTCTCAAACACGTTAGCCCCGGGACTCCATCCTTGGTGGCCATATCCTAACTCCTTTCAATAATACATGCTAGTACGAATATCTAGTGGTATCACGTTGGCTGGATTTTGTCACAGGCAGCTGATCAAACTACTTTCCCCAGTACGAGTAACAGCCTCCCTCAAAGCAGTCAGGACCTTATGTGATGGCTCTAAAGGTGCTGCATCCAAGGATTCAACAACAGTCAAGATCAAGTTCAGTTAAAGGAGATTTTTGATCATCAAGATTACAGGGACTAGACATTCTTCATTAGTCAAATCAAATAAAATAGGAAACATTTATCAGAGACAAAGTAGCAGCAATAGCCAATAGCATATCTTAACAGTAAAAGCTATTGCAGCAAACAGTAAGAGCAATGTCGTGCTTTTGACTAACTTGAGCCAGATGCCACTCATTGCTTATATCTTAACAGTATAAAAGCTCCTTCCCTCAGAATAAGTCCTTCAAGATTGGAGCGAGTCCCGTAGTGTTTTTTAAATTCCCCGACAAGGCATCCATCCATCCTTGAATAGCCCATGAATATATACTATAAATGCCAGATGGAAGTTCTTCCAAGAAGTTTCAGTGTGACCATTGCTTTTGAATCTTCAAAATCTACAACTGTTTTAAATTGACTAAACAAAGGTTGATCATAGATGAAAAAATCTATATCGAACCTGCATAAGACGCCTTACCATTAAGACATCTATAATGATTTACTAGTATTGCTGTGTACACGAGATCCACATTCAAAATATTGACGAGACTTATCCCCATTCACCTTCTTACTTTCCCTGTTGCCTAATATATCTTAGCAATTCCTCTTGGGATGACAACTATTGTAACAAAATTCACGGGGACCCCAGATGAAGACGACCCTGAACTTGTGGAGCCATTGTAGTGAAACATCAAAGCTAATGAACTTACTCATATATACATTATGAAACCTGGCAGGGGCAAAACCTTTTTTGAATGCGCGAAGCAACCAATCTAAGCACTATATATTCCAGACAAAAATGGTTTCAGATTACCAATTATTCAGCCGATCAGGTACAAGCACACAAAGAAATTCACTCTTTGAATTCATTTCAATCACGTACTCCTCGGATTTAGAATGATGTGACAGCTTGAGTTGCAAAATTATGTTAGGAAGCAGAGTCAAAGACTGAGGACAACATACCAGAACTTTCTCTTCCTTCTTCACCCGAATGCTGTCCCAACATCAAGTAAAAACTACAGTTCCTGTCAAAAGCACCTATACAATTTACTGTTCTTATTCTTATAGTATTTGGTTGTGCATTTAATTGATATTATCATGGTTGTAACATTAATGGCAATACATCTGTTGTATGAAAAATGTGTATCAAGGACTAGATGACGTTAACAAGGTACACTAGTCAAATTCCAAATTCTACTAAACCAAGCAAAAGACGAAGTGAATTTGTATTTAAGTCGGTATTTTGTTCACATTCTCTGGCCTATGAAATCAGATAATGAGTGCAGAAGTTGCTAGAGGCGAGATCACAAGTCGTAGGATGGATGTCCAAATGAATGCCTATCCTGGATCAGGAGCAAAACAACTGTCATTCGCCCGGAGGAGACAAGGATGGTTTAGCATTTCTGTCGGTATTGTCTTGGCTTCGTAGTCTACCTTAGCATAAATAGTAGATTACCTGATGTTACTTAAGCGGCTTCCCTAGCCATGGAACAGGATACTCAAATCTAAGCTCGTGAATGCGGCAAATGTTGTGTAGTGTGTTTGCCAGCTCCGTATAATCTACGATTTTGTCCCATATGTCAAAGGATTCATGGGGTGCTCTTGTTGCATAATGGAAAGTACAATGTATGATATGTACAATCTTTTTCAGCAGCTTCATTTCCATGCAGAATAAATTTGCTCTTTCCATTGTATAAGAGCATGTAATCCCGGCTCTTCAGAGAAAAAGGCAAAGGCTTCTTCTCTCAATATCAAGAAATCAGTTTCCTGCGTTGAAAACACCACCTAGTGTGGATCAAAGTTTTGTTTCATTGATTATTATTCGTTGTGAAATGGTACCCCTTAGTGTTAGGAAAAGGAGTCGTTGCCATGACAAAATCACATTAGGAACCTGTTTCTTTACGTGGTTTGTTTAACAGTCATATTTGCACCTTTTTCTGCAGTCATCATAGCAGAGTTTCTAACTGCATATACCCATGTTGCCATTGAAATATGAAGCAGAAATCAACATTTTCGTGGGATCGTTCGGCTAATTTGGGCCTTTGAGTGCCATGCCTGATGCGACAGAATTTCCGGTGCAGCATATGCTAATGATGCGATGATTTATGAATGTGTAACAAGCAAGAGGGCAGGAGTACCCTTGAAATGCGAGGAAAGTGCTTATGATTCTTAAGAAAAATTTTGTCAGAGCTCGGAATTTAAAAGAATATTTGGTTTTAGAAAAGTTTTATCCGACATTTTTGAAGTCCAAATTATAAGATTTTGTTTTGACAAAATTAATACTAATAATAGAAAGAAACTGAAAAATCAATACATCAATTTTCATAATTTCTTGGCCCCTAGAACGGACTAAATCCACGCTCTATGCATCCCATGACCACACCCCCCAATATATTGATAACTCGTACCCATAAATTTTGAAAGCATATTAACGCGGACCATTAGCATTAAAGCTTGTATAAGATGGAATTAGGATGGAGGGTGCGGGTTTAGCCCTTAATTTTTTGTTTCCCAAACAGGAAATAGGTCACAAGTATTAGGCCTCTGCACAGAGTTCTGGGATGGATGTGAATGGTATCGAAGAAGAGAGTGTAAGTGAAAAGTTCGAGTTCGAAACCTTGTACTTTCACTAAAACGAAAACAAAAAAAGGTCGTAGGTATTAAAATTAACCACTACTGATTCTTCATTAAAGAGATGAATATCAACGTAGCACACTGTTTTGGGGCAAATTACCTTTTGACACAATGAACAGCAATTGCTACCTACAAGTAGGTGAAAGTGTAAACAATTATAGCATCAAATAAATCAGCTGGAAGTATCAATAACATATACTACACTACTAGGACAAAAATCTAGTAGTATTACATTGGCTGGATTTTGTGACATCGCAGCTGATCAAATTATTTTCGTCAGTACGAGTAAAGCCCCCGGGACAAAGCTTTTCCATTGGTCAGCTTTCATGTAATTTAGGTAAGAAATTTGAAGAGCCATATATATCCACACTGCCAGCAGATGCTTGATTGGCAGCCCGATTACTTCCAAAGTTTTTCCGATTTGATTCTCTCGCAATTCGACTACCGAACTGAGCACATAAGATGAAGAATTAGAAAGGAAGTATAAACTAAGGAGATCTCTCTTAGTACAAGATTGTTTTTCTTTTGGTACTCTTGTTTCCTTTTCTTTATTCGTTTGGCCCATTTAACTCTAATTTGTCTCAACAAGACAAATGCTCAAAAACTCTCAGAAACAGTCTTCGGTCTCTGAGCTTTTTGAGCAGAAATCTACGAGTAAACAAGCGAAAGAATACCTGAATTGCTCTTTTGGGCAGAATAGCTGCTCCAGATAAGCCAAGCAATTGTGCAACCTTCAGAAGAGATGACACAAAACCATAAGGCCAATTCATACTTGCATGGAGAAAGCAAACCAATAGACAGGAAAACTTGCAACCCGTGGCTTTAGAATTTAGGATATCATGAAAACTTGCTGTCAAACATGCCTATACAATAGCCCATTACTAGAAACTGACAATGAATGTTACTCATTTGACATCAAGATCACTTCTTAATGAATTTGATTGTGCTGCATGATTAACCAAAAGGTAGGGAAACATTTGTGATTATTGGTAGTAAGTATCCGAGCAATCAAATTGGTATGGGCAATACCGTGCACTGACTGAACATTGATTCTATGTCAGAATTTTTCTTCCCAAGACTGTAATTGACTATCCAATATAACTGAATCCACATGTCAAAACGAAAAGCAAGCATACCTCTCTCAATATCTTCTTATCACCTATACCATTAGGTTGGTTGAGATCTGCAATCTCCCAGAGAGGAATATCAAGAAGAGTTCGTATGACATCCTCATCCAAGAAAGGAAATCTAGCCTAAGCCCAAACCAAATTTATCAGCTTGATGAACAAGTCAAAAAAAAAAAGCATACTTGTTTGAATCATCAAGATACCTCTTTGCCATTATCAGCAATGCACCTGTCATCTCTCCCGAGGTTTCTCTTCCAAATTCTCTGCATATCTAGCTTCATTTCTTCATGCAGGGCAAGCCAACTGGTAACACATGAAGCATCCATGTTAAACAACATTTCATCACCAAAAGTTAGCCTAGAGAAACAACATGCACAAGGATGGAATGGTGAAATGCAAGAAATATGAAAAATCTCCATCCGTTTTTGTCCTTCAATGAGAATATGGTGTATGCCAATATATTTATATGTATAAGCACTGCAGTTGAGAAATAATATAATTGTCTATTATTACATGCATCAATGAAATTCAGGCCAATTAGCATAAAAAACAGCCTTTTTAACTAAAATAATTTGCCCTTATGAATTTAACACCTGCAAATCATGTAGGAGGAGAAGAAAACCACACCTTCCATTTCTAAATTTTGTTTTGTAGCGACCATATCCAGCACACTGTTCATCTGCACCAGAACCAACCAGTAGGATCCTGGCCTCAGACTTATACTTGATCTGTTGGCCAGAAAGGCTCCACTCATAAATCCATCCTTCACCACCAGCTGCCAACCACAACGCTAAACCAATATTGAGGTCCTGAAACAATCAGAAAAAATGAACAATGTAGATCTGAGAGGAGAATACGGCATCAAAATATGGTTCCCTCCTTTATTTATCTTTTCTTTTCTTTTCATTTTTATTGGTTGTTTCTCTTTTCTCCACGGGATCTGGTATTTCTAGGGTAAAGCAAGAATTAAATAATTCTATCTAGGAACGTGCCCGGGCCACCCAACGATTACACCCCCAAACCTAAATGTGTAAAAAATTATCAAGAATGACAAAACACCGAAAGCATCACAAAAAAGAATAGTAATGAGCTTGAATTAGAAGATCACCATATAAGTCTTTGAAGGAGATATTAGTGACAAGACATGCTTCATCTCAGAAGTCAACTTCATTAAATCAGCATCAATCTCTACAAGTTTCCATCTGCATGCAATTATGTCGATAAGTGCAGCCCAATGTGAATGCACGACAAAGCAAAGACCAATAATGTAAGCAGGGGAAAATTATATGGAAGATTCAATCACAAATGCAGACTATGTGAACTTAATTTAGCTGAAAAAGCTATCCACATAAGCATACACTCGAACTGAGAGAAATGACTCGTCCCCATAATTGCAATGTTTTTCTCATCATCAAAATAACTAAAGCAGAAGCTCCAAGTTTTTCTCCTTTGAAGCTTAACTGCCAAAGTCCATTTTGCTTTTTCTCTGAATCATTTTTCAAACTCTTCAATTATGTAAAATCCATCTTGACATATAGCATAACATAAACATTCATTTCTTTTCAAAAAGTTATATATATATATATATATATGGCAGCATTCTGCACCTTCTTGAGTGTGCAATTTTTTGAAGTTCCTTCAGACCTGCCCGTGCAGAGATTCTATCAGGAGCAGACAGACCATCAAAGCTCACATTAAGCAAATCAATTTCATCTGCAATCCATTTCCCAGTTCAGAAAGATGGTAAGCTTACAGGAAACTTTGTGACTGAGAAAGAAGGAGGCAAGAAAAGGCTCCGACAGTTAGAGATCATGAAATATATAGTTCCTACCTTCCACCACTTTTTGTTTCTTTCTCTTTCTTGTTCCTTACCCCTTCTTACTTTAAAGATTTTATTGATTGTTTATCTTTTAGGTAGAACAACTATTGTCTTCAAAGGAATGAAGCAAAGCATGTAAAGCCACGCTTACATTCAGGATCAAGGCATTGATCAAGTAGTGCTGAAAGAATCATACTATCTAGTCCACCAGAAAAAAGCACTGCAACTGGAGCATATCCTTTGTGTCCATGACCAAGGGAAACTGTCTACAACATTTACCCCAAGAATATTAGATACAAAAATAGCGGGAAATCCAATAAATAAAAAGAGAAAGAAAGCTCAAGTATTTCAACTACAAGGGCACGGGCACATTTTTTTCATGATAAACATATGTTACACTATTCCCTCCCATTTCCATTCTATAACATAAACAGAGTGCACTTTAGACAGGATAACAGGCACCTTCTATAAAAGAAAAATTGCCAGAATTCAATCCCGAAAACTTGAAGTTCAAAACGAGATATCATAAAGAATGGAATGTAGTTACAAAAATTACTTCCTCCACATCCTATTAATGGAATACATTTCACTTCTATGGATATCAGAAGCAGAAATCTCAGATCAATCAACCTCATACCTGGTAAATTCTGCTTAACACAGTTCGCCGCATCACAGCCTCCCTCAAAGCAGTCAGGACCTTATGTGATGGCTCTAAAGGTACTGCATCCAGAGATAAAAGCAACAATCAAGATCAAGTTCAACTATAGGAGGTTTCTTATCATGAAGACTTTAGGTACTTGACATTCTTCACAATTCAAATAAAATAGAACACTTTTATAAGCCAGAAAAAATAGCATTTCATACTATGTGAACTATTGCAGCAAACATTCACTGCAACATCATGTGATTTTGACATAACTGAGATCACAAAAAAATTGAAGCTGGATGACATGCCTTCATTGCTCATACCTTTTTCACGCAACATAGATAATTCTCCTGCCTCTGGTTGGACAGAAGCTCTTTCCCAGTGAATAAGTTCTTCAACATTGGAGTCAGTCCAATTGTGCTTTTTCAATTCACCAACAAGACATCCGTCTATTCTTGAACAGCCGATGGATATACTATAAATGCCACATGGAAGTTCTTCCCAGAAGTTCAGTTGGCCCATTGCTTTTGACTCTTCAAAATCTGCAACTGAATTTTAATTGAATAAATAGAGGCTGTTCATAGATGACAAAATCTAAATGGAACCTGCATAGAAAGCCTTAGCATTAAGACATCTATGATGAAGTATCAAAGAACTAGTATTACTATGTAGACGAGATCTATGTTCAAACAAGATTTATCCCTATTCACCTTCAGATTACGAACCCTAGGACCTAATGTACCTTAGGAATTGATCATGGGATGAAAACTGGGACCTCAAAAAAATAACCACACTGAACTTGTGGACCCATTGTAGTAAAACATCAAAGCTAATGAACTTATTTATGCACTATAAATTATGGCAATGGCAAAAACTATTTGTAAATGGACAGAAACCAACCATTCTAAGTGGTTTATTGCAGAGAGAAGTTTCAGAGAACCAATCAGTCAGTCCGTCACATATAAGCGTACAAAGATACTTCCATTGAATATTTTAATTTCCATCACATACTCATCAACTTTAGAACCATTTTACAGCTTGAATTGCAAAATTATGTTAGGAAGTATGGTAAAAGACGAGGACGAAATACCAGAACTTTCTAATTCAGAAGAAAGAGGTGAGACAGAAGCTAATAGAAGACGTGAGTCCTGTGGTGTTGGCCAGTGGACAAGGAGGCTTCGTCTTCCAAATGCGTCTCGCCCAAACCACAAGGTTTTGGAACTATTCTGTATACCCAGAAAAGGTAAAACTTCAGAAATCATAGTCTCCAAAAGGCATTCTGTGTCATCTGATACTTTTGTAACCGAAAACTTACCAATTAGAGTTACCTGCCAATAAATCAAAGCCCATGGTCCCTTGATTCTGGAGAGAACTTGAGGAACATAAGTTTCCCCTTCTTTACAAGAATGATGTTTTGAATTTTGGTCATGGGAGATACAAGAGCAGCACTGACCTAGATATTGCATCAGAAGCTCTGAATCATTACTGTCACAGCTAATATAGATCCCTCCAAATATTTCTCCTATAGAAATTACAGCAAGATTAACAACGTATAAGCATCATATCATCTGTGTCCGAACCTCAGTAGAGATCCTTCAACAGGATCTAGAGAAACGATGAGTTTTTCTTGTTTAAACAAAAGATCAAGGATTGGAAGCTAACTTTGGTCCACCATAAATTTATATTTTTTTTGTAATCCTGCTGTTTAGGAACTAATGTATGCTAGACCATCAAATAAGGTTGTAGATCAAATTCACCTTTCACCAGTTTTTGCATTCATGCAATCCCACAGGTTGTTATATAGTTATCAGGCCAATATCTTTAAGACTGAATAGTAAACAAATACCATGACACACAGACTATTGTTTATTTATCGTACCATTATAGACAAGAATATTCCCAGACAAATCCACCAATGGCTGAACAACTGGCTTTGTTCCTCTTAATTGTAACGTAGCACCAACAAAGTGTAGTTGTCCAAAAGATTCATGGTTAAAACCATTTGCTCTCCGACTAGATGCTTCACTTTCCAAAAGGAGGTAACTAGAAGATGTTCTACAATGATGTGAATCTTCACCCTCAACCAACTCTACCAACAACATATCCTGCTCCACTCCAACAGAAAAAGATTGTTTCAAACTAATGACAACATTCTTGCTCCCTATGCTGTCAGGACCTCTTCTATGCAGGGCTGCTTTTATATCATCTATATGAAACAACACCTGAAGGCCAAAATTAACATTAGATGCCAAACAGATGGAATAGACAAATGACAATGATGACTCATTCATTACGTTCTTTTAGCAACTGCACAAAAATGCTCACACTAAAAGGTGTCCAGAATCCTCATTGTTGTAAAAGAGGCTTCACCAATATACAAACATTAAGAGGAGAAGCACTTAATAAATGCAGATAGTCACTCGCTTTAGATTGTGTTCACGACAGAATTTTCATTTTTTAAATCAATTTGTCTTGTGTTTTTGTCAAATTCTTTCTTGCCTTTCTCTTCCAATAACCTTGCACATTCTATCCATGTTGATGCAGATTAAAGCTATAAACCGAGCATTTTCCTCATTTCCCATATTTAATTGCTTACTGCAGCATATATCAGCTCTAAGGTAAAATAATAGTAATAAAGATCACATTTTTATGGCAAAGAGCAGCAATTTATACAAAGTGGTGATAACCCTTTCCTATTTTTTAAGGCAAAGCACAGTAAATATCAGCATGCTCATATCATAATATACATTATAAGCTTAAAAACATGATCTTTATTATCAATCCAACAAATTAAACCTGAATTAAGACGGATTAAAAACCAAAAGGCAAAAAAAAAAAGGGGAAACTGACGGAAATACATGAAGGGTCACAGATATAATACCTGTTCTGGAGGTTGAGGATGTGGGGAGATAAATTCAGGAATTACATTTGATAAATCTATTCGAATCCCAGAAACAATCAGAGCTATTCCACACATCTTCTCACACTCTCTCCCTCTTTGCTTTGTTTTGAGTAAACCCTAAACCCCTGTGCAAAAATTCGGAGCTCAACTCGAAGGATGAGGAGAAAGAAACGAAACGACAGAGTATTGGTGTAAAAGTTCAATTTACTATAGCACCCTCGGGTTGATCAAATTTGGTTTATTTCCATTTTTAAATCAGTATTTAAGTTTGGCTCAAGTATTTGATTCACGCTTAAACCAACTTTTGTTTTCGTCAAAACTTGACCAAAACCAAATTTGCTTGTAGAGGTGTACAATGAAGAGTGCTAAAAATTTTACAAGAAATTCAATTCTTGCTTAATTCGAAGAGTTACCAAACTAATCTTCAAAGCTGTTATTCTTCTCGAGCACATTTTGATTTTAGCTGTTTGCACCCAAAATAATTTGCCAAAATCCAAGTTCCGTATTCAAGCCAAATTTTCCATTCATTCAATTGAAAACTTGGCCATTATTGATACGTTTGGATAGACATTATTTATCTAAATATTATTTGTTTGCATCACAAATATATTTTTCAGTATATATTTTATCTTTTCAATCATTTTTTATCTTACATATATCACATTGCAAAAATTATTCTAATAATATTTCAAATAATCTCCAATCCAAACACACTTTAATTGCAATATGACCCCAATTAATTGATATGGGGCGGAAAATTAGACAAATGATGAGCATTAGTTGTACATTTTGAAGGAATCTAATTTTTTTTATCCTAGTCTTTTTGTGGATTTAATTGTAGAGCTATTTGAGTTGCAATTGCGCAAGGCTTATGAATTAGTTGTTTAGTGACTGTATTACTATCACAATTGTAGACTCGTTGTAATCTCATCAAGGGAGGAAATAGTGCGTAGATGACACAATATGAAAGTTCCGTTTTCGATCAATTGAGTTCGTATCAGATGATTTTCGATTGCAGCTTTATTTCCAGTTTAGAAGGTGTCCAACAAAGATTGCCTGCTTTAAACATGGGTAAAATATCAAAAAATTCCCTATAATTTATCGAATGTTTAATTTAACTCTCTCTGGTCTGAAAATCTATACCGTAATTTCCTGCGGTTTCGATTAAATTAAAAATTTGGTGGAAAGCATCCAAAATAACTGTTATATATACAATATCAATATGAAATGCTTTCCGTTTAATTTTCAATTTAGTCGAAACCGCAGGAAATAATAATAAAGTTTTTCAAATTACAGAGAGTTAAATTGAACATTTGGCAAATCATCGGGAATTCATTTA
The DNA here is from genome assembly GCA_023065735.1 of Coffea humblotiana. NCBI lineage: Eukaryota > Viridiplantae > Streptophyta > Magnoliopsida > Gentianales > Rubiaceae > Coffea > Coffea humblotiana. Next base: position 4,081,659 of record CM041218.1, on the reverse strand, counting down.
TACGAGGCAATATTGATATTTAACGTACAACCGATAGATTGGATTTTTTCCGTTCAATTTTTAATTTAATTGAAACCACAGGAAGCTACAGTGTAAATTTCCTAACTAAAGAGAGTCAATTTGAACAATAGGCAAATCACATGGAATTTTTTGGTATTTTATCCTTTAAACATCCGTCACAATATTACTAATGAATTCCTTACACGGCAGAACACATTCTAGCGGTACAGAAAGGCACGGATATCTCGGAATGCCCCCTGCAGCAAGTAGGACAGCAAATTGACTAACTGTGCTCCTCCTTCTCTTGGAGATCATTCTAATTCCTCATTAATGTACAATTGCTTCAAGATAGCCCCCAGTCTTCCGTGCATGCATGCTTATCAACAATTGCTGCTGATCAATCAAATCATGCTGAACATGCATTGAATTTTACAGGCTCGCAGGATTGACATGAGGGGAGCAAAGCCAAATGGAAAAACTTACTCTTGTCTGTTTAAGGATAAGCAGGCTCGAGCTAATGACTCATCACGTCAAGGCGATACTCTAGTGTTGAATTATATCTCTTTTCCGTCCACATCGAGAAATAAAATTGACTAATCATAAGTCAAAAGATCAAAAAATTCAACGCCATTATTCTTAAATAACTTGAAGTTTGTCCTTCCCTTCGCACTATTACTATTACAAATATGAAAAATACCGATCAAAATCACATTCAATTGTCAATTGTTACGGATTTGGGAAATTGGCAACTCTTAAGGGTGAATTTGTTGACCGTTGCCATGCATTATGGATGCCAAGCCATGGTTAATTCCAAAATTAATGTGGGCTCTGGAACTTCGCGGAATGACTTTTGCAGGTTGGATATTTTTGGCCTACATTCTTTGGGGTTCTATACGAAACTCATATCGCAAAGTTTTTGCTTTTCTTTGACAAACTAATATTGGAAAGCTTGAGTGAGTTGGTACATGCATGCGTGGAACGTGGGAGGAATGCAGTTGAATTTCACCCTGAATTGAATATTCATATAGACACATGTCATCGTAATTCAGGGGCGACATGCAGATTTTGACAATAAATATTCCTGAAGGAATCTACCTGCAAACTAACTTTTAAACTATTGAGCTTACCAATAAGGCAAACGCCTCCGTAGCATAGTGGTAGTGCGTTCGCTTCGTAAGCGAAAGGTCGCGAGTTCGATCCTCGCCGGGGGCTTTTTTGGACGGTTCTCATCTTCCAAAGTTTTTTGAGAGTTGTTGTGGTTGTGCGAGTCATGATCATCCAACTTTTACAGGTCACATAGAAGAACTCGTGCTTCCGATTCATATGCTTTCAAACTAATAGTTAGTAAATTAAAATTCATTAATTTTGGTTCTTATCTCCAATTAAAAGTAGAATGTAATTTTCATATTCAATAGTTAGTGATAGACTCTTTTTTCCCCTTTTTTATGGATTCAATAATGAGAGGTTAATAAAATCAAATTTTCAAATGCAATGTGAAGGCTCTTATGATAGATTATCAAAAAGGATTTATATTGCAAGTGCCCGTTAACAAACTTAAATCACATCTATTTTCCTATGTAAATATACATAGCCACAATAAATACACTTTCTATATTTAACTACACTTAAAAAAATTAACATTCGAAACTCCTCTTAATGAATATGGGTACTTGTTACTATTACTCAAACCAACCAAAAAAAAAACAAATGCTATGTTTAACAATCCAATTTAGCACTTGAATTTAATGGATTCAAATTTTAACATATTCAGACATATTTGATAACAAAAGTTGAACATCTGAATTAATTAAATGCCACTGAATTTCTTATCCAAAACTTGCTTCCAAAATAAATGATAAGTTATTTACTTATCACTGAATGTGATATACATTGAAATGTATTAGATTTAATAATTAACAATTTAATAATCTAATAAATTCAGATTTCAGTTTTCAAACTTTAGTTATATCAAATGCACCTGAAATTAACTCAATAAAGAGCTTGTTGTAGACCTCTAATTGCTTGATTACCTTTTGCTCTCTTTATTTGTTTCCTTTTATTTACCTTTTGGAGCTGGTAAAGTACAATTAGTACATAGTCATTTAAAGGTTGAGAGGGGCCAAATCCACATCCCTCTATACTAAATATACACCTTATATATTTATTAGACATTAATGTCTTTATTTTTTATTTGTTAAATTAAAACTTTTTGTAGCATTTAAATTATCTTTCTACATAATGAAAACAAGAACAATAATATATTTTCTAAAGAAAAAATATATATACCATAATCTTTATGTTAGTCCTATAGAAAAATTTCTTTCTTATGTATATCATTCCAATATTTATGTTTCTTTGAAGTTGCTTTAAAGTAAATTTTTCTTTTTTTTCTTTAATGAGCTTACTATATTAATTTTTTTGAACCATTTTAGTCAGACAATAGATATTTATACGAAAAAGTTATTATGACTGCATGTTCCATCTTGAAAACTATTGACATTTTAAATTTAGAGGTTTTAAATGCGTAGGCATGGCCATTTACATGCTCATTTGAGATTGAAAGTCTCAATTGCTAAATTAAAAATAATACTCTTAAACACTTTGTAAATTGTTTGAAAATACTCTCTTCTAAATGGAAACATTTTTTCCTTTTTTTGTGCATTGTTAATGTATGTTATTTGGAACTACAAGAATAATCAAATAAACTTAATCAATGAGGACATTATTGTCCAATGAAGACATGGGATGTGGATTTGGTATAGAGGGGTGTGGATTTAACCCCTCCCTAGAAATTTTAGACAACATCTTTCTTAGTGTGAATACTTTCAACATCATAACTTGCTAACCAGGACTAGCTCAACTCACATAATTTATACAGCAAGACATAATGATTCGTCAATGAATTTCAAATGTGTTCTCTTTGAAATATTATCGGTTACCTAATCATTTATCTAGCTGATTTTTAGCACGTTAATTGGATTAGATATCACTTCTCTAGTAATCAATTACTTACCAATATAAGTGTATGTCTATATATGTATGTATATATATCCGATGGAATGATAATGAAGGATCAAAATTTAGGCAAAGCGCAGCATAGACCTTTTGCCTGGTTTTTTGAAGGCAAAGCATCAATCTTTCTCATTTTAATGATTTCTAAGATCACAAATATCTGTGACGCGTTCTATATATTTTTTTGACATCAATGCAACTTTCTTTGTTAAGCAAATTGTGCTGCATGATTTTCAGCTAGTTTATTAATAATATTAATTCATATATATATATATATATATATATATATATATATATATATATATATATATATATATATATATATATATCATAGGTTTAAGGTAATGATGTTTGCTATTATGTTTTTGAAGTAAAACAGATAAACAGAAATAAAAAATGTACCAAAACTAAAGGGATTAAAAGTAGCAAAAGTCATGAATATGTTCACATTGTGCATAAAATCCCTCAAACTACATTAAACATTAACAAATCTTGGGTGTAAAACGAGATTTCTATATTATATGCAAAGAGACCAAATAAACAACCTCACAAATAAGGGAACTGTTAAGCTCATCCGAAAAATTATGGACTCATGCAGTGAAAGAAGTAATTCTGAATAAGCATTATCAGTGACGGAGCTAAGGGGGGACTGATAGGGGCCATGGCCCTCCTAAGTTTTGAAAATTTTAATTTATAGTGTGTAAACATATGTGTAAAACAAAGTTGCCCCCCCTAATTTTTTACAAATTTAGTTTTTATTATGAGAATTTATATATATATATATTTATAATTAAAGTCACTATTTGAATTTTTTAGATGTCATATATTTAAATGGATGGAAATTATTTTGAACATAACATATTAAAAAATTTTTGGCTCCCCTAAAAAAAATCCTGGCTCCGTCACTGGCATTACGCTGTTAACCAAAATAAAGTATAGTAAATTAGGACTAACTTCTAATTGCCCATAAAGATTCTTTATTGCCCAATATTTTTTCCAAATAGAGCTTGGGGAACAAGCAAATTGCACCCAGTAAACAATAATCACTGCCCCACACCTACGAACTATCCTACAATCCCCTTATTTCCCGCCCCATGCACCCAATAAATCTCAACCCTTGATCAAAACGGATCCTCCCAAATCACCTCTAAGTGGGGGCCCATTTACTATAACCAGGTCCCACAATTACAAAAATTCCCTCCAAACAAGGCCCGAAATGGGAAATAGATTGCGAATCCGAAAATGATTGGGATTTACAGTCCCCTCGCCTCCCTATGGCCTTTCGCCTTCAAATTGGAAACTCCCCTAATTCATGGTCTACTTACACCTATAAAATCACCCCTTTCTCTCTCTTTTTCATTCGTTTTCTCTCTATATATATCTTGTTTACTTGATCTTTTGTCGTCTCTATCGAAAGAAGAAAACAAGAAGACAAACACGTCTGTCATCTCTCTCTGGTTCTTCCCATTGAGGTTGCACTTCATCTTACTGCTTTATTAGCTTTTTCTTGATTTTTAATGGCCTTTTGCATTCTTTTTGCGTGTATAAAGGAGAAAAAAATGGGTTGGGTTTAACTGATTTTTTGTGGTTCTTCCCGTTGAGGTTCATTTGGGTTTATCAAAAGGAACTCTAGCTGGTTTTTGATTTATTTTTATATGTCTGGGCCGATTGCTTGATAAAAGATGGGATTTTTAGTCTTTTTTTATTGGAGGGACTGATTTCTGGGTTTAGAAGGGTTCTGTTAAAAAAAAAAGAAAGAAAAAGAGTCGTGTTCAAGGGTGGTTCTGTTTTCGGTTAATGTGTTGTTCAAAAGTCTTGGAATTTTGGTTATTAAACTTCTGCATTGCCGTGTTTCAGTAGCTTTGAGCATCAAGGAATTTGGGCTTGTAGAAATTTCTTTTTTAACTCATAAATTTTGTGTAAGAGGGTATATGGTTTATTGGGTGATCATTGGGGTCTGTCTATGTGTTTGGAACGAGTATGTTAGTCTTAATTATTTATTCGTACTAGATTTTAGTGGAACTTTATGAGAAGAAACCTGAGGCGTTTCTTATCTATGTAGATGTAGACTAACAAGTAATTTTTAGTGTAATGGTCGCTGTTTTAAAAGAAATTAGGCTTTTATATAAGGTGCGTTAAATCCTGCTCATTGTTCTAAGCCTGTAGTTTCTGTTTTGGGAATTTTGAAAGTGAAATTTACAATTTTTGTTAACTTTTATTACTTATAACTGTTAAAGACTCCATTTAATACCCCCTCCATCTTCGGCCAAATTGCTTTTTTTGAACATGTAGGTGGATATTTGGACAAGTATATACTTCTTGTTTTGATGTTGTGTTTATTTTATTATATAGGCTATTCAAGTTTTTTAAGCTCACTGGGATATAGTTTTGTTTAATTTTTAGAGAGATGGGAACTGCGGTATCAGAAGGAGGCTCACCAGTAGAGGTGCCACAGGCTCAATTAGTTGCAAAGTATTTTGTCTCCTACTATTATTCACTCCTCCATAAAAGCCCTGAGCGCTTGTTTCGATTTTATAAGGATGGAAGTATGGCAGACTGGCCATTGACTTCAGAGACAACCCTACAAGTAAGTGTCCTTGGAGCTAGGCTGTAGCAGATTTGCTTTTTCTTGTTTTGGCTCTGGGGTGGATAATAACATTTAGAATATGTACTCAAGTCACTAAGGCTCGGTTCTTTGGGTAACATTTAAGTTGTATATTTATTTGGCCCCTCCTGACGTCCTAGTTTATAGCTTTGCAGAATTTGTTCGACAGCATCCTTTTTAGTAATCTGTGCTTGCTGATTCTTTAGAGTTTCTAATCATGCTTAATAAAATTGTCTGCTGTTTTGAAGCTAATCACTCCTCAATGCTTGCTTAATAGTAATTTGTAACTTATTCATTGCTACATCCCATGCTTCTAGTCAGCTTAAAAAATTGTCTCTATTACTGGTAAATGGTTGTAGTGTATTCTGAAATGATCAAATATGATTCATTTATAAGTTTACACTTTTCAATTATAACTTGTTTCATCTGATTGTTTGAAATGTTAGATTTCTAATTGAAATTTTGTGTTCTGTGGTTTGGCATGTTGTATTGTTTTGATATTGATTCCCAGAATAAGAATTACTTGAATGCTGCAGGGGATAAATGACATGATCATGTCCTCAGACTATAAGGGCTGCATGGCAGAGATCATTGATGTCCGTGCCCAAGACTCGAGGAAGGGGATCGTTGTGGCAGTAAAAGGTTTTTTTGAGGAGAGAGTGAGAAAGTCATTTTATCAATGGTTTTTTCTTGCCCCACAGGAGACTGGCTATTTTGTCTTGAATGATATATTGTTTGTGGATGGTGACAGTAATGAAAAGGTTGCAAGTACTCCTATGTCCTGTGATCCAGGTAGGTCTTGTGGTCTGGATTCTTCTATTTATGGAGTATTGGAAAATGGCATGTTAGCAATTTCAAAAGTCTGCTTTTCTTTTAGGTAGTTAGCCAATTTTATCTTCTTTTTTGGACTTATGATTTTCTGTGGATTCGGTAAACCTTTTTCTCTTTCAGAACCTGCTGATGTTCCTACTCAATCTAAGCCAGCAGGGACGTCTACTTGCCCACAGGCAATGGGCAATGCCAAAACTGCGTCAAACGTTACTGATACAGCTGCTGAAATTACTACTACTACTAAACAGTCAATAGACAATGCTGAAAGAGTGTCAAACGCCACTGGCCCAGCTGCTGAAGTTACTGCTAAACAGTCGATAGACAATGCTGAAACCGTCGTGTCAAACGCCACTGACACAGCTCCTGAAGTCAGTAAACAGTCGATAGAAAATGCTGGAACCATGTCAAACGTTAGTGATACGGCGGCTGGAGTTACTAAGCAGTCAAATATCCCAAGCCAGAATGTGAAACATGAACGGCCGAGAATTTCATATGCATCAGTGGTTTGTCCTTAAAACTAACATGTGTATTCAGATCTATTGAATATTTGGAAGTTGTCTGAACAGCATTTGTTTTTCTACAGGTGGCGAAAGAGAGCAAAAAAGCATCTCCTGCAGATAATTCTGGGTATAAAATCGTAAGAGTAGCTCCAACTGCTTACCAGCAGTCTTCTGCATCTTCCCCATCAAAGAGTAAAAGCGTGACACAGGAACAACCTCCTCCTATTTTCAGTTCAATAGAAATAAAAATACTAATAATGATAGAAGTGTCTGTGGCGAAGGTATGTAAAAACCTGCATTCTCTTGAGTATGAATGAAATTTGAGTGTTTTCTTCCAAGTTGTTTGATTGTACCACTTGGTTGCAGCTGTCATATCTAAGAGCATACATGTACAAAATTTGCCTCCCGATGTAACAAAAAATGAATTGGCTGATGCTGTCAAGAAATTTGGACGAATTAGGCAAGGTGGCGTCCAGCTCAGAATATACGAGGTTTGCTCAAAGTCAATTCCGGTTTTTTTTTTTTGTTACAAATGTCTTCTTCTAACATATTCTTGTGTTGTCTCTGCTAGGATGGGTTCTGTTATGGCTTTGTGGATTTTAATTCTCCTGAATCTGCAAAAGCTGCAGCTGAGGTACTTCAGGGGCGGATTTACACTACGGGCCCCACTGCCCCTTAAATTTTTATAATACATATAAAAATTTGATATAATTTTGAGCGTGCTCCGTAGTTTTGTGTATTCATTGATTTATATGCTCATAAAGTTGTCTTTAATTTTACCTGTTGTTACAGCTACCGTAGAAAAGGTTTTTTCAGTTATAAATATAGGGAAAAATTGGTTATGAAATAGAATAGAAGACACTTAAAAGAATGATTGTTTAATTACTTTTATTGAGAAAAATATACTTCATGAAATTCAAAATGAAAAGGTCGTAAACCGTTATCAAAATATGAAATTTCATCGTGAGCAATTATAAATGGTTTAGTTTGCTTTTTGAAATAAAATTATTATTACATTAATAATTTTGAGTTTGTCTTTTTATGTTTTTCATGGAATATATGTATCATTTGTATTTGTTGGTAAATATTTTTTTTCTTAAAAAACTAGAGAGAGAGTAGTAAAAAATTTTAGAGTTATTTTTGCCCCCACTGAAAAATTTTTGCTGGCTCCGCCACTAGGTACTTGAGTTCTAGGGATCTTTATTCTTTGCTCTTATAACATATGTACAAGATGCTGTGTACAAGAAACCATACATATCTTACTTCTCGGTGCATGGAGAACACAGAAGAATAAATTACCTTTCACAATGTTCATTATTTCAGGCTCAGAATGTACTCTAAGGGGTTATGTCGCTCGCATATCCTACAAGAAATCTCCTAACAGAGGTTAGGTTGGATTATCTTCTCTCTCTATATATATATATGTGTGTGTGTGTGTCCTGTAATTCTTAAATTTTTTTAAGCAAAATTCTCCACATTTTGCAGAATATATGCTTACATTTGACTAGAGATTAGATCACAATCCGCTTGGCGATGGAATTTTCTAAAGTTGCATGAGAAAATTTCACCTACGGAACAGCAGAAGTATTGTTATGTTTCTTGTTCGTTACCTTGATCTTCTTGTCTGTTCTTACTTCTTGGTTGGGTGAAGAATGGTGCAAAAGTGGCAGTATCGAGTGAATGAGTAATCTGGCAAAAGTAGTGTTTTGGGTCTTGCTCCAGAAGCAGTTCCATCCATCTAGATTATAATTCATATGCAAACTCTGAAAATTTTTTTCCTTTCTTGTAACCTAACCTAATGATATGTTTTGCTCGTATGATATACTCATTGTTGTGTTGTGCAATGTTGCAGCTGGCAACGGCACGACGAGGGCTAGTGGGGGAAATTTCAAGGGCCAGGAAAATGGAGAATATGAAGATGGCAATGAAGCAGTTGATGTGGGCTGGGCTCGCGGTCGTGGCTTTAATGGACAAAATGGGGAATCCGTCAGCAGGGATGGGAGAGCACATAATAGTCAGGGGAGGAACGAAAGAGGAAAGAGTGAAGATGCAAATCGGAGGAATGACAGAAGGAACAAAAGATCAGATGGTGAAAGTGGATCGAAATAGGTTGTAATTTTTGGGGTTAGGAGAATTTTGTTTGCAAAAACTCGTAAAACCAAAGAAGGATGGTTGCTTTTTTTTTTTTTGGGGGGGGGGGGGGGTCATTTTCCCCATTTATTGAGGAGAGGCAAGATTTTAATTTGAATTTCCATGAGCTACATTTTCAACTCTTCTACAAATTTTTTTAAAATTTTTTGAATGGGTTCTCAAGGACTTCTTCTATTGCCAATTGTAATTTACTGGAACGAATCATGTCTGGATTTCGGCTCAGCTGTCCAGTTTGATCTCTCCCCCAACTCAAAAGCACTATCTAAAGTGCCCTCCGTTGGCTGGGTAGGAGCTTGTCATTTATGTGTGGGCCATTTATGAATGATTTGTGTGGGCTGGAGCTTGTCATCAAAGAGGTCCTGCATCCACTTTGTGGGAGGTTTGGCCCCAGTAAAATGAATCAGTGTACCTTGTGTCCTTCTCACCTTTTAACTTAGCAACACGTGGCTCAAAGCTTGTGTCGGAGAATCTTCATAACCCCTTGTCTAAATCGCTGACCTGTCCTATTATTACTACTATATCCTATGAAGATCTCTTTCTGATTTATGTCCTTTTCACTTTTGTTACTTGCTCATTTCTTAGCTTTCTACCCAAGAGCCAGAGGCATGCCATTTTTTGCAAATGCAGGTAAATAGTGCGGTGAATTTTGACTGGCTTTTAAGTGTTCTATTCTACACTAGTAATAATTAGACCGGGTCGAAAAAAGGCATTTTCCTTCCAAATTAGTAATTTGATTTATGAGCAAGCTTTAATCAGCTCTTTCGTCAAGATCAATGTGGCAACTAGGGTTTGGTGATAGCGGTGAATTCGAGCAAGGCTACGAAGAGAGATATCTTAAATTTTATGTTAGATTTTATATAAGTATTATTTTTGAAAAAAATTACTAAAGAAGAGGTAAAATTTAAGAAACGCCAGGCGAATGAAGGAAATGAAAGAGTTTGCATTCAGAAACTCTAATTCTAAGGATTTGAATTTAGAAACTCTAATTCCAAAATAAACATACGTTGTTCTTGGGCAAGGAATTTATTTGATACCATACTACTTGCACATCATTAAGGCAGAAGGGCATGTTGCAGCAATTTTTTTTGATAACTCTAGTTTTAATGCTACTTCTGCCTACAACACCAGGGTAGCTGATGTGATTAACCTTATTCTAAATAAAAACAAGACAAACATCTTAAGGTTAAAGTATTCTCAGATCTATGCACAAACTTGATCAATTCCATTCATACCAAACTTGATTATAATTTGCCCTGCGTAAATCCAAATGGACTTTTTTTTATATGGTTTGATACTTTTTATTTTTATCATCAATCTTTACTACGGTAGTCCAAATTCAAGAAAGCTAAAATCATACTAATACTTAACTTGATCCCGATAAGTAAAGAAACTAATTAAAAATGCCTTCGTTTTTTTTTTTTTTTTTTAAAAGTCAAGTTTATGCTTAGAATTGAGCATTGAGGAACTAGTATAAAATGTGAGCCCAAATAAGGGATAAAACTACTGACTAGATGGCCAATAGGGCACGGCCATGGGGGTGACAGATCTGGAAGCGCGGATATGGTTGTCAGCAGCTGAGGATACGTGTCAGAAAAAGAGCAGTATTTTCCCATTATTTTTGACTTTGAAGAATTTGCAACTTGGCTCTTTTGGGCCCCCACCATTCTCATTCTAATAACCCCACGGCCCATGGTCATCATTCTTCCAATTCCATGACCGTGCCAATTCACCGACCACGTGCTCCACGCCATTCCCCGTCGATGCCGGCTAATTCCTCGTTGACTCGTATTAGCGCCCCTGCCTGACCTGAGTCAATAATCGCCGCTGAACTCGTCAACAGTCTCCCTTTCCATTTGGGACCGCTGATTTCGAAGGGTCAAACATTTTGGCTGTCCCCAATAAATATAATCAGAATCTTTTCTTTTAATTTATGGTTAAATAATCAGAATCTTTTCTGTTAAATATATATTACATATTTTATATTTTTTTTATCATTAATGCAACCTTTTTTTCTGTTAAGCAGGTCGTGACGGACGATTTCTAACTGATTTATTAGTAATATTGACTTTAATTTTATATAATAAAAAAAATCTCTTGACTCTTGACCAAAATTGATGCAAGACTTTTAGTGTTTCGTTGCCTAAAGATGAAAAAGGAATAAACAAGCAATGGGATTTGCATATACGCATAAAATTTTGTCATCCCTTCTTGGTACGCATCACAGTACCAGCCTAATAAACTTGAAAGAAAATGAGTGTTGGTAGATTTTTAATCAAACAGTGCAATATTTTTGTCAGGAGAGAGAGAGCACTATTTATTTTTGTTAAGAGCGCAATATTTTTGTTGAATTTATGGTGTGTCACTGTTGTTGACATGATCATGTCAAGTCAAATTAGTGGTCCATATAAGAGCCATGGATCCTTCTTATTAATTTAACTTAAGCTAGGATCTGTTTACTTTTTGGTTTTGCAGTAAAATTTTAGCATTATACTCTCATCCTATTACTAATCCTCCTAATCCTATCAGTATCTACCACCTCAATCAATTTTCAATCATCAAAAGAAAAAAATGACTTTTCTTTCAAAAACACGCGTCGAAATTCATGAAATGATAAAAGTTCAAGAGATTAAGTGCTCAAATTATATCTATTTTTAAATAAACACGATATTTACGAGTATGTAGTTATAAAGTGATCGGAGCGGTCACCTCATGACATTCCAAAAGACCAGTCCTTCGCTAAAATCCTTCCCTTCACTAGTTCAAGAATCAATATAGTGAAATTTGACTAAGTAAAACACCCAACTCAAAATGATAAAGAACTTCTAGGAATAGCCCTTAATTTGTTGCTTTTTTCACGTGAACAAAACCAAAAAAAATGGAAGAAAGAAAAAGAAAAAAGAAACAAGGCGTGCCATTGCCATGCACATGGGTAGGTGATGCTGTCGTGATAGGACACATTAACAACAGTCAGTCCTATTATTTGCAGTCACCATGATTCCCATAATTCTACTCAATGTCCAATTTTTTCACCACCTGTAAAATTATCCACTTTAAGCAAATTTTACCCAATTCCAAAATTGACCAAGCACGTCACTAAAATTCTCAGCAGACAACTGTCCGCTGATCTAATTTTATACCCCACGTGTCCAATGTAGGACCCAAACAACTTAATAACCCCCTCGGTAATTTTTTTTTTTTGGGTGGATTGTTTTCCTGGGGCCGGGGGGCGGGGTTGGTAAATGATACTCATTGTTTAATTTAATCCGTAAAAAAAAAAAAAGAGACAAGGTTGCGGCTTCACGAGGCCTGAATACTGTCCACGTGGCTAGTCCGCAGTGCCTCCAAACCACCGTCGACACTTGTCGCTGGTTTATGCGTCACGCTTTTCAGACACGCGTCCTAACGTAATAAAAGTCCCTTTTGCATTCTTTTGTTAAGGCTGGGGGGGTGGTTTTGTTGTGTGGTCGATGTCATCCTAGGTCTCTTGCACTCTAAAACCTCAGCCGTTAATATACCATGTCCAAGTTTTATTCCCGTTTTACTCTCATACTCCTTTTATTAATTAACTTGTAATGTAATCGGAATAGACGACACGCTGATTGATTAAGAAATTACTTCATTGTAAGTTGTGGCTCATGATGATTGTGCGCTTCATCAACATATTCCACACACCGTATCACATAACTAACTGTCACAAAATTTCTCTTTGTGATTGAAATTGATGATTATTTATATCAAAAAAATAACAACGCATTTTTTTATATCTATTTATTGATAATATGTGCTTATAGGACTCATAAATGGTCAAAAGGAGATAAAAAAACATGTTCATATATCTGTATTTATTCTAAAAAACAATGAGCATATTACCTGAGTATGTATTTAAGATTAAATACTCAGTCTTCAAATTTAGTGTAGAAAAGTTCAAAAACTCAATATTGCATAAGCAATATCAAGTATGTATTTCAAATTACTTTTGGCTAAAATTTTTTAATTTGACGACTTCACCTTATTTCTAATTTTTGATGCCAATTTATTTGCACCTATTCATTTCATTGTACAGTCATTCATCTGTTTCAAATATGCGCTCTAACGAATAGTTGCAACTTATTTGCACGTATCGATTTCGTAAAATAATTACTCGTATCTTTTCATAATTCATGCGCTTTAATGTTACACTGAAAATGTAAATTAATTTCAGTCCCTCCATTTTAATAGTTATTCATAATTTCAATGTTGCATTGAAATATATATTATATTCAATGATCAAATGGTTCCTCTGTTAGAAGAAAGAAAAATGGTGATTGGGATAGAGAAGGAGGTGCATCATCCATCATGTCACTCGGAACTTGATGGATCCTATGATCAAACGAAGAGCTTGACAACACTGGAACTCTCCCACAAAAAATTCAGCACCTTTCTCTGGAAACACTATCGTTAGAGACACCACCAAAAAGGGCTATTCAGTCAGACCCACGTGTCACCCGCAACCCTCTTCCACTTCCGCCACTTGTCTCTTCCATGTACTTTCTTTGTCCCCTCCCAGGGCATTTCGGTCTTTTCACCATTCCCTCTCATTCCGTTTTTCCTGTTCCTGGGTCTTCACTGGCACAGGAAATATTTTTTTTTTTGGGCTTCAATACTTTTCCCACTCCCTACCTGTAGCCTCCTACGAAACATTTTCTTGATTTTCCGGCCACTTCTTGCCGGAAACTTTTTCTACATGTGTACTTTGGATGAGTTTTTTTGAAGCTCCTTGAATTGTTATTTGGGCTAAAGATTATTTTTTTTTTAGTTTTTTTTTGTAGTTGATTTTATAAGTAAAAATCTTGACTCGAGGGACAATTGAGCTTGAGTTGTCTGGAAAGAGACTAAGAATTGGAGCTTTTGAACTTTAATATGCAGTTAAAGATCCAATTTTTCCAACTGGGCTGGCGTGAATCAGATCATGGAGGCCTTAGACATGCACGTATGCGTCCCCTACACCTGAGCTTGAGTGCAAAATTGGGTTCTTGACAGCATTTCATTCAACAGGTGTTTTGGGTGATATGGGAGATAGTGATAAGAGTAAAAAATGATTAGCAGAAGTGAAATGGAGAATTTTCCATTGGATGCAAGTAGACTTTCTAGAGACTTGTTGAATAGATTTATGGGTGCTAGTAGTTCCAGGGAAGGTAAATTGGTGGTCAAAGAAGAAGTGGAGATGAAGGTGAGGAAATTGAGTTGAGTCTTGGGTTGTCATTGGGAGGAAGATTTGGTGTGGATAAGAGTTCAAAGAAGTTGATGAGATCATCTTCTATAGCTGCATGTTTGCCAGTTGTGAGAGATGATGAGGCTGTAGCTGCTTCACCGCCTCCGGTTTCGTATCCTAGTTTAGTGAGGGCTTCATCTCTGCCTGTTGAGACTGAAGAGGAAGTGGAGGAAAAGGAAGGAGTTGCAGACTTGAGAAGAATGGAGGCTAAGAGGAGGAGGTCAGAGAAGCAGAGGAATTTAAAGGCTGATAGAGAAGGTAGTGGAGGTTTGGGAGAAGAAAAGAGGGATATTGAGGTGAATTTGAGGGGGAGACTGGAGAAAGATCAGTCATCGGTAGCTGCTAAAAGGTTTGGTTCATCGGGTGTCACCTCCGCCTTTAGGGATGGCTATGATGGCTGCTGCTGCTGGACATTCTCCAATGGGTGGCGGAATTGATGTGGCAATGTAAAGGAAAAGGAGGTTATCTAGGCGGAAGTGGAGTGCAAGGTTTTGGGCAGCCACTGTCGCAAGGATCTGTGGAATCACAGGGAGGAAGTTTCTTCTTCTGAGTTGGAAAGTAGACCCTCTTCAAGGTGCTGCATTACCTTCTTTTAATTATTTTTTCTTTTTTGGGTGAGAAGGGGAAGACTTTACTCTTTGTCCTTTAAAATTTAAGTCATGATCATGATTATTATTATTTTGATTTCATTATTTTTCATGATGGGTTCGTTAATTTGTCCAGTTTCTATACGTGGTTGTTCCTTAAGAGTTCACTTATATTTGGCATTAATTTCTTTCATTGCACCAACAAAGGAAAAGGGTACTTATTGAGATATTGATGCTTGTTTTGTTTGTGCTCTATTTATGCACTCTGCTTTACATATTTCAAATCTAGTTATAATTGAAGGTCCCTTTAAGTTGAAATTTTTTCCAGTTTTCTTATTTTCATGAACTCTTGAGCTTAGAGGTGAAAAACATAAGAAAGGACTGCTCAGTTGTAGAAACTGGATCCAGTCAGGTGAAGAAACAACAGTAGCGATCTAATCTTCAATCAATAGCAAACTTCATAATGTGTAGGTAGTCCTGATTTTTCTATTCAATCAACGAGAATGTTTTAGTATAGAACATGACTTTCAGGACGCAGGTTTGAGGTAGGCATATGGGGTTTCTCTTTTCATTCTACAACTAATTCAAACTGCCCAAGATTAGAATTGGTAAGCATCCATTTCTAGTTTGATTTATAAGTTAATTGGCAATTCTTGGCAGTCCATACTTCTGAAAGTGTCAATATCTCTCAAATTAAAGGAAATTTGCTAGTTTGATTTATGAGTTTGTTACTAGTCATAGTTTCTTTTTATTACAGGTGGTAAAGGTGTTTCTGGTTTTCCCTAGTTCAGTCTTTCTACCATTGTATGGGTGGAGAAGAGGTTATGTACATGTTTTCGCTGCCATTGAGTGTTCTCTATGCACGAGAAGAAATGTCTACCAGGAATGAAAGCAAAATCATTTTCCTTTATTTATGCCTATTCGACTGTGCATTAAACGCTTGGGGCCTAACCAATGTACACAGTGCACCAGCAAAATTGCTTTCCTCCCTTTTCTTTCTTCACTTTGAGCTCCAATTCTGACTTCAGAATTCAATTACATATTTCTCAATCAGAATAAATCATTAGACCTACTAGTAGTTGATAAAGGTTTCACAAAGCTAAATAAAATATCTTGAAAATTTTGCAGAAGAAAAGTACCATTTATTATACATTTTTCTACATTTTATGTAGTCTATGATAGTGTTCATTATCTTTTTGGGCTACAATCTGGCTTCTCTTTTCCAATTCTGCTAGATGAAACAGCAGGAGCAACGGAAAGGGAATATATAAACTATATTTGGTAACATTAATTATAATGCATTCTAGGGTAAATTCAAAAAGCGGTAGCAACGCTACAATTTGAATGCATGTTGAGTTCTCTTTAAATCATATATGCACAAGTGACTCCAGAGGCAGTGGTGCCCACAGTATATTATTTCTTTATATCTTATTAAGAAAATGACAACTTTCACTTGTTATTGATTTAGCATTACTTGCCTATGAACCATAGACCGAGGGGGATCTTATTATATATTAAACAGCAGCTTGTCTAAGCACGTTGTGGCTGCTTAATCTGATTGTAGTAGTGGATAACAATTAATTGTTGATGGATAGTCTTCGTATCAATTAGTAGAGCCCTAGCAAAAATCTGTGACAAACATGATTCACTATGTCTTAACGTTGATTCACTCAGTTGTTAGGTAACATTTGGAACTTTATTAGAGACATACTCAATGTAATATTTGATAAATGGTTATGGCATGTAGACTGATGATCTTGAGGAACATTTGGCATTTCAGTTGTTGGTGATAAACATTTTGGTTTATGAAAGTAGTCCTAGGTCATTCTCAAACTTGAGGAGTTTCAAAATTTTTTCTTTGACTAGTACGTCTTGCCCCTTCATTTCTTTCGACGTTGCAGGGCCTAACTTTCTGTATCAGACACAAATGACTGTGAAGCTTATGACGAAGTGCGATTTTATCTCCATTTCACCAGATTGCTGGAGTTGGATATACAGTCACTCTAGTAATAGGCCCATTCACAAGAAGTGTTTTTCATGTTATCCATCTTCTGTGTTATATTCAACACATCACCATATGAATAATTTATTGGACATGAAAAGTATGAAAGCACCGTGGATTTACATCTTCACCTGGAAAGAGTTTTGGTTAGGTGCTGATATTTTGTAGTTCTTGAGTTTGATGATCAGTTTATGCCCATTTGCAAAGAAATGAGGAGGGCCCCAAGTGCACGCGACGCATAGATAATACATTTTAAAGGGAATGGATTGTGCAATCTTAGAAGGCTCTACTTTTAGCACTTCTTTTTTTTGGTGTGGAGCTCCCTATATCTTATCTTCATGTTTATTTCAACAGGATCCAGCAGTTGCGATGACCTTAGTCCTGTCAGCATTAAATCATTACAAGAAGCAATTGGTCAGGATGTTGGTTCTTCTCGGACAAAGTTAAGGGACAGTCTTGGGAGAACATCTGGTGTGGAGATGGAAAATCTTTCTAAACAAGCTGAAATTCCAAAAAATCAAGGGAAAGAAATTGGGACGAATGCGTTGGAAGACATGCCATGTGTCTTTACCAAAGGAGATGGTCCAAATGGGAGAAGAGTAGATGGAATACTATACAAGTATGGAAAGGGAGAAGAAGTAAGGATAATGTGTGTGTGTCATGGTAATTTCCTTTCCCCAGCAGAGTTTGTGAAGCATGCTGGAGGGAGCGATGTTACTCATCCACTCAAGCACATAGTAGTGAACCCTAATGCATCTCCTTTCATGTGAAAAAAAAAAATTAAGGCAAGGATGCTCAACCTTTTTTTTTTTTTTTTTAAATCATTTCTTATTCCTTTTTTATCCATCCCCAGTGGGGAACCTTTATGTATAAATGGATAATCATGCTTGGACTGACAATTATGGTACAAGAAGAGAAAATTTTGTATGTACCATTGCGGATTGTTTTAGGAAATGCAGAGTAAACTTCTATTGCTTCTCATCCTTTTATAGCTGTCTTGACATATGTGAGTAGTAGTCTTCTAGTCACAGTTGCTGGAAGCAGTTTTCTTGTTCAGCTGGAGGATTTCTTGCTTATACCACAATACAACAGTGGTTGAGATTTTGAGTTCTAGGAACATAAAGCTGACTGCTGAGAGAATTTGTTAACGCAATGCTTTTGTTTTTGAAGTGTGAGTGATGACTAATGTCAAAGCATCATTAGTTGCAGATTTTTTAGACTAACCTTTGTTTGCAAAGGTAAACTGCAGCAATGTTTTTGGTTAGGCCAAATATATTCTTATTTTGTAGAATCTTGTTTGTTATATGACTCAAATTTCTAAACTTACTGAATCCAAAATGATGCTCACCAGTTTTTTCATTTGAAATGTCCTCTTGAAAACGAAAATACACAAGCCAAAACGTAGAAGAAAATGAAAACGAAAATGCACAAGCCAAAAAACGTAGAGGAAAAATGAGAAGCAGACGTATGAGCGACTCCACTGGGGATCGAACCCAGAATCTCGCCTTATCCATTGGGCCATGGAGTCACAATTCTGTTTACAACGAAGGGCCCTACCGGGTTCGAACCGGTGACCTCTTGATCTGCAGTCAAATGCTCTACCACTGAGCTAAGGACCCGTTGTTGTACTTGGGCAACTTGTATGTATTAAAAAGATCGTACCAGACTTGGCTTCAATAAATTGTTATTTTCTCACTCGCTAATTTCAATCGATAATTCGCATCTTAAATAAATTGAACGTATAGGATAGCAAGCAAATGTATAGGCCCCTTGTTTCCAAGTAGTTTTACAACATAAAGATAGAGGTGGGATTCTTGAAAGTCATTAAATTTAATTACACCAAAAAAATTCAAAATTGAAATTTTGTTTGTTTGAAAATTGTAAGTAGAAATTAAAACTTGGAGAAATTTTGAATATGTAGGTGAACAATACTCTTGTATACATTTTTTGTATACTGGTGTTTACATCTAATGTTTTAGTGCCTATTTGTAATATTCTAGTCTGTTAAATTTCAATTTGCACTATTAAACAATAGACGCACTCTCACTTTAGCCATTCTACTGTGAGAAATTTTATCTCTTAAAAGCCATGAAATACATTTTGCTTTTCCTTTTAAACTTTGACATCACTTTTCTACTCTTCTGTTAATTTGTAATTCTCTATGATGCTCTATACGACGAGTTTCATATTATATTTTAGAAGGTAAAGTGTTCAAAATGAAATTTAAGGACTAAAGTAAAAATGCATCTATAATTTAAGGGTCCAGAGTGGGAGTTAGCCAATTTTAATATTTATACCGGTTCGAATGATTTGAATTAGTAATTATTTGTGAGGACCTCGATCCTATAATTATCGGTAGTACTAGTTCTAATTTGTCGTACTACTATTTGATCGTCTTTGTACTCTCCATCCATTCCAAATTCTTCCGCTTAGTTTCTTTGTATGCATATGTAGTCCACAAATTAAACACACCATAATTAATCAAGTCACTTCCTTTTTTAACATCCTGCTCTTGCCTTCTTAATTTTTTACACTTCAAGATTTGGTTAGACAGTTAATCAGAGATAATAAAGAAGTTTTGTTATTTGAGAGAGAAGGTAACAACTGAGAGAAAATGGAAAGAAAGAAAGAAAGAAAGAAAAAAAAGGATGTCATCCCTCGGAGGAGATGCGGACTTGCATGATTTTTGAGAAAAGCTAATAAAATCTTCATATTTCACCAAGCCTTTTGGGCAAATCAGCATAAGAGCTTGGCCTATAATTCATCAAATTGTTCTTGATTCAACTCCAAATTATGCTTTCAAAGCACGGAAAATTAACAGAATTTTTTTTTCTACTACCTAATTTAGATAAAGCATTGTGGTATCAGTTGTTTGTGATAAGTCATGACCCCTAAACTGGTAGAATTCTTCAAGCTGAATTGAAGTCATAAACTTGTAATACTATAAGCTACATGGAATGGTTATATGGGATGTATTTTTTAGTTAGGTTCGTTTGGATGGAAGATAGATAGGTCGAAAATTTTTTCAAGCAGCACCTTAGAGCTGTGGTTCGTGGATGTAAATCACAGGTACAGCACTTCGTATACTCACCAACAAACATGCAAAATACAATTATAGCAATACGAAATACTGTAGACCAAAAAAGGGGGTGTTGATGAGATCAAAGATTATCCAAATTGCAATGTATAAGAAACAAATAGTATCCTATGATACTATAAAGTCTCTACCTCTCCAATACCAAAAAGGGGTGTTGGAATTCTCTCTTCTCATAAATTAGAAAGAATAATGCACTTTCTTGCACTAATCAACAAGCCACAAGAGGTAGGTAATCATACCCTAACCTGATTGACTACATAATCCAAGATATAACTATGTCAGTTGTTAAAAATCTTGGTAATCTAACTTTGTCCTGCAATTCCAACCATCAGAAGGTAAATTCCTGTATACGTTCTTTACGTTTACTCCAACGTTTCGGTAGATTGGCGGTCATGTTAGCAGCTTGAAGGGGCCAATGGGGAAGATAGAGAAGCAGTAAGGTACTAAGCCCCTCAACCTTTCAAGAGTTAATAGTACAAGCTGCAAGACATATCCTTCCTTAATCTGTCTTTTGGAGCCTTTGTGGAGCTTGAAGGCTGTAAGCACTGTTCTTCAGCTAAATTTATTTCTGAGTATATTTAATCCTCCATCTGTCGTGCTGCATCAAATAGAAACAGTTACTTGATATATAATGCATAGGTACTTACATCTGCATTGACCAAAATTACCTCTAATACAAAGAAAATAGTAAAGAATATACCAATAAGAACAAGAAATTAGATGGAGCGAGAGACGGAGAAGCATGCTTTCAACAGCAGACTTTCTTGTACATTTCCTACTGTAGCAGGATATGTTGCTGGAATCTGAAATTGTCCCTTGAAGCGACAACCTAACCAGTTCGAACACTTGCAGGGGAGCAGCTAGAAGAACAGCTCGGCCACTGACAATGGCAGCTTGGCCAGCTTAAAGGCTTGCAGCAGCCACTTTTGCATTTGCCACAACACCTGAGCAGTTTAGCCAATTTCAAGCAGCAACTTGGAAAGCACGACCACTTCCACGGGCAACTTGGACGACTCAAGGACTTACAAGAGCAACAAGGACTTTTACAGCAGCAGATTGAGCAGCCTGGCCACTTACATGAGCAGCTTGGCCATTTACAGCAGCAGCTCGAACAACCTGGACACTTGCAACAGCAGCTTGAACAGCTTGGACACTTGTAAGAGCAGTTTGAGCAACAAGCGCATGATGACTTTGATGACTTCTTCTTTCTGAAAAAAAGACAAAAATCATAGCTATCCCTTGTTCAGAAATAGTTAGAAACACAAGCAAAATTTGAAACATTATGTTAATCTACATGTGAGCATTTAGGATAAATATAAATAGCATCAAGCAACAGTGAAAACAACATGTTCATGAGATCGAAAAGAAAACTTCAATTTATATAAAAGCAGAAAAACTGAATAAAGGAGTCAAATCTTTATAGACAATGTATCTGTTGATTGAATATCTAAGGATCCTCAACTTCATGTTATAAGAGGAAAAAAAATTCTACTTACATTGGATTAGCAAAAGATTTGGCTTCTAGAGTTATCCCACCTTCATCTCTGATTGTTCTGTTCGGAAGATCAGTGCCTTGTGCTTTATGTTCTCCTTTTTTCACAGGAGAGGGTTGCCTCAACCTGACAAGCTCACTTGACTTTTGGAGTACTCTATATCTGTACTGTTCACTGAAAGTATCTAGTTCTCCTGATTTGTAAAATTCTTCGGAAACGTACAATTCTCCAGAGTTACCAAATTCATTGGGCTTGTTTGTGTCTCCAACTGGCTTAAAAGCATGATCTCTGGAGAAACTGGCATTTCCTATCGGAATGCTGAATAAAGATTCAGTAGACGCGACACTCCAATCAACTGGTGAAGCAGGCTTTGCAAACACTGACGCTGGAATACGATCAGGATCATATCCTCTTGGTCGTTCCATCACTTGAATAGGAGGAGAATGTGTTGGTGACAAGATTGGAATTACAAATTCATCAGTGACATCTGATTTTTGTGAGCTGGAATGTAAAGATCCAAATAATTCTTCCAATTGGAATAGAACATCATTTTTTTCCATCCTTAAGCAGTGAATTGGCGTTTTTCCTCTGATTTTGGTGGGGATTCATGATCAGATGTTTTGGGCATGCCAATCATGGCTGGATTCACTTGGAAGCAATCGTGAGATGAATTTTCTGACGAAGATGAAGGCAGAGAATTGAATGACTTAGAAGTATCTATTGTGCTAGCTGCAACCTCACTTGTTGCAGTTTCTGAATTTGTTCTGGATCCTCCTGAATGTTCAAAATCCATCACAGTTGATGGCTCAAATGAGTCATCCAAATCTACATCTGCTTCCGAAATTCTTGGAAGCCTGCTACTTCCACTTCCATGCTCAGAGTCCATACCTTGAAAAATATTACATGACTCTTATATGAAACTCTCTGTATATTCGAAATGAAAATTAATCATTATACCAAATGAAATAAGAAACAAGAAGAACACTGAGGTTCTATAGAATAAGGTGTTTTTGGGGGGGGGGAAGAAACAAAATCCACCCGGAACCTTCAATGATCTAATCCAAAATAATAGGCTTCAAATCTGAAGGCAATTAATGTGCAGTACACGCAACAATTAAACTTTTGCTAGAACAATGTAAAATAATCCATTTTATCTTCCAAAATTCTTCCATTGCCTCTTCAATTAATTTCCATAAATTTTAGCACCCTTCCCTATCTTTTCAACTCGCGTTCATTGTGGTTCAAACGAACATTTACAAAAATCAAGAATCTGTCTAGAGAACATGCCATCATGGATAAGCTGAAAAGAGAGACTCATTGACAGACACTTATCTCACCTTAATTATTCTACAAGTAAAGCCTCCTTGCCTATATTGGCACAGATATATCCTCTGATGTTTCCAAATCCCTTCAAACCCCAATAATAGTCGATCCAATGAAGAATCAGAAGATTAACATAAACCCCCATATATATGTATATATATGCAATGTAAGTATAACTCCACACCGAAAAATGAGAGAAATTGAACCGAACCCAGATAAGAATAAGGATAGCCCAAGGGAAGATTTAGGTTAAATTAAGCCCGAAATGATGAATCTCATTTACGGGATTGGGTTTTTATTGGTTTCCTTTTGGCTTTCTTGTATGTCTTGCTGACTTCGTAAAACTATATAGGCGCAGATAATCCTCCTTCGATATTTGAGGGATTGAATATTTGACCTTCTCTACCACAGAAATCAAGAATCTTGGCAACAATACAGAAAGAACGACTAGGGTTTTTGGTAGATAATCCATATACAACGATGAGATGGAAGGTAAAACGCATGTTTCGGTTGATGAGATATAGTAAAATTTCTTGATGTAGCAGAACTCGCTGCTCCTTTTGGCGCCAGTCGTTAGCTACTCTCACAACCATGTGTTCTGCACGTGGACTAGTTCAGGTTTTCCTAATCAGTAGGCTTCCATTTCTTTTTCCCCTGGCAAAGAGGAAAAGGGCGCAATAATATTATGCAAGGTAGATGGGGTTTAAAATATGAATCAAATTAGTTGATATATATATATATATTTTTTATTTAGGATATTCCATTCTTTCACCCAAATAATCCCCTAAGACTGTGTAAAATCTTACTCAAAGATATACAACGAAATAGTACACAAAGGTTATCATAGGATACACATTGAAGTAACATACGAAAGTTATTACGAGATCTGCTGGTAATGATTACGTAACCAATCGGATTACTTGCAGGGACAAAATTACTTGATATTTGATAATAGAGTTTTGCTACATGAAACCACCAAACAGAGTGCTAGCAATTTGTTTTCATGATTGATATGCAACATAACTAGGGGTTCAAAGACAATCAAATTACTTGATATTTGATGACAGACCGCCAAACATAAAAGTGTGCTAGCAATATGTGTTCGCTCGGCTACTTCGCTCATTTAGTATAAAAATTGAAATTAATAAGAATATGAAATTCAGTGATCCAATCAATATGGAGATTCTCTGAGAAATTAGAATGCAAGAGAAGTGAATGAAAACATTACTTAATTAATTAGAGCAGAAATTTCAAAAGAGTTTGTTTTACCATACCTTGGATTTTTTGGAGTATCAAATTTGGTTGTTTGAACACTGAATCAAAACCCTAATTCACAAATCACGAGATATAAATCCTAGGATTTGCGAATGGAATTGTTTAAATACCTTGCTTTGAAGAAAGAGACTCAATTTTGATCCCATAAAAGGGAAAACAAAGGAAAAAAAGAAACTCATTTAGAATAGTTACGACATTTACATGGCGTTTCCTTACAGCAATGGCATTCATCAAGTTAAGAAGTCGAATATGAAATCTCATAATGTAGCTTATTTCCTTTTCTTACAACTCCATCCACGATTAGATTTTTATTCTTCATTCTCAAACCTTGGATTCTTTCCCTTCTAAACCTTTTCTTTTATTTCCTTTTTTTGAACAAATTTATTTGATAGTTAGTAAGACCAATTCAGAAAGTGTTAAGGTAAAAAGTCATGGGTCAGTTTGGCCTCGTCTATGATGAATCTAATTTAAAGAACTACATAACTAGAACTTTATGCTTTTATTGTTAGTGTCAGATAAAAACTTATTTGGATTCAATTCAACTAATATTAAAATTTTGTCACACGTGCTTTTAGAGTGCGTTTGGTATAAACGCCGTAATTAATTGTGTTTTCCATTCATTTTTCACTTTACATAAAACTATAGGGGGTTATATGGCTATTTTAAAACTTTAAGGGGATTATCTGATATTATATAAAACTACAGGGCTGTTGTAGGTAATTTATCCAAAAAATACACTAGTACAATTTGTAACGGACCTTAAATTGCGTCAAAGAAGCGCCCAAGTGCTCTGAACGCTTTTCAGCAGAAGCGTAAGAATCAGAACAGAGAAGAGACATTAAATCCCTGAAACACCACACACGCACACACGCTCACATGTAATTCCTCTCCTCCTGAAAGTGACAGCTCTACTCTCTCCTTTCCCACCGTTTTGAAAGTTTTCATTTTTCCTGAAAAAGGTAAAATTTTTAATTCCTACATTTCTACAATTCACTGTGCGTTACGCTTGAATTCAACCATGAATATACATCT
Organism: Coffea humblotiana; assembly: GCA_023065735.1. Taxonomy (NCBI): domain Eukaryota; kingdom Viridiplantae; phylum Streptophyta; class Magnoliopsida; order Gentianales; family Rubiaceae; genus Coffea; species Coffea humblotiana. The sequence continues at coordinate 4,056,500 of CM041218.1, read as the reverse complement.
GGGTTGCATTCTATTAATCTTTTTAATAGGTTTTAGATAATTGTGCAGCTGGGATTTCGTGACTGCTGTACTTTTCTGTTTTCTTTTGCAACTTTTATAAGCTATAATTGCTGGAATTGCTTTTCTCGAAGTTAACTTAACGTTGATAAAGTAATTAACCTCCATTTTGATGGTCTTAGCTTTGTGGGTCTCAGATTTTAGCTCTAGAAAGCTGAAGTCGTCTTTGTGAGTTTTCTTTGGGGGGGGGGGGGGTTTATCTTTTGACCTTACAGAATTCTGTGTGTAAATTGAGGTGGGTTTGAAAGGGGAGGGGGATTTATGACTCGTGATTCTTTGGATGTGCTTTAAAGCTTTGAACTTTTTCCTTTTTGTGTTTGTGGAAGAATCAGAGTAACAGGGAGTTGCGTTATGCCGCTTTTGGCAGGATGGTGACTTTTGCAAATTAAATTGACTTTAAAAATCGATGTAGTGGACTTTATTTTCACATCCCTTTATTTTGGATAATGGAAGTTGGAAACCAAAAATAATAATGATAATAAGCAGGCAATTTTTGGTATGCATTTCTTTCCATTTCTGAGGTGCAGTAGGGAGGATGGAACTAGAAATGAAAGGTTTTGGATGTTGTGGGTGCTATATTAACCACTATTTCCTGGGAGAGAAATAAGATTGAAATTAACTATTATTTCATTTTCTTTCTTCTGCATGCTTTCAAACTGTTTTCCATTAATCAGAGAGGGTATCAATGATAAGATACAAAGCTCATTTTATACCAACAGTAACAAATCATTGTTGTATCAATGGCGACCCATTCACTCATCTGCATGATAGTTTTCCCTTGTTTATAAGGATCTTTCTGATTCTTGGAAGAATGAGGGGCAAAGATCTTGTGTTCTTATATAAGACCTGATTGATCTGTACACATTTGTTATGAGATTGTGGCTGCATATGGCCTTGAATTTTCAATCCACCTTCATTGCTGAGCATGAATTTAATAATGTCCTTTTTATTCTTTAGTTTATTTGAAAAGCAAATGCATGAGTACATTTTTGTTATAAAACAGCTGCAAGTGGCCATGTTGATTTTAAAGCAGCTGGATTAGTGCATCTTTCTGTTGTCAAATTGCTGAATTCAATCTCTTGAAGTCCCAGGCATGCAGAACTGTATTGCAATGTGCGGAAAAGGTGAATGAAAGCCTCAGGACTTTTAGCATACAAAAAATCTCTGAAATGTAAATTTAAGAGATTTTTTGAGTGAAATACCTGTTTTTGCAAACTTAATAATTGAGGGAATTCTTTAATGTGTTTGAGCACTTCACTGCTTCTTTTCTTTTCTCTTATTGACTGTGAAATCTTGTGTAATAAGTAGCCTTACTGAGAATGCATGGTTTTCCTATTATCATTCAGGTTACATACAATGGAGAACAAAGAGGCCTTAGTATGATGACGAAGAGTTGTGAGGTTTGTTGAACAAATTATCAGCCAAAAATGCATTGAGACTCACTCACAATCTGATTGCCGATGCTGATCTGTTTAAACCGTCTGATAGCTGAGTTAAGCAAATGGCAGAACGTCAAACTCAAGAAATTCCTTCCAAGTTTCCTGAATTTCTCCCAAGTAACAGCGATTCAAGGTTTCCTTCAAATGGGCGTCTTGAAGATTATTTTCGTGGGTTGGGCAATCCTGGGTTTAAGAAGAGAGGGCATGGACTTGGAAGTCGGTCTTGGGTAAAGATTGATCAAAAATGGGAATTCAAAGATTTTGGAATTGGATAAAGCTACTGTGATGAGGCATTGCTCTTTGCCATCAAGGGATCTTCGTCTGTTGGATCCAATGTTTATCTATCCTTCCAGCATTCTAGGTCGAGAAAAGGCTATCGTGGTTAATCTTGAAATGATTAGGTGTATAATCACGGCTGATGAGGTGATACTGATGAATTCCTTGGATGCATCTGTAGTCCACTATATATCAGAATTGTGCAAACGCCTTCAAGCAAATAAAGATCAAGCTGGTTTGTTTATATTAGTCTCTCTTTTTTTTAGCACTTGTTATTTAGCATATAACACTAAATTTATGCTGTTGGACTACACTTTGTGTTTGGTTGGTGTTTTTGAATTTGTTACCTCTAAGAGCTTAAGCTTTTGGATAAGGCATCTGTTAGTTTCCACTTTAAATCAGAATTGTGCAAACGCCTTCAAGCAAATAAAGATCAAGCTGGTGTGTTTATATTAGTCTCATTTTTTAGCACTTCTTATTTACCATATAACACTAAATTTATGCTGTTGGACTACACTTTGTGTTTGGTTGGTATTTGTGAATAAGTTACTTACCTCTAAGAGCATAAGCTTTCGGATAAGGCAGTAGCTTAACTGTTTGCGAATTTTGATAAATTTATCTAAGGTAAAAGCCAAACTTCAAAAATGAATAGGTATGCAGAAGTTTTGAGTTTCAGAGTTTACTTTATAATTGGAATTTTTAGAATAAGACCAAATTGATTTTCCAGATTTCTAGAAGATCTATATTGGACATTAAGCTGCATTTTATTATGAAACTCAGGTCAACACAATTCTTATCCCATGAAATCTTAGGTAGCTTTATAAATTCGTTTCTTCCACTTTTCGAAGTTCCATCCTGCAACCCTTTCGCATGGTAAGAGTTCCAGTGGCGGATTAATTTGGGTTGAGTTTACAGTTGCGGTTTCACTTAATGGAAACTGGTAATATAGAAAAGGAAGCTCCACTCGGCTGCTGATGCGCATTTCAATTTGTTACACCGATACCTGCTACAGTAATGTGCCATTATTATTATTATTTTTTGGCTAAAAGAAAAAGAGCAGATGTAGTGGAAGGCCATACTTTCTCTTAGACTTGACAGTTTTATTACTAAATCATGCCCCAGAGAGTGTATTTCTGCGCAGAGAAGAGATGAATTCATGAGATAGCATGGCTTCATTCTTGAATCATGCTTGAATTGTAGCTAAAGGTCATTCTTTTCTAATCATCCTTTTCACATTATCTGTCTTGGGACTTGTTAGTAGGCCATACATTCCATTTTCTTATGTTGGGTCATGAGTGGCAGCTGGGTGATTATTTTGTTGCAATATGTTATGCCGATAGTCAATATGAAGGATTATAAGATATAATGATTCACCGGTGCATACACCTGATGGTACCCTAAGCCATTGAGCTTTGTGGTACTTGAATAACACAAAATGCCAGGTGAAACATATAGTTGTTTCCCCTTTGCTGGCTAACCCTTTCCCAAATTGATATAGGGAAGCATTTGGTTTGACGTGAGAAAAAGGAATAAAGATCTAGTTGGCAGTATCCCTTTTATGTCAAAGAATGTTTCAGCGTATCTGTTGTGGGGAGTGAAGTTTTAGTGCATATTAGTTTGTGACATAATGTATTTCCTTCTGCTGACGATTCTTCTGGTAGTGTATTTCCCCCCATTAGTTTTTAATTCTCCAAGTAATTAGTTATCTTTTAATTCTCCAAGTAATTAGTTACCTTTTAATTCTCGAAGTAAATAGTGTACCTTGTTTGGTGATTGATTCAGATGATCTACCTTTTGAATTCAAGGCCCTTGGAGCTGGCTTTGGAATTGACATGCATGTCTCTTGATGCTCAGGTATGTTATACTCTGTAATAGGTGGCTCATGGTAGGTCTGCCTTCTTTATGCTGTTCTATCTTACTTGTAGAGCATATAGTTTTTGGTTTAGGCACATTAAAGATAGTTGAGAATTAAGATCTCTGCAGATGGAGTAAGATCCTTCATTGGATTATTAAGAGAAAAATAGATTTTTATTCTTGTTGATATTGGGCAAAAATTCTTTTTCCCATACACATTTCAGCATGCCATAGCTTCGGGAATACCAGTATGCACATAAACTGTGTTTTTGCCAAACTGCTTGTGTTAATATCGAGCCACATATTTATGAAGTTTCCTAATTTAGTAGGCGAAAAGAATTGGAGATGGAGATATATCCAGTCCTTGACGAATTGGCCTCGTCTATAAGCACTCTTAATCTAGAACATGTCCGCAGATTGAAGGGCCACCTCCTTGCTTTAACTCAGCGAGTGCAGAAGGTATACTTACATATTTTAGTTGCTACTAAAATGATGCTTCACTACTAATACTGCAATTTTTGGCTATTAAATCAACATTTCAGGTGTGTGATGAAATAGAACATCTCATGGATGATGATGGTGATATGGCCGAGATGTACTTAACAGAGAAGAAACAGAGGAAGGAAGCCTACGCCAACAATGAGCAGTATGATCAAACTACTTTTTTCACTGCTTCCAGAGTTGGATCAAAATCTGCTCCTGTTTCACCTGTGGGCTCATGTATTGGAGTACAAAAGTTACAGAGGGCTTTCAGCAGCATCAGTTCAAGTAAACATGGAAGCTTGGGAAGTTCATCTAATAGTGAAGAAAATATTGATCAACTCGAAATGTTGCTAGAGGCTTACTTTGTGTTCATTGATAATACTCTGAACAAGTTGCTATCGGTAAGAGAAGCCTGTGCTTCACTTTTCTTGTATATTTATAGCATATTTTTTCCGCTTTCACCCATTAGACATTCCTTGAAGGCCTTAGTTCATGTAATTTGCCCATCCAGCTCTTATTACACTTTTTTGAGATTTCATTATTGCACGGGGATCATTGCCACAACACACAGGCTATCATGTTTAGTGTCTGTACTGAACAAAGTATGCTGATTTAGCTTGTTTTGGCATACTTAAACTAATCCCGTGTTGTATCATGAACACTAAGAATCTTCTGTTTTCCTTGGTGATACAGCTTAAAGAATACATTGATGATACTGAGGACTTCATCAATATAAAACTGGTAAAAGATCATAAATCTGACATTTGTTTTTGTTAATTACCATTATTGCTTCCCATCATGTTTGATGCTGCATCGTGAAAAGTCATTTTCTGTTTGCATCACAGGGGAATGTTCAGAACCAGCTGATAAAATTTGAGTTACTTTTGACGGGGGCCACATTTGTCGCAACAGTGTTTGCTGTGGTGACTGCTGTATTTGGAATGAATTTTGAAGCAACAATATTTGACGTTCCTTCCGCATTTAATTGGGTTCTTATTATAAGCGGAATACTCCTGTGGGTCGTTATATTTTTCCTTCTTGTTATATGTTAGGCATAAGAAAATTCTTTCCGTATGATGTATATAGTGATTAAGGGGGAAAAAAATTTAGGAATGAAGATTCAATTAGAAAGGGCCGAAGGTTGTGAACTTTAGTGAGATTTAAGGTCTATCATCCCTCTTTAATTCAACTACAGGCTGCATGTTTCTTCCCTCTTTCTGCTTATTTTCTTCTCTCTCTCTCTCTTTAATTTTTTTTTCTCTCTTTCATTTTCTGCAAATAAAAAGAAACAAAGCATCCTTTCCATGCCTTTTGTTGGGAAAGGTTTCCTAGCATTTTCAGTTTCAATCTGAAGTAAGCTGTAGTCGGAGCTAATTGAGCACAGAGGTTATATAGTACCTAACGTCGATGAGTTCAGTCTTTCATTCATCTATTTGAATATCTTTCCTTTTCCTAATAGGGGAAGGATAATATGGACGACTCTTTTGAGGAATTTCCTTATTGCCTGTTACTGTATACTTCGTATTTTCCTGACTAAACCATCTATACAATCTTCTTGTTCTGATCGGCATGTTGCTAAACCTCTTCAGCATTTTAAACTGCTGAAGGCCCTGATCTGTGCTGTCAAGAAGTCTCCCAGCCATCTGTATATTTCTTCAAATTTACCACCATCTTTTGCTGCAATGCTTCTTCATAACTGCATTTTCAGGGGTCTCAGTCCATCTGAAAGGAGCTACTGGATCTTTTGTCTGCACCGAGTAATGAACCCATCATCTCTGCTCTTTGGGACGTCATCCAGTTCTCTCTCAAATAAGGAAAGTTCTTGGTTAATGGGTTTGGGATTAATACTGCATAATTAGCCTCTGGATCTTTTCCTGTCACTTTGCTCGTCCCTCCTTTCACCTCGTCCAACGTATCTGTAGCATTCCGGCAGAGCTGATGAGGACTTTCTGGGGTTGATAATGATTCTCCGTCGCTGTATGCAGAGTCAAGAGACCTAATGCATTGTGGTTCCAGAGAATGGAATTCGTTTTGGATGTTCTGGAGCGCATTTTCAAGCTCCTTGATACGTGCTTTAAGTCTTGATTCTCTTAGCTTGTGCAACCGTATGCTCAACTCGCGAGGGGAAACTGCATAATTTGCAGGTGGAGTTGGTCCATTGGTAGTACCGCTTTCTTCATCTGATTCCGATTCGGAGGCATTTTCATACTGTCTTCTGAGTGCATCTAGCTTTATATCTCCTCGAATGGTGTCTGCTTCCCATTGTGAATCAGGCTGATGAACCATTCAAACCATTAGATGCTTTTATAACTTAACCCAAAAATGACGAATGGCAAAGTTTGAAATCAACCACAAAGTTTTCCTAGTTTCATGCCTGTTAATATTATTCACAAATAAAAGAAGTCATTCACTTGCTTATTGAGAACACTGCAGCAAGAAGAGACCTTTAAAAGACATGCTGCAATGTAGCTGGGGGTCCAAGAAGTCCCCAGATTGTCCAAAACAATTGAAGGTAATATATCAAAGCACATAATATATCCTGCGACTCCTGATTCAATGTCCTCTGCCTGTAAAATCATCTAGGGAGGCCAGGAGGTGGAAAGAGATCGAAAAAAGACTTCAGCAGTTGGATTGCCTAGATGATAAGTATTCGGGAAATTAACCAACAAAATGTGAGAAAGATGACAGGTGTAGGTATCTATTAACAAAAGAACAGTTCAAGAAGCAGATGAGAAGCCTGTGTCTCGATCATGAAGAAAAAATATGCTGAAGCAGGACTACAATCCATCAATTCTAATGCGTGCAAGTAAAGTTCAAATTCTTGGATGCATGCTTACCTCCCCAAAGTCGGATGTTCTTTCCAGATCCATATGTATTCCCAGCATCCCCAGCTCAGCTTCAAGTTCTGCCTCAATTTTACTCATGGACATTTTGCTGTCATAACTGGTTATGCTGTCATCACCTGGATCAGAGCACGACACAGTAGGCTCCTCATTGAATGAAGAGAGATTCTTTGTGCTCAGAGGCTGAGAAATTTCCCCGGCAAGCTCCTTCACAGTAAGCTTATCTTTCATATCAAGCTCCTCCTGTAAATCTTGAACTAAATTCTCGGCCAGTTTTAGTTTCTCATTCAGCTTCTTAACTTCCCCTTGTATAAGTAAAAACTTCAGGCGTTATGCCAATTGTCAGCCCAATCAAGAACAGGAGCATCCCGCTGGGTAGCTCTGATGACATTGTGATAAAAGGAATAACAAAATTAAAGAGTGTAGAAGAACACACCAACACATTGTACTATTTCTGTTTCTTAATCGTGAATGTTCCATATTTACATTTCTTAACAGTCAATAGGACAGCATTCAGTTTAAACATCCCTGCAGAAACAAAGGAGTCAGTAGAGAATTAGACACCAGATAATTTCATCACTGCAGAACAAGTAGAAGAACCTGATGACTGATCTGCTCCGCCAAGCACCTTTTCTTGGAACTTTTTCGTTTGACCTGCTCTCGCAACTCGACTGATTCAGTGTCATTAAAGGATGGAGCACTCGAAAAGGCATAACTGTCGTTATGGCAGGCATCACTCGGGTTATCTTCCACATCAGTAGACCTTGAATCAAGTGAATTACCAATATATCGTCTCAAAATTCGATCTCCATTAGATACCAACATATGTCCTTTTGTTGGAGCAAGCGGTGTTGGAAGTGAACTATGCGCATATTCACCTATCTTTTGAAGATTATTTTCTACAGAACCTAAAGGTTCAAGAACATGCCCGGAAGACCTACTTTTAAGTAATTCACACCTGCTAAGTCTTGCAGAACTCCGACTACTACCATACATAAACTCCATATCGTTTGAACAGCTTTTGCTTTCCCCAAGTCCGGGTGCTGGACTAGATAACTTTAGTACATTCATATCTTCCACCATTCTAACACTTCCGCTGATGGATGCCCTTGTAAGTAGTGAAACTGAACCACCGTTAAATTGATCCATTTCCAAAGGCCTATCCAAAAACATCATTTTGCTCGGAAGCAGCTTCCATATGTGCATCTTTTTGTGCCAATCTGCGTAAAGGACAAGTGTTGTCCCTAATTTGCTGAAGAAAATTCTGGGGTTCTGATTGCCTGAGGTTTGAGATTTTGGAATAGGATTCCACTAATTTTTCCTTCTCACTCAGTGATAAGTTCTGCAGGTGTTTGCCCAGATAGCCGGCACCAGCGGCTGCTGCCACAATCCATAAATCCATACGTTTTCCCTTTCTTCCTTGAAAAGCAAAACCGCCTTACAACTGACTGCAAAATTTCTGTTTTTTTTCCTCAAATTGGACCATTAGGATGCCATAAGTAAGTAGCTTAGAACATAACAAACTTGAGAGAAACTTAAAAATAGAAAAACCCATGAATCAAGAGAAGAGTATGCTCAAAATTGTTGTATAATTTGCCAAACAAGATGATCTTTCAGCCATTTTTTCCTTTATTTCGCCTTCTCATTTTCGCCTGGGTAAGCCATTTTTCCAAGTGCCTGTAGTGTTAACTGATGTCAGATTGAAAAGGTCTTATTTGGCATTATGCGGCAACTGCAACTCCAGGCCACTAGATTCAAGGACTAGGGGGTGTGTGGAGCAACCTAATGAGAGTCAGATATAGTTATAATCATTTATCCATCTAACCTTACATGGAAAATGTGGCCGTAAATGGCCAGGGGTTTGTCTGAACGCTGCTTGTGGCTTGAAGTGCCATTTATCGTTTTTCTGGCTGGGCACCACTTGAATAATCCCTGTTGTTGATATGAATGATGGGTGAATCTTTTCCAAGTCTTTCCTTTTAACTGGGAAGGACTCAGGGGAGGACATAATTTGACGTTTGCTTTGAAAATTGGCTGTTTTATTGCTAAAAACTAATGGATAAGCTACAAGAAGAGGAATTTTGCTTTCATTTACTTAACGCTGTTGGTGCTCTTATCAGGCATCTGCTCTTATACAACAAAACTTGGATAATGCATTAAGGGACACCACTTGGATACGTACTGCAGACTGCAGAGAATACCATTTTGTCAAATGGCAATAAGATTTACCAAAAGCACATTACAGACTACTTATTGACAAAGACATTACCACACTACAACAGTGATCCTTTACTTTAATCATCTAGACTGACCTAACAACTAAAGAATCTTCTATAAGACTAGATTTATGAGCTCCTGCAATCAATACAAAATCCAGTATGTTGAGTCCGATTACAATCATTTCTTTAAAACATTGCAACATTAGTAACTCAACAGTCCAACTTCTTGAGTTCGCATTGTGTATGATTCTAGAATCAATTCGTGAAAATATTGCAGGATTAACAACTCATCAAGAAGTAATATACTGTATTCACTGATGTGCCTCCTAGATGCAGTTTACATGTGGTGTCAATCCCAACAAATAGCCTTCAAGTCAATCGTCTTACAGAGTAACAATGTACATTTGGTTGTTCTTCCTGATCCAATATCAGAATAGATTTTCATTTGCTTACCACTCAAAATGTTAGGGTCTTACTTGAGCAGCTATCCACTGTGCAAGCCAAGATATCTCTGTAGCCCCTGGAAATTCTGAAGGAATCATAAACTTTGCCATCTCTACTCTTTTTGTACTCAAACAACAAGTTTGAATGATCGAATGCTGTCAGTTTTACAAATCCATAATCGAAGTCCCTGTAGATGCTCCACAAAGGTACAATGCTAGAAAAGTCAGAAAGGCCTGCCCCTCCTCCTCCAGCAACCACGTGTATAGTCCCATTTAAGATGCCCTTGTAGAAGTGCTTCTCATTGTTTGTACAAGTATTCTACATACACAAAAAAGTATAAGTTATAAAATTTTAGCTACAAAGTTAGCGAAAGAGAAATGAGTTTGATCTTCATCAAGTTTACAATTTCCTGACAAAGGTAGACAATGAAACATTTGACTGCAAACTGTAAGATTTTTAAAACAAAGTAAATGACATTCAAGCTTGTACTTCATTTTGACAATATTCTGACAAATTGATCTTGCCTTCCCATGTTATTTGCTCAGGATTCTTTTTCTCGTCAAACAAAAAACAATAAATGACCTTCTCAGTTTAACCAATGTGCATGGATACAGGGAGACATGGATTTTATTGTTTATTTGCTTAACTAAATTTCTGCTGACTTATAAACTCCTACGATGGGATAGAGACTTGGACAGCCTGATCTATGACTTGAATGAGTCACTTATTATTCAGCTAAGCTGCAGGAAAATGAGAACAATTTATAGAGGATGAAATGTCCACAAACTATGCCAGCTGATTAAATCTATTGCGAACATACAGCTGCATGAAAGAAGTATGGAGATTAATACCTGGTATATGGGACATGTTCGTTCATAGTTATGAACATGCCCGAAAATGGCAATGTCAACTTTATATTTCTGCCAAAGTTTTTGAAGATCCTCCTTTCCCATTGGTTCTGCAAATGTTCCTCTGTAGGTATACCAAAAGCTTGAAGAATAACCAAGAACACGATGTGCCAAAAAGATCAACCAAGGTTGCTTCCGTCTGTCTACAGATGCCAGGCAGTGCTCAATGAATTTGTATTGCTCTGTTCCTTCTCTCCAATCATGTTCAGTATCAGCTATGCAGAACCTAAACATGCCATAGTCGGTAGAATACCTGACAGAATAAGATAATTAAGATCTGAAGTCAATCATGCTACATATTCCAGATACAACACATTCAATATTTGCACATCAGACCTCCAAGTAGGGATTCTTTCCTAAAGTACATCTCTACCTTTGTTGATATGATAGTAGTTTCTTCACGAACAATGTGCTTTGATTGAATTAACATGAGTCATTAGCCACGACCAGCAATAAGCTAACAATACTGTCTAAGGCTTTAGGCTAATAAAACTGAATAGGTAAAAGATGATGCCGCCAAAGATAAAACCTTTATTAAGATATTCATGAAATAATGAACCGCGCAAAAATCATAGATAATGGATGAAACTATCTAAATATCATCATGGTAATATGGCTGGCAAACGTGAACAAATGCAAATTGGGTATTATGGACATGGACAGAGTCAATAGTGCAACAGTAGTAAGGCAACATCCAAATTTCTCCTCCCATGCCCCAGAATGGTATGCATAAATGGATGAAAAACAGTTGGCCCCCTTACCAGAACTTAGCCCTGTTCTCAGCAGGAACGTAAAACATTGTTTCAGCCAGCACTCCACATTCTCCTCCTGAATCCATGTAACCGTAGAATGAACCTGAGTCAGGCCAGTCACGCTCATGGTTTCCACTGAAAAGATAGATTTGTCAATGATACTCCAAAAAGGCAAGAAACAAGTCCATAATTATGCACAAATATACCTCGCAATCATATAAGGTACTCTTGAAGCAATCGGCTCAATTTGAGAAGTAAATTGATCCCACTGGGAAATATACCCACTAGAATAACAAATATCTCCAATATGGAAAACTATATCAATGTTCTTTATGTCCTTAATCAGCTGCAAGGTAGTATTCAGGGAACCAGGCTGAAAATTGTTATAGTCGTTTGAGCCATCAGTCTCATACTGCAGTAAACACAAAGATAATCATAAATCTGCAGTTTCAGACACAGTAATATGCTCTTTAGACCCATGAATAAAAGGACCAAAAAATTAGTTCAGATACTGATGAAGGAAACTGAATGCTGGAAACAGGAGACAAGCCATCATGACAAGGTTGAAATGAAAAGGTTTTATGTGCCAAATAATGGACATTATATTCTTCTAAGACAATGATTTGTACATCAAAGTCTCTCATAACAATAAACCAAAGTTAATTTCAAAAGATGATCTTCCTGGAAGGTATGCTTTACATTGTGCATAATATGTGGAGTTTTCAGACCTTCCCCATGTCACCAAATATGACGACACCTTGTACAGAATTTTGACCAGGAAAAGGTGATGCTTTGAATTGGTACGTCTGACTCCAGATGTATTGACCATTCAGCAATCTATGCCCTAGCTTGTAGGTGTATCTGCACAATAAAGATGGAAAATGGAGTGAGTGTACAAACACTAAATTATGTCCTCTCAGTCGATCAGAGGACCAGAGTTGATCCAATGAACCAGCACGATAGTAGGATCTAGTACTTGTTTCTCTCCATAATAAATTGCACGAACACCCTGAAAAGATAACTTCTAACTAAAGGCATCCCATATTTGATACTGAATTTTCTTTTTAGTGGCATCTACCACTGGTGGAAGAGATTGCAATGCATAATTAGATAACTGAACCAATTATTCAGAAACTAAATTGGATTGATGTGTCTCTTACAGAAAAGAAATACTTCTCAGTTCCCATTCATGCAACATACCAACTAATATAAACAAAATAAGCAAGACACAAATCTAACGTACTTTGAGTTTGGCCACAACTCCTTCATAAAGCTAGTATGAATAAACCCAGGATCACGCCAACCAACAGTTCTTGCAGGCGCTCCTGCAAAATTTGTTAGAGATAGATGAATACTCCTCCAAATAGCATAAAGATTTTCCCAGACGTTGATCTAATGCATTTCCTGTTGGTAAGTCCCAGTATAACTGACCAGGGCATGGGATGTTAAGTGCTCAAAAAATAATAAAAGCCCACTGAAATATTTTTCATCCTTATGAAAGAACAATTAATAGTTAATGTAGAAATGCAACGCAAATTGGTGGTGCTTCAACTGGCCACAGTTCTCTGTTGCGATTAAAGACATGAGCCATCGTTAAGCTTCGGTAATAATATACATTCAGGTAAGTGCAACATCTTGGATGCACTTAGATCAAAATAAGCAACATCAAAGTTAGTGCAAGAGTGCATAATCAGAAAGATTTTCTTCGGTGAAACTGTATCATTCAACTTCATCCATATTGCAGTGTATCATCAACATAACCTAACGAAAGAAACTGACACACCACACATGCTGTTACGCTCAAAAGTCAATGTTACTGCTAGAGAACGTCTCTGTTCTCCTCCTTGTGGACCCCATTCAATAAAAGGTTCTGCCTCTTCAAGTCCATATCCACTCGTCCATGTCACTGTCATCTGCCAACCAAGATCAGGCATTAGTTTTCTCTAATTGTTTACCGGAAATATCCTAGGATGTTGTTGGGACATTAGTAAACAGCTTTTTGTCAGGGGATTGGTTGGCAGAATGCCTGACCTGACGGATAACTACAACAGTAGATAATGAACTTACTTCATTCCACTCCTTTCCTTGTGCTAAACGAGGATATAGTGGTGCATTTGGATTTGCAAAAGAGATTGCATTTGATAAAGCCACCAACTTTGGCTGTGGAATGATGAAATAAAATTATGGGATGATATGAATCAGACATGGATTAAATAAGTGAAATTTCTTCAAAGATAGAGATGACAGAAAGGAAAAGTGGTAATGCATGCAAAAATGCTTTTGCAAGTCCAACGAAAGTCAATCTAATTGGAAATTCACTCATCCACTAGCTCAAGTAAAAAAATAAATTAATTAAAACATACAGTTAACAGAACAAGAAAGTTCTTAATCATCATTAATCTGAGGGAAAAGAAATTATCAGCTGCCCTTCCGTGAATTTTTCACCATGGCAATTTAACACCTTGCTAAGGGTGCTTCCGAATAGTTAGATGACCATAAGGTGAATCACCACGCTATCAGGACCAGAATCAAGTACAAGAGCAAGTTCATCTTCCTTTCGTGGTAGAATGCTTCAACATCTCAATCCTCAAGGAACTATTAACTAGTAGATATGCATTCATCAGAGAGGTGGTTACATTATAGATAGAGGCCCAGAAAAGCTTGAGAATACCTTTAACAATCCACCAGAAAATACAGCGAAAGAAAAGTCAGATCTTTGGTTAATTAGCTGTAGTGTTAACGATCCTTTTCCTGTACTTTTGTACCTGGGGTTGGAGAAATTTGCGTATTGGAACTGCATCGTATGTGAAGAAAAACAAGATCAAGCAAGGGGCACTCAGCCATGAGTAAAATATGAGAAGTGTATCCGTCACAAAAGGAATCAGAACAAACCTTTATGGGCGCTGTACATAACAGAGGTGGAGTGGCAATCACATTCTCTGGTGGGCAGGTAGAAGCACTGAAAAATATCAGAAGAAATGCCTAAGTGCTCCCATGATCATATAACAAAAACATGCCTGAAATTTTCCCTTGGGCATTAACTAAACAGGTTTTATGCTTTTGGCGGATTAATGGTGGCTTCTTGAAATAAAGTTTGAAGCTTGAACAAATTCTTGTACCTGAAATTAGAAGGAGAGAATACTCCAATCCAATCCTCAATAGATGGATTCGGAATGCTATACTCCAGAGTAACTAATTCTTTCTGTTGCCCCTAGAAAAAAGAAGGGAACTCATAGGACAAGAGTCAGTTCTGCCAATTATCACTCCTCCAACAACTTCATAAAAAGAACCCTGGACTTAAAAATAGAAGGGAAAGGCGAATGCTCAGATTATATGACTATATAAAGCTGATTTGTGTAAAACATTTGATACGTTGAATCTAATGTTTAACTAGTTTTTATCCATGGAAACTTTTGCCCAAAGATAGCACCAGAAAATAGGAAACTCGTGTGGTTTTTCATGTTGAATTTAGAACCTACATTCAGTCCGAGAACCGAAGGAGAGGCCTTAATAGAAGCTTTTGGATCAATTGCTATAACAGCTTTGTGAATGGCAATAGTTGAAAGTGGTTGAACCCTATTAGATGTCACCCCTTTAAACGTCAACAAAGTCGACAGAATCACCAGCAAATGCAACATAACTCGCTGTTCCCCCCAAAATAAGCTCTGAAACCAATCAAAGCAGGTGCAAAATCGTAAAAATGAAACTTTCTCCAGAACTTCCAAAAACAGGTTTATCACTACTACTGCAAAATGCATAAAAACAAATAACTATAGTGCACTCCATGGTACAAAGACTATAACCCTTCACCCCTTTAAACGAACAAATGCAAAGAGCTCAAATCCAGATGTACTTGTATCATAGCAAAAAGTTGCATGCAGCTCCAAAATCCAAACTAAGTCATCAAGTCAAACAAAAAGAAACCGAAATGCACATGACATGCAGAGAAAGAAAAAGGAACAAAACACAGGTGAATTGGATATAGCACCCTTTTCTTAGAATGAAGGTGCAGCGAATTGAGCTGCAGTTTATGAAAAATGAGCAACTGGGATCTCAAAAATAAGCATATCTATAAAAATGAAAACTGCTTCCAACTAAAAAGCAAAAACCCACCTAGCTAGTAATAGACTTGATCATTAAACAAAGAAGAAAGCTGGTTTTAAATACCTATGGTTCTTGCCAATGGTTCTGTCTGCACTTTACTTAAGAACCATAGGTTATGAAGTTATTAAAGTAAAAGTGTCAGTCCTTCCTAGGACTTCCTGTCTCTTTAAGGAAAGGAATGAGAGAAATAAATCAAGCTAGGATATCAACAAATCTACAAGTTGAGGGCGGGAATTGTAAGGTCTGTTTTTGTCTTATATGTCAAGAAATTGCGGATTCTTCATTGCGGATTGGACGCGCCTCCATATTTGAACTCCATTTGTCCACTGACGGGAGAGTTTCATAACTCATCTTTTATTTTATTGTTCGTTTTACCTTTTGGGTAAACCATTTGTATTTTGCTGTGTCCCTTCCTTTCTTTTTTCTAAAGAAAACATCTTCAATTAATTTTGTCTTGAAGTTGGGGAGAAAATGTGGATTGGGGCTAGTGGAATATGAATTAGAAGATTTCCAATTCTTTTGTTTGTTTATGTATTACTTAGCTATCTCATTTTGTTTGCACTAGATGCCTTCTTGCAAGTTGGCAAGTGATAACACAAATCTTTTTTCATTTTTAAAGTGGTAACCCAACTTCCATTTCTTGACTTGCAATTAGGTGGAGGAATTATCCAAAGTGGATAAATCTTAAAACAAGAAAGTTTTTTTGTTGGTGAGGGCAAATTATTTTGCATCTTTCTTGTTTTAGATGATGGGTGGTTCGTATTTAGTGTCATACATGTAAATTTAGTAAAAGGCACAAAATTAAAAAATATATATATATATATATGTATAAACTAGTTATCTTGTAATAATATCTCTACTTTTTTTTATATAGAAATTCTCTAACATGTGGACCATTCATCAAAAAGAAACTTCTTTTTGTATATTTGCTTTTTTTTTGGGATACTGTTTTAGGCATCAAAGGTTATATTTTAAAAAAAACATAGAGAGAGAGAGAGAGAGATTTGAGCCTCATAAAGTATTGATGCATTGTCTACTTCGCTGAAGAAAATTAAGAAAATGTTATTTACATTCTATTTTTTGTTATTTGCACTCTCACCACGCCATTTGTTTTATTTTATAGTCTAATAAATAAAAATTATATAATTAAAGTGATAGTAAAAGTGCAATTGACAAAAATAAAAGTGCAAATAACAACATTTCTTGAAAATTAAAGCATGATCACAAAAGCCAGGGGCCCATGAGCAACATCCTTCTTCTTGCTCCAAAATATTGTAAGCCTCTTTTAGAAGTCCAATTCGTGCTTCAAATTCAGCCAGTTGAACCAGCCTTTACTTAAGCAGGCCTCCAAAACCCCGATGCCAATCGTAAAAGTCTATTTCCCTTTCCTCTCCTTTGTTCTCCGACGGCCGAAAGGGATAATCAATTTCTTCACGTAACTCAAAGTAGAGAATTATTATTAGCAATAAATCTCCAAACAAAGAAAATATTCATAAGTTGTTGAAAGCATTCATTAGCAACAAATCTGGGTATGATTGTGCCGTATTGATGATGGTCTAAATCACCATCGTGGACATGATTTTATATGGTCAAAGGGCGGACTGAATCTTGTCATCCCAAGAAAACATATCAGATTAAATTCTTAATTATTGGAAACTTAATTTTTTTTTTACAGCACCACACCAGTTTAGCTTTCTTAATTATTTTTACGAAAAATTGTTCAAAATATTCCTCATATTTCGTCAAATAAATTTTTTTTTCTCTTTCACTTTTAAAATGTTAATTTTAAGCCCTTACAATTGAAATTAGCAGATTTTGTCCCAACATAAGTTTCCAATCATTTTTTAACCTGAAATCACCGTATGACTCATATGTAGTTATTTTATATATACAAAAAATCAGATCCTTTTTTTTAGTGGTAAAAATGAATATAAATCGGTCAGATCTCATTTTTTAGGGAAAAAATAAATATAATTGAGGTTAGATCCTACTTTTTTATGGACAAATATGGATATAGATTGAGTCATTTATTTAATTACAAATGAAATCTAATTTTTTTGTCCCTTAAAAAATGACTATGTGCAGGTCACATAATGGATTCACTATAAGAAGTGATAAAAAATTTAATTGAGACCAAATTTTACTGACTTGATTTTGTAAAAGACATAAAGTTACAATTTTGAAAATGAAGGATAAAAAAATTTATTTAACAAAATGTGAGAAACTTTTTGAATAATTTTTCCTTATCTTGATTGTATAAACTGTGAATCTTTGAGTCCGTGACGCCAATTAATTGGAGTCTTTCTTCTTGGAGGCTAGAGGTTTTCAATTTCATGATGATCTTCTTCTATATTTTCGCTGTTTTACCCTGTTCATGATAGTTTTAATACAACCGCTGCCTTTGGTTGTTATTTAATGCTATTAATTTCTTCTCGTTGTCCCATACGCAATTTTTTGAAAAGTATGGACTAGTTTATTAGCATTCCTCCTTGAGCATCTCATTAGGACTTGGCGTTTCAAAATGGGATTTGACTGGAGTTTTTAATATTTTCGGGTGGTGAAAATTGAAATGCGTGTGACGCAAGAGCTACTTGAAAGTCAACCATTTCCAAATCATTGAGGAGATTTTCAGCACGGTATGATTGATAGGGACATCCTGCCATTGAGGAATATTCCCATGTCCACGTCCTGCATTTGTTTGTTAGTTGCAAGTTGCAACTCCAATATGTTGGCCCAAGTATTTTGGAAGAATTGCAAAACTCTTCACCTTAGGTTCTCCAAATTACATACACCCCCTTGCTCTGAGATGTTCCAAAGTGACATTTTCTCAATGGGATTCTAGTGGCGTCTTGATAACTTTCAAAGTTACATGCGCATATAAAATTTTCTCAATTGTTATTTTGTATTAGTTTCGAATTATAAAACTTATAATAAAAAATTTGCAAAAATGTTTAAAGATCAGGGTGTAAATATCTAAAACACATATAGAGGTTTAAGAGGATAGAAAAATTTAGGAACGAGGAGATAGAATATAATAAATTTGGAAAACTAATGGCTAAAGATGGTAGATAACTTTTAAATTTATAATACCTTCTTTCAAAAGAAAAAAAAAAAAGTTCTTCTCAGTAAAGTTAGTGGATAGCTTTTAAAATTACAGCATTTGTAATATTTTGGTTGTCCTTTTCAGTAAAAGTTTGATACGACACACTCATCTAGACTATATTTTAAATTAACCTCTGCCTCTAATAATGGAGTAAAACTTCCATGCATAAAAAAAAAATTCTACGTGAGTATGCCCGCAATATTGTACTATAGTCCTTACTATTCATCAAAATTTCAAGTGTTGTTTTGTAAATACAGGTGCTCTACACAAAAGAAGAACATATTTTACGCATATTTCCAAAGTTATTTTCTTACCAAAAAATTTAGTAATGTTTTGTTACACTAAATATCACAAGTGACAAATGTACACCAACTAAGAGCACCACGAGAGTGACGAGCAAAACAATTTTTTCCACGCTTGCAATGAGCTGAATATGCGAAACTAATGCAGTCTTTTACCATCTTATATAGCAAGTTCCTCGTCCAATTTCAAGCTAGAAAACAAGAGTAATCCCGATATGGTAGATGATGCCTAAAAAAGTCGCAAAATTAGGTGAATCCCTCAGCCAGTAGATTCACAGAATCTGACAGTAAAGGTTCCGACTTTTGGCACTCTCCTCTCTTTGAAAATCAAAGAGATCCAATGTTGCACCAGACTGCTGGAGTCAGACCCACGTTGAAAAGTACAGTTAAAAACAACCAGTGTCCCACCTACAGAGCATATCTCCATTGTTTTCTTAGCAGTTGGCATGGCATCACATC
Organism: Coffea humblotiana; assembly: GCA_023065735.1. Classification (NCBI taxonomy): domain Eukaryota; kingdom Viridiplantae; phylum Streptophyta; class Magnoliopsida; order Gentianales; family Rubiaceae; genus Coffea; species Coffea humblotiana. The sequence goes on along the minus strand of CM041218.1, from coordinate 4,037,257 downwards.
ACTGATCGCACCGAAGCTCAAATTTTTCTTCCAACTCTTTAGCCTTTCCATTGTCCTTACTCTACCTCAATGTATATAGTAGCCCCACCATCCGCCATCCTGTGTTGTTGAAGAGCTGAAGGTCAGATACCTCCAAAGATTCCTAGTAACTTTTTGGAGAAATCTTTGGTTGGCAAATTAAGCAGCTGAGTGATTCAGAGTGAAAAACCCTTATTGTTGTACCTTGTACGTTGTTGTGGGGTGTCCCAGATTTGTTGTCTTGTCGCGTCAGTTGTGAATTTACTTGGTAGAGTATCATCCATCTCTTTCTTTCGCTGTGTAGTCCATGGTTTTTTAACGGTTTCTGCACAATTTTTAAGCATTTCATTTTGCCCACTTATGGCCTTAATTTTCCATTTTTTCCCCAGAAATGGTGAGCTGAAAACCCGTTGATTCTGGATTCTTCTTGATTTCTGCATAGTTTGGCAATCAAAGGGTTTCTGTTTTATAGGATTCTTGTAAAGATTGAATTAACTTGCCATCATTTTTGTATTTTTTTTTTTTTGGTGTGGATTCAGTGTATATGTAGGATGAATACCTATTTGAGATTAATTCTGCTCATTTCAAATAACCATTCTGATTCTTCCACCTCTTTTTCTGAGGTTGTAGTTGATTCTCTATGGGATTAGAAATTTGGAATACAATCAGAGTTGTATTATCCAGCAATTTTACTCAATTTGCACAAGTAAACAATTTCAATTCCAATTCTTGTAAAAAACGGAAAACAGCATTAACTTCCTATGATCTTGATAATTTTGCCTGCAAGCCTACTGCTTTGGTTATGAATCCTGACTGACAGAATTATCTATCTAATCCTCTGTTGCTAGGATTCTGTGAACATTCCTTGGTTGGTTACATTTCCATCAGAAAGATTTCTATCAAGTAGTTTGAAGATGTATGTAGTGGAGAGCAAAGGAGGGGCTATAGCATGTATGCTGCTTGCTCTATTTTTCTTGGGTACATGGCCTGCCATTTTGACTCTTTTGGAAAGGCGCGGTCGTCTTCCTCAGCACACCTATCTTGACTACACAATCACCAATCTGTTGGCTGCTGTCATCATCGCTTTTACCTTTGGTGAAATTGGAAAAAGCACACATGAAAAGCCAAATTTCATTGAGCAACTAACTCAGGTGAGTGGTGACTGCACTATTCAGTTAAAGGCCTGATTTTTAGTGAGTGTCAAACAATTTCATCAGACAAAGTTATGAGTCTGGATTTGATAGAATTTATCGCATGCATATATTAGTGAAGTAAATCATTGCTTTTAAGCTAAAAGCCAAATTCATTGAGCAACTAAGACAGGTGACTGCACTATATAGTTAATGGCCTACTTTTTGGTGAGAGTGTAAAAATAATTCCATCAGACAAAATTACGAGTTTGCATTATGATTTATATCTTAGTATGGAATCCCTATTACTAAAACTAAAGAAAATGCAGACTTTTAACTAAAGAAAATACAGACTTTGCAAAAGTATTTGAGCCTATTGTTTAGAGATGGAACAAAAGTTTTATTCTGGCGCAGTAAGCCTTTTGTTCTGTGAGATGCATTGTTTGTTACTTCTGATATATTTTTTACCTGTTCTATTTCTTGAAATTTGGCTTTTTAGCTAAGAAGGTCACAATTCGTGCAGCATGAAGTACAGTTTAAACATCCAAACCGGTCAGTTTGAGGAACTTTCAAGTAAATAAGGAAAACTATCAGTAATTGCATTCACAATTCCTTTGAATAATTCCATTTGTATCGCAAGACAAATCTTTACCAAAATTTAACAGGGTGAAGTTATTCAAGTATTTAGAATATGAGTATCAAGCATTTATTGAATGTGGTTGATGTTTTTCATTAAAAATCATTTATGCACTTGTCCTGATCCATCAAAACATTTAGCTTCCTTTGTGGAGCTTGTAAGTTGGATTTGTGGTGAGAAAGTTGTTGATACTGTTTTCTTGGAGAAATCTGGAGTCGTTTTTTCTTGACTAGCAAAAGTTCAATATTCTTAATTTAGCTCATTTATAGATTTTAAGGAATTATGTGTCCATTTCTGATTAATAGTTTAGTCCTGGTGACATGTTGGTTTCTTAATTTATTTCTTTGGCTTATTGAAGCATAAATCTGATTATGCAGGATAATTGGCCTAGTGTTCTGTTTGCAATGGCTGGTGGGATAGTTCTTAGTCTTGGGAACCTGGCAACGCAATATGCCTGGGCGTTTGTTGGTTTATCAGTGACAGAGGTGATCACTTCTAGCATGACTGTTGTTATAGGTGACATTTCTCTACAATCAGTCATTTTTTTATTATGGTGATTGAGTTTGACAAGATAAAGAATTGATACTTTGTGTTCTACTGATTGTTACAGGCACAACACTTAATTACTTTCTAGATGACAAAATTAACAAGGCAGAAATTCTTTTCCCTGGTGTTGGATGCTTCTTGATTGCTGTTTGTTTGGGCTCCGCGGTGCATGCATCCAATGCTGCTGACAACAGAACAAAGCTAAGCAGTTATTCACATGATTACAAAAATGGGGAAGGGTATTCATCTACTTTATCCGAGGATCCCTCTCATAAGTTGCACTAAAGAATTAATTTTATTATTCATACCTTTGCTAATTTCTTTGTTATCCTTGACATATTTATTACTTATCTTGCAGCAAATAATGGTTTCATACATCAAATGACAGCTAAACTTACTTTCTTTGCCAAGCTTCGATGTGTTAAATGCTGTTTGGATATTTCAAACCAAGGAAAAGAATATGCTTTGTACTCTTCTTTGCAAATATGATGCACTCTGCAGTATGCACATCTACAAAGTTAGATAAATGATGAGATGAGCAAACTACAGTTGTCTACTCATAATTGCAGAATGGAGAAACTTAAATTTCCTCAATCCTTACTTTAGGTTATCTTAGCTTGATGATTAATATGATTATGCAGTTTGTGTACATTTACTTTTGAATTTGCAATAACGGTCTGGAAATTTGTTCAGACAACAGATGTTGGCAACTTTGCTACAAAAGTTTGTGCCATAGTGGGGATGGTTATCCGCCTCTAACTCCTCGTTTCTGCTACTTTTTGCTCTTGAACTGTAAAGAGCACTATCAGCTTAAATCTATTTTCTACTGTATTTTCTAAAGTAAGGTTGAATGATAAGGATCAAGGTGATAGAAACTCCCTCACTCATGCATTCTTTTTCTCTTGCGTCTCTCTGAAAGTCACTCAAACTGAAACTTTTCAGGACCAAGAGTATATCCACGTCCAATGAAGCATCTTTGGAAATGGGTACGATTTTTTTGGGATTTTCATTTCACGTCTTCTTGCTTGATCTCATTTACTGTTGTCTACTATTTGCTTACTCTCTGCTACTGTTTAGTTTGGAAAGGTGACTTGGAGAATGGAGTTGGTATTGCAGAAAAGGCAAAGTTTGGCACAGCACATTTTCTTATAGAGCTTGAAAAAAAAAGGTCCATTAAGGTTGGTGATTTGTCGTTGCTCCTTAGTCTGTTAAATTTCCTACCAACTAGCTGAAATTCACAATGGTTTAGTTTATCCGTTTCTCCATCTTTTCGCTAGGAGGAAGGTTACTTATTTATTGGTTTGCAGTGTCCTCACTCCTTTCTTTCAATGTCATGCAATTCATCACATCGAAGAATGACATCACAAGAAGTTTACAACAATATTCATGTTGGTTGTGCTTGAAATGTCAGAATTCGTCCTTGCCCCATTAAGTGCTTTGCTTCTGTACCATGGACATGTACTAGAAGAATATAGACTTTGATTGATGCCTTTCTGTATTTGGTTGCAGGTGTTTGGAAAGAGCACTGTTCTTGGTTGGGCATTACTTTCTTTGCTGGAGTTTGCTTTTCTCTTTTTTCACCTGCATTCAACCTGGCAACCAATGATCAGTGGCACAAATTAAAACATGGGGTTCCCCACTTGAGTGTCTATACTGCATTCTTTTACTTCTCAGTCTCTTGCTTTAATCATTGCACTTATCCTGAACATCATCTTCCTGTTTCGCCCTGTACTGAATACGCCAAAATCATCAATCAAAGCCTATCTATTGGATTGGAATGGTAGAGGGTGGGCCTTTTTGGCAGGATTTTTATGTGGCTTTGGAAATGGCCTCCAATTTAATGGAGGACAAGCAGCTGGATATGCTGCTGCAGACGCTGTTCAGGTAAGTGAATTAGTACGAGTATTTCAGACACCAAGTTATTACTTATTGAATAACTTCTCCTGATGATGAATCTGAAATTGGCTTTGCTTATGAACACCTTTCAGGCACTTCCGCTTGTGAGTACCTTTGGGGTATAGTTATATTTGGAGAATACAGAAGATCATCGAGAAGAACATACTTGTATCTTGGCAGTATGTTGTTTATGTTCATCGTGGCTGTTGCTGTCCTCATGGCTTCTTCAGGGCATCGTAAATAGTTGGGAAGATGGTTGAATGAAGACGTGCAGTTTTCAACTAGATTTAAGCAACTTCTGCTGAGAATACTCCACCAAGTCTTATCCAGACTTTAGGTAAAGATGTATATTATTTTGGAATTTAGGAGGGAGATCAGAGGGTATTGTAATTTGTAACACCTGATTAAGCACTTCCTCGGTGCTTTACAGGAGAAATATTTTACAAGTTATTCTTTGGCAAAATGTTCCAGAAGATTTGGGTAGAAAAGTGCAAGAAGGGATGATGAAGGAAATGACTACCAGTCAACTTCTCATCACACATTTCATCACACGCCATAGCTTCTTATTTGTACAATGAACCAATTGTAACCAAATATTGTTTCATATTACAATGTCTAGCATTTTTCTTTGTTTCTTATTTGCACGTCAAACTAACCATTTTATAACTTAGTGAATGACCTTGATAAGCTTCCCAAGCAAAGAATGAAACTGAAGGCAGAAGGGAACAGAGGAGAAAGAAGATTCATCAACATTCCTGCAACAAATGCCATAAAACTTCCATTGAGTTATTAGAGAATAGAAAGTGATACAAGTAACTTTGCATACACTGAACAAATGATGAGAACTGTAAGAAAATAATGGAATTAATACTAGTATTAGCAACTATAGCTACGCTGTTACCTGTTAATGAAAAAGAGAGGAAATTTTCCATTTCTTCACACTGATTTTCTACGGATAAGAGCTACACGCCATTTTTTTTTTTTTTTTCATTTTGTGGAACTCTCAAAATTTCTGAAGAGGTTAGCATTAGAATTCTGGAAAATTTTGAACGATTTCTTTTCCTAAACAAGAAGAAAGGCCAATATTCATTCTGAGGTACAGATAATATTTGTGAGACAGTGAGTTTCTCGGGTGTGTTTGCATGGAATAATTCCTTTTGTTTCTTGAATCTCTTCTAGTTTGATTTTGTTTGGAGTGGCAGGAGAAGCTGAACCGGAGCTCTTGAATTATGGACAGTGGACTATTTACATCCAAGCCCGGTTAGCTTTTTCTAGATGAAAATGTTTCAGATTCAATTTAAACCTTTATTTTGAAAACATCCAGTCAAATGTTAGTGCTCAATCTTGTATACATTGTCAGCATGCATTGAAAGATGCTATAGTATATGCAAAATTAGCATACAAATAAAATCAGGACGCAATTCTTTTTGTATGTATTCGTAATTTCAGGAATCCCATTCTGGGGCTGTATATATATAATCCGCAGATGGAAGATAAAAAGTCGGTTTTATTGCTTGCATGCCACTAGAAAATTTCTTTCTTCCATTTGATTGGTTCTGCAATGCTTTGTTCGCTCTTATAGAAGAGTAATCCATCAAAGCACAACCAGTAAGTTTCTAAGTTACTAAAATCTGGGAAAGAAAGGGAGAAGGTGATGGTTGTCATTTTTCTTTTTTTGAAATTCACTCAAAAATTTTTCTATGTTTTTGAGTATGAAGTAACACTTTACCCGTAATTGACAGCTTACAGGTTCAAATCATCAAGAGAGTAAGTGAAAAATCACTATTGATCCTCTTCGCAAATTTGTTTTTAAAAAAAGAACCATTACTTAGAAGATAGCATTCATAATCCACCAATTGATTGGATTGGAAACCTTTCTCCTGTTCAAAATCCTTCTTATACAATGCATCAGAAAGTTCCATTGGTTCATCTGTTTTTGTTTTGAGTATGGGAAAGCTGAAGGTTCTCCTGCAGCATGAGTGTCTACACTACAAGTCAGCAATGATCTGACATCACCCGCAAAAGAGCTAACCAACAATATATCCCTCTACCTCTACTACTGTACGTCAGAACATTAAGCAGCAGATGCTCAGAATATCGAAATATTACTCTCTCTTTTAGGTTCAACATCTCTCTTTTGCATTCTGCTCCATATCTCCCCAAAATTATGAAATCAGGAGGCTTAGTCAAATTTTCCATTTGAAGAAGAAGGTATTAACCAGTTAGCCCTCCAGGTGACAGTTGGGGACGAAAGCCGTTCTGTTCTCCATCCCGAGGACTGAAGCTGCCATAGAGCAAAAATGTGGGGGAAAGAAATAAAAAAAATAATGTTCTATTCAGTGTAATAATCATGGTATCAAAAAGAAAAGTAGAAAGAGTTAGAGAAAAGAAGAAAAATTATATTCAGAAACTGTCATACACTACACCACTAGACACAGTGCATGGTTAGGACCAGCCATTAGATCAAACTTCTACATAACATCATCTGAACTTTAAGCCTTAAGAGCATGCTTCAATGATTTTAGATTAATGTTACCACTGATTTTCCCATGGTGCAGTTTCTTTTCTAACTTCCATTATCTAATATACGTCATAGAGCCTTTCTTCTCCCACTTAAAGGCACAGTATAATAAACCCAATCGGCCACGTAAAAGTACCTTAAGAACAAATACTTCATAGTGTTTATCAATCCATAGTTGACTCTCCGAATGAGCAGATCTGCCTTGATTGTTGAGTTTTGCCATGACAAGTGCATGAATGAACGCCTTCAGGACATCCGTTGCTGTGGAATCTTTGTGCATAACAACATTTATCACTCCCTTTTTATCAAGCAGCAAGTATTTTGCTACAAGGATCAAAACAGAGCAGATAAGTCGCAGTTAAAAGTAAGCTAATTTTGGATGGAAATTGTCTCAGAATCATTTTAACCTTTCTTGTAATGAGATCCAGCCAAATGAGAGAGCTCCCCCCTGCTTGGCACAAACAAGATGCACATAAGCTACAAATTAGTATGCAAATTCTTTTATCTGGCATATTAATCACAGGAATACCACTCGGCCATTTTCTGCAGATTAAATCAAGTCGAATCAGACAAACTACCAGCAGAGAAGTATTTCAGAAATGAGTTTACTGTCATTATCACTGCCAAAATTGGTTAAAGTTTCATGTGGAGTATAAATTTCTTTTTCCTTCTTCTACGTTTCAAGACTAGATTCTTTTTTTCTTTTTCTTTTATGGATTCCATACTGAAGAATTGCATATTGTTGAGTAAAACTGAAACTTACAAGTCACGATAGTTGAGTGAAGAAATCCTGACACCCATGCAAACACGTGTGTGTAAAATGTTGACACTCTTTGAGCACCAAGAAGTGGTCCAAACTGGTAAAACATGCTCCATCGTTGAGACCGGTTTTGGGGAGAGGACTGCCCAGTAAATGGATGAACAATCAATCACTTTATATTGTATTGAAGTTTATTCTAAAATAATATGAGGAAGGCCTTAAAAAAAATAAAATATAAAAAAAAGCTCATAGTAAAAAATGGAATTTTGCAGGTAAAAGTAATCAGAGCTCTCAGTTATAGTGCAAATAAAAGGTCAACAAAAGTCCAGAGACTACATTACAGCACTGTAATTAATAAACCCTTACAAGTGTAGACAAGTTAATGCACAAAATATCTTGTTTTCAATGTTACACTATCGGTGTAGCCACATATTACATTGAATATTTAACTATAATCCAACTATAAGGCAGCATGTGAAGAGAACTTGAGACTGGTCAGCCAAATAATAACCAAGAAAATACTACTTCGAATTTATGCTACAATAGCTCTAACTACTACAAGGTAGTAAGTGAAGCAATCAATTGAGCATGGTTAAAGCATCGACAAATATCCTGTAACTGACCTTGGCCAGTCTCCAAGAAGTGCAACAAAATTATTGAGCTTCTTTGGCAGTTTAGTGTAGTAAGAGAAAGGCAACAAACAGCTCTGTAATTTGCTGCAAGCAAACAACAAAAGGCATACACAAGACAGTGTTAAAAGAGTTTATGTTATCATAACAGTATCATAAGAAGACATGATATTCAGATAATAAAAGAAAAAGAACTAACCATACATATGGAACATTGTGAGGGACAAGAAACATAACCATATTGATGGGGAGTGTCCCATGGTTATGCGTGCAAGAAGCATTCCAAAAGCCATCCCAATCATCGTTGCAACTGTCTCTTGGCTTCCTTCCTGTCAAGAAGAAATACAGGTAAAATAAGTGCCTTTGATATGTTCAAATCCATTTGAAATAGCAAAACAAGTACCTTTGCAGATATGTCTGCTGCATTATTCTGAAGAGCAAAATGCTGTGTCAAAGCAGCTCTAGTGGCTCCACTAGCAACACCAGCTATCAAGATGAACATGATTTGATAATGGAAGTTAGCCACAGTATAAAAATGCTTATCAACAAGTTATAAGAATAAATAAGTAAAAGCAATGCAACGTCAAAACAATAGTCATCACATGCATTTCTTCCATCTTTTTGCGTTAGACTGGGTTTGGGAATTTTGGCCCCGTTTGGGGTTGCGGTGCTTTTGGTAAAAAACCACTTTTAGGTGCTAAAAGTACTTTTAAAGTGTCCAGTGAACATCATCCCATAAAATTAGTAGAGATTTTGGTGTTAAAAGCACTTTTAAAAAAAGCTCAAATTTGGTGCATTTAGAGTAGCTTTTGTGATTTAAAAAATAAAACATCAAATTTAATCATTTTATCCTATATTATGAACCAAATAAAGAGATAAACACTTTTAAAAATTTTCAAATTACGCATTATCCAATACAATAAGTACTTATTGAACTATGTCTCCCAACAATATATTTAAAAGCACTAAAACAGTTAATAAGTACTTATTAAAAGCTCTATTAGGGAAGTACTTTTCAATAACTACTGCAACCCTAAACGGACCCTTTGGGGGCCTAGCCCCCCGGGGGGGGGGGATTGAGATTGCTTTTATGGTAAGTACTGCTGGTTAACATCACTGACATAAAATCATAGCATTAAACATCATGTCAATTCTACAAAGGCACAGCTCAATCTTATGCATCATATCAATTGATAGACTGGTCAAAACTAAAAAGTCAAAATGTATAGGCATTAACTCAGGTCGTGATTGGTTTAAGGATTTGAATGGAGGTGTAATGAATTGCACCCAAAAGGACTCAATTTGCCATGCAGAATCTGATTTCCATTCTAAAGAACCAAACACATTAAGTTAACTTAATTCTTTGTGATCTGGAATAGGCTTCAGATACCTTAACTTCATCAGCCAGATCTCTAGCCAGATATGAGCCTATAAATAGTATTGCAGGATGCTATAAGCAAATCTCGTTTGGTCAGACTTCTGGTAGAGAAATACGAATATAAAATGCCAGATGCTTTTTGATCTCAACCCTTAAAAGGACAGTGACTAAAAGTAAAAGAAATTTAGCGAAGTTGACTAAACAAATCTAAACCAATTTGCATTATGCAGCCTAAGAGGAACAACAAAATGGTTTAGAATGATCAACTTCTTCATGCCATTCCTCTTCTATGGACTGACAGACAGCAGAAGATGTTGACAGGTGCACAGAAATGTTTGCAAACTATATTTAACAGTTAATGGAGTTTGCTGAAGAGAGCTGGCAAAACGAGCAGAAGCCAGCATTTCCAGTACTTGCTCTGCAGTGATAAACCATTACCATCTATAATCAATTTCATCTGGTTAGGAAACTAGAAGACATGCACACAACCAAGAAATCAGTAAGCCCCATTTAACCAGAAAATATACTCTAACAAAAGTCAACTTCTTGTTTATTTAACCCTTGATAACATCATTACTCCACAATGTGCAGGTCCATGTAAATGAAGCAAATATTTGCATGTCCACTAACCGTTTTATAACTTACTGAATGACCTTGATAAGCTTCCCAAGCAAAGAATGAAACTAAAGGCCGAAGGAAATAAAGGAGAAAGAAGATCCATCAACATTCCTGCAACAAATGCCATATTACCTCCATTTAGTTATTGGAAAACGAAAATTGATACCAAGTAACTTTGCATACACTGAACAAATGATGAGAACTGTAAGAAAATAATGGAAATATTAGCAAATATAGCTACGCTATTACCTATTGATGAAAAGGAGAGCAAAATTTCAATATCTTTACACTAATTTTCTATGCATCAAAGCTGCATGCCATTTTTTTTTTCTTTTTTTTTCATTTTGTGGAACTCTCATAATTTCTGAAGATCTTACCACTAGAATTTTGGAAAACTTTGAACGACTTTTTTTCCTAAACAAGAAGAAAGGCAAATATTCGTTCTGGAATTTAGATAATAGTTGTGAAACAGTGAGTTTCTAGAGTGTGTCTGCATGTGTAGAACCAATAATTTTTCATATTGTTCCTCTTCTTGCCAAAAGCGCAAAGAGATATGAAGAAATCGCACAAACTTCTCTCTCTCCTCCTCTCTCTCTCTCTCTGTGCATGTGTATAAGAGAGTGAAAGACACGCCACCAATGGTAATTAAACATCAAGTCAAAGCTCAAAAATATATAAAACCATGTACCAAGATCATTCATGAGATCTGCCACCAAACGCCACATTTTTGCATTACTGTCCAAGTTAGAACCCTGAAAATCAACATAGTAAAAGATAATGCTTGATGCAGTCATTTGCTGCTCAATTGACAAAGTATTGTCGACAGATTATAGAATCAAATTGTTACAACTGGCAAGATAAAGAATGAATGCCTTGTGCAAGCTATGAAAACGCCATACTACACAAAGAAGCTAAAGTATCATAAAAATTTTGGGATATCAGAGAGTTAAATAGATAAGTAAACCCCTACTTGGTGTGATTATGACAGATGCTCTTTATTTAAAAACTGTATAAGCAACAAGGAAGGACAGGACTTCAGACCTGGTAAAATGTGAACAAGATACCACCAAGCATTCCAGTCAAATCCCTCAAAAACCACTGCACATTTCATGAGATTGAAAAGATCACCCTTGACAGGATGAAACCTTAGCAAACAATTAGAAAAATTCACAGGTAACAAATACTTTACCTGAAATGTGGCCCCGATAACAGTAGCTGATTTCTCACCAACCCCAATAGCACTCAGTAGAGCCTAAAAACATATGGAACACCGAATTCTATGTAAACAAAGATTTAGTATTACAGCCAGTGTTCTACAAATTTTTTATAAATATCCTCAGATATCTTACCTGGGTTGACAACATTGTTCGCACATACGTAGAAAGACCCTGAATGCAAGTACATGCAATAAGATTTAAATGACAAAACAAAGGGGATAACTGTTATAATGAAAATGTTTGTTATTACAGGATTGATGATTACATCCAACCTGCAATGAATCCCATACTTGAAAGGGCATGTAGTCCGAAGTTACACTATCAGGAAAACCCTGCATTGGGTACATGCATCATCAATGTCCAAGTAAGAAAGGCAGTTTCAGTGAATAAAATTGAAGACTTCTGACACCAAGCAATCTTCAAAACTGAGTCTTTCAGAAACAAAAACTTCAACTTAGATTTTCAATCATCTGACTAGTCCAAGCATCTAAGCGATAAACACACAGATGAGAAGCCAAGAGCTAGACAAGTAATGGACAATGACATCTTTGTGGCAATTTACAAAATTCATAAATAGACAGTAGTGTAAGTCAACAAAACTACGAGTTATCCGGCCACAATATATTATAATCTCAATATTCTTTTCCATTTTCGCTCTGTTTTCGTTGAACATAAATTCTCCTCTCTCACCAGTCCAACCAGAGAAATTTATCAACTAAATAGTCTTACACAGAAATAAGTTAAGATACACTCCTTTATGTCCTTTTTCTCCTGTGCGATCCTGATCAAACTTACATAAGTAATAGCATGAAATTTGCCTTAATCATCAATCTATTTATTACTTCATTTATACAGCTAATCCAATTATTAAACCCAAAAACAAATTCTCATAAATTCCCAAATATTATTGAATCAAGCTTGCACATAAAATATCTAACAAACACGTATTTTATCATATATAACTGCATTGATAAGTGAAAAGATCGTAGCTTGCCTCAGGTAGGAAAGCTTCAAGAATCCTGCTGGTGATTTGTTTAAATGGGCTGCTGGACTTTTTAATGGACGGAGGAGTTGGAAAGGATTCAGCTTCATTTTCAGTGAAAGTGATGGTAGCTGTTTTCGTGAGTTTTGTTGATGCAGTCCCATTCCATTCTTCGAACATCATCTCCGCTGCTGCTTTTGATTCCATGGCTCACTTCAGAAGTTCGATCAACTACTCAACTGCTAAGGAGTTTAGGAAAAGGGGGACAATAATTACAAAAGAAAAAAAAAAGCCCCATAAATTAAAAAAGACATTTAATTTGTAGCCCGTTGGCCGTTAGAAGAAGAAAAATAACAAAAAGTCAAAATAGGAAAACAAAAAGAGACTAACTAATAATTTGTAACCCGTGAGAAGAAGAAAATGATAAAAAGTCAAAAGAGAAAAACAAAAAGAGCTACGCTAGAAGGAGGGCTTGAACCTCCGACCTTGTGGTTAACAGCCACACGCTCTAACCAACTGAGCTATTCCAGCTGATGTTGTTAAGAGCATGGCTCTCTCTCATCTTTCATTTACTGAGGTTTAAGGGCCTCTTTCATCTTCAACCCTGCGCATTGGTGGGGGTGGACTGTGGAGTTGGGGAGAATGTGGAGAAGGGCTGTGTGTTTGATTGCAAGAAGACCCTTTTCATCAGAACCAGAAATTCCAACCCTTTATTCGTTTCTGCAGCCTTCAGTTTTTGCACTAAAGAGATCAAACAAAGAACCCTTAAACCCCTTACCAAAACCTCAAGAGTCCACTTCAAAAGGGCTATCCCAAGATCACAAAACCACTCTTGAGTCCACTCTTCAGTCCTCCCTCATCAGCCAAAACATAGATGAAGCATGGAAATCTTTCAAAACCCTCACCAATTCCTCTTCTTTTCCCAGTAAGTCCCTTACGAATTCACTAATTAACCACTTGTCTTCATTAAATGATACTCACAATCTTAAAAGAGCATTTGCAACAGTTGTCTATCTGATAGAAAAGAATCCAGAATTGTTAGAATATGAATCTGTAATGACCGTTTTGAATTCTATGAAGAATGGCAATACTGCTGCCCCTGTTATTGCATTGGTTAAGTGTATGTTCAAGAACAGATTTTTCCTGCCTTTTAAGTTGTGGGGTGGTGTTCTGGTCCATATTAGTAGGAAAAGCAGTAGCTTTATCGCGTATTTGAGCATTTTTAACGAGACTTGTAGGATTGCTATTGATGAGAAGTTAGACTTCTTGAAGCCTGATTTGATAGCTTGTAATGCTGCATTGGAGGGGTGTTGCTGTGAGATTGAATCTGTTACTGAGGCTGATAGAGTTGTAGAGATGATGTCTGTATTGGGTATTAGGCCCGATGAGTTTAGTTTTAGTTACCTTGGGTATTTGTATGCTTTGAAGGGGCTTGAGGGCAAAATTTCTGAGTTAGAAGCTTTGATTGGAAAATTTGGCCTTTCTAGCAAAAATGTTTTTCTTAGTAAATTGGTTAGTGGATATTTGAAGTCAGGTAACTTGGATTTTGTTTCGGCAACTATTCTGCATAGTGTCAAAGAAGGGAATGAACAAGGTGCATGCTTTACTGAAGAAACTTATGGTGAAGTTGTTAAAGGATATCTTGAAAAGGGGAGCACAAAAGTTTTGGCAAACCTGATTGTTGAAGCTCAGAAGTTGGAACCTTCATCTGTCATAGTTGAGAGAACTATTGGATTTGGTATTATCAATGTTTGCGTTAGCAATGGCTTGTTAGATAACGCACATAGCATTGTTGATGAAATGAATGCACAAGGAGCTTGTGTTGGGTTGGGGGTTTATGCGTCAATCTTAAAAGCTTATTGCAGAGAGCAACGAACGGCTGAAGCTGCTCAATTGGTTGCAGAGATAAGTGATTCTGGACTCCAGTTGGATGTTGATAGTTATGATGCTCTAATAGAGGCATCCATGGCTTGTCAAGACTTTCAATCAGCTTTTTCTCTGTTTAGGGACATGAGAGAAGCAAGAATACCTGACCTGAAAGATAGCTATCTGACTATAATGACAGGTTTAACTGAAAGCCATCGACCTGAACTGATGGCAGCATTCTTGGATGAGGTTGTCGGGGACCCTCGAATTGAAATTGGTACCCACGATTGGAATTCAATTATTCATGCTTTCTGTAAGGCTGGGAGACTGGAAGATGCCAGGAGGACTTTGAGGAGGATGATTTTCCTTCAATTCGAGCCAAATGAACAGACTTATCTTTCCCTAATTAATGGGTATGTGGCAGCAGAGAAGTATTTTAGCGTGTTGATGTTGTGGAACGAGGTGAAGAGAAAGGTTTCGATTGAAGGGGAGAAGAAAATCAAACTAGACAATAACTTGGTTGACGCTTTCCTATATGCTTTGGTTAAAGGGGGTTTCTTTGACGCTGTGATGCAAGTTGTGGAGAAATCTCAAGCAATGAAGATATTTGTTGATAAATGGAGGTACAAACAAGCATTCATGGAGACACACAAGAAGCTCAAAGTTTCAAAGTTGAGGAGGAGGAACATTAGGAAAATGGAAGCACTGATCGCATTCAAGAACTGGGCTGGTCTAAATACATGATGAACCTTTTTAATTATTTTCTGCAGAAATGCCTGGTGCTCCTGCTTGAAGGATTACTTCAACAAGCAGGTCTTGATGTTTCATTTAGCAAAGCTAAACAGATGCTGGTTCTTGTTACGCTTGAAGTTAAGGTATTCTTGAAAGCCTCAGATCTTTCCATATTGTATAGTGTGTAATACCTGAAGCACTCACAGAGGCAAAAATATATCCAGTTTTCTTGACCGAGATGATATTCCAGCTGCAAAGCCTGCTACTATTCATAGGAAAAGGGCAACAAGGGGAGGAAGGCTGAGGAAAATTTAAAGACTTATCTGCTTCATTGGAATAAGTTAGTGTTACATGAGTTTCATCATTTTTTATTCTCTTGATTTCCCAATTAGCAGCTTCAGTTCTGCATGTTGCTGCTATTTCCTTTGCTAGGGATACAGAGAACATGTAACACTTGGATATACGGAATGCAAGTACAAGGTTAGCTAGTAGGTGGAGAATTGTAAATTTTACAGCATTTATGGCTGGGAATAGGCATTCATTTATTTTTCGTTTTCAATATTTGAATTATGAGTGTACAATAACTTTCATGGTGCTCTAGCTTTTTCTTTTTTTTTTAATTCCTTTTAGGTGCTTGTTTTTACTAGGATTTGAATTGTTAGTATCAATTATCTACTTGCTGTGTATCCTTTTTGACTGCCCACCGCTGTAATTACTAATTACAGCCTAGGAAAAATTTAATCCAAAGTTAGCTAATTTTGGTTCAGATATTGGTAGTGTGCGGTCACATAATCTTGCTGGAATGCTTAATCGCACTATGCCAGCAGCAGATGGATACATTGGGGCTGGCTAATTTTCAGAGTTTTTATCAACCCAAAAGCCATAGTGCTTTTCAGCTAGAACCATCATAAAGGCGGGCTTTCTTTTCAGGAACTTTGACATTATATACACCTTCACCGAAAAGTGTAAAATTCCCCGTTCCTCTGCCAGTTTTCATCTTTTATATGCCCCAATAACGAATTGCTCCATCTTCTGACCAGGCTCTTCAATGTCACATTTTACCATTTTTTGGCAAGTTATTGTCCTGCTTCTCTTAGTTCACTCAATACAGGCAAATCATGCCATTCCCAGCATCATTCCTATCAATGGTACATGTCATGATACTTGTGGTAGTGTTCCCATAAAGTTTCCCTTTGGTTCTGGATTTGGTTGTGGGCATCCTCACTTTGCTAGATACATCAGATGCAGTTCTGGGGTGCTCCAGTTCACCACTGGCACTGGCATATACACTGTATCCTCAATAGACTACTCAAGCAACACCATTCTTGTTACAGATCCTCTCATGTCAACCTGTTCTTCAATGCAGAACTCAGGAAGCTTTATATTGGATCGCGAGAGCCCATTCAGCATAACAACAGACAATGTATTTGTTCTGCTTGGCTGCTCCACAACATCTCCAGTGTTTGATAAAAGACAAGATCTATGCGATACAGGTTCTGGCTCAAATATATGCAGAGGCTTGTATTCTTGCAATGCAATTACTGGGATTGTTGGTACCGAGGTGCACCAATATCCACCTGTTGTGTTTATGAACCTCCAATTCCTCTCGGTTCAGGTTATGGTTTGGATCTTCCTAAGCTCCAATGCTCATCATATTCATCAGTTATGGGTTTTGGAGGGGATGAAGGAAATCCAATGAAATGGCAGTATGGGATTCCATTGCAATTCAATGGCTCATATTATACAGAATCGTGCAAAAACTGTGAGGATAGTGGAGGGTCCTGTGGTTTTTCTGGTTTCAACCAGTCATTTGCCTGTATCTGCAAGAATGGAATGAATACCACCATCAATTGCTACGGACGAGGTAGCTGCACCTGTAGTAGTTTTCTTGGTTTCAAATTTGATGCCTAATTTTACATATTATGCACTGTTTTTAAGCGAAAAATCTCATCTTGATTTGATCAGGATATGCTTGGAGTGGGACATGGAGACACAGAATTCAAACGAAATTATGTCTCGGAGGTAAAAGGCAAAAGTTTGCATTTTTTTCCTTACTTTATGCTTGTCATTTTTCAGACCAAAAGTCTTCTCTGACTGAAAATAGTGGGTGGTGATGTTTAACACTTTCACACTACTTTTTGCCCCAGTTGAAGAAAAAGTTTATTTAGAAAGGAGCTCATTTTATTCTTACACAAAATATATTGCAAATATTTGGAAGAACAAATTGGTAAGGAGAACTAGTAGAAAGAATGTTCACCGTTCGTCCCTGCTATATATTCGACTACGTAGTGAATTTCAGCATCTCATAACCTTAAAATTGCTCTCAACATTTCTTTAAACAAGAAAGTATTGCACCTAAATTTCTGATATAGAATTGAACTAACAAAATGGTTAACTTTTGGTTTTGTTTCGTTTCAGGATTTCTGATCGTGTGGATGACACTTTTCATTTGAAGAAGCAATTCTTTATTTTGGTTTTCTAGCTGTGGGTGGAAGAGTTCCGGAATTGCCTGAGAGATTGTCGCTTTGGGAACATCTTCTTCTAGTGCTATTATTGTCTATTTCTTTCTTTCTTTCTTTCCTTCCTTTTGGCAGATGTAAAATGACAGAGGGATTTCCACAAAAGTTCCCCTACAGTTTCTTTATCCAATACGCGATGTGCATGGTGATTGCCAATGTTTTATTCGACTGCACAAGAAGTTTAGGAACATGGATTTAGTCCATTACCATTGCAATTAAAGCGAAGATGGAAGGTGAAATGTGAGCAGATTCTACATAAGACTGCCAAACTAGGCTGCAGTTATCAAAGCAGTGACACAATTACCAACGGGTTAACCATACAATTGTCATTTGTCAAAGCAAATTGCATTATTGATTGTTCATGTGTGTTTAATTTGAGTTTAGATGGATTGATTATGGGACCAAGACAAAAAAAAAAGTTACTATAAAACCTCTTGTGCCTTTTTCACTTGTAATGTTGTAGTGTCTAATTAATTGTAAAAGTACACATACATTTTATAGTACAATAAAAAACTGACAATTGCACCAGCCCCGGATCCATCAAAGCCTGAAAATTGTGAGTTGCTTCGAGATAAACAAATTTGAGTCTGGTATGGATCAAGCAATGCAAAGAGTCAAGTCCACCCTACTATCCTTTTTTTTTTTTTGGGGTGATATAAACTATTTTGTAGTGTGAACCCAAATCCTGACTAGAGTGATGCAATCTTCTTTAAAGTGTAAACTCTGTTTTTTATGACGGTGTGTTTGGACAAACAAGATTTGAAGTAAAATAATTTACTTCACAAATTTTAATTATTTTTTTATCTTTCCAATCACCTTTTTATCTCACGTACATTACATCACAAAAAATGTTACAGTAATTATCTCAAATAAATCATCCAAATAAACTCTTATCCAAACAAATTGGTTTCGACTAAAGTAATTCTCTCAAATGTTATTTTCTCCGTTCTCAAAATTCGCTTGATTTAGTACCTATGCATTCGTCTAAGATTAATGTCGAGTAATTTATGAGTACTTCATGAATTCAGGAGAGATTGGAAATTTGGGATTTCATCCATAATTTTTCTACCCTTCTTCGAATAAAAAAAGTCCATGACTTTCTCTCTGTCTTTTTCTTTTGAGAAACAGAAAGGAAACAAAAAAACAAAAGAGGAAAAACGCATAACAGAAAAAGTAGAGTAGATAAGCTTTTCTGTTATCAGCAGCCGACCTCCTTGGGCTGGCTGCTGACAAGTTGTTAACGTTTCACATAATCAAGCTACTATAAATTTGCCTGATGATACTCGTCGAGTTTAATCACCTTCCTTCAAAGCCGGCCATTAATGGAATCTTCTACCAAAGATTCCTAGTAAAATTATAGGACTAACAGATGTAAAAAGCAGGACTACTTACGTTGACACTGTCGCTTTCTCCAGCAGCAGTTCATAAGCCTTGGATTTTCTTTTTATTGTGCATATCTAACATTTAAAGTCTATTTACTTTTTCTCTTAAATAAGTGAAATCCCAGCAACCCTTTTAAGTTTTAACTTGATCTGGATTCTCGGGTTTCTCATTTGCTATCAAGTCTTCTTCAACACCAGTGGACTTAAGCAAGTTCAACCTTAATATCTTCCGTTTGAGTTAATGCTTGAATAAATTGTTCCCGTACTCATCTGCTTGCTTGTTGAAGTGCAGCCCACATATCTTTTGAGGTAAATATTAGGAAAACGATATAATCCAAATTTTCATGAAGGCTTCAATTTGCATGTATACCTGCTGGATTTCCGAGTTTTTTGTGTTTGATCTTCTGAGGTTTTTAGCAGTGTTGAGAGCTAAGTTTACCATCTGTAAATGAAGATTGTCACGCGAAAGTGTGATCTTGTTGAGAAATCTAGGATACATGAAAGCTAATGTCTGTCTCGTGAGGATGAGTTTAACATTTTGTTTTGATTGTTTCAGATTCTAATTGAGGTAAAATGCGAGCTTTCTTATTTTGCCTGCAATTTTGTGGCTCCTACTCTGCTCTCAAAGGGTGATATCGCATGGGGACCATCCGCTTGCTAGGATTTCCATTCAGAAGACAGTAGCTGCAATTGATAATAATGCCTCCATAAGAGCATTTCCTTCAATTCTTGGAGCTAATGTAAGTCTCAAATGTACTCTATAGCAGCATGCTTTACGTAGCATGAGGAGTTGGGTGATCATCACAAACTATTTTCAGTTGCAAAAAATTCTAAAATTGGATTCAGAATTGAAAATTGCTGTTTTAGGCGCAGAAAACAGGGTCTGAAAGTAAAAATCTAAAGTAACTTGTTTGCAACTCTTCTTCTATGTTCTAGGGGCTAAACCAAGAATGGGTTACTGTAGAGTACAGCATTTCAAATCCAGCAATTGATGACTGGATTGGAGTATTTTCTCCCGCCAATTTTAGGTGAAGCATACCTTTATTTTCAGACTTGTTAGTGCAGTTCGCATTCATCCTGTCCCCCAACCCCAAGATGAGGAAATCTCTACTTGGGACTACAATATGGATGAGATTTTAGGCTGATGTATGCATTTCAACTAACGAGTTTCAGTGCAGCTGCTTGCTCCGCCGAAAATCGCATGGTGTCTCCACCTCTACTGTGTAACGCACCCATAAAGGTTTGTGATTGACCGAATAAAAAAGGGCACAGAAACGTCCGGTTGCTCTGTGCATATCTATAGACTGAACAAGATGGCATCTTTGGAACCATTTTCTTATTTCTGCAGTATCAATATGCAAATCGCACCAATCCTACTTACAAAAACACTGGAAAAGGTTCGCTGAAGCTTCAACTGATCAACCAGAGATCAGACTTCTCTTTTGCTCTATTTTCCGGTGGAGTATCCAATGTAAGCTTTTATCTTTTAAATCATCCTATGAACTAATATAATTCTTTACATATTTTTGAAATTTCTGAAACCACTTGTATCAGGCCATGAGGTAGTACGTAGTGCTACATTACTAACATGGAAAAAATTGGTCTTGCTGTTTTACCTCAGATTATTATCAAAACTTTCAAAAGTGTTGGAACCCAAACACTTTCCACAATATTTTTAACTTTTAGCTTATTCAATTTAAACTGTTACTAAAACTTTGTATTCTTAAAGCCTAATAATAGTATTATTTGGAGTGTTGTTTCCAGTTTATTAAATATTTATTAAATCTTTTAAGGCTTGTGCAGTATGGTTAAATTTAGAACCAAGGGAGAGGGATTATGGTGCTATTAGACTGATCTTCTACGACTGTCATGGATTGATTGTGGATATTTATCCTCTTTAAACCTCATTGTGAATATGTCATTCTAGTTTTCTTAATCTTCTGCCTTTTGATTTCTATTCTTTGGTTTGCTTTCCTTTCTGATTATTTTGCTTTTGCTTAGGGTTGTTTGTGGAAATATTCTGTTGCATTTCAGATGGCTGTTTTTAGCTGCAATATGACTTGTCTTCCTTATATGAACAGCCAAAGCTGGTTGCATTGTCCAACAAAGTTGCCTTTGTAAATCCAAATGCACCAGTATACCCGCGCTTGGCACAAGGAAAGACGTGGGATGAAGTAAGTAAATATTGCTTGCTGCTCTCTTTGCAGTTTTTAACTTGTGTATTATGTAACCAAGGAGAAAACTATACCAAGGGAGACCAACTACATGAACCTTTTATGCTTCCTCTTTCTCTGCATTCTTCATTCTTGTATTACTTAGGATGAGACTTTTGCCATTTGAATGTAGATGATTTCCTTGGTGTGAGAAAAATTTTTTTCCCTTTTAAATGACTTCTAAATTGGAAAGTTACTTCTAAGCTACTTGTTAAAATTATTTACTCATTAACATCACGCAGATGACTGTGACATGGACTAGTGGATATGGAATCAATGATGCAGAGCCTTTTGTTGAATGGGGTCTGAAAGGAGATGAACAGAGACGTTCTCCAGTAGGGACACTTACTTTTTGACCGCAACAGCCTGTGTGGTACATGAATCTCTCCAGTTTATCCTTTTTATGCATGATTTGATGCTAGCTAACAGACCCTCTCAACAGTGGGTTCATAGTTTAAGAAAGCAGATACAAAAACTCACTCTGGTTTGCCATCATCCATGTGTAACAGCTTCTGGATGTACCAAATAGTTGATACCATTTGATGACCTGTAGAAATTACAACTAATTTTTCAAATACCCATGTAGCAGATGCTTGTGATTTTATTGGATAAATAATTATGTAAACCATTGCTTTTGTAGTGGGTATCTTGCCATGGCCACTTGAGCCAACAGAGGAGGATACCTGTTCATTAAGATTCAGCTTTTCCTTATCCTAATATTTCGTATAGACACTGAAGTATTATGTTGAAATATACAGGTGCTCCAGCGACTACTGTTGGTTGGCGTGATCCTGGATTTATTCACACTAGTTACTTGAAGGAATTATGGCCCAACGTAGTGTATGTTTTATGTTCCAGAAGTGCACTATGAAATTTGTAGATGTTTCATACAGAAATTCAAGTTTTCGAGCATATAGCTATCTTTGTTGTGCTATTTAACCGTAACCTCCACCAGCGATCATGTTTCATACAGAAATTCATATTGCTGTTGCAGTTACACCTACAAGCTGGGACATCGATTGCACAACGGATCCTACATCTGGAGCCAGAATTACCAGTTCAGAGCATCTCCTTACCCTGGTCAAAACTCCCTACAGCGTGTAGTCATTTTCGGTGACATGGGAAAGGTTGGGTTCTCCCTGGTCAGAATCAGACATGTCAATCTTACCTGTTTCCTTTACTTTAATAATGAGGGCCTATAATCAAGAAACTATCCTTCATGGTCTTCCGGTTCAAAAAAAAAAAAAAAGGTCTCTTATCATGCTTATTAGAAGTCAAAATGCTTTTCTACTGTTTTCATTTCAAATATGTAACCATTCTCTATAGATTATGCCCACAAGAAGAGCCTTGTTTTATATTTCTTGAATGTGCTATCTTTTCTTCTAACTTATTTGAGTAGTTAATCAAGCTATGCAACCCTTTGACACTCACTCACGCAAATCACAAGTTGTTAAAGAGTAGAATTTTCTCAGTTGAAAGACAGATTCTGGAGCCGCCATAAATTGGCCCACAGTGCAGTTATGAAGTTGTTTTATACACTGCAGGATGAAGCCGATGGCTCCAATGAATATAACAATTTCCAACATGGTGCCCTTGACACCACCAATCAGCTTATCAAGGATTTAAAGAATATTGATATAGTCTTCCACATAGGTGATATTACTTATGCCAATGGGTATCTTTCTCAGTGGGATCAGTTTACATCTCAAATTGCACCAATTTCTTCGCTTGTACCTTATATGCTTGCAAGGTATTGTGGGTTCTGTTATGTAAGTTGTTGAGTTTAACTATTTATTGCTTTCTTTGTTGAATTACAAGCATCATTGTTACAGTGGCAACCATGAGCGAGATTGGCCTGGAACAGGGTCATTTTATGGCAACTTGGATTCAGGAGGAGAATGTGGTGTGCCAGTTCAAAATATGTTTTTTGTTCCTGCTGAGAACAGAGCTAAATTCTGGTATGATCTGAAATTCAGATGGCTGTGTCCATCGAGTCTTTTATGTTGCTATTGATGCTTATCTTAGACAAGGAACATATTTTCAAGATTTTGGTAGAAGCAAAAGAAGGCAGCTATGATCTGATAAATAAGATTGGAAAATGTGTTAACTGTTTCTGGTTGCATGATTGTGAGTTCGTCTATTAGAGGTTCACAAGAACTGTGAGTTTGATTATTGAACTACCTATATAATCATTATTTGCAACGGATATGCTCAGAAATAGTTTCCACTTTATTAATGTAGATAGTTTTCCAGCTTCTATTCAGAAAATGGATTACCACACGATAATCTTCTCTCTGTAGTGGATATATGATTCCCAAGGAAAAACCTTAAATCCTCCGAGTGAGATGAAGTCTAATTTCTGTACCAGAAGAGGGACGTATTCAATATTGTTGTCCTATCTTTTCAGGTACTCTACAGACTATGGCATGTTCCGATTCTGCATAGCTGACACTGAACATGATTGGAGAGAGGGTTCAGAGCAATACAACTTCATTGAGCATTGCCTTGCATCTGTAGACCGACAGAAGCAACCTTGGCTCATCTTTCTTGCCCACCGGGTGCTAGGTTATTCTTCTACCACATTTTATGCTGATGATGGATCATTTGCAGAACCAATGGGGAGGGAGAGCCTTCAGAAACTCTGGCAAAAATATAAAGTTGATATTGCTATCTATGGGCACGCGCATAATTATGAGAGGACTTGTCCCATTTACCAGGTATTCTATAGCTTACATCAAATAATAGATAGCAGCTAACATTCGTTTATCCAATCTTGCTTTTTTTTTTTCTTGGGTTACTAGGTGTTCTTGGTCGAATGGCTGAGCTGAAAATGTCCCTTTTAACCAATCAAAACGACTTCTTTTTTTCTTACTTTTGATATGAAGAACACAGTACTCGACAGTTAAGCAGCATATGAAGTGTGATTCATTCAACATAAGATTCAAGCTTTTAAACTATGGGAAGAGATTATTTTGCATATGAGTACAGAAAATAAATGCAGGAAAGAATAGATAGATAATCAAGAAGCCAACCTGCTGCCAGAAGAAGTACTGTCAGCTACTCCTATGACTCTTCTCAACTAGACTTAAAGACAGTCTGACTGGCTTTCAGTCCTCTTTAACAAAAGGCATGGATGATATTGATCTTCAAATTAATTCTAAACTATATCGTTCTGTTCCTTGCCGCAGAATATTTGCACAAACAATGAGAAGCACATCTATAAGGGTATATTGAACGGCACAATCCATGTGGTTGCTGGAGGAGCAGGAGCAGGCCTTGCAGAATTTTCTACCTTCCAACCGAAATGGAGCATTTTCAGAGATTATGATTATGGATTCGTCAAACTAACAGCATTCAACCATTCAAACCTTTTGTTTGAATACAAAAAGAGCAGCAATGGCAGTGTTTACGACTCATTCAGGATTTCTCGAGATTATAAAGACATCTTGGCCTGCACAATGGATAGCTGCCCAAGTACGACACTGGCATCTTAATGTTCTGAATCCCAAAGGCAGCAATTTGCAGAGACACTCGTCTATATAACCTATACCCTTCCGTGGATGTTGTCCAACCAAGCAACACGAGCATCTTAAACCGCTGCTTGAAGATCCAAATAGTAAAAGAGATGTTATCTATACTCATTGTTTTGTAGTTCTCTTGGGATAATGGAATTGCTGGTCTAGGGAGATGAATTTAAATGAAAGCACGAGCTTTATAGAATTCGAAGTACAAATAAAAACTTCTCGATTCTCTTCCATATGTGATTCACTTTATCTTTGCCTTTCATCTTTGTGTCCCTTTTCAAAGCAATGGAGTTTTCTGACGTCCATACTTGCCAATGATCGTCAGTAAGGACTAATCCATTAACTTTTCTTGCAACTCCTCCACAATCCTCCTTTGACCCAATCCATTAACTTTCGTTTTTATCTCCCTGCTTTAATTTCTCTCTAACGGTAGTACTTAACGACAAAGACTGTCAATTTATTACTATAAAGATGAAAACTTGGGTTTAATTAAACCCAGTATATACCAAGCACAAATTAATCACTTACCGACAAAGACTTTATTTTTCATCACTTACCTGCTCCTCAATGCATCACATCAGCTGCTAAGTGCACTTGAGGTCAGTTCGTTTCTTACGACTATCTATGTATCTGTTGTGAGTGGTTCAAAGTCTCGGCCGAGTCGTCTCGTCACTGGAACGAACTCCTCCGATACGATACCGAAACAAGATAACTCTAAGATATTTGACTCGTCGAGAACTCGGTCGAGAAGTCTCCAATACAAATAATTTCGGTCGAGTCAGCTCGAGTCAACTCATAATTTTTTTATTATTTTTGTTTAGCATATTTTTGAATATCATTCACAATTTTTAGAATATTAAATATTTCAAAATTTGCGTCTCATTGAGACCGTGACCGAAATGCCGAAATCGATGTGAAACGGCCCAGGCGACCGCGACCGCAACTTTTAACCATAGTTGTGAATCCCAAGTCTTTACGAGAGAGAAGGGAGAAAGGGAAGGCTCAAGTATATTCTTTTTGGCTGAGTATACTACATGAGAGATAGTCATTAGTTCAGCTCATTTTCTAAAAGGGAAATTTGTCAAATTGGTCCCTAACATTTACCAAAAACACTTTTTTAGTCCATAACATATAAAATCAGCCAAAATTGTCCCTAACGTTTAAATTATGATCCAATTTGGTGCTAATGCTCGTTTTTGCTCATTTCTCTGGCTAAAAATAGCACACCTGTCTCACGTGGTCATATTTTTAGGGACAAAACCGGAAAACACATTTCATTACCGGTTGAAAGAAGCCATTTTTTCTTCATCTAATTGCCTGACTAACCCATTGAAATTGAAGAGGGAAAACACAGTAGCAAGAAATTGGGAAGAAGAAGCTGACCTTTGAAGAGTAAAATGGATCCAAACGAGTGATGTCTTTGTGGAAAGGAGCCCATCATTGTGACTTCTTGGAAACCTGCAAATCTGGGGAGAAGATTCTATGGTTGTCCAAATTATGGAGTAAGTTTTCTTGAAATTTCAGGTCAGTTTGGGTTTGGGATTTGAGGTTAAAATTTGGTCTTGATATCTGATGTTTTTCGTGCATTTTAGGTAACTCGTGCTTGTGGCTATTTCAAGTGGTATGACCCGCCAATGTGTAGTAGATCTGTGTCAATAATACCTGGTCTATTAAGAACAATTAACCGGCTACAAGCTGATCAAGAACAGAGAATCCGAAAAGAGAAATTGCTTTGGACTGCTTTGGTTGCCTCTTGGATGTGCACTTTGCTGCTGTTAATAAGCTGGAATTAAACAAAAATTGGAAGATAGTTATTGGTGGGTCTAACATGTTGTTTTAATTGTGTCTGGCTTTATCGAAGGTTGTGAATCCGAGAGTATGTAGTAGTATCCAAAATATGAGGAGGCTTTTTGTACCTGCTTCACTTTTGTGTCTGGTTGTGTAATAGTAACTGCTGCACTTTTGTTAATTATTGTGTAATAGGAAAGGCTCATGTTTGTACCTTACAATTATGAATGCAAAGCTGCTTTTTGGTCAATTGATTGTCGGAAAGGGAAATTTGCTAATGTAAAAGAAAGCTGATAAATGGCCATGTCTCTTAACATTGAATTTGAAGACAAAAAGTTGCAGAATTTTGTAGCAAATATTTGAAGCATCCAAGATGCTCTTTACAGCAGTGCCAAAAACTAACAGCAGATGTTTGAAACATCCAAAATGCTCTTTACAGCAGTGCGAAAAAGTAACAGCAAAACATTTACAGCAAAAACTAACAGCCAAGTGCAAAAGTCTTAGCTCAAGTCGTAATACATGATCTATAATATCCCAAAAGCAAAATACAACATAAAAGTTGTAGCTAAAGTCACCAAAAAATGCTTAAACAAGCCACCAGCACTTCAATTTTCCTTTTGCTTTCCACTGATCTTCAAAGATTCATGTGCCTGCCCTCGAGAAAGCTCTGCAACAGTGGAAGTGCACCTGCCTTTGGTGTGACCATATTGGTGGCAGATAGAGCACTTGTACTTCCCAATATTCTCCACCTTGACAATTTTAACGAAAACATGTTAGACAACATAAAGGTAAAATATGAGTATTTGACAAGCAAAAGATGTTTATAATACTCACTGGAATACTTGCAGCAGTAGAATAGTTTGATGTAGATTGTTGACTTCCTAATGGTGCATCTGCCATGAAATCCTCAGACATCTGAGTATTTGACTTGGGAACTGGAGGTGCAGGTCTAGCAAATCCATGTGAATCAGTCTCAGCAGAGGCATTTTGTGTCTGGCTTGGACACTTCCTACTATTGTGGCCAGTCTTGTTACATTTTCGACACTTATACACCATCTGCCCAATTCTAGACAGCTTTTGTTGCTGCTTGTTTTGCTTTTTACCTGATGCTGGTTCATCTGTCTCCCTTCGTCTAACCTTTCGTGATCTACCAGGAAGTTTTATGTTCTTAGGAGGTAGCACGGGCGGCATGTCAGAATTTTTCCACATTTGCTCAGCATTCATTGGGCTTATCATGGGTTCATATGCCCTCATATAAGTTTCTTTGGAGTAGCAATCATGTACAAACTTCTCGGGTTCTTCTCCAGTGTCACAAATTGCAGCAATGGCATGTGCACAAGGAATGCCATTAAGGTCCCACTTTCTACAACTACAACATCTACTAATAAGGTTCACAGTATACCTATCACCATACATACACCTAATTTCAAATTTCCAGTCGTTGGAATGGCTAGGAATGCAGTCATTTGCAGCAAACTTATTTTTCTCCAACTTTTTCAGAATTTTAGAACATATCTCCCCAGTGTATTTCTTTATCCATTCCTTTTTTTTTCATCCTAACCATTAAGTAAAATCTAATAGTTTCCAACATGTCAAGAATTGGTTTCTGCCTAACATCAAGGATTGTGGAGTTAAAACTTTCACACAGATTATTCAACAAAATATCACATTTCACACTTGTTCTAAAATGTGATCTTGTCCATTCCTTTGGATAAGTATGGTTTACCAACCAATTGTACGCACCTTCATCAAACTCTTTTAGTGACTCCATCAATCCA
This sequence comes from Coffea humblotiana, assembly GCA_023065735.1. NCBI lineage: Eukaryota > Viridiplantae > Streptophyta > Magnoliopsida > Gentianales > Rubiaceae > Coffea > Coffea humblotiana. Next base: position 4,009,123 of record CM041218.1, on the reverse strand, counting down.
GCAAATCTGTCCCTATAAGAAGCTCATGCTGCAACCCATATCCTTTCCTTAAGAGTTAGGCCTGGATGTTGTTTTTTGAAATTATTATACATGTGCCGCACACACATGCGATGCTCAACCCCTGGCAGTACCTCTTGAATAGCTTGAACTAGCCCCTGGATTAAAAAAAAAAAAGATCAAACCTATATTACTGTCACTAAGTATTATCATAACAACAAAACTGATAAAGTTAGTTATATATTACCTTTTGCTTGTCGGTTATAAATGTCCAAATGCTTTCATCAATAATTTCAAGGTCACCCTTTAGCTCTTCTACAAACCATTTCCAAGAGTTCTTATTTTCAGTCTCAACTACAGCATACACTATCGGAAATAGTTGATCATTTGGATCAATACCAACGGCTGTGAGAAGAACTCCCTTATGACAGCCTCTTAAGTGACATCCATCAAGACCTACAACATATCTACAACCTTGCAGAAATCCTCTTTTACAACCATCTAGACACACATAGAATCTCTTAAACTCATCATTACCCTCATCATTCTCAGTTGTAGTCATGAACACATTAGAGTCAAGATTTGCCTTTTGAAGTTCTTCACAGTAGCTCCAAAGTTTGCTGTACTGGGACATGACATCACCATGTATCATCTCTTTAGCTTTTGCCCTTACATTATACCCCACGTTAGGTGTGATACTAACTCCCAAGTCCTTGTGCACCTTTATCATAAAATCACCTACATTAAAATTTGGGTTCAGTCTAATGCCCTTCAAATACTTGTTGGCCAAATATGTCACACTTGCCAGGCCATGATAGGTTGTCCTACCACAGGTGTGAGTCAGCAGCATGCTTTTGATTTGGAATGTCACTTTATCACTCCTAACTGAGCAATATATGTTCCACATGCATCTCTTGCCTCTACATATGGTTTTGCATCTGTTTGAATCATTTTTCTTAAACCTGATTTTCCTTCCATACTTTACTCCATGTGATTTTGCAACATTGATAAAGTCAATTTTACACTTGAATAACAACCCAAGTTCAAACTTTGGGTCATCCATCTCTGTTGCAGGATTGAATACCCTAAACTTCTTCTTGTCCACATCCTTTCTCCCTCCTTCATCTCCAGAACTCTCATTGCTGTGCAGCCCATCATGTGATGAATTATCTGACTCCTCCATGCTGCACTCAGTATCTTCTTCATTAACAGCAATTTCCTGTACCTTTTCTTTATCTTTTTTTGCTGTCTTGAAATGTTTAGCAACATTAGCCCAATCTGCAGGTATTTCACTAATAGATTTCATTAACTCTTCTTCATCACTGATAGCATATTCACTATCATACAGACTCTCGAGATCACTTGAGACAATATCCTCTATGATCTGCTCCTTATTTTTTTTGAATGACTTTTTACCTTCAGCCTTTCTATTGGATGTCTTTCTTGACTTAGTTGGTGCTCTTCTTTCTTGTCTGCCTTTGCGATGTCTTTCATTTCCATTACCATCAATATCTGTAGCTCCATCAGTTGCATGTTCACCTACATCAGTTTCTATAGCTTCAGCAGTCTCATGTTCAGCAGCATTAAAACTTTCATGTTTAGCAGCATGAGTTTCTGTAGCTCCTCCAGTCTCATGTTCAGCATGCTTACTACTGTTTTGGGTTTGAGATGCATTTTGGCATGATCCACTCCTGCCACTGACACCACTTTCAGCAGCAACATCTTGATGGCCAACATCCTTTCTCCTCTGCTGCATTTTCAATCTTTTTGCAGGTGAAGTTCTCTTCTTCGCAATCTGTTTCATTCTCTTACCAGTACGTGAAAGAGTTCCTCCATCCATGTTAACATTCTCTGGTGTGGCCACATGTACAGCTTCTTCGCCAAGATGTTCTTGTGTGGCCACATGTACAAAGTCTTCATTATTCCTATTACTATCATTCCTTCTTCCTTCTTCATCACCAGAAAAATGAGGCAGATTATATGCTCTTCGATGAATGAAGAACACATCAACTAACCCATACATCATCCCTAATTTAGCCAATTCAACAGAATCATCCTCCTGCAATATATATACTAATCCATCTGCCATATTCCTACCAGGAATCAGGTAATAGTAACTCACTGTGTAAGGCTCAAATCCAAGTTTGTTAGCTACTTCGTCTAACTTACACAGAGACCATTTTTCTGGATCATAACCATCAACAATGTCAACCGAACCCCCTATATAGTCTCTATTTCCCGTATCTCTAAGTTCACCTCCAAAGTGTATACGAATAGAAAAACGCATCTCATTGACGAATAGAAAAACGCATCTCATTGGCCCCTGTGAGCCATTAAAACGACAATTACTTTGGGACCAGAAGGGTGGAGCCTTTCATAATAAAAATTGGGGACCACAGCAAAACTAAGTAAAATAATGAGCAATCTTCAATTAATTAAAGTAAAATACAGTCCTAAGGAAGATTTGTCAACAATTTTTAACCACATTGGTAAAAAAAAAAACTTACCGTAGTCCATTGTGAAGTTCCATTTTTCCGATTCGTTCTGCATCTTTTCGAAGATTTTCTGGCCAAACCTTCGATCATTTCTCAATCACACCCTACAGCTTTGTCGTCGTCATCATCGTCACTAACATTGCCCAGTTATGCTTGTTAATTAGGGGATGCAATTTAGGGTTTCTTGACTGTAATTTGAGGGAGAAAGGTGAAAAGGGGAAATTGGTCTCCTATTCTTTTACTTTCAACCGATAATGAAATGTGTTTTCCGATTTTACCCCTAAAAATATGAACACGTGAGACAGACGTGCTATTTTTAGCCGGAGAAATGAGCAAAAACGAGTATTATGACCAAATTGGATCATAATTTAAATGTTAGCGACAATTTTGGCTGATTTTATATATTAGGGATTAAAAAAGTGTTTTTGGTAAATGTTGGGGGCCAATTTGGCAAATTTCCCTTTCTAAAATCAGTAAAGCCACTAAGTGCACTTGAGGTCAGTTCGTTTCTTACGACTATCTATGTATCTGTTGTGAATCCCAATATACGATTATCTATTGTTTTGCAATTTTCACTGTCAGTTAACTTCAAGTTGCAGTTCAGAATTTATTGCACCTGATGTAGTTATTTCTTGAGCTGTGACTTTATCTCGCTTGTTTCTTGCAAAACTAACTAGAACATGAAAACTATTTGCCTAGCATTCCAACCTGCGTATAGAAGTTCTGGGCTCCTTAGGATTGCAGTTTCCTGTTTACTTAATGGATTAGTCTTCGTTTTTATAGGTCAATGGTAATCCCTTCTCGTAATTAAGCTCTGAACTTAAGCTCTTAATTTTCCACCATTTGCAGTACAAAAGTACCTCTCACCATTTGATTTCAGTCACTATTTTAGGCTGCCATGAGAATTTCCTTGACTTTGCTGGGAATTTTGGTGGCTCTGCTCAAACTTCGATGGGTGACGTCTCATGGGGTCCAACCACTTTCAACGATTGACATCAGTAGTGCTGTAATAGCTCTTGATGATGGAGCTTATATCAGAGTCACTCCATTAATTCTTGGTTTGAATGTAAGTTAATTTGAGGAACGAAAAAAAAAGGCCTGAAATGCTTTGTCTTAGTTTGAGGAATGAAATCAAACTTTAGAATCACATGCAATTTCCTCGTTATCTCAGGGGCAGAACAAAGAATGGATTACTCTCGAGTATGGCATTAACAATCCGTCAATTGATGATTGGATTGGAGTCTTTTCTCCTGCCAATTTCAGGTATAAGAAGTTCGTTTATTGTTGGACTAACTTCAAGACTCCTCCTCCATACCGCCTGTTCTTTCTCCAGTGCTACCCCAAATCTTGTGGATATAGTCAATTTAGAGATTCAAGTGGACTCTTGTTTACTATATGTATCTCGCACTTGATCTGAAGGAAATTAGCAAACTGAACTTTTTATATGCATAATTTGCAGTGCTTCTATTTGCCTCCCTGACAATCCTAGAACTTTTCCACCTGTATTATGTACAGCACCAATAAAGGTTTGGTCTTCTGTTTTTGCTTGGAAGTTTTTTCTTATATTTATAGACATGCTTTTAGCCCGGGGTTAGATCTGCTGTCAAAACTGATTTATCAGTTGCTATACAGTTTCAGTATGCCAATTACACAAATCCCAAGTACAAGAAAACAGGAAAAGGATCATTGAAGCTTCAGTTGATCAACCAGAGATCCGACTTCTCTTTTGCTCTATTTTCTGGTGGATTATTAAAAGTATGCCAGAATGTTCTTTCCCTTGACTTAATAAATGTAATTCTGACAATTTTTTCTATTTCCTATCTCTGCTATCAGATGTTTTCATCCCTGACTTGTATTTTTCCTCAGGGACATATGGGAAGTATTCTTGATTCTTTGAGAAAATCACCTTTTTCTTCTTCCTAGATATGATCTGCTACCAAAAATTTCTATGTGCAATAGTTGCAATGGTAAGGAATATTGAGTGCATCTTATTTTTTAACCCAAGTAGATGAAATAGCACTCCCACTTGAATCTGATAATAAGTGGACTTTGTAAGGCGGTCACTTCTGGCCATAATTAAAACCAAGAGAAAAGGCTAGTGCTGCGATAAGAACAAGATTTTGGAACCTAGGCACCATTGTTATGACCTTTGATACTAAAATTCTGATTTCTTTTTTTCATCACTAAAATTCTGATTTCTTTTTTCATTCTGATGAAGGTACTATATCTACCATTTCTTTTGCTCTTCATGCAAATTGGTTGGAACTTGCTTCCAAATTAGAGTCTCTTTCACACTAGTTTAATGTTCTTGTGTTTTAAGTAATCAATCTCTAAATCATCCATTTTCCAAATTCTTATTTAAGGACCAGAAATGAAGGGTTTGTGATTCAACGTTAGCAGGTATTGAAAGAGAGCTAGTGCATTTGTTTTATACCTTTTCTTTTTATTTTGATTTCCAGTTGATTTTTACTCTCACTCTCTCTCTCTCTCGGTCTGCATGTGTGTTTGTATCAGTGCATCAATTCCCCTTATTTGATAAAAGTTTGCCTTGTTTCTTCTCTAATATCAGTTTCTATTTCGTTGCAATTTTCTCTTATTAATTACAGCCAAAGCTAGTTGCCATCTCAAATACAATTACCTTTGCAAATACAAATGCTCCTGTCTACCCACGCTTAGCACAAGGAAAGCAATGGAATGAAGTAAGTCTACTTTTTTCTACAGTGGATGACACGCCTTCATGTTGGCTATTTGTGCCATCCAAAAAGGGAATGATGTTGTAAAAGTAAAAATCAATTAAAAAAAGCATTTCAATGAATGACAGCCGACCTCTCTCTTCTATTTCCTCCTGCACATGCCAAATCTTTGAGTCAGTTCTTGCTGGCAAATGCTTATTCTAGGAGCAAAATGTCTGTTAATATTCATGACATCTTCTAACTAACTAGCTAACATATTTATGATATGCTTATTGTACGAAATGATGCTTAGATGACTGTGACATGGACAAGTGGTTATGGACTTGATGAAGCAGAACCTTTCGTACAATGGGGTCTCCAAGGAGAAGAACAGAGAATTTCTCTAGCAGTTACGTTGACTTTTGACCGTAACACCATGTGTGGTGCGTTACACACCTTCAAACTTTTTATGACCTATGTACTATATGGAAATAATCGTTCTTGATATCGACCAAACAAATGGTTTTAGTATATGTTCCCATGCCTGTTTTAGGACATATTTAACTTTAATCTGATCAAAATGTACAACACACTCGTGAGCACATGCATGACCAAAGCATTACCAATAATTGGTTACTTCTATCTGCATGTACATTAAAACCTACAGCTCACTCGTGCACTTATGTATGACGAAAGCATCAGTTAAAGTTTTTCTGGATCAACACCGATAGTAATCTGCAGATTGCAGCTGTCCAAGCTGTTGCAGAATTATAGCATGCATTCTGATCTTAAGTTAGCTTGAATTTTCCTTGAATAGCGTGATAGTGTTCTTACCATTCTATATTAATCTCAGGACTTCAACTTTTGTAACTGTCTATTTCTTCATCCTCAAGCAATATTGTGCTTTACCAACAGGCAGCTAAATGGTCAACTTTTAGCACTCTGTCCCACTAAGTTTGCAGTGGATATTCATTGGTAATGTCAAATTCTGCAGGTGCTCCTGCCAGAACTGTTGGTTGGCGTGACCCTGGATTCATTCATACTAGTTTTCTGAAGGAGTTGTGGCCCAATTTAGTGTAGGTTATAGATTCTTATGAAAACAAAAAATTTGGTTCTTTTATGTCAAATTTTTTTCTTCTCTTTTGACTGCTTTAAATATCTGTTTCACAAGTGGATGGTACCTTTTGGTTCACTTGTTTAAATAAAAAAGTTGCTAATCTATTAACATGCATTAGTTCTCTTCTCCCTCTTTTACATTGATAACATCTCCTAGTTAAACTTCATGTAATTGAAAATTAATGTTATGGATTGAATGCATCTGATCAAAGTTAACTTCGAGAGCCTTCAGAAAATATAAGAAAAAATGAACCATATGTTTTTTATGTTTCAATTACTTAACAGTGTCCTCCTTATTCCTTCTTGCAGCTACACCTACAAGCTGGGGCATAGACTGTTCAATGGCACATATATCTGGAGTCAGATTTACCAATTTAGAGCATCACCTTATCCTGGGCAAAGTTCTCTCCAACGTGTTGTCATCTTTGGTGATATGGGAAAGGTTTGAAAACTCTTGAAACACATGATGCTATCAGTTTTCTTCCCCCTTTTCTTCACTCTAACGTGGAATTCCAATTTGGCTAGCATGGGATCTAAGAATCTTTAAATCTTTTTCTTTATTACGTCATCAAGTGTGTCTATTTTTTCTCAACCATATTTGTTTCTTTTCAAGGCATGTAAAAAGATTGTAATGCTTGCAATTTGGTTAAATATCATATTAGGTGCCTGTCAGCTTCAGTGTCAGCTTATCTCAAGCTTACGTATCTTTGTTTTCAGATATGACCTCCTTCAGTATCAAACTCTCCTCACTTTCTGCACTGCAGGATGAAGCTGATGGCTCTAATGAGTACAACAATTTTCAACCAGGATCTCTTAACACGACAAAGCAGCTTATTGAAGACTTGATGAACATTGATATAGTCTTCCACATTGGAGATATATGTTATGCCAATGGGTATCTCTCCCAGTGGGATCAATTTACTTCTCAGATTGAGCCAATTGCTTCAAGAGTACCTTACATGATTGCAAGGTTTTTTCTGTTTAGTCCTAGAACTAGTTGAGGATGCTTTTGTTTTTCTTGTTTTCTTTTTCTGGGGTCATGCTAATGGTTTGTCTACACAGTGGAAATCACGAGCGTGACTGGCCTGGATCAAGTTCATTCTATAATACCATAGATTCAGGAGGAGAATGCGGTGTCTTGGCTCAGAACATGTTTTATTTTCCTGCTGAAAATAGAGCTAAGGTCTGGTAAGTTGATTGGTGTTTAGGATTTTTTTGAAATAAAATAACCATTCAGATCGTAGCAATTTCAATGCTGTTGGTGGTGTTTCATAATTGACGCTTTGCATGTCTACAGCATTCACCATTCCCTCCCCCCCCCCCCCAACACAAAAAAAAAAAAAAAGGAAATGACTCTGCTTGGTTTTTTGCAACACTTTGTCGGTTATGTGAAGTTGCCCACATCACATTAGTATCTCGCTTGAAAAAAAAAAAAGCCACCTTCTACATCAGTTTTTAGCTTTAATGGCCTTGTTTAGTTGATTGCTTTTTAACTACAAAGTATCACATTTGAGTTTATCCTGGATATACATGTTTTTTCTCTTAGAATGTATCATAAAGAATACAAAGAGTTATAGATCAGTAGAGAATCCTCATCATACGTTTCATGTATTACGTAAACTTCTGAAAAGTGGTAGGTGTCGCAGGATTGACATCAAACTGTTGCTTTATTATTTTGTCAGGTATTCGACCGACTATGGCATGTTCAGGTTTTGCATAGCGGACACAGAACACGATTGGAGAAAGGGAACAGAGCAATATAAATTCATTGAGCACTGCCTTTCCACTGTAGATAGACAGAAGCAGCCGTGGCTAGTTTTCCTGGCACATCGTGTTCTAGGCTATTCTTCATGTGCTTGGTATGCTAATGAAGGATCATTTGCAGAACCAATGGGAAGGGAGAGCCTTGAAAAACTTTGGCAGAAGTATAAAGTTGATATTGCCATCTTTGGTCATGTTCATAATTATGAAAGGACGTGTCCTGTTTACGAGGTACTCCTACTAACAGAACGATGCTCTCGCACATGCACATAGATGTTTTCGCCTTTTGTTTCTATAAAAACAACAAAAACAAGAGATTTTGCTCGATTTGAGTCGCATAAAGAATCCCAAAGAGTAGAGTAGACTTCCAGTAATTCAGTCTCAATGGCAAGACCAATATATAGGAACATTGATTAAGTTAGTTGTACTGCTACATGAAAAATAAATGGGCATCTGCTCTGATCTTTTTGTTGGTTTGCCCTTGGAATAATGCAATCTCTATCACTGCCTTCCTTCCAACAGAATGTTTGCACCAACAACGAGAAGCACTCATACAAGGGTGCCTTGAACGGGACAATTCATGTGGTTGCCGGAGGAGCAGGAGCCAGCGTTACTGATTCTGAATTTTCTGGCATCCAGACTGCATGGAGTATTTTCAAGGACTTTGATCATGGATTTGTAAAATTGACTGCATTGGATCACTCAAATCTGTTGTTTGAGTACAAAAAAAGCAGAGATGGCAAAGTTTATGATTCCTTCAAGATCTCCCGCGATTACAGAGACATCTTGGCGTGCACGGTGGACAGCTGCCCGAGTACAACCCTGGCCACTTAGTCTCTGTAGATGGAAGTCGAAAGCAGGTTGAATTTGTTGATCATCATAACATTCCTAGATTGGGGAATTCTTGTAGGAATTTCAATCCTGTGTTGTAATACGTATGGAATCAGTTGCTGATAATGTATCAAAACAGTCATACTTACTGATTTAGTCTGCAGAAATAATCATAATCATGATGTTAAATAAAATTGGAATAGGTCCCAAATTCCTATTAGACCCAACACAACTTATATATATTGTTCTTTTAAAGTTTGTGGATTAATTTGCAAACATTGCACGGACTATTTATATATGTTGTTGGTATTGATATATTGTTGTTAGAAATTAATTAAATTTCGAGTCCTTTATTCACAAAGTCCTGAATCATGAATCCAACCTCGAGGAGATAGACTCCCATAAAACGCTCAATATAAAGATTTTTTTGTAATTCTTGATTGAAAGAGCAATATTAATATAAATAAACCCCATAATTCATGGCTTTCTTGGATTAATCTAGATGTCGTTTTCAGAATTCAGACAAGGGACACTTTTGTTCGAATGTTCCCTTGAAGATTCCCCAAGTTTCTTCACAATGCTAAAAGTTAACAGTACACTGAACTGAAACTCTTATCACCTTATAATGCTCCTTCAGCTTGAAACGTCACGGACTCCCAAGGATTGAGACTGACCCTTTTAGTAGACGCTTGAATAACCGCTGCGGCCGAGGTCAGTTCTCAATCTTTTTAACATTTGTGTTTCTTTTGGAGTAAGTTCCTTCATGGATTGATTTAGTACGTTTTTCTTGTGAATCCCACCATCTGAATCTCCTCTGCCGTTGCACTTTAGCTTCACAGCTCAGAATATAGTGCACTTAAATATGGATTTTTATGCGCGTGGGGGCAGAGAGTTTCCTATTTACTTCATGAATCACTCTTACTTTCATTGCTAAATTAGCAATTTTGCGATTGTGTGTAATCCCTTTTGGAAAGTAGTTAAGCTCCAGCAAGTTCCTTTGTTTGGATAGCTGATTAGAAGCTAGAAGTCGAGTATCATCATTTCGGACAATTTCCACATCAGTATTAGCTGTTGTTTCTGGTACCGAATATCAAAGATTTGACAGAACGCAAAGCTTCTTTATCAGTTTCGTGTTTATCCTCTATGCCCTTTTCCACAATTCTACTTCTTGTTTTAGGGTACCATGCGAGTTCTTGTGACTTTCCTGGCAGTTTTCTCTGTTCTTCTCCGCTTTCCAGGGGTTAAATCTCATGGAGTTCAACCACTCTCGGCGATTGCCCTCCACAGAGCTGTAATTGATATTGATGATCAAGCTTATATTAGAGCCACCCCTTTGATTCTTGGAGTGAATGTAAGACTTGATTACATGACAACTATTCGTCTGCACTCTTTTCCTGTCTATTTGACAAAAAATACTCCTAAAAAGATACTAATTTTCTGCCAGAATTTATAGGCATCTTTGCTTGATTTTAACCTCTTTCTATAGTGATTTCTTATCTATAGCAGCTCTTATTTTCAATTTTGTTGCAAACGTCAAAAACTGCTACTCTTGACTCGCATGGAATTCCACCACTTTTCCAGGGGCAAAACAAAGAATGGGTCACTGTAGAGTATGGCATTCAAAATCCATCTGTTGATGATTGGATTGGAGTCTTTTCTCCTGCTGATTTCAGGTACAAGAAATTTGTTTAAATTTGAATTCCATTTCATGATTGGTCTTCTACTGGGCCCTTCATTTTTGTTCCCCAAAATATCTTGCACTTTTTTTGAGTAAAGTTCATCTGGAGATTTAGAGTTGAACTTGATTGTGCCTCTTACATTACACGAAGGGGATAAGCTAATTCAGCCAAAATTTTCATATAATTTTCAGTGCGTCTACCTGCCTCCCTGATAATCCTAAAACTATTCCACCTCTGTTGTGTACAGCACCAATAAAGGTTTGTTCTTTTGCTGTTCTGGGTTGGAAATGTCCATGGCATGTCCGCATGCTTTTAGCTGAAGTGTCTTTGCTTTGAAACTCATTTTGTCTGTTGCAATGCAGTTCCAATATGCAAACTACTCCAACCCCAAGTACAGAACTACTGGAAAAGGAAGATTAAAGCTGCAGTTGATCAACCAGAGATCGGATTTTTCTTTTGCACTATTCACTGGTGGATTGTTATCAGTATGGTGGCATCTTCTTACCCTTGCCTACTAGTTCCTACCTTTGCTATAATGTATTTTTCTCTCATTATAGTTTCTTGAAGGACTCACTTCTCTTGGTTATCTGAAAAAATCTACATATTTTACTTCTTCTTATTGAATAATCTCTTGCCAAAACTTGGGACAATAAGTAGGCCAAAGTATGTTGATCTTATCTTTATGCCTTGACAGTTTATGCCATCTGATATTGGTTGGACTTTCTCTGTGGATGATCAGTTGTTTTGACTTTTCTCAGTAACGTTCTTTTGTTGCCTTGGAATTTTGCTCTATTGATTACAGCCGAAGCTGGTGGCCTTGTCAAATACAGTTACCTTTGCAAACCCAAATGCACCAGTCTATCCACGCTTAGCCCAAGGGAAGGAGTGGAATGAAGTAAGTTTACTTTGTTGTACAGTTGTGGATATGTCTTCAGGTTGCCTACTGTTGTCTGCCAAATGTAAATATGGGAAAACAATAACTTCTCATAATCGGGAATAATTTAGCAAGAAAGCCAAGGTAATCTCGACAATAATTTGTTATGTATTCGGGCGCCTGGCTTCCATTGTCTAGTTCCTTCTACGCATTCTAAATTTGCCCATTGACATTACTTGTTAAAAAACAATGGGTAAAAGGTCTCCTTATATTCATGACGTGCGGTCATCTTCAAATGTGCCGGTAATAAATGTATGAAATGATCTCCAGATGACTGTGACATGGACAAGCGGTTATGGACTGAATGAAGCAGAGCCTTTCCTCGAATGGGGTCTGAAAGGAGGAGAACAGAGACTTTCTCTAGCAGTGACATTGACATTTGATCGTAACACCATGTGTGGTGTGTTATATTCTGTCAAGTATTTGTACTTCACCTGCATTTTACGCATAATAGAAAACTTTATTGCAATCAAACAAATATTTTTGCTGTATGTTTTTTAAGTTCAACACAAATAACTTACATCTATATGCAATCAATCTACCTACACCAGTTTTAACTTTGACACAGCACAGAAAGTCACCACGGAGGAAGCATCACCACAGAATGCATGTAGCTATCAATCAATGTTAATTAAGATGAAAAAGTCATTTTTGGATTATAGGAATTGAACTTCTGAGCACTCTAGTTTTCGTCCTTGACTGATATTACTATGCTTTACAAATTGGCAGAACATGACAAGCTTTATGATGTACACTGATGTGCTATGACAAACTGTGCAGGAGCTCCAGCAAGAACTGTTGGGTGGCGTGACCCTGGATTTATTCATACAAGTTTCTTAAAGGAATTGTGGCCCAACTCAGTGTACGTCGTTAGAGAGTCTGCAAAAAAAGAGAGAGCATCACATGGTCTTGCTGGATGCGTTGTTATCTGGGTATTGCTTACTATCAGGACATGACAAATAAAACTCATCATATCCGCTACTTGATTATGCAGCTACACGTATAAGTTGGGCCATAGATTGTTCAATGGCACATGTATCTGGAGTCAGATGTACCATTTTAGAGCATCACCTTATCCTGGGCAAAATTCTCTACAACGTGTGGTCATTTTTGGTGACATGGGAAAGGTTTGAAAACTTTTGGATACAGATTAACATGTATACCTTTTTCTCTCACTCCATCAACGGATCTTTTTTTTTTCCACAGTTGCATCAATGTGGAATATTTGTACTGTTTTCTAGTTTTGTCATCAAGAATCCATTTGCACACAAAGGAGTCAATTATGTACTGAACTGACTATCTTCACTTATTGTGCTGCAGGGTGAAGCAGATGGCTCTAATGAATATAACAATCGTCAGCCTGGATCTCTTAATACAACCAAGCAGCTCGTAGAAAACTTGAATGACACTGATATAGTGTTCCACATTGGAGATATCTGTTATGCAAATGGATATCTTGCCCAGTGGGATCAGTTTACTTCTCAGATTGAACCTGTTGCTTCAAGAGTACCTTACATGATTGCAAGGTTTGTTTTGAATAGCCCAAGAACTAGTTGAGCATCTGCTTCTATTGTGCTTTTATTAGGTGTGGTGTTGATGATTTGTCTTAATAGTGGCAACCATGAGCGCGACTGGCCTGGAACAGGTTCATTCTACGACACCATGGATTCAGGAGGAGAATGCGGTGTCTTGGCTCAGACTATGTTTTATGTTCCTACTGAGAACAGAGCTAAATTCTGGTATGCTGACAACATGTTTTGAATTTTCTTGAAACATCCATGAAAATCTTTCCATTACTTTGGTCAGTTCATTTGTTTGTGTTGCAAAATTGACAAGTTATATGGCAATCAAAATGCCATCTCCATCTACATGGTTTTCAAGCTTCTGAGACAATTAACTGCTGTATTATTGTTAATTTTATTTTGTCTTGCATACAAATTTCTAGTCCTCCAAAGAAATTCATAAAGAAACAAATAAGATGGAAAAAAGTAGAAAATCCTCGTGATCTTTCTCATATGCAATCTAAGCATTTAATACTTGGAAAGGTGTGCCAAGAATGACATCAAAATGCGTGTCGTCTTGTTCTATCAGGTATTCCACAGACTATGGCATGTTCAGGTTCTGCATAGCTGACACAGAACATGATTGGAGAGAAGGAACGGAACAACATAAATTCATTGAGCACTGCCTCGCATCTGTCGATAGACAGAAGCAGCCATGGCTAATCTTCCTGGCACATAGAGTTCTTGGCTATTCTTCATCTCCTGTGTATGCTTATGAAGGATCATTTGCAGAACCAATGGGAAGGGAGGGTCTTCAAAAACTCTGGCAGAAGTATAAAGTTGATATTGCCATTTTTGGGCACGTTCATAATTATGAAAGGACCTGTCCAGTTTATGAGGTAGGTATTACAAAGTTGACCTGTCCTATAGGAGATGTCTATACTTTTGTCATCTAGCTGCATTTCGTGCATAACTTATTCAGAGACAGAATAAGGTTCTCCAGGTCAAGAATTGCTCTCTGGGTCTTTAATGCCTCAAGCAATTTATGAATTTTCAGTTAGTTTATCTTTGGACTAAAGACACTACTACATTCATATCTGTCTGTCCACAGAATGTTTGTACAAGCAATGAGAAGCATTACTATCATGGCACCTTAAAGGGGACAATACACGTGGTTGCAGGAGGAGCAGGAGCAAGCCTTTCTGAATTTTCTGCCATCCAAACTGCATGGAGTATTTTCAGAGATTTTGATCATGGATTTGTAAAATTGACTGCATTTGATCATTCAAATCTCTTGTTTGAGTACAAAAAAAGCAGAGATGGCAAAGTTTATGATTCATTCAGGATCTCCCGTGACTATAGGGACATCTTGGCCTGCACTGTGGATAGCTGCCCAGCTACAACCCTTGCAACTTGACTATTGGATGATGGACTGCCATCTGCAATACGTTCAAGACTCCTAGTTAATGCTATATATGCTATGTCGAAATGAAGTAACTGATATATTTGTTGTGAGATGCGATGGACTAGTAGAAAGGCATTCCTCACATATATGTCATAGAACAGAAAAATAATCTTTCTTTTGTGTAACAAAAATAAGCTATCACTAGCTTAACTTTGCCATCCACCGATGCTAAAAGATTGTGGTAACAGTTATCTTAAAAAGAATTTGGTAAAACAAATAGACCCCAGTTCCCAAATTCTCTTAGTTGGGAAAACAAAGAGGAACTTTGGAGAGGTTGTGAATTTATGATCGCTGCTGCATTCACTAAAGACGGTCTTGGCGAAATTTGGAACTTCAGGAACCAGGAACAGAATTTCTCTAGGGAAAAAGAGCCTTCCAAAGTTAAATTTTACATCGGTTGGTTATGTTTTGGAGGATACAGAAAGTCTTGAGAAAGTGGATTCTGCTGGTACGCAGCTTAAATTTCTAATCAGAATGTAACAACACAAAAAGATAGAAAACAACTTTGAAGCTGACAAAATAAGCCGTAACATTCAACTCTCTCTGTAAATATTTTCTTTTGAGATGTTGGCAACAAAGTAAACAATCTGTGCAGGATCAAAAACGGTGGATCAAAATAACATCCCACTCACTTTCACTATTGAATCACAATATAATTTGTATATTTCCTTCACTCAGCAGAGTCACACCAATGATCCGTAAGGATCTATAATCCCAAGTTCCTTCTGCCCGCATCTTTCAGAAAGTCTCCCAATATTCTTTGATCAAATATCATACTTGGCACCTGCAGACAAAGTTTCATCAGTTTTTGACCACAACTAATTGAGATAACTGAAGCACAGGAACAAGTAGGTCGAACCTTGTCTCCAAAAAATATCTTCGAGTTATTAGCAATTGCTTCAATGAACTTGAGTTCCAAATACTCAGGAGTAAGCTTCATTTTGTTCGCTTCTGCCTCTTTCATTGTTCTGAAACATAAAATAACAGGAGATTGTTAAAGTCCCTTGCTGTTACGAAACTCCTTTTTTAGTAATCTAAAAGGCAAAGAACATTCACCGATAAAACTCAGCATCAGCCAAACTCTTTTCACGAGCCATGTATATAGCATTTGCAATCTCCTCTTGCTTCCTTGTGCTTTCTTTTTCCATCAACTTTTGCTCCATCTGGATCTTGCTAACATGAGCATACTTTTCAGCTTCACTTATTGCTACCTTCTTCTGCGTCTCAGCTTCCTTCTCTGCAACTTTCTGTCTCTCCATTCCAATCAAGACCTACACATAGAACAGAAGAACAGATACACCTCATTAGTATGGAAAGGTTAAGTTGATAAAATTGGTCATAAAAAAAATCTTCACCGGCACCAGGAGAGCTCCATTATATTACATGAAAGGAAACATAAAATAGCCAACATCTTCACTGTGTTTAGACAAATGCAAATCTAGAAACCTATAGTATCAAATACTTGAGAGAATTTTATAACAAATGCTCATTGAAGTATATGGCATTGTTTTCTTTCATGCACATGGAGCATGCTATCTTATGGGGTCCCTGAAAATTATGAAGCAACCTAGGGGGCAAAGAAAGTGAGATGAGTCTGACTAATTCAATTTGAACCCAAAAAAAAAAAAAAATCATCTCATTCTGACATGGTTATTCAAAAGAAAATCAAGAAGAAATAAAAGTAAAAAAAAAAAGAGAAACAAATAGAAGCATTACCTTTGTGCGTTCCTCTTCCATCTGCTCAAAATTCCGCCTTATACTGTCAGGGATCTTAGGCTTTGTAACACGAACACTGATAATTTCAATACCAGGAGCATAACGTGTGCAATCAGCTTGAAGAGCATCTTTCATTTTCTCATCAATCTGGAAACAATCACACAGTCATCTTATCAAACAAACAATCACAAAAAAGATATAATTCAAAGAGCAGCAAGAGGATTGTGGAAAATTTCACACCATAGTTCCAGCTCCAAACAGGAAACTGTCTAAAGAAAACAACAAACTGAAGAAAATGAACCAATATGTACTATAAATAATAGACATAAAGACCAAATCATATTAGTGAAAACTTAATATTCATTCACCAAGGGCATTGGAGAATATGACAGCATATATTTCAGGAATTTCTAGTTTCAGTAGTTAGGCAGGCATTTCCTAAGAAGGATAGGTTAACCTTCTCACCTGGTCAAACATATCAATGTAAACCTGCTGAAGGGAATGTACGCTGCAAAACTGATTGATCTCATGATGGATTTTATCATAAATCCAAGTATTGTCATAATTGACACCATAGTTGAGCAGCGTTTCATAAACATACTGCTTACGAAGGCGGTTAACGACCTGCAAATCTGCAGGTTAACACATACAGCAAAAACAATCATGAAGATAATAGAAGAAAAGGCGAGTAAGAAGGTAGATCTGATCAAATTACTTCTATCTTCTCAAAGTTGATCATTACACCCCCTTTTGTTCCACAAGGAATTTCCCTCACCTGCATTTTAGCCCAAAACAGATTATCAGCAACCAGTCATGAGGTTCCCATTCTAATACAACTTTGCAATAAAATAATCCCCATGTTCACAATCACGCAAATACAATAAAATCTATACCAAATCTGTTTGAAGAGTAACTTGAATGGGCTCAAACTGCGTTATCAAAGGCAATTTCACATGAAAACCTAAAGACAGAAGAGTCTTAATCAGATGGCCGACATATCATACGAACAGAGAAATTAAAAAAAAATCCATTAAAAGACTGATACTCTTATGATGCAGAGTTAAACAACATAAAGCAAGAACCTGGATCGGTAATTGTCTTCAGAAGAGCACCCCCTCTCCAATAAACGCCAACATGGCCTTCTGGAACTTGATGTAAAGTAGCTAAGCTATCTAGCAAATTGGATGAAGAAGGAACAAGCACCTGTGACGTGGCCTGTAGAATGTCACAAGTTTCTTTATCATAGGCTTTACAGACAATAAACTTATAGTTACCTTTCATAAAATTCTACGGCAACTAAAAAGGATTTGTGATCCTGGTAACAACATTTTGACTTATTCTTAAAAAGTGTAACTGATCACCTAAGAAACAACCTACTAAGTGCAGTAAGGGTTAGCCAGCATGGTTCGGAAGGAAGTTTGAAGGTTTGCTAGATACTTTGGTGCTGTGTCCACTAGATTTCCTACTGAATCAGAGCCAAATGATTGGCATATTTAAGAGTGTCGTATTTCTGATCTTTACGGTCAACAGTTTATAGATTATGCCCCCATGTCCCTTTTTTTATTATTGGAAATGGTCCCAGAGCTGTACTATAATTTTTTCTGCTATGCTAAAGAAACATTTTTTCACCTCAGTTAATCAAATAAGGACGTGAAGATGACTCAAACTTAAAACTCCTCATTAGATGATAGAAGAGACCATCTTCAATGGAAGGAAATTGTCTCAAGTTGGATAGCAACCCCAGATCACCATACAAATGTGGTAGATGTACAGGATGGGGATTAGATCAGAGATGTTTAGGTTAGCTTAGAGTTGGAATTTTGTGTGTTATCTTGTACTTTAGTGGTTGATATACATCTATCTTCCCCTTACTTAAAGTCAAATACTGCTGACTGCTCTCTATTTTGTGTAATCGTTCAAATTATCCCTTCATGCATGCTGATTTGACTTCCAACAAAGACGATAACATTATTAAAATTATCAACAAATTACAAAAAGCAAGAATATCAATTTTTGGAACACAACTTCAATGCCATGAATGAAAAGAAAGTACAAGTGGCAAAAAAATAAACAAGAACAGGGCTAAAGAATTTTCAACAACCAAAGGCAACTAAGACTTTTCCGTGTCAAGCAAGCGATGGAGCATAAAACTAACTCTATCCCTACTCTAAACGCATAACTTTAGCACTGCTTAATTCAACAATTTTAGCATTGATGTTTTCCCCAGTTTGTTCAGGATATTCCATTAGTGCTATAAGTTTCTCTATAAGCTTATATGATCGAGGAGCAAAAATTCCAATTGAATTACGATAACGACCTCTGAGACCTTTACCAGTACTCATTTGATTGCTCATTTTGTAAAGTCATCCATAATTTACAAGTATTGCAATTTGCCTTTTGAAGAAAATTTTTTTTGTTATGAACTTAAGAGTTTATCTTACTGGTGCATCTTAATGTTTTTGTATCGATCCATCCTCAACAACAACATCTTGAACATCAAATTAAGTAAAGACTCTGCCTCTAGAATATTAAGCTACATCAGACAGCTAGCAATAAGCCTTCAAATGTTAATTTAATGCTCTAAACTAACCAAAATTTCATTTCTAGCAGAAGACAACTGATATAAATAGTAACTCAGGCATTACATTGAAGCAGAAAAAAGTACGTAGCACAATCAGATAATATCACCAGAGCACCTAAACCCCGTAAACTCCCCTTAATTTACCTTAAAAATGAAACGCCTTCACAATTTACCATATAATAGTAATCTTATTAGTGTATTTATTTTGAATTAGAAAAAAGGCTAGCCAATAAAATGTTCATTTACTTTTTTGAAACTGTAGCAACCATCCAACAGCAATGGAAATAAATTCCTTCTCAATATTCCATAATGAAACTCACATAGGCAATTCAACTAAACGATTCCCAACCTTTTATGAGAAGCAATAAAAAGTCCTCAGTTCCACTTCATTATTAGTAAAACTAAAACATCCCCAAATTCATCTACCTACACATAAAGCCGATACGTACTTAATACATTTTTCTGAAGCTAGACCACAGATAAGCAGTTACACTACTTTCGAAAGATATATAACCGTTAGTTACCACGAGAAAAATAGCAATGAAGGCAAAGAAGACTGTTAGGATCGGAGTGAAATCTGCACCAGCGGGTCGTGGTGGCAGCGGCGGTTGCGGAGCGGCAGCTCCCTGCTGTTGCTGAGCATCCATGGCGGCGCGGTTACAATTTCTTAGCTACTCAGTCGTCTCCTCCCGTTCGTCCTTTTTCCTTCTCCTGCAATTGTAACTAACTAGCACGGTACTAATGTAATTTCTTCATCCTAATCACTTCTTCTGGTCCTACTTATAGCCATTGCAGTTAACCTAAGTTGGAGGAAGGAATAACAATAACAAGAGCAAAGAAAAACATTAGAAATTTTTGCATAGAAAAACCCGAGTTTCTGCCGAGAACATTTGATTTCGGGAGCGTGGCACGGACGGTCCAACCGTACACTGTAACATTTTTTTGAACATTTTGTAAGTCTATATAAACTTTTTATATATCCTTACAATAAAAGTATGATATTTATTACTATTCATATGAGTGTTATATGTAATAATTGTGTCTCTATTGTTAAGTTTTATAAATAATTCATATAGAATTACACATTGTTCAAAAAATGTTACATCATTCAAAACGATTGTTATTGACAACCATTGGTGCCCTTGATCCTTTGATCTCGTTGTGACGTCATTCAATAACGTGTAAAAGTCGCACCATCGATGACGTGTGTAGAGGTGGTTTAAAAAGTTATTTTTGTACTATGATTTATTGCTTTTTTTTTTCTTGACGTGTGTTTAAGATATGTGAAATAAAAAAGATCAGTAAAAAGATAAATCTGATAGTCTTATTAATGACACTTTCTTTTTTTGGATAGATTGTGAAAAAAAGTTACATAAAAAATGATCAACAAAAAATTTGAGTGTCAATAAAATTAATTCAAAAAGCTTTAAAAAATGGATAGATTGAAAGGGAATTTCTGTGTGAATAATTCTTTCCAAGCAACCCTAATTGCTATGCATAAAAGAGTTGAATTGTTGAGAACAAAAAACAAACCATCAAAGTCCACAAATGTAGTTAGATGGAAGTCCTTTGAATGGACCTAGTGATAATTGCACCAAGCAATTTCTCAAAATTTGTTGTTTAATTCACTAAAATAAGCAACACCTATTAAACAATGACTGAATTTAAAATAAGATAGAAATAGACACGAATAGCTATGTCAAACAGATGAACAAAATCAACTTCTTGAATGGACTATTGAAAATTAAAATTTCCTTGCAACTTCCTATATGTTAGAAAAATGCAACCCATTTCACACTTCTATAACTTTCTAATATGGTTCCCACTTTGATTAGTTTAAAGCATTACAAGGCTAATCAAGAGACAAGGACCATGACTATAGGTGGATATCCATTGGTTATTGGACTTTCTTCCAAAAAAATTCTAACAAATGTTCTATACTAGTTTCCAACAAATTCCTTTGCCATTGCAGGGGCATTTTTCAAGAGCTACCCCAAAATGCTTCAAAGACCTTTCTCTTAATCGCTGATAATCTAGAAACCATTTTATATTCCCAAATTGACCCGGTCTCCATATTTTCATTTTCATAATCAACTACAACTATGATACTCATCGAGCAAGTAACGTCTTGCAAAACTACTTTGGCAATCTTACCACAAAACAATGCTTATTTGGATTGCACTTTTTGGGAGTTTTTCTAATAAAATAATATTATAGCACTCTTTTCTAGATGTAATCTATACCAAAAAAATGATTGAAAAATATATTCAGTAAATATTTTCTAAAATTTTATAAAACTGCAATGTAAACGATGTCAATAGAATGACATTGAGAATTTATATTAAAAAAATATTTGAATTGTATTAGTATAAGCCTTCTCATATAACCAGATTGATTATTTGCCTGCTTTTTCCTTTTTGCATAATATTGAGTAAACTTTTTTTTGGCAACAATAAGCTTCATAACCCATTGTATGCTTCTTCTTGTTTCCCACTTTTTTCCCCCTCTTTTCCAACTTCTAAATGAAAACCTTATATTATATAAGAATGAGTTGTGGTTAAAGAGAAATTTTGAATTTCAACCGCATAGATAGAGAAATTTTTAAAATATAGAATGATGTGGAGTTTATTTTTAGTTTTGGATACAAGTGATGGTAGCATGTGTTTTTATATGTTTACAAAATCTCCTCATGTTTATACATTTAAAGTGTTTATTTATAGAGATATTTGAATATTTTTAGAATGTGGGATTATTTTATAATAGTTTTTGCATCGGGTACAAGTTATACAAGCTTATGTATTGGTATAATTACTTAAATGGTGTTACAAACACATTTACTTGAAATGTGGGATTTATTGTACAATTGAAATGAAAATACACTATAATCTTACTTTCAAAAATGGAGGGTTTCGAGATCAAAGAGTTGTTTAAGTTTGGAGGAATGATTTTAGGCTAAACAAAGCATTGTTGTAATTTTACTGTTTAAGGATATTCAATTGCTTGAAACATATTCAATTGTCTTTTGCCAATTACATCTCAATTAAACGGAAGAAAATGTGGGTATGTTAATGAATTAATGCCTCGACATCGGTTATGGTTGTTCGAATGTCTTCTTTTTCACATTTTTCAGTTTTTTCCCTTTCGGCTTTTAGGATTGGGCTATTTTTGCTGCATTTATACTCTACATTCCAAAATGGTTTTCAGGCAAAGCTATTTTTGGTGGTTTAGTTTGAGATGAGTTTTGTTCCTTAATTTGATTGTTTATGTGGGTAGGTTTGGTGGTGTGTAGTGTCCGGTAATTGCTTCCATGGCAAATTTTGAAAATCTTGTTGCATAATTTAATTGTAATATTATGATTTTCTCATAATTTAGTTGGTCTGTATAATTTGAATGGTGTGATTATAATGTAATAGGTTTGGAGCAATTGCAATAAAAAGTTTTCAGGGGTATCTGGAATAAGGTAAACCCAAAAACACCTTAATTAGTTCAATTATGATGTGTTTTCTGTTGCATATAGTAAGGGATTCATATATGGAATTCATTTTGATAGTGAAGCATTGTAAATTGGTAGGTTACATGGTATATTGCGGATTTGAATTTGAATTGTTTAATCACTGATGAATTAATAGAAGGGAAACTGACCTGTTTCATCCCTCATATTTTGTAAAAATATTCTTTTCGTCCCTCACATTTAAAACGAAGCAAATTGGTCCTTCACATTTAAAACCCCAAACTTTTACATCCTAGAAATAAACTCTCAGTTGTAAATCAAACCATCTACCAACCCGATTACAAATTTTGAGGGTAGAATTGGTAGATCAGTCGCGTTGTGAATCAAACCATCTAACAATCCGATTACAAAATTTGAGGGTAGAATTGGTAAATCACTCTCAAAAACATATTTCCAACAAATAAATTAAAGCAATTAAAAAATCTTAATTAAAACTCATTTGTTTCTTCAAAAGAACGAAATAATGCTAAAGCTCTCAAGCACTGAACCCTTAGTGCAACAAAACTGAGGAATATGTCTAAGGGTTTAGTGCTAGAGAGGTTTAACACTATTTCGTTCTTTTGAAGAAGCAAATGGGGTTTAATTAAGATTTTTTAATTGTTTTAATTTATTTGTTGGAAATATGTTTTTGCAAGTGATCTATCAATTTTATCCCCAAAATTGGTAATCGGGTTGTTAGATGATTTGATTCACAACTGAGAGTTTATTTCTAGAATGTAAAAGCTTGGGTTTTTAAATATGAAGGACCAATTTGTTTCATTTTAAATGTGAGGGACAAAAAGAATATTTTTACGAAATGTGAGGGATGAAACATGTCATTTTCTCTTAATAGAATAAACACCTTCTAAACCATTTATATTGATAGTGTTTCACTTATACCTTCTAATTAAGTAGAGGTAATATAAATGGTTCGATTTCCTTAGGAGGTGATGAATTTGTAAAAACTCTTTCAAGCAAACAACTTCAATGAGTGCTTTCTTATATTATAGAATAATGAATGCTTTCTTATACAGATAAATGAAACTAAAATTGTTGCAAAAAATCTAAAATGATGAACAAAAAAGAAACCAAAAGAATGCGAAACAAAACCTCACACTATACAAGAATGAGCGTGGCTTTGAAGTTTAACCCCAAGAACAGACATATGGCTAATGAAATTATTTGCAATCCATTAAATGTAAATTGAATAATGATAATCTAAAGAAAGGGAAATTTAAATGATTTTTTTATAGATATTATAATTCTTATTGATCAATAGGCTGATTAACATTTTAATCCTAAGAACAGACACATAGCTAATAAAATTAACTATAATTTGTGAAATGCAAGTTGAATACTGATCTAAAGAAAGGGAGACTTAAATGACATTTGCAGACAATCTATTATTGAAACATATGCCATAAAAAATTATCATTTTGTATAATATTTCACTGTTATTTTCATTTACTTACTCTCTTACCTGTTTAAATACATCCGAAACTTTACAAAATAACAACATATCCACCAACAAACAATTGTCTTAAAATTTCTTTAATTACAATCACCAAATACCTACGCGAAATAAATAGAACACATTCTTCAACTTCACACGTAGCCCGTTGGGCCAAGGGCCAATGTAAACTTCACACGTAGCAATCATGCCAACGACGTGGCTTCGTAAGGTGCATTAAAGAACAGGCACATTTGGCGCGAGGTCAGATGGTGTTTATACGGCTGGAATCACTCAGATTGTTGTCGGCCACTCTCGTGACTGTTCTGGTCCACTACTGATTAAGTCTCCGGCGTCACCAGTTTGGTTCACCGGGTTAAACAAATGCTTGCCAACACAATCTCATCAGCTTTTCCAGTCAATGTTGCGCCGCATTTTGGAAATGAACGATTATCCTCTACTACTCTGCATTGCGGCCGAACCAAGAATCCGATGAGGTTAACAAGAGGAGTCTTTCCAGTTTGTGAATTTCCAGCATTTCTTCCCGAGCAAGTTGAAAATATCAAAGATCCATTTGCTAGAAAATTGGCCTCAAGAATTGAAAGACTGCCCGTTCAAGTAAGCCCTGTACTTCCTTCTTCTAGCGTCACTTTCATCTCATCACTAGTTCTTTTTTCCCCCTTAATGGGTCACGACTCACGAGTCACGAGTCTGCTGTTTGATATTCTTGTTCAGTTAAACCAATTTTTAGTTTTGTGAGAAACTGTACAATACGTTGTCATTCTCGGGTCTCTCTCAGCCATAAAAGCTTGCAGTCCAGCTAATCAATGCACCATCCGACGTCGCATTTAGGTCTTATAGGATCATGCTTGGTTAACTGGAACTCTAGTTTATATTCTTGCTGATTATCTATAAAATAGCCATTCTTTATTAGAGGTATATACTGCAAAATATGCACTAACTTTTATACTAATTCTATGACTAGTGTAAGTGGGAGAAGTTTCAACTGTTTTGTTTTCTTATTTTTTCTGGGCCTTCTGTATTTTTATTTATTTAGTGTTCATTACTTTCCTGGAAGATGCATATGATTGCATTAACGAATCTTGTATTTATATAAATACTATAACATTTGACATGCGACGTGACCTTAATGGTTAGCATTCAGCAGCATTTCCTACAAATATGTATACTTATGTGGATAAAATTGAATTTATATATCTGAAATGTGTGGAAGTTTTATGTATTTTACGTGCATCAATTATGATGATTACAGAAAGCATGTTTGGCTTTGTGTTAAGGGTCTTTTTTCTGATCCCAGGTTAGCTTTTTAGACAGTTGTATCATGACTAGTTGTGTGAAGCCAGAGGGAGATAGCAAGAAAAGTCCAGTGCTTCTTCTTCATGGTTTTGACAGGTCCGCGTCATGCTAAACTCATTATTCTTCTAAATAATGTATTCTTTGTGATCTTTATTTGGTTTATAGTTTCATATAGCTCTTGTTTAGAATGGAGATACACGCTTCCATTGCTTGAGGAGGCAGGTTTGGAAACTTGGGCAATTGATATTCTTGGTTGGGGCTTCTCTGATTTAAGTATGTCCTATCTATCCAATTCTTTTTGATTTTCTACTTTCATTTTGTCTTAATTAAGACTGGTTATCTCTATTCCTAAATTCCTAACCTTTGTGTGCTGTATTCCTCCCTCGTTGCATTTCTAGAAAGGCTCCCACCATGTGATGTAGCTTCAAAACGTGATCACCTCCACAAGGTAATGGCTTTCCTGTTCATTAGACCTCTTATCCTTTGGGGATGGATATAGAAAAGAAGAGATTCCAATGACATATTAGTAATACAGTAGTCTTGTAAGTGATAAAAGATTCTCAAGTACAAAGTCCATGTACCGTTTGCATTGTCAATCAGAAACTCTACATAATGTTAAGCTGGTTTTTGTTGGAATCCCCTGATCGGTAACATGCAGACATGTCTGTGGCTGAGGGGTCTCGTATGTCATATTTTCCAATTAGTCTACACATTTTGACGAGTCCTTTACAAATTTCATAGGAGTCAGGTATGTAAAAATCAAGAATCTTCACTTGAAACTCTGGATGAAGAAATAGGAATTTTATATTCTGATCTATATCTGTTTGCTCAGTGGGTCCAGCTAAGAAGCCAGTTTGCTATATCCCTATTAGCCATATTTAAGACTGGGAAGAGTTTTCTTTTTCTATTTCCTGCTAATTTACCTATAGAGAAGTGTTAATTCCGATCATATTTCCAATCATCTGAAAGACTATTTTGCATTTCATGGCGTGTTTTTGCGGAAGTTCTGGAGTTCCTATATTAACAGGCCAATGACATTAGTTGGGCCAAGCCTTGGAGCAGCTGTGGCAATTGATTTTGCTGTCCGCTATCCTGAAGCTGTAAGATCTTTTCAAAATATGCAATATTATGTGCAATTCTTTATTTCTTAAGGCACTGATGTATATCTACACATTTGTATTCATTTGCTTCTCTTTTTCTGCTTGCAACTATTGGTCTCATACTCTTCTCAGGTTGACAAACTGATTTTGGTAGATGCCAGTGTTTATGCAGAAGGCACAGGGGACCTTGCAAAGTTACCCAAAACATTAGCATATGCTGGGGTAAGTACCTATCATGTCACTCAAATGACAAGAAGAAGGAGGAAGGGGATAGTTGAAAGAAAACCAGTTGAAAGGAAACTGTGAATTTTTTGCCTGCCAATGATATAACTAGCTATTGCAATTTCTACTTCCAGTTAGGCTCTCATGCCTATATATAATTGAGGGGGACTGTCAATGATTCTACAACAAGCCAATTTTTCTCACTGATATACCATTTTAGGTACTCAATTGGTGTGGCATATGTTGTTGCTGAGAAAAAAAAGAGAATTGGAAATTTTCTTGTTTTACAGGTTACAAATATAAATTTAATACGATCATTTTTGGTAAACAAACTTACAGGTGGTGCACAGTGCTCAAATTTATAGTGTTCTAGAAAATGGCTTTGTATTGCAGTTTCACCTATCATCCGATGATAAATTATTTTTGCATTTGGCTTTAAATTGGCTTTCCTTTCCAAGTTTAAAATTACATTCATCATTCCATTTTCGACGTGGAATAAATTGATATTGTTCCCACGTAATGTGGAGTTTCTCGCTGCACCTATGTAAAAGCAATGAATTAATGCTAAGTGAATTGATTCTTTCATTCTTATTTGAAAATGGTTCTTAGCTAATTTTTGAACATTAGTTGTGCTGGTTGGATGGCAGTTTTATGCAACCAATTAGTTATACTATTATCTCGAAAGCTAATTCTTCATTTTCATTGGTGTTTTCTTTGGGCATCTCATGCTTCGTACACCACCAAATTTCAAAGTACCTACATCTTGTCCGTATTCCATGCAGGTCTATTTATTGAAAAGTCTTCCCTTGCGCCTGTATGCGACTTCAAAGGCTTTCAATGGTTTACCATTAAATACCTTGTTTGATTGGACCAATGTGAGTGCTTTATCTTGTAATGTACTTGTGTACTTTTACATGGTAATCTGAGTTTTGAGCCTTCCATGCATGGCATAATAGAATTATTTTCTTTTCTATCTTAAAGGATGTACTATTTTAGAATCTTTTCATGTTGCAACAATATAAATGACAACTTTTCTTTATTGACATTTTCAGATTGGCCGTTTACATTGTCTATTACCTTGGTGGGAGGAAGCTACAGTTGATTTTATGATCAGTGGAGGTTATAATGTTGTTGCCCATATAGGACATGTATGGTAATTTCCATGATCACTGACAACTACAACCAGTAATTCATAGGCGCATTGGTCTATCAGGATCCTTTACTATTTAAGACATGCCTTATTTTGATCTTCACTATTCTAGTCCCAGAAAGTGCCAGTTTGTTATATATTGATAATTTGTATAATCATTGAAATTGCCAATGTAAGTTGAATTATCTGAGAATGGATGTTCATGTGAAATATTGGGTAGCATCCGTTAGAATTTGGAGAGATTAGCAAATTTACTTTCTGGAACTAAATTGATAAACTTTTTCAGTAGTGAAGTGAAACTGCTATATTACATGACCCACAACTGTGTATTTATTGATTTTGTTGTCAATTTCTCAATACAGGTAAAACAAAAGACACTCATATTATGGGGTGAGAATGATCAGATTATAGATAGCAAGCTTGCTCTGGTAAGTCCCTTTTAAGCTTACAAAAGGCACATTATGGGGCGAAAATGATCAGATCATTTTACAAATGCTTAACCCATACACAATCAATATCTATACTCAATTAGAGCAGTTACAAGATTTTGACTTTTAATCAGCATTTGCTACATTTTTCGCTTGTATACTGCAGAGACTACATTCTGAACTGCCAAATGCAATTATACGGCAAATACAAGATTGTGGCCATATACCCCATGTGGAGAAGCCTGCTGCAGTCAGCGAGCTGATAACAGAATTTGTTTGAACTTCATGCAATCTGGGAGATAACTGTATCTTCATATGTGAGAAATTATCCGACTGCTTTTGAGGCAATGTTGAGGTATTGGTGCCTTCTCTTTGTGCCTTGCAGATATTGGTGCAGTTTGTATTCCATCTTCACCATGCTTTTTGTTATCATATGCTTTGCTGAGAGGGGAGTTTTGTTAGCTGATTTGGCACACTGATCCAGGGAACCAGGCAATTCCGCGAATATCTTCTCAGCGTTCTTCTAGCATTGCAAGAAAGGACTTCATTTGATTGCCAAGAAATGTAGCATGAAATTCTTCCGAAAGTGATTTTTTTGCTAACAGCCAGGACTCGTGTCAAGCATCAAGAACGCAGAAACCACTCGAATCTGATCAACTTACTCCTTGGTTCGGCTCTTGTTCTTCACTTTCTGAATTGTGATACTCTCATTTATTTTTCTTCTTTTTTGTTTCCGATACCTTGCCGTGATTATATGACGGATCAAGACTGGGACGATCATGAAATGAAAATCCATATTATTTAATCACTTCTGGTGCCGATACAAGGTGACGATCAATTCATTTGATGATCTTCGAAGATGATAAACGAGAGCGATGAGGAAAACAAACCAAAAAGGATAAAAAGTACAAACACGTTGGGTTTTTTCCTTCCGAAAATAAAGATATATAACGTAGCTGGGGTAGCAACTTCTTACTACAATAAAAAAAATACTGGCCCTCTCTAGATATACAAAAGTCTAAGCAGATCAGATTCTACACTCTACTACCCCAGGAGAAGCCACATCTCCATTCTCCCCACCTACTAGCAAGGGAATCAAATTCCCAACTTTATCGCTTAACAAGGGGAATAAAACAAAAGAAGTCCTAGTGAGAGTTTCCTACATGATTCCCACAACAGCTCCACAGTACAATCACATAGCCAAAAGTCCAATCCAACATTCTCTGGTAGCAAAACATCATCCACATATTCAACCCCCACTAATCTTGAAAACCTCTCATCCTCAGACTCTGATCAGAGTCTTGCACATATCAAGCCAATAAGCACAAGAGTTGCAGCTAAAGATGTGAACAAGTTTTGATGAAGAGCTACACCCATGCTGTCTGTGTTGGTGATGCCACTTCCAGAGGGTCCAAGGCCAAAACCTGGTGCAGTAGTAGTGGTAGTACCAGTGCCCGTGCCGCCGGTGCCGGTGCCAGTGCCAGTGCCACCAGTAGTTGTGGGTGAAGAAGTTGGATTTGTGCCTGTAGGAGATGTAGATGGGTTGGTTGATGGGCTCGTGCCAGCATTGCTGCAAAACGAAACAAATAAATATCAACCTCAAATCAAAGTGAAAAGTAATAATATGAGAACAAAAGAGTAGTGATGAGCAACCTCGCTTTAAATGAATATCAGTGATGTTATATCCTACCCCAAAGAAGGATAGGAAAGGCAAAGGTTACCAAACTATATTTAAAAAAAAAAAGTTTATCATGTCAACCTGACATGTAAATATACAAGACAAATGAAAGTTTGAGAAGTTAACATCATGACAGCCCGCACGCATATAATTGCCAGGGCATCATAGCAGTGAGGACTAGTGAGGTGTACCATCACTACTAATGGTATAGTATTTCCCAACGGAAAGTTTGCTGGATCTAACATCCTAAGAATTAGATACTCCATCAGAAATCTCGCCATCGGTCCAAAAAAGTTAGCACTCTAGATCATAAATGGTCATGTCGCACCAATAATTAAATGTGTTCCGCAAGATTCTTCTTTTTTTTTTTTTCCTTCCAGCAGAGTGGTTCTAATCCTAATCCTTCTGGCTGCTTCTTCAAACCCCAAACTCAGTGAACATTTTTTTATAGCACATAACTGAGGCTTTTAGCTAATCAACATATAGAGGTTATAGTACAACACTGAAACCAAAAACAGAAATGAGAAAGCATGTTACATAAAGCATAAGAAAGGGCAAGATCTAAAACATACCTGGGGCTAGATGGAAAAACGCATCCGGAAGAAGTAGCTGCAAATTTTCAAGGAGAAAAGACACAAAAGAACAAAACTTTAATATTATTCTGGACAAGAAAGGAAGGATTTTTTTTTATTTAACTTTTTTCTTTTGAGTAGTTCTGGGCTTCTCCAGGGACTTACTTGGAGGTGTTTGAGTCACAGCTGCAGTGTTTGAAAAATACAGCTCCCATCCGCTTGGCCTTTCCTCTGATAATAGCTGTTTACAGCATAGTTACAGTGATCTCTTACAGTGTTGGGGTTGAAACAGGGACCATTTTGAAGGATTGGAGCACAATCAGCTCCAGCTCCACAAGCATAGTCTATGTTCTTCTGAAGTTGTCCATCACCCACCCCAGTATTGCAGACGCAGTAATTAGCAGCTACAGAAGGGGGGGAAAAAGGGGCCATCAGCAATACATCAAAGAGATCCAGCTCAATAATCAGCTCAAAACAAACTTTTCAATCAAGAAAACCTTCAACTAAAACTCTAGCATACAATATATATATTTATTAAAGAAAAGGGGTCAGAAGGAGCTTACCTCCTGAATGACCAGTCATGGTCAAGAAAAGCACTAAACAAGCAATAAAAACAGCCATGAAGGTGGAGCAAATTATTGAAGGGCTCCAATATTAACTCTGAGTTTATTCGGTTTGGCGGTACAGAAAGGTGGCAGCAAAACCAGTCTAAAGAGAGAGGGGGAGATGAGAGAAGGGAAAAGAGGCGGTGGAATTGGGAATGGAGATTTCTAGACCACAGAGACGAGGGTGACGGTGGGTAGGAGTGGCCAATGTCTATATCAGTCGGCTTTTATACGTAGGAAATGATGTAGTAGTAGTATACTACTATTAAGAAGGGAGGGATTAGTCTAATAAAATGGAGCTAGGGGAAAAGTGCTTTTGGGAAATCGAGCAAGCTGGGTTTTTTTGTCACTTACTGACTGTATCTGCATCGTAGTACCATGTACATGTGTGGCTTTTCAAACGGTCA
Source organism: Coffea humblotiana (assembly GCA_023065735.1). NCBI lineage: Eukaryota > Viridiplantae > Streptophyta > Magnoliopsida > Gentianales > Rubiaceae > Coffea > Coffea humblotiana. The sequence goes on along the minus strand of CM041218.1, from coordinate 3,977,955 downwards.
TAAACTCTTGTGCTGGATTAGAACTAACCTAACCCAACTTGGTTTAGCTTTGCTTGGACATTTCTTCCAACGAAGCAAACCCCAACCCCCATCTCCCCATTCTGGTTCACATGCCCCATCACACCGGCCAACCTTACAGGGAGAGAAGAATTTAAAGAGTAGAAAAGAAGAAATCTGAAAGCATAGCCTAACGGAACTTTATTATTTTTTGTATGAATTAATTTTTTCTATATTGCTAGTATATACATTATTAATGTTGAATGAATGATAACTATATAAAATTTAAATTTGAAATTCATTTTTTGTACATATGTAATGAATCAAACGATAATAGTGTACACACTGTCAGTGTATATAAAATTTACTCTTTTTGCATTCCCTTGAGAAATCAGAAAGAAGATGATGCTAATGAAAACTACGTAGATTTGGGAAGAAGAACCATTTTACGAGTTAATTAGATAACGAGAATTCCGCATTATCAAGTGGTTTTGACATTATGGTGAAAGTGTCTTTTATTATTGCTTTCAAAGTAAACAAATACCAAGAGTAGGAGGAGGAAAGTAAACTTTAATGTAGATTTAGGAGTTGTATTATGTATTAAATTAGTAGAGATAAAGAGTTGTATTGACTCCCTTCCGACACTCTACATGCAAGTTTGTATAAAGCCTACCTTCATAAACAAATCATCATCACCAGATGCTTACTGCCCACAAGTCCAAATGGAAAAAGAAAGCTAGTCCTTTAACTTGCCAAGTATTTCTCTATTCTTTTTTTTTTTTAGGAGAATATAGGATATGTGTTGTGTTGTGTTGGTAAGAGATGGGGCCCACATTCACTTGACTCTCTTTTTGATCTTGCCACTTAAATTCTTCTGGTTTCTGTTCCGCTGTCCTTGTAAGAGTTAGCGTTACCGTCGACGCGTACAGCTATGCATTCTTATTCTTGTGCCTGTCAACGTTACATGATAGAGCCAACTCTTGGACTTTAACTTGCAATAAAATTGCATTCTTTCTTCTTTTTTTCTTTTTCCTTTTTACAAGTGAAAATCTTCCCTTTTGCGACAAACTATTTGGATAGAAGACTATTTAAAATAATTATTATAATATTTTTTAAAATGTGATTTATATGAAATAAAAGGGTAATTGAAAATATAAAAAGTTGATTGAAAATTATACTTTAAATACACTCATTATTGTTATCACCTCAGGACACTTGCATTAGCAAAACCAACATAATCATTTAACCTAAAAGATTAGCGACATATCATCACAAAGTAGTGCAAGAGTTTGGGAGACAATAACTGGGGAAAAAAACACCAATTAATGGGAAATAAAATAAATGCAGTGACCTTTTTCAGTGCCAAGTTTAGAGATATCATAGCGCTAAAAGTTCATTTTGTTACACTGAATTGAAAAAATTGGGGCGAACTCTTAATTGTCGACAAAGGTTTTTTTTTTTTTTCACGACTAAAACTTTTTTTATGACTAAAGTTCATTTTGTTACACTAAGTTGACAAAGGTATTTTTTTTACGACTAAAATTTTTTCATATGCTATTTTGCTGAAATCATAAACACACTTTTCAATTATTTTTTTTATTTTTCTAACGATCTTTTTTATTTCAAACACATTAAATCACAAAAATACTAAAGTAATTATTTTAATTTTAAATGACTTTCTTTCCAAACACACCCACTAACGTGTACTAATACCTAAATCAAAGAATGAGTCCCAAAAGTACTATAGCTGCACTTGCCAAAGGTAATGGAAAATTTTTTGTTGCCTTTAAGGAATCATTCCTTCTGTTGTATATCTCGAAAGTAAAATGGATGATATTTTCCAATAGCAAGTGAACATTGATTTCTCTTTTTATTTATTTATTTTTGGTAGAACTAAAAATTTGAATGAATTTGGTTCCAATTATTACTGCGAATCCAAGTATGCTTCCGAGACCTAAGGTAACTTGCATGGTTCGAGACCATAAATAAGCTACGAAAGAAATTACAAATCGCCCCCCAATATAACGCTTAGGTTTCTAACATTAACAATTCGTCCTTATAATCAGACTAGTACCATTATCAAATTTAGTACAAGTTTGTGTGGAGTAGTTAACAAAAATTCGTCTCGTACCAGTACCTCAAAGCGTTCAAGGACAGAAGTAAACCAGCTGGGGAAAGGACGGAAAGTGATGCCATCATCATAATGAAAGAGATTCTGATTCTCTCTTAGTCCTTTCCGGTATTTTATGGCCCTTCTTATTTCTCGATGTCATCTACACCTTTTGCTGCATCATTTTATTTTTCTTTCTGGATCAATGGACGCCATATGTATATATATACATACAGTAACATGCACATGAATGATGAGTCACGTAGCTCCCTCGTCTTAATCTTGGCATGGGCGTACTTTCTACCCTTTTCTTTCTTTTCTTTTTCTGGGATAACAAACAAAAACTATAAAAAGAGCAAGAAAGTGAGTAGTAACTAGAAACTTTGGCTGAGAAGTTACTTTACAGTTCTTCACACCAGTTGAGTTAAAAAAACATCATCAGCTTTAAGCTCATGTAAGTATTTTCCAGAAGGGGGTGCCGTTGTTCTGTTTCTTTCTTGGGCTGCTCTGCTCTCTGAAATCTTATCCAACAGGGCCAAAGCCGTTCTCATATGGAAGAGCTCCAATTATTCTACGAGATTCTAGACGGACAGTTCAGCATTTTGGCTTTACCCCTTTGCCTTAACGTGCCAATACAAGCATTAATTTAGGACAGCCTTCTGTCTGTAACCCGTCGTGTATCAGTAGATTAAATTCTCAGTCTCATGTGTCTGTTTGGGCCTACAAATTACTTCCGCTAACTCCTTGATTGTAGGATGTTCATGCCACAAATTAGAAACTGCAAGCAAATTTATCTGCAAAGAGAAATTGTACAATAAAACAGTTCCTTAGAAGTTTTGTTTCTTTTGCTTTGAATCTGCATTAGATGCTCCTAAGAAATTGCTAGTAGTAAAAATTAATCTGGCCAACAAAAAAAAGACTAAACCCAATAGTATGAAACTCAGCTAGAATGTTCAAAGTTGGTGTATGATTGCTCTAGTGTCCTCCCACCTTTTGTACAAGTGCATGGATACCTTTTCAATCTCTTGGATGCCAATACTTTTTGAACAACTTAAAAGAAGTAACAACAACAACAACTACTACCATTACTACCACACATTTACACAACCTTAAAAAGAGAATATTGGGGTTCAGAAATATATGCTGCTAGAGAGAGCTTCTTGTTTTCTGAACTTGTTTCGGATCCTATTCCCTAAGCATATCCAGAGGTGAAAGAAAGGGTCCTACAAAAATAAAGAGACAGTTTACAAGAAATGCACAGCCCATTATAACCTAATCATGATCAGATTTACTTATTTTCATTGATTTCTTCATACCACAAATCAAATTAAGAAAGGCTAATACCTGTATGGGCCCAGAAATTTGTCGGTTTTCGGGTCCCACTAGCATGCTTACTGTCTCTCGCCGGCGTACCGATCCATTTGTTTGGAATTGAATAGGAATTCATGATATATGTGAAATAAAAAAATGATTGAAAAATAAAAATGTGTTTATTATGTAACTAAACGAATTTTGTTCAAATAAAGGTGTCCAAACACATCATCATTACCACCATGACCCCATGCAGTCAGCAAATCTAACATTTTGTTTAATATAAAATGGTGGAAAAGTGTAAGTGGGATGACAGTGATAGCATAAAAAGAATAATGGTCATTTTTGCAACAGAAGAGCGGGCACTCCATTTCGATTTTGGAGTGCCTTTTGATTTATTGATGATGATGATGATGCCTTTCTTATGGACTACAAATCTTAGGAGGAGTATTTATTAGCGCCTTTACCCTTTACAGCAAAAGAAATTATATGTAACTTCTCACTTTCTTTTTGACAAAGCGACCTTGTAGATCATTGATTCTTTCTTTGTTTTTCTTCTTCTTCTTCTTTTTTTTTTAATCACAAATTTTGACAATTTGGAGAAAAGTAATATTTTGCTCGGAGCAATGTGTTTGGACAGCAATTCTTTTTTTGAAATATTATTTTACTTGTATCACAATTACAATTTCTGATCAACTCTTTATCTTTTTTAATAATTTTTTATTTCACATATATTATAGCACAAAACGTGCTACAGTAATTATTTCAAATAATCTACTGTCCAAACACACATAAGTCTTGACTTACAATCAATCTTGAGATTTACTATTAAACTCAGCTATTATTTGGAATGTTTGGACTCATATATAAGTATTGCCTAATTAATCTTGTCCTCGTCTTTCAAAAAAAAAAAAAAGATTTAACTATAATCATTCGTATTTTCTTCCTTAGCCCTCATCTAGGAATTATTGAAAAAGTTCTTGGGTTTTTCTTTTCACTAAAGGCCGCTCAAGAAAAAAACTCATCCGATGGGCTCGCTTCAGAAGCGGAAGGCCTAATGGTAATGGTCTGGGTCGACAATTGCCCGAAACCTCGTAATCTAAATACTACGACTGATAATTGACAAACTATAACTGAAGTCCTGAAATCGTCACCACATTTATAAATGGCACAGTTACCGGTCACTACAAAATTTTGCATTCAAATCCAGCCTAAAATTGCCCCTTTGCTTTCCACATCTATAGCAACCACCACAAACTGCAATCACCCGATCCCAATTCCCCAGCTATAGAATTACCATAATACCCTCTCATGCTGATAACCCCTAATTCAATTGGAAAGAAATTCACCACCCTCACGAAAAACCCTAGTCCGTCGCTCCACTGCTACTGAACGTCTGACAACTCCCATTTCAAATACACACAGCTAATACATTCACTATACATACACCTGTTATATATGTTTGTATAGGTCAAAAAATGGCGTCAATGGCGATCTCCTCTCGATCACGAATGTTAATGAAAATCCTAAATCATCATAATCCTCACCATGACTTCACCATATTGAAATCCATTTCCACTTTTCCGTTTCTTTCCCAGGAAGCTCAACTCGCCGAACCACCTCCGCCACCATCTCCGTCGCAAACCACCACCAGTACCACCTCCACTGCGACGTCGCTGCCTCCTAACCCGGCCTCCGGCAGTCCGCTTTACAATCAGAACTGGCGGAGCCCTTACCCGCCATCCCTCAGTGAGAATTCCTCCTCCCTAATGCCGGTGGGGATTTTCAACCAACGGGCGGGTTCTCGATCGCAGGCGCTATCGCAGACCCTGGATGTTCAAGGATTGATGGATCTTTTCGCCGATTGGATGACATCACAGCGTTGGAATGACATGAAGCAGTTGTTTGAGCTGTGGGTTATGTCATTAGATAATAATGGGAAGCCTAATAGGCCGGATGTCAGTCTGTATAATCATTATTTGAGAGCTAATTTGATGCTTGGGGCTTCTGCTGCACAGTTGCTGGAACTTGTTTCTCAGATGGATGATTTTAACATAACTCCTAACACGGCTTCCTTCAATTTGGTGTTGAAATCAATGGTCCAGGCTAGAGAGATTGATGCTGCGGAGAAACTGCTCGAAAGGTTATCACTTTGTTTCCATTTTGGTTGTTGAAACGATTTGAATTCAAAGTCGCTGTCTGGTTCCCGAGCTTCGGTTATTTCGCTTGATGGATCTTCCAGGCCTTTCGTCCAAATAATTTTCATGAATAGCTGCTAAATTTCACAATGTCTGTGTTTCACAAAGCTGATATTTCAATACAGGACAGAAGGGATTTCTACAGAAAACTTGCTTATTTGTGTTATGGATTTCTCATCGTTGTTTGCAGCCTAACCTCTAGATATAAAAAAGGAAAAAAAATTCTGTTGGGATCAAAACATGATATTAATTTACCAGAAATCTGAATTATAAGAAAAAATGATGAGACCTGAATTTACTTTCTTGTGCATCTTTTACTTTAGGGTTGGCTGGTTTGATTTAAAGGCTATCACTTTTTGAAAGTTTTTTTTGCTTTCTGTTGAATATTACTATGTCCACTTTTTTTTTCCATTATTTTCTTTTTCATTTCTTTTTCTCTTTTCGGAGTAATGAACAGTGTACAAATTTCCTTTGGCTACATGTGATATGGTACTGTCATTTGGTTCCGAGCATGTACTGAGGATTAGGTACCCTATTCAACATTTGCTGTGTGATTATGAGCTCATGTGTCAAATTAATGTTTTGTGTGAAAATTTTTCCTGATGTGTCGTTGCAAACTTGTTCCAATTACTTTTTCAACTATTTGATGGACAGATAGCCGTAAAATTTTTTTTTTTTCTCTTTTTGATGGATGGGCCTTTGCTTAATCTTATTAGGATGCTCCAGACAGGAAAACAATATAAGGAATCTCTGCCCGACGATGAGTCATACGACTTAGTTCTGGGCATGCTTTTTGCAACTGGTCAGATTGATACTGCAATGAAGTTTATGGATGTTGCCTTAGATAATGGTTATATGTTGGCAATGAGCGTATTCAATGAATGTGTTCTAAGCTGCCTTCAAAGGTGGAGATTGGATTCATTGATGTATATCATTCAGAGATGCAAGGTATGAGTTTGCTTTGGCTGATTAGTAATTAGCTTGAAGTACTTTTGAACATACCTGAATCTGTTTTTCCTTGGAATATATCAGAAAATGGAGCAGAACAAAGCCCTATGTCCCAGTTGGGACTTGTGCAACCACATTGCAGATGTTGCAATGCAAGCAAATAATAGCGAACTTGTGTTTTATGCCCTGGAATTCATGGCAAGATGGATTCGTCGAGGAGAGACTGAAAGGCCCCAAGTTCTGCTTTCTGTTGATGAAGGACTGCTTGTGTCTGTACTTGCAACTGCTGGTAGAACATATAGCTCAAAGCTCCTGGGATGCTTCCTGGTCATTCCTTAAGAGTTCATTGCGCCAAAAAAAGATTCCCAATCCCGAATCTTACCTTGCAAAGATATATTCCTATTCTTCATTAGGGAACTTGCCAAAGGCTTTTGGTACTCTCCGTGAATTGGAGGCAAGTTATAGTAGTGCTGACAATGAAGCTCTGGAGGATCTATTCTCTCCATTTACGCCTTTGAATCCACTGGTTCTGGCATGCTCCAACAAGGGTTTTGCAACTTTGGATGAAGTATGTGCATTTATTTTAGCTGCAGCACGCAGCAGTCAGTTAAAATTGCTTTATATGTTTTATATTCCTATGCATTCAAAACAATAAGGCTAGCAATTATAACTTGTTTCTTCTCAGAAATTACCATGTATGCATGCAAGATATATATTTCACTTTGGTCTATGTGTTTGATTTGTACTTGTCTTTGCAGTTTATGTCCAAAATTTTGGTACATGAATATGTGTACAAATTGTATGTTACACTCTGATACTCATTTAGCTCTCTACCTTATGGTTGCTTACATCAACTTTTCAGGTTTATTATCAGTTAGAGAATCTGAGCCAAGCCAATCCTCCTTACAAGTCTGTCGCTGCACTTAACTGTGTAATTCTGGGTTGTGCCAATATTTGGGATGTTGATCGAGCATATCAGACTTTCAGTGCAATTGATGCTAGCTTTGGTTTGACCCCAGATATCCATTCATACAATTCTCTCATATGCGCATTCGGAAAACTCAATAAGGTAAATTTTGATACTTTTGGGGGCCACTCTTTTCTTTCCTTATGTTTCTCTATTTGTGATGTTGATATACACGCATCATCTTTTTCTTTTACTTCAAGGCCCTTAAAACATTATTTGAGCACTGGCAGCAAAGGAATTATTTTCTAGCTGTTAATATCTTCTGATTATTCACTGATTATTCCTATAGTTGTCAAGCTTCACTCCTGGCCTTGTGCTTAGCAATGAGAAAATATTGGCCTAAGGATTCTAACATTCTGTGGTAGTTGATGAACTTGTATACGCTTATGTTATCTGAAGAGGAAAGGTTATATTTGTTTATTACCTCTATTAAAAGTCTACTTATGTGGCAGAGGGATGAAGCTACCAAAGTATTCGAACACTTTGTAAATTTGGGTGTAAAAGCAAATGCAACGACTTATTCTCTTCTTGTTGATGCTCATCTTGTTAAGCGAGATTCTAAAGCTGCTATATCTGTGATACAGGACATGGTAAGTTAATCCTTCTTGGGATCAAGTAATGCCTTTCTGTCCTTGCAATTTTTTCACTATCTATGACCACTTCATTGTTTTTACTGAAACCTTGTGTAGGTGACTGCTGGATATGAACCATCAAAAGAAATGCTGAAAAAAATCCGTAGGCGATGTATACGTGAGATGGATTATGAATCTGATGAAAAAGTAGTGTCCTTTGCCAGACAGTTTAAGATTCGAATGAACAATGAGAGTCGCCGGAACATGCTGTTTAATCTAGATTATAGTACTGAGCATGCATGAAGGCCAGTTACATGGCAATGGAAGATCATTTGCATGGTGACCGGTGAGGAGCTAGACCTGGACAATGAGTGAAGAAAATCTTTCCCTATTCAGGCAAGCCTATGACTTCTAGAAATCTATTTGGGGGGACCACTTTTGGCATTTCCCGGTTTTTGAATTAATAACCGACACTGAGGAGAGTGTCTAACAGGATTTAGGATGTTAAAGTTCAGATCTATTTATTGTAGGGCATACTCTCTGCTTCTTTTAGTATTTAGTTGTGGTACATTGCTTCTCAGGTTTGATTCCTCCTTGTTGGATGGTTCATCAGTTGCAATTGGCATCACCAACTCTTGTTCACATCCTCAGAGCGTTGGCGATAATTCACTGTTTGTTTGTAAATTACTTCATTTTTGGATTTTGGAGCCCCAGAGGGATTGGTGCTGAGGATAATGTCAAGTCTTTTGTAGCTCAAGTTTTGTGCTTTTTTTAGTAACTCTTCATGGAGGAGAAGTTAGAGAAGTTCTAATATTTTGAGACATTAAGATGTCCCACAAATAACTGAAGTTCATGGATGGTCAAATTATTTGATGTTAGATGTATATTTCCACCTATCTTCCTCCTGTTTATTTTCCTACAACGTCACTTGACTGTCAAATGTTGGATTTTAGAATCTGAATACTTGTTTCAATCAACAACAGAAATTATCATGTCTAACAATATTTAGAGAGATGTTTTGCAATGAATTTAGCTTATGTGCTTGGCGAACTTCCCATACGTGTCAGGATGCATTCTTGGTTCTTTGGTTGATTAAGCCGTTATGAATGCAGACGATTAGACATAGGCGGAGGATGGATCTCTGTTTTGAAAAAACTAGTCTGTTGTGGGATTGCAGAGGAAAGGTGAAAGAACAGGCTCATGATTGATTTAGAAGTGCTTGGGGAAGCTGATGTGGTTTGCAGAGGGGTTTTAAAATTTCTACATGTAGAAAGCTTATTCAGAACTTCAAAAGTTGTTAATCTAATTTTAATCTTTTGAGTAAGATTTTGGTGAATGAACCCACAGTAGGATTTTCGGTAAGGATGGACTGTGAGTTCATTTTTAACTTTGTTAGATGAGTCTTCTTACTGTGCTACTGAGAGATTATTTGCAGGTGCGATTGTAGCTCAGCTGGGACAGATCAGGATTCTGTCTTTCATCTCTAGTGAAGCTTGCTTGTTTAAAAGTACTCCATTAGTGGTTGAGCAAAGGCTGCCTGTTATGCCGATGCACGCAAGATTGTAGTCTGCTCAAGTGAAAATTGCTACTTTGCTACATATATTGAACAATTGACGTCTGCCACCACAATTTCTTTCTAAGAGTCTGCCAACTGCTTAATATACTTGTGATTGCATACAGTTGGGCTTCTGGAAATCCATGTCATCCTATGATGTTTCTCATATGTATGTGGTACATCCATACTGATCTTTATGATTGCAGATGTTTTACCTTCTAAAAGGATACAGTAGAAATCATCAGAAGATTATGCTCAGATCGAGGAAATGAGAAATTGAGTAGAGGAAAAAGGAAACACTAAAAAGGAAAGAAGGAAAATAGTAGTAATGACTGAGAACTATGTTCTGTGGTTGCTTCTATGGTGGAAAGTACGTTGACCTGCCCACCGTAGGCAGAAAGAGTGCTAGAAGGACAGCTCAGCACAAGCATTTCTGTCCATGTTTTTTGGGGCCCAGTTGAGAGAAGGTGACCGACAAACCCTATTATCATCTGAAGGAGCTAAGAGCAAATGCTAATATACCGGTGAATTTGATTAAGCAGTCAGATTATGGAAAAACTTTGGAGTCCGGATAAAATGATTAAGCACTCTTTCAAGGGTAAAATTTTCAGTCTATTATCAAGGATGATAATGCCTATTATCAAGGAGTCCATCCAATGATTGGGAGTACAAGTGATAAAAGGCTATTATCAAGAACTCATCTTTCAAGTGATAAAATTTTCAAGGATAAAAGCATATTATCATCCAAAATTTTGACACTAATTTACACGTCAAATTTGTGATTTATAATTTGTCATGTCCAATACAACTAGTTTGCAGAGTTAGAATTTAAATTCATAATCATCTAGTTATTTCAATAGTTCAAACGTTCAATCTTTGAAACTTTTGTATTATGTGATTTATGTTTATGATTATTTTATCTATAATCTCAATTCTAGTTTCTTGGTGTATTATGTTAATTATATTTATGATTATTCATCTACAAATTTGATATCGATTTGAAAGTCACCATGTTACGTATAAAATTACTTATCTAATTTCTAAATTAAAATTAAAATCTACCAGGTCAATTATGTCACGATTCTGATTTTTTGTAACACTATGTTAATTATGTTTCTAATTATTCATCTACAATTTTGATTCTAATTAAAAAATCACTATCTATGAGGACTTAGTTAGAGGGATCGCTGTTAGTATAAACTTTTTAATATCATTTTCTAAACTTTCAATTTTATCTAAAAGTGGCAAAATGGGCGGGATTTGCTTGGATTCGAAAATGAAATCGAATCATATGGGTTTGGATCTAACCTTACCCTTATGTATTTTGGAACTAACTTGGGCAGGATCACTTTGCGATGGATTTAAATTGATCCCGCCAATACTCAAATTTATTTTCTATATTTTTTTCCTTTAATTCTTTTTTATTTTTTTTATATAACTTTAATATTTTTATTTATTAAATTTCTTTTGATCTTATTATGAATTTATATTTTCCTAAATTCATTTACACTCTAAAACGATCAATAGTTACTTTAAAAAGACATAACATTTTTTTGATAAGAATGAACATATCTTCTCCCTGGATTAAACCAAAAATTGGATTAACAAATAAAGGAAAAGATAGATATACAGTCATATTTCAACCTTACCCATAATGTTGTCTGACACAAGGACTAGAAACAAGATTTTTTAACACCAAATTCATTCTTACTAACATTCTTAAAATTTTCAAAATTTGATACAAAAGAAATTCACATTAAATGCTGAATAAAGCTAGCACAGAAACGAAGAAACTGATTAAAAATTGATAACAAGGTTGCATATAGAAATCTATGTAGATAGTTCAACATTTATCATAAATCAACATAAAGGGTGCCAACAGTTGTTAGTAAAGTATTGATTCTTATAGACACCAAAATTTTACTAATTCATTTTATTTTTATTTTTATCTTTATTTTTTTAAGTTGTTTAAATGAAATCATTTTTACTTAATTGGTTTTCTTTTGTAGGAAAGTGAATAAAGGAAAAGAAAGAAAATGGAAGTGAAAAAAATAGATTTTTGCAACAAAAAAAAAATCAGAGATGAATTTTTGGATAAATGAAATTTTTTGAGAAGATATTTGGGTCCAATGGGTACCCAAGTATTTCCCAACATTTCCCATCAAATAATGAATACAATTGGGATGCATCCCATTTTAAACCCAATATCAAATTACAATACCCATCCTGCCACAAGTCCTTTTGGGCATGGGTAGCCCATTGGGATTTGGAACAAATTGCCACCTCTAATTTTATCCTTAGGGAAAAACTTTTAATTTTTGCTCTAATTGTTTAATCACATTTTGCCAATATAACTACCCTAAATATTGTAATTATCAAATTACTATAACCTTATGAACCAAAATTCTTCAATAAATTATTGTGAAAAATAAAATTTTTATAAAATTAATTCCTTTTAATTATTTATGTATATAATTACTCATCCACGCAAAACTAACAATTAAATTTAATCCTTAAGATTGGAGTACACATAAATACATTTATGAGCTTTTAACTTACCAAATTGCCCTTCAAATTTTGTCCTTCGTCAATTTGGCCTGGGACCTGCTCCCCATGCCAATATTTGGGTGCAAACAAGTGCCCGTAAGTTGTTGAGGGGCTTGCATTTTATTTCTCGTTGAAATAAAAGGGGATCACATAATCAACCGCTTCTACCCGGTATCCAGTACCTCATTTAATGGCTACATCTTCCCCGGCCCCACAATGATGTCTTGGCCAAATTTCGTTTGCTCTTCCCACCATGCACAGATGAGTCAGCTTTCCACCATAGACGGAACCTATGTTCTGTAACTAATCCGGCAAGGGAAACCTTGCGCCTTTTTGCTCTTTGATGTTTGCCTTTATTAAGGAATAGATGACAACAGCACCCATTCCTGTCTGAGTTGATATCTTGTTACCTGCAACGTTTTGCAGCAGTGTAAGTGGTAATTACCAAATACTACGATTGAAAAACCAATGACGAAAACTCTCTTCAAAACATTTCTAACTGCATGTGTAAGTGGTGCACCTCGTTCCAGAGTGTTTGTAGCAACCTGCAATTTTGGACGTGAAATTCATTGCAACAGATACATGTCTGTACCATCTAAAAGATGTAGCTGAGGCATCAAATTCCAAGCAACAAAGAAAAACAAATGCTCATATTATCTTTAATGTACTAAATTTCTTATACACAAAATTTGGTAATGATAATAATGTTCATAGTTTTGTTGCAACAAAACTTTGAGGATCACAAACTTTTATTCGCATAAGCAAGGTGGTTAGTTTTGTGAAAATACGTTAACCCTCAAAGGATTCCAGATACCACGAGATGCGAAGAATGAATGGACATTAGACGAATATTAACATATGGCCAAGTGCGTCTGATGCACTTCTTTTCTTAATTGCAGATGCAAATCAACTCAGAGAAGGACTATTGGAAATGTCGAAAATTTCCATATTGAATTTGGTATTTTACCTGATTGTACAGGTGGCAGAACATCCCAATCCAGAACAAGCGATCTTCTCCACAGGTGGTAGAACATACCTGATTGTAGTTCTTACTTGCGCGACTCCTTAGTCCTAACGCGACTCCTTTTTGGGGGTGATAGGATGATCAAGATGCTGTAGCTCCTGATCATGCAGCATGCAAGCCATACGAATGCAGAAGTTACCGAACAGAAACCAATGAGGGGCATTAGCACCTTTTGAGGTATCCTGCCACTGCATTCTTGGAATAGATGCTCCTGCAAGTAAAGGCTACATTTGAGATGACTGCACTTCTGAAGCCAGCCAGTCCAATTGAATGACACCTCGGTCATTGATACACCTGAGATTGGAAATTGAAAAACTCAATGAACAGTGAGTGGTTTATGCTTTCAGATTCTTGCAGTTGCTTTATTAGCCAGACTTGTGATGTGACAGCTGTTTAGTGACTTTTACATAAATAGTCATGATAATATAACGAAGATTTCCTATTCTTTCCAGCAAATCCAATTTCAGGAAAGCACGGCTCTTTCTTTAAAATCAAAAGAATTTCGTAAACTGAAGTATGTTGGGATCCCTTTTTCATCAGCACCAAGTTCGATTTTATTCTTTTTTTTTTTTTGGTTATAGCAGCATGTTGGGGCAAGGCAAGATGATCTCTCAAGTTTTTCATTCCATTCTTGTCTAAAAAGCAAGCCCGTTTTGATGTTTCCAATCTAGGTAACAGCTTCTCACGATATATTTTGGTTCATTGGCAATATTCACACGTTACTTTCAATCTAATTTGTTGCAACTATAATGCATTTGTCTGGTGGCTAACTCACTTGAAGAGACTTTAGATGAGATCCACTTCCAGACTCCAAGTTTTTTTAAACTTTGTGATTTGCCTTGATTAACATAAATATGGCTAATTCTTTTTTTTTTTCATAAAAAAAATAAAAAATGTGAACTTTGGTCAATATAAATAGGCATATATCCAAATGTACAAATATACGCACATATGTATTGTAATAGGAATGCTAGTATGTACGTATACAAGTAATTTTGTTACTTTGCTTTTAAAACAAAATTTTTACTTACAATTCATGAACAGTTTCTTTTATCTCATTCGCAAATTTTCCAAAACTTATCTTATAAATTTTGAATCTTCAAATTCCCTTTTTTTCTCCCAAATTTTCGCTTCCTTATTTTCTTCTTTGGACTCCAAAAGAAAGGTCACATTAGCCATGACCCCTGGCTGTGACTTCCAATTTTTATATTTTCCTTCCTCTGGTGAAAACACGAGAGTAGGGGTGTGCAAAATCGAAAAATTCCGATTTACCGACCGAATTCGAATTGAATTCGGAATTTCGAATTCGGTAATTCGGTAATTCGGAATGGAAATCGGAATATCCGATTTCGAATTGGTCGAATTCGGTAATGAGATTTTTCAAATCGAAAATTCCGATTTCGAATTCACAATTCGAAACCGAAATCGAAATCGGAAATCGGAATTCCTATTTCGATTTCAAATCTGTTTTTCATATATATATATATATATATATATATATATATATATATATATATATATAAAATATAACATTTATATTATATAATAATTTTTATATTCATGAATTCGGTGAAATCGGAATTCCTATTTCGATTTCAATTTCGTTTTCACACATATATATAATATTTTTTTATATATATGTAATATAATATTTATATAATAATAATAATAATTTTTATATTCATGAATTCGGTGAAATCGGAATTTACCGAATTCCGAATTGAATTCGGAACGAATTCGAATTCGGAAATGGTGAATTCGAAATCGAAATCGGTCGAAATTCTGATACCAAAATTCCGAAAAAATTCCGATTTCAAAGTTCCGAATTACCGATTTCGATTTCGATTCACACCCCTACACGAGAGTCTTGAGTAGCTTTAATATCTTCGCCTAATATCAATTAGCGCAAAGAATATTTTTGGATTCTTCAACAGCACCAAGTTCGATTCTATTCTTTCAAGCCATTGTCATGTGCTGGGGCAAAATACTAGTAGAATGTCAATTGCTCCGAGTCTTCATCATTTGAAAAAGTTTATAAATATAAAAAATTTTAAAGAATGAAAGAGAAAAAAATTCTCATGATTAAGTAGTTGTTGATAGGTCTGTTACCTTTTCTTTTTCCCCCTCAATCAGCAACATTTACAAACTACTTTTTCCTCTTACCCATATTAGGGAGAAGGACTCTTAAGATCGCATTTTATATACAGTGACTAACTCGTCTAAAGAAAGTTGATTGACAAGTCTGCAACATATTCAGCAATGTCATTTGCCTCAATTAACATAAGGCTAAGTCTTTCAAAAAAAAAAATTAATAAATTTAGTCAACGGGACCTGATCTCAAGATCTCTCACTTAACAAAAAAAAAAAAAACTCATATTGCGGTCCATTAATCTATGACACACACTCAAGATGGGGCCTTTGCCCATAAATTGTAGGGAGTTCCACTTTGTCCAACCCAATATGTCCGACCCAATTTTGCTCAACAGCTTTCCGCCACCTTCCACCAATTTTAATCTGGTCGACAAAATCAAATCCCTAGCTCTCCACCTTCCAATCCTCCAAAGAACTCATCTTTTTTTCCCCAAAAAAAAAATTTTTTCCGATCAATAAACATCAAATTAATCAATAATTGGAAAAGAAAAGGGAAAAGAAATGGGGCAGGTAACAGGGGTTAATGGTAAAAAAAAAAGAAGATGCTAAGAAAAAAGAAGCAAAAGAAGAAGAGGAAGAAGAAGATGAAGACGACGAAGAAGAAGAAGAGCCTGAACAAGATGGCTTATCTGTGCACTCTCCATGCAAACCTCCTCCTCCTTCTGTCCATCAGGTATTCTTTCTTTTTTATTTATTGGCATTAATCTATCTTGTTTATGAAGAATTGGAAATCCTTTTAGTTATTGAAATCTTTTTTTTTTCGGCAGGAGAAATCAGAGGTGGAATTGGAGCTTAAGTTATTGGAAGCTCTTGAAATTTATCCTCCAGCCAAATTACGAGGCACTTCCTCATTTCTGTGTTCTTTTTTACGTGAAACGTTCCAAATTTCAGTCAAATAGATAATCTTATTACCATGTCATTAGAGGGCACATCTGATTGAGCTTAAAACTTTTTAGACTCTTTTTTGGTTCGAAAAAAAATGAAAGAAGGATTCCAGGATCAATACTGTAGGATTAACTTAATATGTGTCTGTTTTGATTTGTCTTCTTGGGCTCCCCTGAGTTTGAATATTGTTCTCTTTTTGTTTCTTTCTCGGGCTATTTGAAACCGGTTAAATTGAATGTTGATGGAACAATTTAGTCTTTTGCTCTTTGTAGTTGGCCGTTTAGGTGGAAATAAGAAAGGAATGGATGTAAAAGAGAAATTTCCGTTCTCATGTTTCTAAATTTGGGAGGAAAGAAGAAAAACAGAAAAAGAAAAATGTCCTTTCCGTTTGCCATCCTTCAAAGTTAAAGCACTTTTTTCATAGACTTTATACATGATGTAGTTAGTTTAATCTATTTGTCCATTTTCTTTCCTTCATAAATACAATTTTTCTAATAAGACTCAGCAATTAGAGACTTGCGATCTTCCTGCATCATCACAACGCTGTCTGCCATTCAAGTTCATCTTTAAAACCGAGTAAGCGCTGAATTTAAAACTTGCATCTCCCTTTTCCAGTGACACATACAGTGGGAAGATGTATCTGATAGTTTTACAGTTTATCTCTGATAATGTTATGGTTGAGTTACCTTTTACTCTAAGAGTTCTCCTGTTGGGTAGAGGGGAAAAAGGTGATAGACCAATGACCCCTGATTCTTTAATGTATTGTTAATTATTTTGTGTCTTGCTGCCAGTTCTTGCATTGATGAAAAGAGTTAACTGTAAAGCTTTTTGCAGGAATGCACCGTCATTTTGTCCTGTATGGTTTGACTGAGTATCTTCGGAGAAGGTTTACTTAGCTTCTGCTCTATCTTCCTTCCATTCTTTTGGACTTTATTGTTCTGGAACTTCACTCTAGCCATTTTTTCACAGCTTTAATCGACATTTTGCTCCGGATGATGTTCTGAAGTTACTGGACCGTTTCTACAACTTGGAAATGCTGGTTAGTATTTGCACTGTCATCTGACTTTCTGAAGCAAACTTACAGTACTTGGACACGTTTGTTATATATGAGAATGGCACTTCTAACATCTATACACTATTCTCTGAACTAGCTTGGACTTCATTGATATAGTTGGCATTATAGTGAAAATGGACTTGATTTTGGCCTGTCTGTACATACTTGACACCTGTATATAGGAGATTAGCAATAGTATTTTTGTCATTATCTTCCCTGGCTTTGATGTTCGTTTGAGCTGCATCACCCATTGCACCTTGTTGGGAAGTTCAATTGATTGCACTTTTTCCCCTAATTCGCCTCTTTCGTTGGAGTATCCAAGAAATCAGATGATGAGGATGCAGAAATACTGAATCACGAGGAAGATTTTCTTTGCCTCAAGGTTATTTTGTAAAGGAAGAATCTTGATTTAGAAGGCAGTGGTTCAAAGAATTGCAGTCATGAGGAAGATTTTTGTTTGCTCCAAAGTTATGGCATAGAGAAGGATCTCGACTGTATCAACCAAGAAATTTTTGTTGTACAGAGATCTTTTGGGCGTGTGGTTTTGCTGTTGTTTGTCTTGTATATTGTAAAATTTCAAACATTCTAATTCTGAATTTACTTCTCATAAGTAAGACACAATTCATGCAATCTGAGTCTGTTAAAATAGCTCCTTGATTCTGCCTCTAAATTTCCTTCCGTAAATAATACTTGGATGAAGACCAGATACTTCCCTGCACACCTTGATCCAAGTCCTTGGATCATCTCACTTTCCATGCTTTCTGGGCAGAAAATGAGCGATAAGTTCTTTCTAACCAGTACCTGACCTATTCCTGTTCTCTTCTTCCTTCTCTTCACCTCTTCCTAAGCTGTCAAAAGCTTACTTGTGGGCATTTTTCATTACAATATTACAGCGCCAAAGGCTGTTGAAAACTTTATTAGATATGACAAATTTTCGAGAAAAGCATTCTATGGACGAAAATGAATATCTTACGTCTTACGTAGAGCTAAGCCTACACCTTCCTCGTTTCCAGGTAGATTATCATTTTGCTTAGTATTTTTTTGTCTAAAGTGTCGAAACAAATCAAGCTCAGCATAAATGGTGCATTAGAAGAAAAAAAATTTTCACCCATTCTTGCTTTAACTAAACTCGACGGTTCAATGAAATTGTGTCAAGATTTTCACCCAAAAAAATAAAACAAGTTTCAAGACTCAAAACATGTGTATTTTGGATGGACTGCTTCTTGGTAGCGAGTTTTTCTAATCACAGTGTAGTACATTAAGGTGCGATTAAAGTTTTACTTAGAAGTGGCAATTTTTAGCACGATATGGCTACGCGACTCTAGCACGACTTAAAATTAATAGATTTAGCACATCTCGAACATTAATGGATTATTATTGAATCAACTTGTTAATGACACTAATATAAGTGGGTTCAGTTGGATGAATTCATAAGTTGACACGCTAACCCGATAATTAAATATTTCTAAATCGTCTTCAATTTGTTATTTATTTTTCTACTATTTGTTATTATATCTCTCATGCCTGATTATGTATTGAAGCATTAGACTGATTCTATTGAAAACCCCTGAACCTTGAAGTTTGTTTTTTTTTTGTTTTGTTTTGAAGACTTTATTACATATTATGTCTTTAAAAACTTCGAAAACTCTTGACATTTTTTGGTTGAAAGTTGATGTTGAAGTTTCGGAATTTCTTGTATGCTTTTAACTTTAACACTTAATGTGCATCTTTTCATTGACAACTCTTTAATAACAAGAATTGACGGATTAAAGTGCATGCTAAGCGGATTCATTTGACAACAATTATTGTCGTTCGAAATATTTAATAGTTTTTATAGATTAGGTCGTGTCAACTTGTCAACAAATAGGTTATGAGTCTTATAACACGAAATAAGAGTTGAATGAGTCGGGTCAGAGAATTGAGATTTTTCGAAACGAACACGAGATCGACACAACATGAATATCATACCGCATAATCCATTGGCACTTCTACTTTTATTGATTGATATCTGAAGGGCAAATTATGTATTGAAAGATAATGGGCCATACTTGAAGAGTAGCACAATTTCAAAGCCCATATGGGCGGG
Organism: Coffea humblotiana; assembly: GCA_023065735.1. NCBI lineage: Eukaryota > Viridiplantae > Streptophyta > Magnoliopsida > Gentianales > Rubiaceae > Coffea > Coffea humblotiana. Next base: position 3,958,550 of record CM041218.1, on the reverse strand, counting down.
ATTGTTATGGCGAATTTAGTAGAATAGCCTCGGAATTTTCAATGACGGAGATAGATTGGACATTGACGAGTTTACTTGTAAAAACGATTAAAAATTACACAGGTCACTGTGCAATGCTTCTTGGAGAAAGCTGAGTACACAGGTCACTGTGCAGCTGCTCCAGAACAAATGACTTCAATGGTGCAAGGTTCTTTCTTATTCTGTCAATGCTGCAGAAATCGACTACGGTTAAATATTTGAGGAACTAAATGGAATTGGTTAAATTACGAGTCTAAAATGAATAGGGCTAACTACTAACCTCTTGAGCCTCTGCTGACTTGCTAGATTCTTCAGCTTTAGGGTTGTCTTCACCTGAAACAGGGAATATGAGGTTAGGCCTTGCTTTGCTAGAAACCACAACCCCTCTCCCCCCCTTCCTTTCCTCTCTTTGAGGGGAAAATCTTAGTGTTATGTGCGTGTTCTCTATTGATATACATTATTTTGCAACTAAAATAAACGACTAGCAAGAAAGGAATGTGACATGTTTTGACAGCTGATCAGTTCTGACACCCTTCCGATCTAATATGAGCAGCAATTACAAAACCATCGAGGTTCTCAGCAGCATTAAAAAAATGTTCAAAAGGACAATGCCAAGAAAGTGCTTCAGAAAATCAAAGGTACAAGTACGCTGTGGCAGAGAGCAAGTGTTGAATTCAATATTCAGGATATGTAATTAAGAAGATTTTGTACCTCCATCTTCAGGCAATCAGAGGTCCAGAGAGTGAGATTGTCTCTCAACAGCTGCATGATTAAGGTGCTATCTTTGTATGACTCCTCGCTCAAAGTGTCCAGCTCTGAGATGGCCTCATCAAAAGCTTGTTTTGCCAAATGGCAGGCTCTTCAGGTTTATGCATTTATTTTTGTGTTAGTGAGATAGACTTAGATTTTGTTCCAGGTCTTAATGAACGGAAACAGTATCATGAAATTACCTTTCAGGAGAATTCATGATCTCGTAATAGAACACAGAGAAATTCAAAGCAAGTCCAAGACGAATTGGATGGGTTGATGGGAGCTCCGTATTGGCAGTTGCAGAAGCAGCCTAACAATTACACGACAGAAAGAAGGCAAAGTAAAACGGGTACTAAGTAAATTGTACAAGTGTGACAATAAGCAATCTGTTCATGAGTATAGGAAGACGATCAAAGTAAAGCTTGCCTCATAGCCCTTCAATGACTGCTCAGCGGCCTCTTTCCTCTCTTGATCAGTCTTAAACTCGGCGAGGTATCGGAAATAGTCACCTTTCCTGTAACGAAATACAGTAGGAAATGGAATCAGGAGATCAAAGGTATGGTATGATTAAAAACTCCTACGATCAAAGGCGATCAACATAAGTAGCCTAACAAAGATGCCCTCAGGGAGGGAGGGAAATTTGAAACTGACTCACATCTTGTAGTAGAACACAGTGGCCTCTCCAGAGCCAGAAGATGGTATCAGATGCTTGTCAATGATTGTAAGAATGTCGCTGCAAATCTTTGAGAGTTCATCCTCAACCTTCTGGCGATAGGCTTTGATCAGCTTCACATTATGCTCATTTCCTTTAGATTCTTCCTTTTGCTCAATTGAGGACATAATGCGCCATGAAGCTCTCCGGGAACCAATAACATTCTTGTACCCGACGGACAGAAGGTTCCTCTCTTCCACAGTCAGCTCAACGTCAAGTTTTGCAACTTGCTTCATGCTCTCAACCATTTCTACCACATCAAAAACAGAAACAAAATCAAATCAAAGCAAATCCGCGTTTCCATTCAATCCATGAACCACAAATTAGATCGTTGGCCTATTGGATGACACAGTCCAGATCACAATTCATACTTCTGTGATAGAAGGAAGAGTGCCAATAAACACTAATTCTCAAATCTAATGAATCACATATGAACTTACATTTTCCAATCACTATACCACAGAATACAAATAGATCAATTTGGAGCTCACAAGAACTTTTCTTGGCTCAAAGACATTGCACATATTTGCCTCAGCCAGCAATAATAAAATGAGTTGGTAAGAACATTGACTTGTATAAAACAATTTCTCATTTTCACGTTGTTGCATGTATAGAAATGAAATAAAATAAAATAAAATGAACCAATCAATGAAAAAAATCAACTCGATATCATAAATTCATATATATACGATGATGAAGCAATCAATTATACAAGGTTAGCAGAAGACCTTCGTAACGCTCGGCTTGCTCAGCCAGTTAGCGAGGTAAAACATAAGTTTCTCTCTCTTTTTCCGTCGACATTTTGGAAAGCTCTGAGGGGATTAACGACGGGAAAGGATTGATCGCTGCTAATCAAAGAGAATGCAAGTTACAAAGCTCTTCGTTGAGGAACAAACATATGGAGAGGGAGAGAAACTAACGAAGAGAGCGTGAGAAATGGAGGGGAGGTTAGAGCCAAGTTTATATATGCATGGAGGGGAATGGGGGATGCTTGGTGGTTGTTGGTTCGTGAGAAAGACCAGATCTCCATCGTCGGATCAGGAGATCCCATGCAAGATGGAGAGCTCCCAAAATTGAAGGCCAAACTACATTTAAGATATGTTCTTAACAAAATAAAGAAGTGTATTATAAGAAATTAAGCAGTAGTACATTATTATTATAAAAAAAAAAAAATTAAGTAGTTCATTATTAAGGGAGAGGAGACACAGAAACACACACACGTGCACTTTTGCACGTTCTTCTGAGCCTTCTGATTCTGAGGGAATCTCTCTCTGAGTCAGAATCCCAATCCGCAGCTGGATGCCTGCCACCATTGTTTTTCATTTTATTCTGCCCTTTCTCAGGCATTTTCTTTATCTTCATCGTTCTTTTATTTTCCCCTTAAAGTGAAAAAGAAATTGAATTCTTTTATTTTATTTTATTTTATTGGCACATTTTGGACAATTATATTGACCATTTTGGTCAATATTTAAACGCTAAGAACTTGTCTACTTTTTTTCGATAGTCGGTAACAATTTATTTTACATCTACTCGTACTTCTATTCTAATATATTCTAGGGAGTCAACTGGACTAATGGTGATTGAACCACCATCAGACCAGACGGATGTACTACAAACACGTCTGAATTTTTTAAAGAGCCACATAATGTGGCAATTGTTAAGAACTTGTCTACTTGTGCATCAGGAATTTAGGATCATTGTGATTAATTAGAACGAGAAGGGAGCTCACTTATTATTCATTGTATCCTATATGTCCAAGATTATCATACACTTGATATGTACATCTTGTCAACCAAAAAAGAAAGGGGGGGGGGGGGTGGTCCATGAGTGACCTTCCTTTATTTGTCACAACAACACCTTAAAAGACACCAGTAAATTCCTTTATCTCATGTTTCTGTATCAAATTTCCCTTTTTTCTTTCGTACTTGTATAAGTCAGCCAGAGTCTCCCACGGGAGCTTGGTCGGGACTGGTAAGTCTGTTTTTACGGTAAGATCTCGTGTTCGACTTTCACTGTAGTAAAATTGCTGGCATTCTTAGACAGGGCTTTGTTGACCTTAGGAGAATTAGTCTGGCAAAAAAAAAAAGGCTGGGACACCCCTCAGTGAAAAAAATAAAAAAAGTATAAGTCAGCCAAAACCTTCTAGTTCTACCTAAGAAAATGGTCTCAACCTTCACTCTCCCCTCAAAACAATTAGCATCATGAACGCTATCTATGTTTCACGGCTTAATTACCCTCAACAAATTTTATTTTTTTTGTAGATTTTCTTTGTAAAAAAAAAAGGGTCTAAAAGTAATAAAAATAGCATTTGATTTTGTGCTTAGAGTTAAGAGTGATTAAACGAAATGCTCAGACCAAAAACCTTCCGTGAACCGCTGACCACTCTCCTCCTCTCCTTCCACCACCACCACCACTACATGAGACCCTTAACCACCGCTGCCACCACCTCCACCGCCACAACTCTTCCTCATCCCACCAGTCCCATAACACCAGTAAACGAAGCCCACCTTCTCAGAATCTGCACAATCCTGTACCAACAACAGAACTCCCCAGGCTCCAAACTCCACAACAGCCTCACCAGCACCCCTTTCCACCTAACCCATGAATTTTTCCTCCAAGTCTGCAACAAATTCCCATATTCATGGAGACCCGTCTACAAATTCCACCAATTCACCCAAAGCCAACCCCATTTTCACCACACCTCCATCTCCTTCAACAAGATGCTTGATGTCGTTGGCAAGGCAAGAAACATAGACCTTCTCTGGAACTTGCTTCAAGAAATCGGCCGTCTTCGGTTGGTTACTACTAAAACTTATATCATTGCTTTGAAAGTGCTAGCTTCTGCTAGAGAATTAAAGAAATGCGTCGAGCTTTTCCATATTATGAATGGGCTTGGATTTGTTTGCAGTTTGGATACTCTGAATAAGGTAGTTGAGGCTTTGTGTAAGGGAAAACTTGTTTTGGAGGCTAATCACGTTGTAGTCAAGTTGAAAGATATTATTAGGCCGAATTGGATTACCTATAGGTGGCTGATTTATGGTTTTTGTGATGTGGGGAATTTGATTGAGGCCTCAAAGTTGTGGAATTTGATAGTAGATGAAGGCTTTGAGCCAGATATCGATACAGTTGAGATAATGCTGGAGACCCTTTTTAAGAATAATAAGTTTGGTGATGGGATGAAGCTTTTTCAGTCAATGAGGGTGAAGAGGATGGATGATTTGGGGGCGTCTACGTATCGGCTTGTGATCAACTGGTTGTGCAAGAAAGGGAAGTTGGGGGAAAGTTATGTGGTGTTTGAGGAAATGCGTGAGAGAGGAATTAAACCGGACAATGCTACGTTGGGGTCTATAGTTTATGGGCTAATGAGTAGAGGAAGGGTGAGGGAGGCTTATAAGGTTGTTGATGGGATCGAAGAACCGGATATTAGTGTTTATCATGGGATGATCAAGGGGCTTTTGAGATTAAAAAGGGCAAGTGAAGCAACACAAGTGTTTAGGGAGATGATAAAGAGGGGCTGTGAGCCAACAATGCATACGTATGTTATGTTGCTGCAAGGACATTTGGGGAAGCGAGGGAGGAAGGGATCTGATCCGTTAGTGAATTTTGATACCATTTTCGTTGGGGGGTTGGTGAAAGCAGGGAAGTCTTTGGAAGCAACCAAATATGTGGAGAGAGTGATGAATAGAGGACTTGAAGTCCCAAGGTTTGACTACAATAAGTTCTTGCATTATTATTCCAATGAAGAAGGTGTGATCATGTTTGAGGTGATGAATAAGAAGCTAAGAGAGGTTGGGTTGTTTGATCTAGCTGATATATTTGCTAGGTATGGGGAGAAAATGGCAACGAGGGATCGAAGGAGAAACAGAACAGTTGAGCCAATTGAATAGAGTTGAAAGAGTACGCTTTTTACTGGCTTTTTATGTGTAAAGGCCATATCAGATTGTTCTTGAAGGTCAGGTCAGGAAAATGGATCTGGGACGGTGGCCTTTGAAAGCATGTTGCTTAAGGTCGCAGGTGGTTCTATTTCAAGAATCTGGCAAAGCAATGGGCTTGTGTCCTATCTTGGTTGGTGTAACCCGCACCTTTGTACAGAAATCCTATTGGCTTTAAATATACAAAAACTAATTCTTCTCTGCTCGAGGACTGGTTGCCTTGTCAATAGTTGCTGATTGTGAATTTATTATAATTGATGCGGAATCATACATGCATACAAACTCGTTGAATCTATTATAAAAAAAAATAAAAAAAAAAAACTCGTTGAATCTTAAAAATTAGGGCAAGCATATTTATTAGTTCATCATCTTATTCAAGCCTTGGAGAACAAGGCATTTGTTTTTTCCAGAGTGATTATAATACATTAAGCAGACAAGGTCGGCTTAATGTCAAGAAGAATATATTAAATAACATCGACTTTCACTGTTTATGTATCATGTAGCATGAACAAGAAAGAGTGCTGCCAGGTCGGTATGGATATGAACATGGCATCTGCAAAATGTATGGTTTAAACACAAAAAGGCAAGTGATGATGAAGACGTTGGATGAGGCTTTCGCATTTATAACATTGAATCTTACATTTCACTGCTTGTAGCATTCACTTTCAATCGTGGCAGTTGTTCGTTACAAAAGACAAATCAAATTACAGAATCAATGAAGCAATATGAAACCACAAGGAGAAAAAATTAAGATGAACGAATAACTACAGATTTCTTTACCAGTGAGGGGGAAAAAGTGGCAAAAGAAAAGAAAAGGAAAAAAAAACTTTCTTTGGGCTGGGGGCTACCTCAGCAAACCTTCCTCTACTCTACAGCTTCCAAAATTGTCTGAGCCATCTTCTTGGGGGGGGGGGGGGGGGGGCGGCTACGTTTTTGATCCATCGGAACACCAAGCAGATTCGTGTAATCAGCTTTTTTAAGGCTCACGCCCTGGTATACAATAAATAGGACATAATGGAAACACCATAGGAACTATTGAGTTGTAAAGAAAGACGGAAGATTGGAAAGTGGACAAAAAACATTGTTCTATGGCTGTGCCCGCATAGCAATTCAGATGCTTGATTGGGCACATGCGTAAAAGCTTGAGAAGAAAAACTCATTATTGAAAAAGGGAGGAGATCAAAAGAGGACTTACCAGGTCTTAAAAACGCCTGGACGGTAAGAATACTGGGATATCTGTACCAGGTATTCATTTTCTTAGAAATGGCTTTTGGCATAAAAGTAAGCGCTGGTCACTGCCGTTCTCAAGATCAATTACTCTGGCCTCCCAGCGAATCTGTATAGCTAGACTACGTGCTTTTTCTATAGGGCCCAATTTATCAGAAAGAATAACCCACCCCTGCAGCAAGCAATTATTGTACATTATATATCAGTCAGTCACACAGTAGAATAGGAAAATATGGGCACACGAGTATACACACATGTATAGGTCGAATTTTCATAGCTGTCTTTGAAATGTGAATGTGTATAACCATATATACATGTGGAATTGTAACTCCAAAGAAGCACTTCATATGTTAAACCCAACCTCCATAAGAAATTGACTCAGTAGGACGTATAAATAGGCCTGAAAAAAATCAGGGACATTTAGTTACCTCAGGGCGTAGGATACGGTCCATCTCAAATAGTAAATCTATCATACTGCATCCTTGTGAAGCAATGTGTGAGAGAAGGCCATTGGCATGAAGCAAGTCATACGTCCGAGGATATGTAGGAAATGGCTCACACCTGCACCAATAAAGAACATCATATAGACAAGGACATATTTTTAGAAATGAAGAAACATGACCAGAAATTTTTGGACACCAGAACAAAGTAAAAACTGCATTAAAGATGAGATGAAGCAAAAATCCAGCTTGAACATGAAAATGATTTACATTTTCCGGATTCAGTTTCCACCAGACTCTGGAAACGGAATATGTTTTCAGTAACTCTTGGATTGTCATAGGAATAATTTTTCCTATCATCTACAGTGCATCAGCATGACTTTCCGGATATACCGAACATTTTTCACCTCATCATTGGAGATGACAAAACTCAATATTGAAATCCAAGAGTACTAAATCATCCCATATATTCAGAAATGATAGTAAGTTTAGGCAAAATTTTCAACAAGTATCTAAGTGCTCTTAAAATTCAGATTATACCAAGCCTTCTTTAGGACAACTTGGTTTTCTATGTATCTAAGATAGCCACAGCAGTGCTATAAAACTATCATTTGATTTTTAGATCAAATTTACCAAGATAGTCTCATAGTTTTTACCAAGAGTCCTGTCCTAAAATCTTACCAGTCATGCCAGACACCAGCAAAACCCTGATCAAGGATGAGAGCTAATGTATCTTGTGCTGCCATTGGCACAACATTCATCACCCAAACTGATTTCCTAGCTTCGAGTAATGCAGCATTTAGACCCCCAAAATGAGCATTCATGTCCATCACATTACGAACCATATTGTATGGAGCTAATGGATCTTCATCACCCGGCCTCTTTGGATGATCAGAAAATATCAAAGGAGAGAGCAGAGTCCAATAGTTTCTCAAAGAAGATCTCCAGAATTCCAAGTCTTCAAAAAAATCTTCAGGATGAACTCCTGTTAGAACAGATTTATCAATAAATTGAATATTTCAAAGCTAAAACATAGAAGGTCCCTGTAGAATAAAGTACATGGATATAAGTAATAAAAAATTGCATAACAGCTACAAGATCATATTGGTATAGCACTTTCCATGAATTTCAAGTTTTGTGGAGCTTAGAGAACCAGAAGATCTGTTTTGAATGGGATTCCAACGCTTGCTGTTTTTTCCATTTATGCAGTGTGACAGCGGGTGGTAATATGGCTGGGTGGCCTCTCCTTTGCAAAGAGGTACTTTCTTCTGCCTGCTATATCGAAGAACCAAGAAATATTGAGAACAAAAAAAAAATTATAAAGGGTTAGGGAGAATGAAAGTTTATGATTTGTTCTTAGGGGCAAAAAAGGAAGGCTGGGGTGGACAAAGGAGGGAAAATTTCCATTGGACAATTATAATAAGAAGCAAACACTTCCAAAGGAAGATCTATCCAATACTTGAAAAGCATGATTCCAGGATGTAAAATCAGCTTTGTGATTGACCTCACCTTGATGTGTAGCATAAAGCATCGGTAGTCTTCTGCCAGATGAATGTTTCTTCTTGCTCTGCTAACAAATTCCAACAAACGTTTTGGGCAAATTCCTCAATTGGAGTTGACATGCTTCCTTTTTTGGGATTCACAGAACTTCCATACTGCCTGCTAATTTGTGAGGTTAAAACAAAGTAACCTCCAGGCTTAAGCATACGATCAACTTCGATAAGAAACAATCCATCTGAATCATGAGAAACCATTATATAAATGAATGCATATTTGCAAAAGATCATATATCAGTTACTAATTGTGTAAATGGATCAGTTTATAAGTAATTTCATATACAAAAGGTACATGATACCGTTTTGCACACACTTCTATCAAGCTTAAATCTTGGAGCTTTCCCATTTGAGTTTACACTTCATCCAAAGCGACTATTCTTCCAAGCACCCTAAAGCATAAACATTAAAATACAAATTCCAACCAACCGTTTTGCACCTCAGCGGAAAGGTTGCAGTGACATGTTTTTCTTCTAAGACTAAAACATAACTCAAGATTTAATACAATTCATTCTGCATCAAGCTCTAATGCTTTCCACCAAGTAGAATGTCCATAGCTAAGTAGAGAAAAAACTATGATAAAATTTGCTCTCCAGAACTTTTAAATTTGTAGTCCTAATTCCGTGTACAACTCTAAATGATACGTTTCAGCTACAAAGTTTAGAATATCTGAGTAAAACAATAGCATTAAGTCAAGCAGCAAGAGACCAGAGAAACTGCCAAAAAAAGAAATCCCAGTTGTGTTGTCCAGTTATCTTAATTTCTGAACTGAGGATGCATAAAGCTAAAACAATAACAGACACCGAGAATCATAATATTAGTCAGAAGTGTAATAGAAAGATCAGAGTATATCTCTGTACAAGCAGTTAAGTCTGTTTCAGTTAAGACAGATGACAGAAAAAACGTTGTCCTCCAAATAAGCCAAAATTAACCCCATACATTATATCATGGCAAGTTGCTAAAAGAAAATTCCAGGTTGCGGTGTTACCTTTATCATCCCACACAATACCACACTGAGAACAGTGAATCATGTCATATGCTAGTGATGGAAACGGAAGTTGTCTTGAAATGAAGTTGCCAATAATCGCTGGAAGACCTCTCTCAAGGGCTAATTGGACTTGGCTACCCATCAATTCATATGATGCTACACAAACAGCCATTATATTGAGGGAGAGTAAATGAGACCCAAAGCTTCCGAACCCACATCCAATATCTAAAACAGTGCGAACCTGCAATTTAGCAGAATGAAACTGTTAAACACAATAAGAAGTCTGCTATGATCTTAGATAGCTATAGTTGCTATTGAGAAAGATGTATAGAAGTTCAACAAATGCTAGTCCCTCAAAGGAAAGAGAGAGAAACCAAAAGGAAAATACATTCATCATAAAAGCAAGACTTACACCAGCTTGATGGAATTCAGTATCACTAGTGAGTCCAATCATTTCTGCTATGAGGTGGGAATAGTCTTGGACATCATCTGTCCCATCATCCGAGTGAAAAGAAATTTGATTTTCTTCAACTAACATTAGCCTAGAAAAGTAGCAATAGATCAAATCTAAGGAAACAAAAGCAGACAACAGCAGCAATATCAAGACAGAACTCAAATTTGATGTTTGTGCGACACACTGCAAATAAAGGTCTGGTTAAGTTGCTAATCAGATCATTGTGTGACAATGCAATAGCATCAGCTCAACAAGGTACTAAATTTAACAGCTTCAAAGCTTTATGAATATTGATCGATAAAAGTTACCTCTTTGTCCTGGTACCAGATGAAAGAAACTGGTCTTTGGACAATTTCACATTTGCACTCCAAATCACATCCCTCCCTGTAGGCCAATTCAAAGGAATTTTGTAGTCCTTGGGAGGACGAACCAAACAATGCTGTCTATCTTGCAACACTTCACAATGCCGATCAAACTCCTCCCCATCTTTAAATCCAGCTAGCAAATTTGCAGATACATTGTAACAAGGCACATAGTTTTCTCTATCCTTTCCACAAAGACTAACTTCTATCCTATTAGCCCCAGCAGAAAGAGTCCTCAATTCCAGATAATCATTGGTTGCTTGCTGTTTTAACTTTCTGTAGGTGTCAGATTTTGCCACAGAAGTCACAGATTTCAAGGCACTTGAAGAAGGAGACCCCAATAATGCAATTAGCACAAGGACAATCACAACACATAAAAGCAACCAATTAAGTGGTGGTCTAGGCCCAAAGACGATAGAAATTTTCTTAAACCAAGGGCTTCTCATATCCAAGTTTTGCTAGCCCTTCTATCAAAAATGCTGAAAAAATTTTTTACTCCACAGAACTATTGCTTCAGTTTAAATCTCCTCGACCTACGAAAACAATGCCCTATCATCAGATACAATCTCCTACATATATTTCCTGATGAAAACCAGGCAATTCCAACTAACATTGGAACAACTCAAAGTTTGAGCCTCCTTTAAACCATAGAAATTACAAATCAGTCCTATTCCTCTGATCAATATACCGGCAGCAATGAAGGAAACCATACCACAAAAACCAACCCCAATGCCTAATTCAATACCAATTTCCACTCCTCCAACCAAGAAAAACAGGAAATATGCCAACCAAGAAAAGAATTCTGACTTCTCGACCAACGAGTATCCCAAAATTCAACAATTTCACCTCCCAGATCAACCTGCAAAACCGCACAAATTATCACGAAACCGCCCAAAAAAAGGAACTTTATCAAGTTAACAACCACAATTAAAACCCATTTCCAGGACCCACTTCTCAAAGAAAGAGAAAATCAGATCCCAACCCAGATCAGATCCACAGCCAACAATGCCAAAGAATCATCAGCAGGATTAAAACAGCAATGCAAACTTAAAATCAAGCAGAATTAATCAAAAAACGACAAAAGGTTCCATTCATTTTCACCTGGTCGTTAAACTTAACGTATATATTTGATTGATTGACCGTTGAGAATGCTAAGCAGAGTTGGGATTGGCCATTGACAAATGGGTTTTTGTGGGCTGCTCTGTTTTTCTCTTTCTTCTCTATTTTTGGGAAGAAATATAAATACAGTTACAGCCAACTGTTGTTCTTGCAGTAGTGGAAGTATATTTGCACTAGAGTTGTAGCATTTATTTTCAGATCCAAATACTCAGGCTCGCACAACTAGAGAGATAGATTACCAGAGAGACAAAAACAAAGGACTCATTTCATTTAATGAAAGTAGAATCATTGATGAATTTGAGAGATTGTAGTCTTTTGTCTCTCATATTTACTTCTTAGCATCATCTTAATCTTACCTTTCCCCTATTGGAGCGTCTAGGGCCTTTTTTTAATATATATAATTTAGATTTGCTATTTTGGGTAGGTAGAATGTATATATTAGTGTTTATTAAAAAAAAAAAAAATACTTGTAAGGTACTCTTTGATTTACACCACCCAATAGTTTACATTAGTTATCCATTACTCCATGTTTGAGTTTCAGGATGTTGAGCTCATTACTCATCACGCTAGTACTCTATCGATCCTACCCGTAAAGATTACCAATTTTCCACTTTTGATTACTAATTTTTTTAATTTTAGTATCACTGGCAATTTCGATAAATATTATTTTCGGCACTATAAAATTTGCCATAGTTTAGTGGATCATGCCGTGTTTTGATTTTATTATGCTCGGTTGGATGATAAAGAGAAGGAATTGTAAATAGAATGTCATGAATTCAATACCTTCTACTTATAGAAAAAAAATAAAAGAAAAAATAATAGTACTATAACTAAAATAATTGAGAAATAATGGAATTTCTTCTTACTCATAGAACCAGTAAGCCGACCATTTTATGACAAAGTATTCTTCGGATGACGTGGGGATTTTCCTTTTCTGGTTTAGTTTTATTTGTGTATATTATTTATTTTTTATAAGTGGGATGAGGAATTGTTCGGCTAATTGGATTAATTAATGTTGTTAATTTAGGGCTTTATACCTATATCTTGTTGCAGCTGTTGATTGTACAAGTTAACTGTGGCCTAACAACGGTCATGATGCCAATTGGGGGTTATATCAAAAGCAAAGTGATGATGACGTCCCAATCTTAATATATATATATCTTTCTCATACGATAAGTATGATGGGACTATTTTATTTGTTTGGATTACAAAAATTGACATTCTATGGGAGTCCTTTTCTGTTGTAATTGTCCATTATTAGAAGCCAAAACCACCCTGTTCATGGATGGATAATATATCTATCAATTTCAAAAGGAAAAAGGAAATGGACAGGAATATTGACAAGTGAAAATTTGGGCAGGGATATTGTAAATGGAATCAACTTGTGTTTCAACTATAATTCGCTCATTATTGGTAGATAATTTTGAAACTACTTATAAACAATTTACCAGCACGATTAGATAAGGGATATTTTCGGAAAACTCTCCTGAGGTTTTTGACTATTTCACTGATCTTCATTTAGATTTTGAAACTTACATTAACCACCCTTGAGATTTATTATCCTGTAACATTTAGGTTTAACTAACAATTAAAAAATGATATTAGAAGAGAGAGATAATATGATTCCATTATTGCCTCTGATCTACTAAAATGTTTAATTAATTTAATACTAACACAAACATTAAAGAGAACATTAGAATTTGCTATTTATCATCAGGCATTAAATCACATATGGCATCAAAAATAGTATATCATTCTATAAATTTCATTTAATGTAAGATCTAAATTATTTTTTTTCAGTTGCAAATTCATCGTAAAACAAGATCAATAACAAATATTTAATAAAAATTTATAATCAAAATATTACAAAGAGCGAGTTTTAATACCATGAAAAACTCAACAACTAACTTTTATATGTTGACAATAATATTTATGATATTAAAGTTTGTTCTTTGTAATATTTTGGTTGCAAATTTTTTGACTATTTGCTGTTGATCGTATTTGACAATGGGTATGCAAGTGAAAAGAATAATTTGGATCTTATATTAAGTGAAAAATATAAAATGGGTACACTATTTTTGATGCTATATGTGATTTGATACCTAATGATAAATAACAAATTTTAGTGTTTTTCTTGAATGTGTGGTTTGGTATTGAATTAATTAAATAATATAGTAGAAGATGGGCAATGATGAAATCATATTATCTCCTCTCTTCTAATATACTTTTTAATTATTAATTGAATTTAAATGTTACAAGATAATTAAACTCAAGAAAGGTTAGCATAATTTTTTGAAACCTGGACAAAGACCAATGAAATGGATAGAAACCTCACAGGACGTTTCTAAAATTATCCCAAGTTTTGATCTATTTAATGGCGCATGACAAAATGATAACACTTGCTTACTTGTCACCTTTTTCTTCTTCTACTTGTCACTAGCAGTTGCTTGGTATTTATTTTTTCCCTTCGGCTTTCGATCCGGTTCTGCTACATCCGGACAGATAAAGATGTGCTGTACCGAGCTTTAGCCGTCCATCATTAATCATTGAAATTCAGCAGAATAAATTGCTGTCTCGAAAAAACAATTCAAAAATCAATGGCCCGATATCACTTTAGTTTTTACTATTTGATTAATCATTCAAAATCAAAAGAATAGATTGTTGTCTTGAAATATCAATTGAAAAATCAATGGCCAATATCACACTGAGGACATGAAATAATTCTGGTCTGATGACCCACTCGTTTCATCTATCTGAACCAACGGCAATAAATGAACAGAAAAATACTCTACTAGCACAGAACTTCACAGGATGGACAGCAGCACCAACCCCTCCACAAGAAACTAGGTATTGTTCGATTTGGGATGATTTTCCTTCAAATCACAGCAATACTAATGCTGCAACTAAATGCATTCGTCAAGGGGAATGATGGTTTCTGGGTTGGTTGGTTCAACAAATCCGTACCTGTCTAACACATTTTAAGTATAGTTTAACGTATTAAGGAACTTTGATGCCTGATTGGTCACTTTCTGCAAGAAACTGGGGTTTAACTCTTTCGTTAGCTGCAGGTAATCCGGCTTCGCCAGCTCAGACTCCAAGAAGACCCGAAGGCAAATGAGCTGTGCCATGTGTAATACGGCATATTTAGCAACCAGCAGTAAAGTTGTATAACACAAATAGTAGTATATAGTTAGTGTCTATAGGGACAAAATGGGGGAAACAAAAGTACAAATAAGGGGGCTATGAGTCAGTAATACAGTACAAGATTATGCCAGGTGATTAGGTGAAGTCGCACAATAAATCACATTCCCCGTTCCCAAAATATGATGACACCAATGTATGCATGCATCGCTTTCATACAGCCCAAATCTTAGAAACCGTTACACGTATTTTTATTGTCACAATCCATAGAAAACCTATTGGAAACTCTGACGAATACATCTTTTTGACAGGATCTTCTGTTTTGCAGCCTTCACTTATCTAGGGTGCAAAACCCAATAACCAGCTTCGTGATTACAAATAACTAAAGCAAACGCACCTATGAAGGTATCTTCTGACCTCTGTTTATATGGAAAATGGGAAATACTGTCAGGCGCCACGAAACAACTTAACCAACCCAGGCTCATTTCTGAAGTTGTCTAAGAGATTGATTATGTGCCAGTTACTTCTTCATCAAGCACCTAACTCTCTATTCAAATAATCCGCAAACATCCTCTTTGCACTATCAGCATCGGAAGGTGGAGGAGGACCACTTAAACTTGATTGTCCTGTTAATTTTATGAAAGTTCGCCGCAGCCTACGCAACTCAGGTAATCCAACTGATCTTCCTATGTGGATGTTCGGTAAATCTGCCCCAAGCGACACGCTGCTGATAGGACCCCCCAGCGCTTTGGACTGGGCTTCTACTATGACATTGATCACTTCTTGTGTAGCCTTGTCCATCTCATAAAGAGAATTAGCCTCTGATGACCGAGCATTCTGAGTTGCAATTGTTGGCTGTAAAATTTTAACATCCCTAGTTTTTGAGTCAACCATTTTTGTCAAGTAGGAAACAGCTTCTACTATAGCATCAGAAGACTTTTCAATTCCCTCTCTAGAGGGCCATAGCTCGAACAATGGCGAATCCCACCGATTTCTTCTATCTGGTTTCTCAAACCTCCTAACCAAGTCTTCAATGATTCTATCATCATATGATGGTTCTTCTCTCTCCCGGCGCTCTTGATTCCATTTTCTGCAGCAGGGCTCCTCAACATCACAGAAGAGCACACAATATCTAATTCCTGTTGCACGGGCCAAACACCATAGCTCGTATCTGTAACCCTTTATGCTGTTTAAAGAATCCACTATTATGATGGTATCTTTGGACACAGATCTATCGACTTCAGATCTAAGTACCCCCCTCAAATTCTTCTCAGCAGTCATGTTAGCATAACTTTGATTGCGATTAAGATGAAATGCAGATTCATCAATAATCCGGACAGATGGCTTTGATTCTGTATCTTTAAGAGCTTCAGCCAGACAACTAGCAGCAGTTGACTTCCCACTACTTGGTTGACCACATATAACAACCAATGCCATCCCAATAGAAATGGACGTGCTTCACTTGTCTTTTTCTGTATCTGTTCAAAATAAAAGACTACATTCGAATAAAATTGCATGCATTAAGGAAGTTCCACTTACAAGTTTACACAACTTGGAAACAAGAAGAAGACTATATACTAGAAAATAATGCTTTTTTCTAACGATGGGATCTCAAACTTGGGGTGAAATAGTAGCACCTACAACAGTCAGCACCTAACAATCTACAGTTCATAGGACAAGACTCGAACTCCAGATGGGCGTACAAACCACACTTTCAGAAACACTTCCAGACAAAGCTCCCTTTTCTCACAGTACACAGTATTGATCAGTTATAGCGTCATTTCCAACCCCCCTTCTCTCCCCTCATGGCCAAACCTCCCAACCTTCCAAAAAAAAAAAACCACATTTCATCCCGATAAGCAACAGGACTTTCTTGCATTCAAATGACTTGATGCTTAGAATATCTCCATACAAGAATGTTGTGTGAAGTTATGACCTACATACGCTCACATTCTCAAGGGTCCTTCAACGTGTTTCCTGTATCAACTATAAGTTATATCTCTATCATTTATCCACTAAATCATAAGAGAATTTAAAAAAGAAAAAGAAAAAGATGCATTGTATTATTGGACCATATTGTCAGCTAAAATCTTACAATGACTTAGTAACTGCTCCCCTAAGTCAATTCTCTTTATCAAAGACATGATAGTATGCCTCCATTTGTTATCACCTCTACTTCACACAACACCTTTGGCAGTAAAAATTCAGAAAGAATTTACGTGCTCAAAAGGATCGTAGAACAATCCACAAGTCTACTACAACATTATTCATATTTAACTAATCAAATACATAATCTTTACCCCCAAAAAAAACTTGTAAACTAAAATGTTAGAGAAAATATGCAGTACAATTTTTCTAGTTTCATGGCACATGGGATTTTTCTGTTCCTATTATCTCCCAAAACAGGGGATGGGCAAACAAGAAAGAAAGTACTTCGAAATATTCACACACAATTCTAAAATTAAAACACTTTGCGTTCAAAGCACAGAGCATTAAACTTGATTTTAACCTTCTTTTCCAAAAAAGAAAGAAATTTTCAGATATGTATTCAAATGACATTCTATCAAGCTTTTGGTGGGCTATAGCATAAAAGCTGAAAAGATTCTCAGCAGAGAGAACGAATGAAATACTACAACCACTAACGACGTAAATAAAATATGACGGAGGAGAATAGTAGGTTCTAAACCAGGGGTTGCAGCGGCCCTCAGGGAAATCAGTCTGACACCGGCAGCAGCCCGCAAGGAGGTGGTCTTGGTTGGAAAAAGAAATAGTTAGTCGACGAGTTCTAAAATTTGATTCTTTCAATTTCTAAGCCACCGGATCCTAGAAAAGTGTTGTGCAAACGCATTCTTTTGAGAAAACGGAGAAGCGTTATCCCGAGTCCTATCCTAAAAGCGCAAAGAGAAGAAAATTTAGCACGCGTTTCTTATGTAACACTGAACGGGACCCACCACGTTGGAGAATGTGCCGGAAGAAATAAAACAAATTTTTTTGTCTCATAATTATCATTATCATATTATTCCATTATCCCAGATTACTGTAATTATGTAACTATTGAATATAAAACATAATTTTCAAGTAAGATATTTTCCATATATATTTTATTATTTTCCACTGCTTGATGAGCCGTGATATTTTGGACGCAGGCAGGCTAATTCCAACGGCTCTGGATACTATTGCTTGGAGAACAGTAGCAATCCCTGCCCTCATATCTGACTATAATTCGTGGTTTGCTACGATGACTTTTGTTACTCAAGGGCTTTTTGGGCCACTGAAGTTGATACCAAAGAAAGATTTTAGAATTGCATTATTGACGTTAATTTCAGTATAAAGATAAATAATCGTTAACAAAACTTCGTTAAAACTCTAATATTACAAGCCGCAGAAATACTACTACATACAAAGTTAATATAGAGATTACAAGATCCTGTATGCTATATTCCTGAAATTGAGCCAAGCAATGAAAGCAAGGATTGATGGTTTAACCAGTTTTGACCCCTATTGCTGCTGCTCTGCAGTTCAACTTTTGATTTGAAACTCTGATTTGAAATTTGGCCAAACTAACAGTTGTCGACAGTGCAAGCTCTTAAGGAGTCATAGAGAACTTCTTCGTTTAACAACTTACCTGCAAAGAGAACACAAGTCATTATCAAGTCACAAAACAATGTCCATTTAGTTTAGGCAATAAAAGTTTGAAGGAGGGGGGGGTGGGGGGGGGAATGTTTCAACCTATGAACACTATTTTGTTTAGTTGACTTTCATCTTTTCTCCATTTGCGAGCTGGAACAATCTCGTAGATTTCCCTCACAGCCTGCAAATATCAAAAGGCAGAAAGATAATCCCATCAACCTTAATGACTGGCCAGATATTTTCTTCTGTGGATAGTCATCATTCAGAACAAACAGGCGAATCCAGCTGCCATGGTGTTTGGACAGTTGCGCAATTACATGCAGCCATTAGCCTGCCTGCATATGTACTAGAAATTTGATCCCTTGGCAATCAGGTTTGCCAAGCAAGCTAGTCAATTCATGTCAACATGGGCAGTTATGCTGGCAGAGATGAGCCAATTGTTAGCAAAGCTACAAGTTCCTAATCAGCATTGTGTATTTAATCAGTGTTTTAGCTAAATTTTAAGCTCTCTTTTACTATTTGCACCTCCAATGGCATTTATATCCTAGCCATTTTTTTAAATCAACGTTCCTCTTCTGCAGAAAGAGGTCATGAAAGCAAAAGCTGAAACCTTGTAACCAACATTAAAGTCTGCCTTCCAGCAAGTAAAGCATTTAGATTTGCATCTCATGCATTAAAGTAAAAGTGTACCTGCAAAGTATGAAGTTGATCAGAGTTTACTATGCTTAAAACCCCTTTGCAACGATAAACATCCATGCCATATTTTTTATCCCAAAGAATCTCCTCTAGCCACATCCGAACCTTGAGAAATGACAGGAGAAAATTGGTATCAAGGACCACCCTTTTGGAGGAAGATATGTAACCACAAGGTAAGCCAACTCTTTGTGCGATGTAAAAGCAAGAAAAAGAAGGCATAACAATGAGTAATTAATACTCTGTATAAATATGAAAAAGTCAAACGTTTTCAGAAATATTTCCTAATTTCAATCCCTACTGGATAAAGGGTTCTTTTAAACAGAAAAAGAAAGAAAAGGATAGAACCATAATCAAATAACAGGAACGTGTGCGGACCTCATCAAGATCTACCAGTGACATTGACAGTGTTCTCAAATTGAATCTTTTTAAAGTACCTTGTCAAGATCTATCTTCTTTGGCTCACAGATACACAAGGTTCTCACACCAGAATCATGAAGTTCTCTGGTAGTAAGGGATTTGTTTTGTTCAAGCAGTGCTTCCAAATGAGCAACATGCTGAAATTAAACGAATCAAACAGGCAGATAGCACCATCAAATCAGTAACTGCCTATTAAAGATACTGATGATATAATAATAATAATTAAAAAAAAAAGACTGAGAATGAAACTCAACTGAAGCATCATATGCCTGGCAGTCCAATATCTTGGATAATTCTACTTGACACCGTGTGGAACGAATGATACTGGCAAGGGAGTTGATATCACGTATCTCCTTCTCCAATTCCTCTAAAATATTTCCAAAATCATCTGCCATAACTTGATCGACTTTGTTAAGAATCACAACATCCTAACAAAAGCAACAGAAAGTAGAATCCTAAGTGCTATGATGCCATAATCCAAGCTAGACTAGTCACGAATATATGGAAATATGACTAAAAGAAAACATAAAAATTAACTTAGAAATGAAGAAGAAAATTTCCTCATATTGACATCAAATTATTTGAAGAAATTAAAGCGAAATCATTACCGCAAAAGCTATTTGTAAATATGCTTCAGGAAATGATGACGAATCACGATGTAAATTAAGCTGGTGACGAAGGTTTTTGGCATCGATAACCTATGAGAAAAGCAAATTGGTTATAACCGGAAAAAAAAAATCAATAATCCTTTGCTGGAATAGATCACCTCATTAGATGGAGGAGAACACAAGCAGAAAATGGCAAGCAATCAACTAGCATAAAATGTAAATGTTTACTTTATTCAAAATTCATTTGCTCTTGAAACTAGGACAGTCTGATAAGAAAGAAGAGCATGGCATCTATGTCTAGTTTATGTCTCTAGTGAAACTCTTATCATCGTATAAATCGAACTCGGCCCATGAAACTCACTGTGATGATAGAATCGAGCTTAACAGCTGACTCGAGCTGATCATCCAACCAAAGAACAGATGCAAGAGGAGCAGGGTTTGCCAGCCCTGTGGTTTCCAGTAATATATGGTCAAGTCTGCATATAACATGAAAATTTTTTTCCTGACCATTAACACCCAGGAGTATACTTCATATCAATAAATGGCAAAACAAGCACACACTGCTGGATGCTCATTGAGTTGGCTCCAAACTACTAATAAAACAAATGAAAAAGTATGGCAAGAGAACATTTGCAGCATCTACCACCTCCAGTCACTAATGTTTTATGTTAATATTACGCATTATCCTTCTTTTTCCTGGTGTAGTCTTCTATAATTAAATTTCTCTGCATTACTCATTCAATGGAAATAACTGCTCCCCAGAACCTTAAGATCCTACCCTTTTAAACCTATCAGTTCTAGCAAAATATTCTGTACTATAATTCTGAACATTAAAAAGGAGTTGCATTAGCAATGATGAGTTGACAAGATTGTAAATGTGCATGTTTTCACAAAAGTAATCACCCATGCTTAGTATCAAAGACTACCCCGACCAAATGGAGTATTTGCATTGACCTTTCTTTTCTTTGAACAAGCTGCTCCAATGCTTGAACCAGACTGTGCTTAACAGTGCAACAAATGCAGCCATTATCCAGCTCCACCCACTCCTCCACTAGCCCACCTTCCTCTCCTTCATTAATCATTGCCCTTTCCACTCCGATTTCCTCCCCAAACTCGTTCAATATCACTGCTATCCTCTTTCCATGTTGGGTTTTCAATATATGATTCACCAACTGAAAAAATCAGCTCAAAAGAAAAATTCCGCAATGACATTTTATCAAACACTTGTATATCATACTACAAAAATAGAAAAAATAATTAAGCAGGCAAGAGAGAAACGGAATTACTGTGGATTTTCCCGCACCCAGATAGCCAGTGATAACGGTGACGCCAACTGGAGGGAAAGTATCGGACGGTTGCGAGATGACATGATCTACGGTGGCGGTGATCGCGACGGCGAGCGGTGGCTCGTCCTCGTCGTATTCCATTTTTTGGGCTTTCCAACTGGGAGCTTGTTAGATGGTGAGAAGTTAACAAATGGGGTGCTGGCCTTAGTGTTGGGCCTGAAAAAGGGAATCTGTTCAAATGGACATATTGAAGCCCATTTCAAGATAATATATTGGGCTTGGATGTCTGTGAATGGTTGGGTAAATTGACCGGGAGTATTGGGCATCAACTGTCAATCAAAAGCACCGTTTTGTACACCTAAGTATTTAGAGCGGGTTTGAATTGCTATTTTTTTAAAGGTTTTTATAAAAAATATATATTATAATAATTTGATGTATGCGAGATAAAATAGATAATTAAAAAATATATCTATGAAAAATATAAAAATAAGATCCACATTTTTCTATAGAACAAGGCTTAAATAATTTATTTGATATATAACAGCTTGATCAAAACAAACTGCCTAAAAACCTAAGGTTGGAATCCACTTGATTAAACATTTGTCTTCTTAGCACAAGTTTTTCAACATGGTTCCTTGTTAATTAGTCAATTGTTTTTTTTATGGAAAATTAAAGGGCTACTCAATCGGAGTTGCCATTGTCCTTCGTATTATTATTGACAACAAGGTAATACTTGTGCTAATTTTTTTTCTTTTTTTGGCAAACTTGATTAGCTTAAATGTGCATCTAGGAGAGCCTCCTGTCATTGCTTAAAAATATGTTTAAACATCTTATAGCTGTACCTTGCTAAAGTTTATCATACTCCTATGTAATGATTATTCTACACCGGTTGTTACCTTAAAGAGGTTATGTATTCCTTGCCGATGCTTCTATAATTTGTTTTAATGTTGGTTATTTTGTTGGACTATATCTCCCTTTTAAGGTAGATAATCTACACAACTAATACAAAAGACCAAAATAAAATATGTCTGATGCTGCTTTTGGTCTAATGACAACAAAAACTTTACTCAACCTCTGAACATGATGAGGTGTGTAGAAAACAAAATTGATGAAACAGTTTACTTTTAGGTCATGAACCCAACCCCCCAATCCCCCAACCCCTTCCCTCTCAACAAAAAAGGGGGGAGGATTAATCTTTCCTACACTGACAGTGTATACATTAATTGTCAACATTGAATGAATGACAACTATACAAAATTTGAATTTAAAATTCAACTTTTGCATACATGTCATGAATCCAACGATGATAGCGTATACACTATCAGTGTATATAAAATTTATTCGGAGAGAAAAACTAAATAAGAACTTTTCCAACTTGGTCGAGTCATTAATAAATCAAGAATCAAACATAAGTTAGGGACAATTTATTCATTTGTGGCGTTGAAGACGTACGGGAGGCAAAAGCATGCATGAAAGCGTAGTCGATCACGTAGAGCTTTCAGCAATGTAATCACCGAAGCGCTAAGATGATAAACTAAATTATATACATAAAGCCTCTTCTCTATAGTTTAAATTAATCTAGCAGCTTTCTCTTTTATGCACGGATATGATTAATTGTTTTTTGTTGCTATCATTCTGATCCAAAGGCACATGCAAATAAACACATACGCATATTTGTAGTTGCATTCCGTGCACGAATCTTGATTGCTACTTCTTGTTTCCATCTCAACTGTCATGCCGTTATCCATGTACACTTCTCTTTCACTAAATTACTAAAAACAATGACATAATCTTGTTAGAGATTGTCACTTACAAGAAAAGCTATATATTGTAAACTATAAACCACTAGGCTTTCCTATTCTTATTTATTTATTATTCATTATTTTTTTAAAATGTAAGTGGAAGGTTTCAAACCCTTAATTTCTAATTTACGCTCTCTCTTCCTGTACCATCCAATACATTCCTTTCTCTCAAGCTTTCCTGTACTTCTATGTCGGATACACAGATATAATTTGATATGGAAAATGTTTTTTTTTTTTGCAACTTTTTCAGAAGGTTTTATATAGTCTTTAATTGTCACTCCTTTATGTTGTAATGTTTCAAGTCAAGTTAGTTTTGAATGTGATTAATGAATTCAGATGACAAAATCAGAATTACACGCGGCGCCATATATGTCTCTGGCCAAAACGAGATGGCGTTATCATTATCAAGTATGCAAACAATAAAGCGACAGCCGAGAACTCTGAAAAATGGAACCCAAAAGTCCTGGGCATTTTGTTTCGGCAGTATGGCCCCGTCGTGGGAAAGAAAGAAAAGAACTGCAGCGCCAATCCCATCATTGATGTTATGTGACAGTGCTGTCTTTCAAGCGTGAATGTAGCCAAACAGAGGGATGACTAAGATTCAACCCAAAATAGAAAAAGAAAAGGATTGGGGGAATAAGAATCGAAACCAAAAAACAGGAAAGCAATTATGCAGTAGTGATTGATTTTGCGTAGCTTGTGATACAGAATTGCAGATTCCCTTTGGCTCCACAAAATGTGGACGCCACTTTTTGGTGGTTGACAATTTTATTCCCGCCATGTGTACGCCAAGACTCAATTAATTGTCTCGACTGAAGCTAAATGCTATGCCTTCACCAAAGTATAATTGTTCACATCAGATCAACCCCACAATACAGGCTTGAGGTTTGAGAAGTCTGAGGAGGAATCTATCTGAAAGGCTCCCTTTTGCCCTTTTGGGAGAAAAATTTATGTCTGCTATACATATGCATTTAGATAATTTTGTTTTGCAAAAAAAAAAAGAGAGGAGTTTGTGATTTACTATTCGCAAGTTTTTTCATCTGCCTCTAATTATACGGACAATTAAGTAATTCTAGACCTTGTTATCAAATTTATTATATTGCGAGTTGTACAAGAATGCGATGCAAGAAGGAACGCACTAAAACAAAATGACCAGTTCACCATTTGTTTAAATCATCGAGCATGTTGTGCACGTGTACTAACATTCAGAATTTATGTGAAACTAATTAAGACAATTTAATGTCCGTGACCGAACTTTAACTGTTTCCTGCCATTTACATTCAAAGCTGCAATTTGGTTCAAATTCTTCTTCTTCTTCTTTGTCAGTTTCCTATACTTCATTCAATATGCAGCTATTGTTCATTTCTCTGCTGTTTCGTCTGCTTCTTTTCCCATTCTGCTACGATTGTTTGAGGAGGTATGCTTGTCCTTCTCCTGCTTAGTTTAGTCTTCTTTGACGAGTTGGTTTGCAAGATTATTTTGGCTTTGTTTACCAATTTGTAAGGAAGAATTTTGAGTATCGGTCCAAGAATTGTACAAGAATTGCTATATGGTTTTCTTTATCGTGAGTTATAATCTTGAGAATGGAAGCAGTGATCAACTTCTGGTAGGCTGCAAACATTCAGGTGTAATAAAAACGGGGTTGGATGTTGGAGGTTATGTTATAGATTTCTTAAAACTGCTGAGTCAGGGATTGAGTCATTACCATTCAAATCAAGGAGATGGGGACAATTTATGCAAAAAATTTCCTCTATTTCACTTGGGTATCTTGTTTATCATAGAAATATGGGGATCTGATTCGTGGTTTGGTTAAACAATTTATTTTGGTAGAGGAACAAATGGACTTGGACTTTTTCTGGGATAAAGATTATGCCTTAAACATTTGCTGGATTTGATTGAAGAATCACAATTCACGAGTACAAAGCACCTTCAAGAATATTGATTTTACTCTTTCGTGTTCTGCTACTGCCATTTCTGGATAACCAATGACTGTGTCTAGGATCAACATGATTAACGCAAAGACAAACAAATACAGAGTACATGTAAGACTATTCTATCTGAATATTTTAAATATGCATAATACGTGGCATAGTTACGACCAAAATCCGAGGATTAATTCCTCCAAGTAATAATTTGTGATTACGCAATTTTCTTAACGTAATTAGTCGAACATTGCACTCAACCAGACACAATTAAAAATAGATTATACCATATAGTTTTTTTTTTCCCTTTCTTTCTTGAGCTAGAAACGTTCTCCAACATGACACTTTCTTATGGGCGCAAGAACCGGGCTTTATAATCTCCCATTCTCCCTCAGGAATGGTTCAAACAAAATCATGAAATATATAGATACACATACATTGTTTTTACATAGAAAACATCCTCAATAATATGTCTGGTCTGACTGGTCCTAGCTAATCTTTTAATAAATATTAGGTTCATTTTACGAATGAAATTAGCAAAATTTCCACTTGAACAAATGTAAAAATAAAAAAAATCCTGGGAGACAAGAGATAAAGGTCACTATCATCAGTAGGGCAGTGGTGACCCGTGAACACTTATTCCCAAGAAAGGCAGGTGTGAACTGGGAACTGCGATCGGCAAGTTGGATCCATACAAGTGTGAAGCCAAGCAAACAAATCTTATCGTTGTCAAAAGAATCCTAAGAACAACAAAGAAACAGCTGAAAAAAGGATGGATTAAACATTTAAGTTCTACTTAATTACCTCCAACAAATGAGCCAGATGTCCAGCTGATTAGTGGGTTCTTGATCATTAGGATATATAGAATGTGAACCCAAAATCTTGCAGCCCCCACAATTACCTCCCACCATGGCCACCACCACCATTACGGCTGCCATTATCCCTTTCTTTCTCTCTGGGGACGAATGGACGATCGACTCACCGCCAGGAACAGTCAACCCTTAGCCTATTATATATGTACATGTTGCTTTACTCTGCAACCAATTTGCATCATCCCACTTTTTTTTTTTTAAGTCCTATCCTCTATCCATTTTTGTTACACATGCACATCATTTCTACGTATCTATATCCCACCTTAAATATACAAGTCAGTTAAGGTAGTTTTCAGTTTAAAATTTGTTGGGGGACTTTAAATTGAGTCTTACACAGAACAACCTTCGAGCCAAAGCTATGGTGGTGCTGAGAAAAGACATTCTTTTGTTTGTATTTGTGGCTATTTTGGGGCTCCGGACATGCTTGGGACAGATTAACAGAGGAAGTTTTCCGAAGGGTTTTGTCTTTGGGACCGCCTCTTCTGCTTATCAGGTCTGTCTTCAATCTCCATTAATTTTCTGCAGTATCTCTGGAGCATGCATTCACAATTCATTGATTTCATCCTTATTATTGTGGTCTCTTTAAATCTCTTGAACCGCAAAAGATATGAAAAATCGTACGTAGTGATTATTTGATGTTTGATGACGGTGTGAATATGATTGATTAGTACTAAATTGGCATATAAACACGAAATCAAGCTCATAATAGATGCTATCTTGAGTATATGCATTAAGCACAACCAGAAAATTAACTCATCATAATTGTGCTGCTTTTTGGGATTTAGAAAAATGAGGGGACAAATATCAGTCATTGCATGGTTAGCAAAAGCAAGCAAAACAGAAGAAATAAGTGAATCAGGATATATAAAAGGAAAAAAAAAAGAAAATTTTATTGATGCATGATCAGCGTTTTGGCTTGTTTTTTTTTTTTCTCGGTTTTCTGTCTCCAAATCTACCATGGTTCAAATGGCCATTTTTCTAGTGACACACTCTTGCTTAAGAGAAATTGATGAAGTGAACCACCAAAAATAGAAGAAATTACTTTCTTGATCATTGTTTCTATCATTTTCTTTAGCTTAAAACTTCTATAAATGAGCCGATTAAGAATGATGGAAAAGGACTTGCGGATCAGAGATTAACCCCTTCGCAAATGTTCAAAGTGGATCTTTTCATTCCCTTGCCAGCTTGAAAAGAGTTTGAAGAAAAGGACAGGCATCCACTATTTCTTGTGAACGTTCATCTTTTTGCCCTTGATGAAGTATGGTTTCCATCAATTATTGCTTGACCAAGAAAATTTCTACAAGTGCAAATTGGCAAAAAGTTTTCATAGAAGAGCAACAAAGTCGTAAACTTCATGTGAGGCATTTCATTACACCATTTTTTACAGCACCACACGACATGAGAATGCACAGTTTCTCAAATTATATGATCTACACTTTTTTTTTTTTTTTTGCAATTGGGTGAAAAATGTATCAGCTTCCCATCTCCGATTGAGAAAATTTGAATGGAGAAGTTTTTGCGTGATGATAAATTTGCATTTAAGATAAAATTTACGCACCAAGAATTAACTTCGAGATCCTCTTGTCGCATATTCACTTAGAGAAGAATATTACTGAGATAAAAATTACCTTAAACAGATGCAAACTTGAGGCTCCTGCCTGGATTGATTTTTTAAGAATTCTGGTTCAATTTTTTTTTTTATTTCGAATAGGTGTCACCTAAATTACAGCTAATGTACCTGGTGAGTGGACATAATTTCGCCAATGTATGATGCTTGAGTATGTTATTAGGAGAAGTTGTATTTTATTACGGGACACGAGGTCGTGAGGTTAATGGTTAACGAGTCTTGGATTTATCGAACAAGATGCCCACTAAGTTTTAGGATTTTGTATTTTGGCCCATAAAGTTTGATGGGGTTTCTGTCTATGCTCTGTTTTATTTATTTATTCACTAATTATTTCCTAAGGCTAAAAGCTCCTTTAATAAGCTCTGGATTCAGAATCTTTCTTTAGAAAAAATTGCTTATTTTCTCTTTGTAGAAGAACCTAACTTAAAAGTTAATTCCTACTCGATTTTTTTTTTTTATTGAAATTTTGGCTTACAGGATCATAGTTTGAAGCCATCAATACTCAAACTGATTTTCTCTTTTTGCAGTATGAAGGAGCAGTTAAGGCGGATGGAAGGGGTCCCACAGTCTGGGACAAATTTGCACATTCTTTTGGTAAAATTTTTACTATATAATGCATGAATAATGATTCATAATCCAATGCAGTAACATAGTAATGATTGTTATTTTTTTAATTACTTCGAGGGAGAGAAATTTTTTTGGTTGTTGCATAATCTCGTTCTCAACTAAATTTGGTTAGTGATGATTCAAAGTATAAACTAAGGATCTATTTAGTCCAATTCTTAGCTATTTTAAGTTATAAAATTGCTAGTTTTTCATTTTTCTTTTCCATCTTTAACTTATTTTAAGTTGACAAAAGAGTAGTTATGTAAAGCACCAGTGAAATTCTTTTGCCGAATAGTCTTTTGTTTTGAACCTAAAAAAAATGATAGCAGGCTCTTTCTTACTCTTCCTATGTTGTATTAGCACTTAGAAATTTGGTTTATGTCACAGGTAAGGTACTTGATTTTAGCAATGCTGATGTAGCAGTGGATCAGTATCATCGATACAATGTAAGTCACATTCTTCTTCATGTAACGACTGGATAGCTATATCTTATATGGCATGAAGGAATATATATATATATATATATATATATATATGTGTGTGTGTGTGTGAAAGAGAAGTGCATTAGTTTAAGATCCTCTTCTAGAAGTTGCTTTGGAACTGTGCAGGAGGATGTACAACTCATGAAGGATATGGGGATGGATGCCTACAGGTTTTCAATAGCTTGGACTAGGCTTTTCCCAAGTGAGCTATCTTTACTTCAGAGATTCCTTTATGTGATGTCTAATACACATCTTATGCAACATTTCTAAAACATTCTTCACTTTCTTTTCATTTTCGAGAGGAGCTCAGAAAATGATTTTTGTGTTTGGCTTGAAGAGTTACGTGTTCTCATTCTATCGATTTTGTTTGTTCAGATGGAACTGGGGAACTCAATCAGGCCGGAGTTGATCACTATAACACTCTGATTAACACTTTACTAGCCAATGGTACTGTTAATTTATATGCTTAATGTCTTTCGAGACACAAGATGTCTGATTCCCATCTTTCCTGTAATAAACTCGAGAAATGGCTGTCATGTTGCAGGAATCGAACCATATGTGACAATCTACCATTGGGATCTTCCTCAAACACTCCAAGATAAATATAATGGATGGCTCAGCCCTCAAATTATGTAAGCATTAATGCTCAGCTAAACTATGTCCATTAATCTGTTTCCATTAGATTAGGTCTTTCTCTTGCAAGTGTAATAGCTGACTATACATAGTTATTTGCAGCAATGACTTTGCTGTGTTTGCTGAGACATGCTTCCAAAAATTTGGTGACCGGGTGAAGCATTGGATCACATTTAACGAGCCTCACACTTTCGCAGTTCAAGGCTATGATGTAGGTCTTCAAGCACCAGGCAGATGCTCAATCCTCCTCCATGCATTCTGCACGGCTGGAAACTCTGCTACTGAACCTTACATAGTTGGACACAATGTCCTCCTTGCTCATTCCGCTGTGGTGGACATTTATAAGAGAAAATACAAGGTAGGCTTGCAAAATGAACTGTAACTTGTAATGACTATAGTGTAAAGGTGTCAAGAAATATGATAACCGGCAAGCAAAGTAAATATAAGGCAGAGGTAGATATTTCAAATGAAAATAGTCAAGTTTTATGAGTGCTTTACATGTTTTAGTTGTCGTGGATGGGTTGGAATTCATCCAGTTGAAACGCTAATGCTAAGATTTTTTTGCTTTCTGTTTTTTTCCCTACAGCCTACACAGAAAGGGTCAATTGGGATTTCATTAGATACTTTCTGGTATGAACCTGCGTCAAACTCCACTGAAGACATTCAAGCAACAAAAAGAGCTATAGATTTCAATCTGGGTTGGTATGTATGTTTCTGTTTTGTAAGTACACTAGTTATAAGATGGAAAAACAAAAGAGGAATTTACTGACTGTAGATTAGTGGACTATAAAATACATTTTCAACTCAGAACTAATATATACACAAGGTGCTATTGCGATGCCAAATTTCAACAAAAGAGAACACGCCTGAAGATTTAACTAATGTCTCGTGAAGGTCTATTGGTGAAACTTCAAATTCTACAAACTGAGTTTTAATACGTATGGAATGTTTCAAAAAGAACTATTTTGCTGTGATGCAGGTTTCTTGAGCCTCTTATTGTGGGTGACTACCCGAGCTCAATGAGAACCAGAGTGGGAAAAAGGCTCCCAAAGTTTTCCCAAGCGCAGTCATTGGCTCTAAAGGGTTCTTTGGATTTCGTTGGCATAAATCACTATACTACTTGGTATGCCAGGAATAACAGTACAAACATAATAGGCGATCTGCTCAATGATTCCCTGGCAGACAGCGGAGCTATTACCCTTCGTATGTTCTTTTTTTGGTCACCTGTTCAATCTCTGACATTCTATCCTGTGTCTTGTGTGTGTTTTACTATTGAACCAAAAGAGAAGTGTACATTTTTTTTTTTTACTGAAATTGCTCTATACTGTTTTACTTGATATTGGAAAGCATAATATTCTAACTTCTAACCATTTTGCATGGCTTGATTGCAGCTTTTAAAGGTTTACAGCCTATAGGAGATAGGGTACGTCATCTAAGTTGTTAAGTTCCATGTTAATGTTGCTTTTATGTAATGGAATTAGACATTATAGCTAGGTTCATTATACCTGATTGATTCCACTGGTATCATTTACAGGCAAATTCAATTTGGTTGTACATTGTACCTCGTGGGATCAGAAGCCTGATGAACTACATCAAGCAAACCTACGGCAATCCTCTAGTCATAATCACTGAAAATGGTATTTCTCTACAATTATTTGTAGACGGTCATTACAATCTTTGACATGCCATTTTAACTCCTATGTGCTACTTTTATGCAAAGCATATGATTTTTAGGAGTCATATAGAATTAAAGTTATAGTAACACTTTACTCCTCCAAACACATCTTTCCCATTGAAGAGCCAAAAAAGGAATAAAAATATTGCCCTGAAATTGCTGCAGGGATGGATGACGGAAATAGCCCGTTTAATTCTATCCAAAATGCTCTGCATGATGAGAAAAGGATCAAATACCACAACGATTATCTCACGAACTTATTAGCTGCTGTCAAGTAAGTATTCTTTCTTCAACTAATGTCAACAGTGGTACCTTCTCTATGAGTCAAGAAACTTAATACATTATGTATTATTGACTACCAAGGGAGCTAACGGGCTTCTTTTCTGCTTTATGTGCAGAGAGGATGGATGCAATGTACAGGGATATTTTGTGTGGTCGTTATTGGATAACTGGGAATGGGGAGCTGGATACACTTCAAGATTTGGACTTTACTATGTTGATTACAAAGACAAGCTGAAGAGATATGCAAAGGATTCTGTCAAGTGGTTCAAGAATTTCTTGACTGCAGCTTGAGTAGTGAGCATTGGAGTTGATGAAATTAGAAATCACAGTTATACAAACAGCTACAGACATAAATTCTGAACAGAAAACATCAGACGCTTCAAATGTACAAGACGATGATAAATGAAAAAAAAAAAAACTTCCTTATATAGTTAATTCCTTTTTAAGGGCTTATAGATCTTAAAATATAGAAGCCATTGTCCGAAGAAGAAGAAGGATACAAGAATCTTCATTAAAATGTAAAAGGAATCAACCGTATAATCTAGAAATAAAGATTCAGAAGAACTGTAAAAATTTAGTACTTCACAATAATTCAAGAACTCTTTTTTAAGGGCTTCCGTCTTCCCCGTTGTTGTGTTTTTCTTTTTTAAAGACATTCAGAAGATTTTATTGCGCTGCATTAAATTGAGCTACACTCATAGTTAATGATGGAATTTTTCTAGTTTTCTGAATTTATGTGATCCTACATTTTCCCCGGTTGCTTGTAACCTATATCCTAGTGTACAAGTAGCTAATTCTAGCCATTGATGAAGCACTCAAAGTTGCTTGAGTTTCCCCGTCATTGGGGCGTTAACTTGTCCCTATAGCCTCAGAAAAATGAAAGACAAATTTTACTTCTTCTTCTGGCATGGCATGGCATTACCATGTTCACCACTGCAATGCAATAGGTCACAATTGGATAAGAACATCCTTGAAATGCCTGAAAAGTGAAAATAATTGGAGAAGAACTTCCAAATAATGGAAACAAATGGAAAATTTTTCAAAAGGGCAGACTCTGATTGACATAAAGGTCGAACATACTTGAATATATCTTATTCTCTCTGTTGTTGTCTTTAGAGAGTGCAGGGGCCTTTGTCTCTAAACAATGAAAAAAAAATGAACAGAGGAAAAATGGAAAAATAAACAACAAAAGTTATAATACCACAGGAAAGCTATTAACAACCGAGGAAAAGTATTTTATAAGATGTACTGAAAAAATAGTTTCCTGAACTACAAACTAGTGGGAATATACCATGTGTACATAGTTATTGATGAGATGGTAAAATCAAAGGAAATAAAAGATATAATAGCACAAATTGCTAGCCAACACAGATAAGTACACTGCTGTTTCCACTGTAACTAGAAGATAAATTGGCTATAAAAGAATTCTAGATAACAAAACCTGTAATTTAACTCTGAAAGGACGAAATTGCACTGGGGGGAATCAAAGAATTTATACTCCCTAAGATCAAGACAATTCTATACATCTACATGCGGAATTATGTAAATGATTTCCAAATGAAGGTATAACGGGATAATGTAAAGAAAGAGTCTGTGCACCGCAAGGTCAACAACCTATGGAATACTTTTTTTTTTTTTTTAATGTCAAAAGGTCATCAGAAACCCATGGAATACTTTTCTTTTGACTATACCCATGGAATACTCGAGTTGTAAAACAACTAGTTGGAGGGGCAACTCTCACATCCTTACTAATTAAACAAAAAGCATATAGCATGTACATCCCCCTATGTGAATAGGATACATAGGGTTTGTTTGGATTGGCATGATTTCAGATAAAATAATTTGCTTTACAAATTCCAATCACCTTTTTATCTTTTCAATCTTTTTTATCTCATATACATCACATCATAAAAAGTGCTACAGTAATTATCTCAAATAAATCATTCAAATAAACTCCTATCCAAATAAACCCTTTCCCTTCCCTGTAGAATAGGATAGATTAGGTTACATAAGTATTATCATAGCTGGAAATATATATATATATATATCCCTTTTATACATCAACAACATGGCTCTGTTTGTATTTCTTTTTTTTTTTTGGATATTTTTCAAAAAATCTTACCGTATCATTGTATTTGAAAAATTTTATTGTAGATGTATTAGGATATTTTTAGGGGTGTTTATGAGGTGTGTTTTGGGATGTATTTTAGCATGTTTTTAAAATTTAAAACTTTTTTGGGTATTTTTAAAAGTTTACACCACTCCCCACCACTACCATCCCCTTCTTCCTCTATTTCCCTCTATCTTCCCCTCATTGTCTCTCCCTTTTCCTTCTCATCTTCCCTCCTTCCTCCTTCCTTCTTCCCCTCCCTTTTCCCCTAAAACGCTCCTCCCCTCCCTCCATGATTGGTCGCAACTGGAAATGGAGGGAAAAGACGGACGGTGTTGATCAGGAGGAAAGAGAGGGGAAGAAGGGAGGGAGAAGGAGGAAGAGAGAAAATAAGGGAGAGAGAGGAGATAGTGGTGGTGGTAATGATTGTGGGTGGTGTTATGTGGTGTATGGTGGAAGAAGAAAATGTGGTAGAAATTTTTTTTTTATATTGTGAGTTATTTTTATATGAATTGGTATTTTGGAGTTGTTTTGGGGGGGAGTGTTTTAAAAAATTTTAGATGGTTAGATATTTGTGAGAGTGTTTATAAGGGTGTTTTTTGAAATGTTTTTGAGGGTATTTTTTTAATTTTTGTTAAATATAAAACCTACCAATTTTGCTTCCGTAAAAATATTAGTGTAACACTTTTTCAATTTTAGTTACAAATATTTATATATTTAATATAAATTAAATAATTCAGAATAAAATGCTCATAAAGAGCCAATATTTTGTTCATATAATGAAGGAAAGTCATAAAGAATTAATACCTTATGGGCCATTTCTTTTTTAAAAAATATTTAATTTATATTAAATATATAACCTACCGATTTTCTTTTCATAAGAATATTACTATAACACTTTTTGAATTTTACTTACAAACATTGATGTATTTATCATAAATTAAATATTTGAGAATAAAATATCCATAAAGAGCTGGTATTTTGAATCGATAATGTCTATTTACCTATAAACTATAACCCTTAAAATTTATTAATTATTAATTGAATTGTAGTACTTTGTCATTTCTTTATTAATACTACTTGGCATGTAGCACAAAGGCAAATCTGACACAAATTTCTCATTTCACTCCCTAAAATAATATTTTAATCGTCTAAACTGAATATATAAAGAATCAATAAATTCAAGGGAGGTCAGTGTAATTTTTCAAACCATGGAGGAGGTGAATGCAAGTATTAGAAACCTTAGACGAGGTTTCTGCAATTTTTCCCAAAAAAAACATGTTGTGCATGATATTTTAATGATGCGATTTCGGTGACATCGGGTAATGTCGCGCGGGGATACGGGACCGGGGTTACTAGGTTTGGACCGTATGCCTTCTCAGTCCTTTTGCATTGAGGTTTTGTCTTTTCTCAACGTAGTTTATGTTAGCGCTTTCAGCAAGAAATCTGATAGTACTCCTACATTCCTAGCATTTCTTTCATTTTTTTCCCAATTTTTCCCTTGTACTGTATGGCTGGGACGAAACAATCTACTCCCAATTTTTTCCCCTTTACTATATGTTGGATATAGTTAGTGATGTATTCCGTGGAAATTAGAGGAGGATGAAAAGTGATATATTAAAAGGCACCTATTGATAAAAGATGTCCATCGATTAAGAGTTTCTTATTATTTAAAAGGTGTCTATTTAATGAAAGGTATCTATTGACAAAAAGTTACCTATTCATTAAGCAATGTCTGTTGATGAAAATGTATATGCATATAAGAGTGTATATATCTAAAGCGACACATCTTCTTTTAGAGGTGTTTAAACTATTGTTATAAATAAAAGTTGTAGACCTCGTGTTTGTACTCTAAACTTTTACCATTATTTCTTTCATTCTTCTTCTTCTAATCCAAACAAAATTCTCTAAACATTCTTCGGAGAATTTCTTCATATTGCTGTAAAGAAGTTCTAGATTTGGCTTTGTAATTTCTAGAGGAAGTTGCCCGGCAAACCCAGTAGCAAATGGTGGGGGCAAATTTCCTTAACACTATATGCTTAGGACTAGAGCTGCATACGAGTTAAGCCACTCATGAGTTGATCGCAAACAACTCGAGTTGAGTACGAGCTAACCAAGTTGAATTAGAGATTGAATTCGAGTTCAAAAATACTCAACTCGTTAGCTTGTGAATCGGTTTGATATATATATATATATATATATATATATATATATATATATATATATATATAGACACACACACACACACACATACTCGAGATTAAACTCGAGTTCAAAGATACTCAATACGTTAGTTTGCGAGTCGGTTTGATTATATATATATACTATTTAATAATAAAATTATATATATGTCCCAAGTATTTTATTATTTGTTAAGAAAAAGCTATTTTATTTATTTAAAAAATAAAATAATTATTTTTATTTTTTTAAACTTGAGCTTGAGCTCAACTTGGGTTAAATTTGAGTTCGATTTCAAGCTCGACTTGGCTCAAATTTGAGTTCGAACTCGAGTTTGAACTTTATATTGAGAGTTCGTCGAGTTCGAACTTGATAAAATTAAGTTGAAACTCGATTTTATTAGATCAAAATTTGACTCAATTTGATTCGTTTGCAACCCTAATTGATACGAAACAACCCATTCCCAATTTAGGTGGATAAATGTTAGCTTAATAATTGGATTGGGTTGGTTTGATGAATCAGAAAATGGTACTTGTAGATGCAAAATCAACCTTTGACTTTGAACTTTTTGCATAAGAATAACCTATGATTTTACATCTTGTTTCGGACGAAGCTTTCTTCTTTCACTAATAACTTGTTTATTACTTCTACTATATACATATATATATATATATATCTTCTAATATATATTGAAAATAAGTTTACAAGTTTGTTACTCTCTTAATTTTCAGTCCAGTGATATGGCGAAATGAGCTCAGGTACAAGCGATTGTAGAATTCATGGTTAGATGAAGAGGCCAGCTGGCTATATTTTCAGCGACCAATATGCGACTGTTTTTTTTTTATTATTGATGCAGTACTGTTCCTGTCTTCAAATTCCATCTCCGTTGCCTTCGGTCAATGTTAAAAGGGAAAGAAAACGGCTATTTACTAAAGAAATTCAGAAATCCCCAACAGGAAAAAATTTAATTGCAAAATGCCTCCTCCAAGTATTACACTTTGCTCATAACTCTTCTTAAAACAAAACAAAAAAAGGGGAAAAAATTCAACTCCAACTAGGGCTGCTGTTGAGTTGGCGAAGAAGATTTTACTGCACCGCCTTTACTATACCAATAGTTAATTGATGGAATTTTTCTAGCTTTCAGAATTTAGATAATCCTACATTTTCCCTAATTGCTTGTAACCTAACATCCTAGCGTACAAATAGCTGATAAGGCACCAAAGTTGCTTAATTTTCCCTGTCAGTAGGGCGTTAACTTGTCCCTATACCCTCAAAAAAATGAAAGACAAATTTTACTTCTCTCTGCATGGCATTACCATGTTCACCACTGCAATGCAATAGGTCACAATTGGACAAGAACATCCTTGAAATGCCTGAAAAGTGAAAACAATTGGAGAAGAGCTTCCAAATAATGGAGGGGCAACTTTGGTGGCCTGCCTGTCACACAACTTTCCACAATATTTCTCATGGGTCTAACGGTCAATAAAACCTTTTAAAGTTTTGTACCAACCAAGGTAAATGAAACCATTCACAGCAAAATAAAAAGCCCTTACAGCAAGTTCGAAGTCTCCGCATAAGTCGAGTTTATACATACAGATACTAGTCATCGGTTTATATCTACACATACTAGTTAGCAAAAATCTAATTTAAGAGTACGCAGAAAACAAAAAAGCAAGATGGCATCTTCATGCACTCAGACGTCGAGACTTTGCCTCCTCTGCCTTCTTTTTCTCCTTTAACTCCATCCTTACTGATTGAACAATAGATGCAGCTTCTAACGAAACAAAACAAAGAATAATGACTTTCAACCAATTTGAATATAAATATCATATATACACACACGCATATAGTGGAAATTACAAAGATGCGATTGTGTGCAATCCCCCCCGGGGATACATGTATACTTTCAAGATAACACGCCCTTAAAATTACAATAATCATCCCTTCAAATACAGTACAAAAAGGGTATTGTTCACATCCTATGAACCTTAGAAATTGTCACACTTAAAGATGTAATGCATACCATGTATAAGTAGAAAAAGCACTCTTAAAAGAAAAGAGGCCGCATGAAAAAGAGTGCTAGGATTATTTCAACGCCATAAGATGGACAACTGTAATCTAATATAAAAAAAATAAAAGTGAGCTCACTTCTGGCTTTTTGTTTACAAAGATGCATTTGAAGTTGGAATCAAGATTCTGTACGCAACTCTAAAGTACCCGAATCACATAAAACTACCAGATTGCTTCAAGTCATATGTTCGATTACATATAATTTGTTTAAATTAATACACGAACTATGAATTGAATTCATCTATGGAAGAATCACTAAAATGATGCCTCATGTCTTTAAATGCAGGATTTTTGTTCTAAAGCTTAAAGGGCACAAGGACTCGTGGACCCAAAAAAAATGCGCAAGAAGGGGGAAAGCTATGGTAAACTATGGGTTTGAGAGAAACATTAAACAACTCTGTCGTGTTCCCTTTCTGACACCTATAATCTTTGTCCCAAAAGATGTAGCTATGCTTTAAAGAGAAAAATATAATGCAAAAGGAATTTTTAGGACTACAATTCAAAGCATTAAAAAAGACAGACAAAATTTCTTATTTTAGTTTTTCGAAAGAGGGAAAAAGAAGAATCAAGTGTGACATGAGGTCCTCTATATTATTTGTGTTTTCCCTTCATCCTATCTTTATAAAGTGATTATTTGATTAAAGTATAGGCATAACAACATATTGTCGATAATTGAGCTAAGTTACAGATGAATTTACTAACCTAGATACACATATAACTAAAAACAAAAACAAGAATTTGGGATTCTTAAAGCCCTGTTAGTAACCCAGAGGGGCCATTTAAAATTAAGGGCTAAACATTATCCCTGACGTAACTTTTATCAACAGATTTGTAAAGAAAATTATATTTTCAATAAAACATGAAGAAATCTTTTTAAATACCTGGGATTCTAGAAGGGTCAGGAGAAAAAAAGCTTCCTTAGAACCCTAGCAGAGACAAACGCCATAATTACTTAAATTATTCAGACAAATATTCAAAAAAAAAAAAACACACGAACAGTTGCAGATCCGTCAAGGAAATAAAGGTTTTAGGGAAAGAAATACTGACATCGTTCCAAAGCTATAGCTCGTATAAAAACGCAGCCACACGTGAAAGCCAAAACAGGAAGTGAGGACGATCACCTCTGTTAGTCTTGCCCGAGGTGGTGTCATACAGCCATGACCCTCCTTTCCACCTCAACCCGTGCGATCTCGCCCGGTTCTCTGGGGACCTCGGTCTCCCCTCTCCCAGTCGGCAGTCCCTCTCGGCCGCACGTGGGTGACGCCAGCCTGCCTGACATACCATTAAGAGCCGTTGCTTTAACTGTAAAGTTACTGATGCTCCTAATAATGAACGCTCAGTGTGACTGTCAGAGGGCCTGGGCTGCTGCAGTGTTAGGGACAGAAATCCCTAGGCGGAGAACAGTGCTGTAATGCTCAGGACATGGGACTTGCTAGTATACGCCCACTGTCCTCTCCTCCAGTTCTCCCCTATAAATACCCTTTGCCCACTCGAAACAAGTAAGCACACTATTACATTGATACTGATTATTACTTCCCATTTTCTCTCACTAAACTGATTTGATCGTCGGAATGATCCCAGGGGACAGAGCCCCGCTTTTTTACTTCGAACCAACGAACCTATTTGTAAATGCCACTTCATCGGAGAGGTGACTGTCTTAGTAATCTCGGATACCTAGCCAGAAATCGCCTCCTCAGGAAGGGAAACTGGAAATTGCCGACATCTGCAGGAAAAAAAAAAGAAATCAAAGATTGTCAGTAGCAGGCGCAGATGATAAATGCTACATCTATCATCTGAGATCCAATATATACAGGGCATCTAGGGGGGAAAAAGCCGCATAAACTGTAAAAATTTTAAACTCTCGATCAGGAATCACCACTGGAGGGTTTCTCTAGCGTTTGTTATGAAGTGGAAAATAAAAATCATTTTCCAATCCCAAAAAGGAAAAGATGAAGAACGAATTGGACAAACCTTCACCAAACCAGAAAGACGAGGCACAAAAAAAGCAACGAGATTATGTAGAGAAAAACCGCAGCCGAAAACGCATATGATTTTGCTGGGGGCTCTACTTAGTTCCGTTGTCTGTATGCTCTCTGTAGCCGAGTCGAGAAGATTCTATTGGGCCGTGTTGGATTAAGCTTCTGCTATAGTTAGCCTATCAAAAATTAGGGCGGTCCTGTTAGTCGAAATTTTTTCAATTATGTGTTTATATTTATTTCTTTTTAGTACTTTTTTTTTGGTCTAGGGATCCTTTTTACTTTTTAGTACTGCTTCCGATTTTTTTGCCCCCTAAAGCTCAACGTAGCTGGTATGGTCTCAAACCCTGTTGGGTTGCTGCAAAGAGTTAACCTTGAGTGGGAAGAATAAAATTAGTGCATATATTTTTCGTTTTGTTGTTCTAAATAACATTACCGTTGTTAATTTGGAAATTTTCTTTTTCTTTTTTTTCCTAAATTTTTATGAACCTACATGTTACTTTTTTTGCTTTGAGCATCCGTTATTCTCACCCTCACTGAAACTAATATAGGTTTCGACCGCAGGAGGGTCCGTAGAATCCAACTTTTACTCAGGGATGAAAATCTGATCCAGAATGTTTTAAGATGCCACATGTAAAAATTGAACTTGCGACTATCTTCTGTTGGCATTATCAACCCGCTTATCAGCTGATCCAAAATCATGGGTTAAGCTACATGTTTAATTTGTATATAAAGACTTCAATGCAATGGGTATTCCCATTTCATTTATGACGAGATTAATTAATGAGTATTCTACTCATTTATTTTTTACCTCGCATTCATGTCAATTCAAGTATACAACTTCAATGCGCGGGGCAGTTGTATTCCGATTTCCATATAGAAGAAGTTTGATTGATAGGTATTCATTTATTATTATTTTTTTTCACCTTATCCAGAGCAAAGTGAATTATATTCTTCAAATAGTTTACCGAGATATATGTATAGTCATTCTTATCATGATTATTGATTTATTTTTGCTTTTTGGTCTTAACGGAGAGCTACAAGCCCCTTTATCGATGAAACTAGCTGAGGGAGGGGCAGCTAACATAACCCCCTCTAAATATCGCGTCAGTTTTCAAAGGTGATAGAAATATAGTAACAAACATGTAATTCAATTTCTCTCATAGTTTTTGAAGACGCTCAAAATTAACTTTGATCAGATACGTCCAGCCATGACACCAATTTCCAATTAAATGAATTTTAACTAGAAGGTGTTTATCAATGTAAGATATCCCTGCAATAAGAGAGAGAAGAGAAGAAATCCATGTTAATAGGTTAGCAACTCTTTTTTTTTTTCAAAATGAGCAAACCAAAAGATACTACTATGAACTAGAAATACACCACTCACATGAGAGGAAAATAAAGCAGGCAAAAGAGAAGAAACAATATTATTTCAATATTAGAAGAGCCATCATTTTTATCATAAGAATCTATAGGTACACTAAATTGGGCCACAACTCCAGAAAACTAGTATGAAGGAATCCAGGGCAATTGCCAACAACAGTTCTGGCAGGAGCACTTGAAGAATTTGACATTACTGATGAGTATTGCTGACTATTTTGCTATCTGTTGGTAAAGCAATATTATTGGTTGAGGATGAAATATAGACAGAGTGTTAAGAGTTAAAAAGTACTAAAATCAATATAGAAGGATAGAAATTTTATCATGGTATTCAAGGAAAATTCTATCCAACTCAAGATTAGCATGCATGGTGGTATATTTCTGCAACAGCTTCAAACAGATGCAGATGACTGATGTTAGAAAAACTTAATTAGCATGATGCTTTTTGTCATACATAAATGCATGAGCAAGCTATAGATTATTGTGCACATGAAGGTGAAAGTAACCAATTCTGGGGTA
Organism: Coffea humblotiana; assembly: GCA_023065735.1. Classification (NCBI taxonomy): domain Eukaryota; kingdom Viridiplantae; phylum Streptophyta; class Magnoliopsida; order Gentianales; family Rubiaceae; genus Coffea; species Coffea humblotiana. Next base: position 3,917,083 of record CM041218.1, on the reverse strand, counting down.
ATTTTGATCATGCGTTGCGCTTGCATGCTTGATTTCTGAGGACGGTCACTTCGGATCGTCTCACCCAAAGTGATGTCGCATAACGGTGATTCTTCCCTTTACCTCGGCAACTTACCATGACAACATTGTTGACCTCGGCCCTTCTACTCCAAAGGGACATCTCATCCCGGCTACACGCAGATAATGTCAACCCACCTGACATACTGTTAGAACCACTACTTTAACTGACACTATAAGGACTTTGTATTGAAAACACGTAGGGCAGCCTGGCAGAAAGCCTGAACCACTGCCTCGTGTCAGGGACAGAGCCCTCAGGTGCAGGGTAACACCATAGTGCACAGGGTGTAGGACCCAGAAGTTTAAATCTCTTGCCCTTCCCTCCAGTCTCACTTTATGAATATCCCTTTGCTCCCTCACGCGAGTAAGCGCACTGTTACATTGGTACTGAATTATTACTTTCCATTTTCTCACACAGACTGACTTGATCGTCGGAGTGATCCCCGAGGACAAAGCTCCGCCTTTCATTTCGGACCAACAAATCTATCTCCAGACCCCACTTCCTACTAGAGGTTAACTGACTTAGGTCAGATCGGTTACCTAACCAGAAATCACCTCCTCAATTGGAGCCGTCTGTGGGGACGAATACTCCAAGATGAGGCCTACGTGATCCAGGAGTAGAAGAGTTCCCTCCACTGGGGCTGAGCCGAGCTCAGCTGCGCAGCAAGGACCACGTCTCTGTAGAGCAAGGGTCACCGAGGGCCCAGCCTACAAACGAAGACGCTATCGCCCGGATGGCCGGAATTTGTAGCAGAAAATTCCAACATTTTTTAAGAAACTCGGGAGGTACTTCAAAAGGCAGGCGAAGGAAAAAGCCAAATCTTCCCAAAAGGAGATCGGCAAAGTCCCCTAAGATGTCTTCCGGAGAGGACTCCGATGATAGGCATCTTGTCCGGAGCACCTCGAAACGCTTTCCTCCAAAGTTACCTCCCAAATTGCCTTCATTTCCAAGGCGTTTTTCCGGGGTCTACTAGGAAGACGAACTGAGAATGCCCCCGAAGACCCGAGGGATTGGTAGCTGATTACATGAGGGTTCCACCCTTTACTGATGATATAAATGGAGAAATGGTTCCCCCCAATTTCAAACTTCCAGTATTGCCGCCATACGATGGACAAGATGATCCTGAGGACCATCCCTGGCCCTTCATTTCGGCATTTCGACTATACTGCGTCCCTTGATGCCGTGATCTGTAAAGTCTTCCCGATCTTCTTGTAAGAAACTGCCCAAAAATGGTTCTGGAACTTGGAACCTAAGAGCATCTCCTCGCTAGAACGAGCTGATGGATAGGTTCATCCACCGCTTTGTTGTCATCTCAACTAGTAACGAAAATCTCGACCTACCTGCTAAACATACAACAGGTTCCCGGGGAATCCCTGCACTCATACGTACAGAGATTCCACGAGTAGAACGTATAGATACCCGACCAGAATGAGCAGGTAATCATAGCCGTCTTTACCAATGGGTTAATCGCGGGCACTTTCAACACAGAAATAAATCGGGAGTACCCCTGAACACTTCGAGAGTTCTGAGAACAGGTAGACCGAGACATCCAAAGTGAGCATCTAAAACCGCATGAAAAAGAAAGTCCAAACAGCCTGCATGGGACAAGAACCCCGAAAGAAGAAAGAATCTGGCCGAGGCGATTAAGGCCCCAGTGACTTGTCGAACCAATTCCAGGATCGCCGCAGTGTATTTGAAAAGGATTGCTAAGGAGGGACCATCCGTCTCTGACGCAGAGCTAACTTCCCTTAACACTAGCAGGTCCCACATTCTTACCGTCATGGAACAAAATCACTTCGGTCGAGCCCCTCTCCAGATGCTCGGGAGGAGGGAGAAGAGAAACTCCAGTCTCTACCGTGCCTACCATAAGGACGTCGGACATCAGACTGAGGATTGCAGTGGTTTGAAAAAGGAAATAGAAAACCTGATCAAACAAGAAGTACTTGAGGCAGGTTGGTTCGCAAGGATAGGGGCTTCAACCGTAGCAACTCCGACCGCGAAAACTGAGGTGACCTATGTCGGGGACGACAAGCGGGAGCCAAAGAGCCAGGCCGTGGTCCCGGAGACCATAGGAAATCTGGAAGATCTCCCAGAGATAGATCCTCGAATTACGGCCCGAACATCATCGAGATCATTAACACGATCGAAATTGGTCCAACGGGAGGAGGATAGTCAGAACTCTCGGAAGAGAACTACCGTCAAGCTAGTCTGGACCCTGCCGAACCCTAGCTCAAGCCTATCCGAAGTGATCACTTATAGTCCCAACGACTCCTTCCCTGCTGCTATCCAGTAATCATGAGATTCTCGTGATTGAGGATTTTCACCAACAACTACATCGTCAAGAAAGTCTATGTGGATCCCGAAAGTTCAGTGGATGTCCCTGTACTATCGAACATTCGAGAGCCTAAAGTTGACAAAGGAACAGCTCACCTCTGTCAGGACTCCGCTGGTCGGATTCGAGAGACATGTGATCCACCCGAAGGGGATAGTCTCCTTGATGGTAACTGTCGAACTACATCCCCACTGTCGAACCATCCCCGTTAACTCTGCAGTCATCAAAGCAGATTCCTCATATAATATGTGATAGGTCGACCCACGCCTCAACGTCTTGAGCGCCGTATACTCCACCTACCACTTGGGGTAGCCGAGGTGAGTAGCGACATAAACGCGGTCTGAGAGTGTTACCTCGCCACCATACAAGCCGCAATCTCCTCCCGAACTGAATCAAAGATTGAGGGAAATAGGGCCAAACGTCCTCTCCATAGACTACATCGATCCTCAAAGAACCAGGAAGCTTGGCAGGCTCGAAACCGGAGATGAGGTGAAAGAAGTAAACCTGGACGAGATGAGACCCGATCAAGTGATCTAAGTGCGGACGAGTCTCCCCTCGCCCCTCAGAGAAGAAATTATTGTCCTGATAAAGGAGCACCGAGATGTTTTTGCCTGGGCTGCAGATGAGGTGGTGGGTGTGCCTCCTGAGTTCATGGTACACCGGCTTAACGTAGACATGCGTGCACGTCCGGAGAAGTAGAAACGGAGCACTTTAGCATTGAATGCAGTGAAACCATTTTCGAGGAGGTTGATAAGTTCTTGCCCGCCAAGATGATTCGGGAAGTCCAATATCTGACCTGACTGTCCAATCCCGTGATGGTCAAAAAAGACATTGATGGGTGGAGAATGTGTGTGACTTTCACCGACCTTAACAAAACTTGCCCCAAAGATTGCTACCGATTGCCGAGGGTCGATATCTTCGTTGACTCAGTTAGAGGGCATGAGATCCTCTACTTCCTAGATGCCTTCAAAGGATACCACCAGATAGGAATGAGCGAGGAGGATCAGGAAGAAAACGGTGTTCTACACCGATCGAGGTGTCTATTACTATAACAACAATGCCCTTCGGGTTAAAGAACGCTAGGGCGACCTACCCAAAGACTAATCAACTGTATCTTTAAGGATCAGATCGGCCAAAATGTAGAGGTTTATATGGATGACATTCTCCTGAAAAGCCAAACCACTTCGGCCTTCTTATCTGACGTGAGGGAAGTGTTTAGCATTCTCCGAAGTTCCCAGATGATACTAAATCCAAGAAGTGAGTTTTCGGTGTCATTTCAGAAAATATTTTGGGATACCTAGTTTCCCGTTGAGGAATCGAAACAAATCCCGATAAGATAAAATCCATCCAGGACATGTCACCACCTCGAAACTTCCGAAAAGTTCAAAGATTGAATGGCCGCCTAGCTACCCTGAACCATTTTCTATCTCAGTCTGCTAAGAAGACTTTTCCCTTCTTCAAGATGTTGAAGAAAATCCAACCAATTCACCTGAATCGAGGAGTGCCAACAAACCTTCGACTAGATGAAGGAATATTTGCACCACTTTCCCACCCTCGCGGTCACCGCATCTCGAGGAGAGGTTGTACCTCAATCTATCCACAGCAGACGAAGCGATTAGCGCAGTGCTGATCCGAGATGAGGGCACTTAAGTACCCGTCTATTATGTTAGTCGAGTACTTCGCGGGTCTGAGACTCGATACACCCGAATAGAGAAACTTGTGGTTGGGGCTGGTTCACGCGGTTCGGAGATTAAAACCCTACTTTCTCACTCATCCAATATCCGTGAGGGTAGATCAACCAATTCGGCAGATATTGGTGCGGCTCGAGATTTTCGGGCACGCTCACCAAGTGGGTTGTTGAATTAGGGGAGTATGACCTGTCGTATGAACCCCGGACTGCCATCAAGGCCCAAGTTCTAACCATTTCTTGGCCAACCTCACATTTTTCAAAAGCCAAGACGTCACCTCAGACCCTTCCGAACAACATAAATGGATCCTCTATGTGGATGGGTCATCCAACAGCGGATAGTAGTGGAACAGGGCTGGCTCCTTGAAAGATCCCTAGAGAGAAGTATGCTTATACGCCTTCCGATTTGATTTCTCATGTCAAACAGTGACTCCCAACTCGTAATATGTCAAGTACTTGGTGAGTATGAATCCAAGGAAGAGACCATGCAAAGGTACCTCTCCAAAGTTCACCAACTCGCTACTTATTTCGAATAGTTTGAAATCCAAAAAATATTTCAATCGTAGAATAGGCGAGCCGACGTCTTGTCCCGACTAGCCTCTACCTCATTTTCAACTCTCAACAAGACAGTTCTGATAGAAGTGGCTGGCCGAATCAGGATACATGAGGAGGTAACATGTCCCCTACACTCGAGGACCGAGGCGAAACAAGAAGAGTCCAGCGAAAGGCAATTCGGTATGCACTCCAAGGAGGTGAGCTGTATAAACGATCCTACCTAGATCCATGACTAAGATATGTCACGACCGAGGAGGGGACATCGTATTCTTTAGGAAATACACGAAAGTCTGTGTGGGGACCACATCGGCCACATGATGTTAGCTAAAAAGGTCCTACTTTTCGACTATTTTTGACCTACTATTCGACGGGACGCTCAGGATCTTGTCCTCAACTGCCCCTCATGCCAGTCTCATGTCCCAAAGGACCACCAACCAACCAACTTTATGGTCCCTATTACCTCTCCCTGACCCTTCGAACAATGGGGGACGGACATCATCGGGCCTTTCCCTAAAGTTGTCGGGGGATATGCCTTTCTCGTGACAGCCGTCGACTATTTCTCCAAGTGGATCGAGATCGAATCTCTAAGGACCATTACTGGGCTGGCTGTCCAGAAATTTTTTCTGAAAATGTATAGTTTGCCGTTTCAGAATATCTCGAGTAATCATTTCGGACAACGGGAATCAGTTGCTGATAATCCGTTTAAAAGTTGTTGCCTGAACTTCGGCATCAAGCAGCATTTCACTTCAGTAGGTCACCCCCAAACTAATGGGTAAGTAGAGAATTTCAACCGAACACTCTTGCACGGCCTCAAAACCCGTTTTCATCGAGTTGGATCATCATGGGTGGATGAACTCCCCAATATACTGTGGTCTTACCGAACCATGCAACAGTCGGGCCCACGCAAAAGACCCTCTTCTCCTTGACCTATGGATCTGAAGCGGTCGTCGCCGAATAAAATCTTTACACCCAGTTCTCGGATAGCAGCATACGCGGTCCGAGGTGAATGAAGAAGAAAGATAGGTGGACCTTGATCTCGTTAAAGAAAAAAGAGATGCGGTCTCAGCTCGGGTAGTCTCATACAAAAAGCATCCTTACCAGCTACTACAATACCCGCGTTAGGCATCATCGATTCCAACTTGGAGACCTAGTCCTTAAGAAGAACTCGGTTAGTCGAGCCAAATCTCAGGGGAAGTTAGCCCCGAAATGGGAGAGCCCTTACCGGCTTGTCGAATCTAATCAAAGTGGCTATTGTAAGTTAGTCTATCGAAATAGTTCTCTCGTACTGAGGAACTTGGCATGTCCGAGAACTTAAGATTGTATTATTTTTGAAGAATTTAATGATTTGTTCTCAGTTCAGTCACTTGGTTATTTTTTAATATCTTACTATAAAAAATCAAGGGGACAAACAAGGAGACGAAGTGAAATAAAGAGTCGATATGAGAAAAAAAGAACTTCTATTCATTCGATTGAACATTTTAAACGAGATTACAAAAATCGAGATCAGAAATGCCTCCTAAGCATTTCCCACCTCGGTACTCCCATTGTTCCCCTGGGCCCTTCCAGTCCCTTCGTGACTTGTCTCCACTCCGTCTGTTTCCTCTCCACCGACCTGACCCTCCTCGACTTCTTCTTTCCCCTTCCACGTCCTTCTTGATTTCGGACAACTACCGATTTGAACTCTTCCTAAACCTAAGATAAGTTCTTCCCGGCTTGAATGCCCTCGGCAATTCGGTCGCAGAGCTCCTGGGCATTCTCGTTGTAGTTGTTCTTGTTCTTAAATGACTCCGAGTCTTCAAGGGTGAGGAGAGAGGGCCACCTCGTTTATTGCCGAGATGTAGTCCGAACATGAAATTCGGCAAGGTTAGCTCGCCGAGGTCCTTGGTGAAACTTTCAGATTTCCTGAATGCTTCAATGGCCGAGATCCGAGCACCCTCAACCGCCTGCTGGTGCGCCTTCTTCTCTTCTTCGCTCCTCGTTTGCTCCTCCTTCAAAAGCCGATTTGAGAGAGTTGATGGTAGCCTGAACCTCTTCCTTCTCGGCCCGTGATCTGGTCACGTTCTGCCCAGAGCTAGGTCTTCTCAGATTCGGCCACGACAAGTTGCTTCTCCAACTTGAAAATCTTGTTTTGCAACTTGCCGGAGCCTTGCTATTTGAGCAGGTCAGGAGTAAGTACCGCCTGGGCATCTCGCCCATAAAAGCTGTGGAGGAAGTCGAGGACACCATTACGCTCTGCACCAGCTCGGGCGGAGTCAACTTTGCGGTGAACTCCACATCTCTTGACAATGTGGAGTACATTATCAGCTCGTGCATCGCACGGGGGTTCGAGCAACAGTCATTGACTGTGAGTTTCTAGTCCGGACACCAATGACCACTGGTGTGCCTCTTATCATCTCCGGTTTCTCGAGATTTCACGTGGAAGCGATTCCACAGAGACGACGATGAGGGTGGCTCATGTCTCATCGTTTGGAGTGGATTGTTTTCGTCCAGCCATGCAGTATAAGGGAAAAAGAAAAAAGAAGAAAGAAATGCTGGGAACGTAGAAGTACCATCAGATTTCTTGCTAAGGACGCTAACATATTAATATTGTTGAGAAAAGACGAAACTCGTTCCAAAGAAAAAACAAAACCTTAATGCAAAAAGGACTGAAAAGTTATGTTGTCCAAACCCACTAACACCATTTTGGCGTCCCTGTAGCTGCACACAGGCCACATGTACGTAGACACGTTAACCTACGCACAGGCCATAGGACAGCGTACACAAACACTTTTCAAACCCAAGATGGTAGGAATGCCCGGTCGATTCATTAGAAATGATATCTTGGAACGGATATAAAACTAAACAAATTGCTTCTGCTGCAAGAACCGAAGAACAACAGATTCTGTGAAGAGCGAAAGAAAGATGAGCGAAGAAGAAAACGGTACCGGAATGAGCCGGCGGTCTTCTGGAAATAAAAAGATTGTTTTATTTTGAACTTTTTTAAAATCCAACACCTTTTCTTAAAAATCTTAAAAATAAAAAAAAATTTCTTTTTTCGAATAGGTTTCAACTTATTTTTGTTTTTTTTTTGGCAAAGGATAATGGATTTAAACGATTTGTACGAGATGCTAGCGAGCAACCAACAGTGGGACAAAGTGGTGGAGAATGGTTCAAAAAGAATATTCTAAATATGAGAAAGCCTTACATGAACTTAGTCACGTTGACAACTGCTATAAGAGGTTTATTAGTTGCTTTCTTGTCATATTTGGGTTCTGCAACACAGGGAGAATCATTGGATGCTCATGAACAAAAAATAAGCCGATTCCATGAAAATATGAGCTTGCGTAGTCAGATCCAAGTTGAAATTGCCATTGAGAATCAGCACGGAAAAGTGTCTGATTTGACTCTCAAAGAAAGAATTCAAGCCAAGATCGAGGAAGGAGAATTGGAAGTACGGAAGGAGGATATGAGTGAGAAAACTGATATGGAGAAGATTAGGGTTTTCTGTGACGACTTTGGTCATCACTATGACCGAGAAATGGTACATGGTTTCCTTTCCTTCACTTTTTTCTTTTTTTCATGAGAGCTGCTCATGTCTCATCGTCTTGTTTAATTCAATGGTTTTGTTGCATCAGAGCTGGTGTCCAGAGCTAGATACTAGCATTATCGAGGATGATGGTGCTGCTCCAGACACTGAGAATAAGGGTGATAAGCGTGATGAGGAGGATTCTGCTGCAAACTGGATTTGGGGACTTCGTATTTGCATTTTGTTAGGATTTTTTGTTAAATTTTATTATATTATTAGATGGTTATTATGCCACTATTACTTATCTTAGACAGAAAGTGGAGATGATGGATACTGTGACGACTTAAATATTTCGGCATCGGCAATGCCAAGATCGCGTATTTGCTTTGGCTTTAAAATTTGTTATAGTATTGCCTTCTCCTTAATGCTTCGCATAAACTGCTACTGCCCTTTTTTTTCGCCACCAAGTCTGTTTTCTTTTACTGTATATGTTTTGCATCAGTTAATTTCTCAAGTTGTAAGATCAGAATTATTACACTTCATAGAGTCATTTCTTGAATTGTGACTTAACCTCGCTTGTTTCTTGCAAATCTAACTAGAACATGAAGACTATTGCCTAGCATTCCAACACGCGTATATGAATTCTAGGTTATGTAGGATTGCAGTTTCCTTTTTACTTGATGAATTAGTCTTCGTCTTCATAGGTCAAAGGTAATCCCTTCTCTTAATTTAAGCTCTTACTGTTTATTTTGTTTGGAAAGCTTAGAGAAGCCGAACTTAAGATCTTAATTTTCAACCATCTGCAACACAAAAGTAGCTCTTACCATTTGATTTCCGTCGTTATTTTAAGCTGCCATGAGAGTTTCCTTGACTTTACTGGGAATTTCTCAAACTTCAACAGGTGACATCTCATGGGTCAAACCACTTTTCAACAATTGACATCAATAGTGATGTTAATTGCTCTTGGTGATGAAGCTTATATCAGAGCCATTCTATTAATTCTTGGTTTGACTGTAAGTTAATTTCCAGGCTTTGTCTTAATTTGGGGAATGAAATCGAGCTTTAAAAACATATACGGTGCACACATTATATCAGGGGCAGAGTAAAGAATGGATTATTCTTGAGTATGGCATTAGTAATACGCCAATTGATGATTGGATAGGAGTCTTCTCCTGCCAATTTCAAGTATAAGAAGTTTGCTTCTTGTGAACTAAATTCAAGGTTCTTCTATGATAGCACCTCTTCTTTCTACAGTGTTACCCTGAAACCTTTTGGATGTTGTTGGAGTTTTATTTATTATATGTACTTCTCACATCTAAATTCAAGGACTTGTTGAAGTTTGCTTTGATTCTTCTCTAACATTAGTTTTTGTTTCCTTGGAATCTTGTTGAAGTTTCCTTGCAGCCGAAGCTGGTTGCCATCTTGAATTTAATTAACTTTGCAAATCCAAATGCACCTGTCCATCCATGCTTAGCACAAGGAAAGCTATATATGGAATGAAGTAAGTCTACATTTTCTACACTGGATGACAAGCCCTCAAGGTGGCTATTTGCATCATCCAAAAAGGGAATGACTGATCTTCATACAATTCTAAAAATAAGAATCAACGAAGCAACTAATACTTCTTCAACAGCAAATGGTTAAAAGAGTTAACCTTAGATAGCATTTGTTGCCACAGAAATCTTAAAAAATGTTCTTATTAAATCATTTGCTGCCGCAGAAATCATTTGCTGCCACAAAAATCTTAAAGCATGTTCTTCATGTAAAGAATGTTCTTCTTAAATCATTTGCTACTGGAGAAATCTTCACCAATTTGTCCAAATACAGGCTTCTAAGCATCATTCTCTAAAAATTTCTTAAATTTGCTGTCCTCTGCAAAGAAAATCGATTTAACTCAAAAAATGAGTATTTATATTATTGTAAAAATTAAATGAAGTTAGGGTCCATGTGAAATATAACAAAATTGGTGGGCTACTTTTCTCTCTCTTGACAGTTACTTTTCTCTCTCAATCTCTTCTTTCTCTCACACTCACCTAGTTCTTATGACTTTTTGATCCTATCCTCCAAAAAAAAAGGAAAAAAAATTACCCACTCGTTGAGTGCACTCAATATGTGTACAATTTTCAATAAAAGGACTAAAGCAAATAAAAAAACCCAATTAGGTGTGTCTGGATAGGAGATTATTTGAAATATTATCTGAAATAATTATTGCAGTGCAAAAATGTGTGCACTTTTCAATAAAAGGACTAAACCAAATAAAAAACCCAAGTAGGTGTGTTTGGATAGGAGATTATTTGAAATATTATTTGGAATAATTATTACAGCACTTTTTACAATGTGATTATATGTGAGATAAAATGTGATTGAGAAATAAAAAGGTGTGTTGAAAAATGTGTCTGTGATACAAGTAAATAATTTTTTATCAAATAATTGCTACCCAAATAATTTTCTATTTAGTTTTTTAGTTGTTAAGTGCCATACATGTCCGACGAGGTTGCATGTTTATTATGTGTATAAATGTTTCTTCCCATCGATATACTAACATGTTTATAGTTTATTTTCTAGGAAATGCTCTCGATTTATAATCATTACATCATTTAACATCAAATTTGGGAAATGATGGCTTGTATATATTACTAATCTAAATTCTCAATTCTTATTTCTTTAACCTATTCTCTCAACTCATTTTTCTCTACCTTTCCCATCCCTCTATTCTAACTCATCTAAACTGAAACATACCACTAAGAAAAAAGAAAAAGAAAGAAAATTCATGCAAATTGAAACACACCCGAAAAAAAGTAAAACGAAGAAAATTCATGAAAATTGAAACATATAAAAAAATGAAAATTAATCTGAGTTGAAGTACACCAAAAAAAGGGACATAAAAAGATAAGCATAAGGCATATCTTTTGAAGATCGTGTCTAAGAAAAAGGGCCTTGTGCCAAACTGAGGAAAATACATAAATATTTCAACAAAAAAGAAAAAAATAAAGAAAGGAAGAAACAAATAAAAAAATGTAACAAATGTTTTTTATATCTAAACATTCATGGAGTTTGCTAACCTGGGGAACTTTAAAAAAAAGGAAAAAGGAAATATCAAAATACCAAATCATGGCATAGATGGATCAAGTTGAAATTACACAAAATATGGGGTATAAAAAAGTTTAAAAAAAATAAAATGATTTCCTAGCATCAGCGACCTTTTTTCAATAATTTTTTCAGTGCCTGAGATTACATATAAAACAAGAAAACAAATATCTTTTTTCTACAATGTCTGTGTAAAATTTTTTTTATACTAGCAGGTTTAGATCATACCACATACCATAAAATCAAATTTGAAAATCAAATCATGCATATGTGTCATGCATTAAAAAGTTCTAGTGTAAAAAAAATCACTATACTGTAAGTGCATATAAAGTTAATTCAAAGAAAAATGGCAAACAATTGAAACAAATACAATGATGAAATTTGCGTATCCTTTTTTTTGCTCATTCTCTTTCACTCTTTCTGACTCTCAATTGAAGAAGTGATAGTGTATCGCCCAAAGAGAAGAAGAAGTGATAGTTGTCCTTTCCTCTTTTTTGATAGTTGCTTTGCTCTCTCTTTTTTTTCTTTCTATTCGCTATCTCTTCTTTCTCTATTTTATAAAACTTATTTGGTTCCTTCAAGTATTTCATCCTAATGCCCAAAAAATGAAAAAAATTATTCACTCATTGATTAAAGACGACGATTTTCAACTTTTTTTTGAGACATCATACTTTTTTTTAAAAACAATTTGCTATTATAAAAGATGTGCCATCTATTCTGAATACTTTGATTGCAAAAATTCAAACCTGTCAAGTGGTTTAGTACTAGAACAATTTTTTAAATTTTTTTAGTCAATTAGTACTACGACTGTTAATTACACAATTTGATGGAGTATGAAAAACCTCAGAACCTTGATTTTGAAACGTAAAACCTCGAATTAGATTCTGATGGATTACAAAAATTGTGAAATTAATCCAACGGATAGGCCAGCACTAATAAACCACAGGCCCATAAACATTCTAGGCCTAGCTACTGTAAGCGGCCGTGAACTAATCAGCTGAGGCTTTGCAAAAACCTCAATTTCTATTGATGACCAAAGTCTTGGCAGAAGACCTTGATTTTCTCCCTATTAATTTCCTCACTCATTTTAATATCCTTCCTAGCTTTCTATATTACCAATTCACCTTCCTCAATCTTGGATTGAATTCTTTCCTTCAGACTCAAATCAGACACTTTTTCATGCTAATTCTCAATTGCAATGTCTGCTTGAATCTCACCAAGCAAGCACACATTTTCATGGAATTGTTTTGTTTCTAGTTCAATCCGTTCTAATGATTCTCCCTATATTGCAGAACCAGATATGGGAAATGATGGCTTGTATATATTACTAATCTAAATTCTAAATTCTTATTTCTTTAACCTATTCTCTCAACTCCTTTTTCTCTACCTTTCCTATCCCTCTATTCTCTTGTGCTGATTTTCTTTGAATTGTTTTCATTATGTGGGATGATTTTTCATTATGTTCAAATGACCCAAAAAAAATTGGTGTTATGGTGTTCCTACCATTTTGGGTTTAAACATACTTGTGGCTTGTGTGGCTTGTGTCAAGTGGTAGGAACACCATAACACCAATTTTTTTTTGGGTCATTTGAAACATAATGAAAAAATCATCCCACATAATGAAAACAATTCAAAGAAAATCAGTACAAGAGATTAGAGGGATAGGAGAGGTAGAGAAAAAGGAGTTGAGAGAATGGGTTAAAGAAATAAGAATTTAGAATTTAGATTAGTAATATATACAAGCCATCATTTCCCATATTTGATGTTAAATGATGTAATGATTATAAATCGAGAGCATTTCCTAGAAAATAAACTATAAACATGTTAGTATATCGATGGGAAGAAACATTTATACACATAATAAACATGCAACCTCGTCGGACATGTATGACACTTAACAACTAAAAAACTGAATAGAAAATTATTTGGATAGCAATTACTTGATCAAAAATTATTTACTTGTATCACAGACACATTTTTCAACACACCTTTTTATTTCTCAATCACATTTTATCTCACATATAATCACATTATAAAAAGTGTTACAATAATTATTTCAAATAATCTCCTATCCAAACGCACCTCTTGGGTTTTTTATTTGGTTTAGTCCTTTTATTGAAAAATGCACACATTTTTGCGCTGCAATAATTATTTCAGATAATATTTCAAATAATCTCCTATCCAGACACACCTAATTGGGTTTTTTTATTTGCTTTAGTCCTTTTATTGAAAATTGTACACATATTGAGTGCACTCAACAAGTGGGTAAATTTTTTCCTTTTTTTTTTGGATGATAGGATCAAAAAGTCATAAGAACTAGGTGAGTGTGAGAGAAAGAAGAGTTTGAGAGAGAAAAGTAACTGTCAAGAAAGAGAAAAGAACAACTATCACTTTTTGTCTTTTGGTGATACAGTATCACTTCTTCGATCGAGAGTCCGACAAGAGAGAAAGAGAATGAGCAAAGAAAAGGATATGCATATTTCGTCGTTGTAGTTGTTTTAGTTGTTTGCCATTTTTCTTTATTTTATAGATAGTCTTTGGTACCAAAAACAATCACTAGAATAGGTCGCTAGTTGCAGAAAATCATTTTATTTTTTTTAAAACTTTTTATACCCCCACATATTATCTAATTTCAACTCGATCCATTTGCGCCCTAATTTTGTATTTTGATATTTCCTTTTTCCTTTTTCTTTAAGTTTTCTTGGTAAGCAAACTCCATGATTGCTCATATATAAAAAAACATTTGTTACATTTTTTCAATTTGTTTCTTTCTTTTAAAATTTTTTTGAATATTAGATTTTTTTTGGAGCAAGCCGTTTTTCTTACCGATGATCTTTAAAGGAAACGCCTTATACTTCTCTTTTTATTTCCATTTTTAGTTATGTTTCAACTTGGATGAATTTTCATTTTTTGATATGTTTCAGTTTGCATGAATTTCTTTTTTTTTTTCTTGGTGGTATGTTTCAATTTAGGTGAGTTATTTAAAAAAAGTAGAGTTTTCATTAATTTTAAAAAATATCCACCAATTTTTTTATATTTCATATCCACCATAACTAAATATTTTTTCATTTTACCAAAAATATGAAAGCTCAAAATCTACACACAGGCCACAAAGATATATAAACCCAAGATTGTAGGAATAAAACTGCAAGTTTTTTTTTTTTGCACCATCCGAGACACAATGAAAAATCATCCCACACAATGAAAACAAATCAAAGAAAATCAGTATGGGAGAATACAATGATAGCAGAGGTAGGAAAAAAGGAGTTGAGATAATATTTTTTTAAAAAAAAGAAAAGAAAAATTGAGAGCTAGATTAATAGTACATACAAGCCATCATTTCTCATGTTTGATGTTAACAAATCACATAATGATTATAAGTCAAAAGCATTTTCTTGAAAATAACTATAAACACATCAGTATACTTATAAGAAGAAGCATTTATACACATAATAAGCATGCAAATTTGTCACACATATATGACGCTTAACACGTAAAAAACCAAGTAGAAAATTGTTTAGATAGCAATTATTTGGCCAAAAAATATTTGTTTGCATCACAAATATATTTTTCAACACACTTTTTATTTTCTCAATTATTTTTTATCTGACACACGTCACATCGCAAAAAATATTATAATAATTATTTCAAATAATATTTCAATAATCTCCTATCCAAGCAAACCCAATTGAGTTTTTTTATTTGCTTTAGTCCTTCATCGAAAACGCACACATACTGAGTACACTTAATGAGTGGATAATTTTTTTTCCTTTTTTTGGAGGATAGGATGAAATACTCGTAGGAACCAAATGAGTGTTATAAAGAAGAGATAGAGAATAAAAAGAAAAAGAGAGAAAAGCAGCTATCAAGAAAGAGAGAACACCTGTCACTTCTTCTCTTTTGGTGATACTTCGCTCCATTTGAATTAGTTGTTTTGGGGGGTGTTTTTAAAAAATTTTACTATAATAGTGTATATGAAAAATTTTACTATAAATTTTTTTTAAAATATTTGATATATTGTATGAATGAGATGTTTTTTGAATTATTGTGTATTACTGTAGTATTGTATTTGAAAAACTAGTTTTTAAAAAAATGGTCAATCCAAACAGACTTAAATTTTTTGATTGAGTGCTCGGGAAGAGTGAAAGAGAATGAACAAAGAAAAGGGTGCGCAAATTTCATCACTAGTGGCAGAAAATCATTTTATGTTTTAAAATTTTTTTATACACCATATCTTATCTAATTTCAACTTGGCCCATGTGTGCCTTGATTTGGTATTTTGCTATTTCCTTTTTTCCCTTTTTTAAAGTTTCCCAGGTAAGAAAACTCCATGAATGTTCAGATATAAAAAACATTTTGTTACATTTAAATATTTTTCTCATTTTGGCTCAAGGCCCTTGTTCTTGCCCACTATCTTTAAAGGAAATGCCTTATGCTTGTTTCTATTTCATATTTTAGGTACATTTCAACTTGGATGAATTTCCATTTTTTTAATATGTTTCAGTTTGCATGAATTTTCTTTCTTTTTATTTTTTAGGTGGTATGTTTCAATTTAGATGAGTTATTTAAAATAAATTGAAGTTTTCATTAATTTTAATAATACCCACCAATTTTGTTATATTTCACATGGACCCTAACTTCATTTAATTTTTACAATAATATAAATACTCATTTTTTGAGTTAAATCGATTTTCTTTGCAGAGGACAGCGAATTTAAGAAATTTGTAGAGAATGATGCTTAGGAGCCTATATTTGGACAAATTGGTGAAGATTCTCCAGTAGCAAATGATTTAAGAAGAACATTCTTTACATGAAGAACATGCTTTAAGATTTTTGTGGCAGCAAATGATTTCTGCGGCACATGAAAAAACTTAATTTAAGTAGTATAATTAGAGGCAGATGAAAAAACTTGCAAATAGTAAATCACAAACTCCTCTTTTTTTGTCAAAAGGAGCATTTCAGATGGATTCCTCCTCAGACTTCTCAAACCTCAAGCCTGTATTGTGGGGTTGATCTGATGTGAACAATTATACTTTGGTGAAGGCATAGCATTTAGCTTCAGTCGAGACAATTAATTGAGTCTTGGCGTACCACATGGCGGGAATAAAATTGTCAACACCAAAAAGTGGCGTCCACATTTTGTGGAGCCAAAGGGAATCTGCAATTCTGTATCAAAAGCTACACAAAATCAATCACAACTGCATAATTGCTTTCCTGTTTGTTGGTTTCGATTTCTTATTCCCCCAATCCTTTTCTTTTTCTAGTTTGGGTTGAATCTTAGTCATCTCTATGTTTTGCTACATTCACGCTTGAAAGACAGCACTACTGTCACATAACATCTATGATGGGATTGGCACTGCACTTCTTTTCTTTCTTTCCCACGACGGGGCCATGCTGCCGAAACAAAATGTCTTGTGTTCCATTTTTCAGAGTTCTCGGCTGTCGCTTTATTGTTTGCATACGTGATAATGATAATATACAGAGACATATATGGCGCCGTGTAATTCTGAATTTGTCATCTGAATTCATTAATCACATTCAAAACAAGGAGGAAAAAACCAACTTCAGTCTCGTGTTGCATAACCTAAAAGTATAATAAACTTTACCGACTAACTTGACTTAAAACCTTACAACATAAAGGAGTGACAATTAAAGACTATACAAAACCTTCTGAAAAAGTTACCACAAAAAAAAAAAAAACATTTTCCATATCAAACTATATCTGTGTATCTGAAATAGAGGTACAGGAAAGCTTGAGAGAAAGAAATGTGTTTGGTGGTACAGGAAAAGAAAGCGCAAGTGAACAGTCAAAGGGGTCGAAACCTTTTACTTACACTAAAAATAATAATAAGTAAAAAAATAAATAAGAATAGGAAAGCCTAGTGCTTTTCTTGTTAGTGACAATCTCTAACAAGATTATGTCATTGTTTTTAGTAATTTAGTTGAAAGAGATGTGTAGATGGATAACGGTATGACAGTTGAGATGGAAGCAAGAAATAGCATCAAGATCCGTGCACGGAATGAAACTGCAAATATGCGTATGTGTTTATTTGCATCGAGAAGTCAAGAACTGGATTGCTTAACGCTTCGGTGATTACATTGCTGAAAGCTCTACGTGATCGACTACGCTTTCATGCATGCTTTTGCATCCCGTACGTCTTCAACGCCACAAATAAATAAATTGTCCCTAACTTATGTTTGATTCTTGATTTATTAATGGCTCAACCAAGTTGGAAAAGTTCTTATTTAGTTTTTCCCCCCCTTGAATTTTTTTTTTTTTTTGGAAGGGGTTTGGGTTCATGAGGTTGAGTAAAGTTTATGTTGTCATTAGACCAAAAGCAGCATCAGACATATTTTATTTTGGTCTTTTGCACTTGTTGTGTAAATTATCTACCTTAAAAGGGAGATATAGTCCAACGAAATAACCAACATTAAAACAACTTTAGAAGCATTGGCAAGGAATACAAAACATACGAAAAGCATACCTTCTTAGTATAACCTTCTTAGTAAAAATTAGCACAAGTTTTACCTTGTTGTCAATAATAATACGAAGGACAATGGCAGCTCCGATTGAGTAGCCCTTTAATTTTCCATAAAAAAAAAAACAATTGACTAATTAACAAGGAACCAAGTTGAAAAACTTGTGATAAGAAGACAAATGTTTAATCAAAGGGATTCCAACCTTAGGTTTTTAGGCAGTTTGTTTTGATCAAGTTATATATCAAATAAATTATTTAAGCCTTGTTTTATAGAAAAATGTGTATTTTATTTTTATATTTTTCATAAACATATTTTTTAATTATCTATTTTACCTCGCATACATCAAATTATTATAATATATATTTTTTATAAAAACCTTAAAAAAAATAGCAATTCAAACCCGCTCTAACTATATACTTAGGTGTACAAAACGCTGCTTTCGATTGACAGTTGATGCCCAATACTCCCGGTCAATTTACCCAACCATTCACAGACATCCAAGCCCAATATATTATCTTGAAATGGGCTTCAATCTGTCCATTTGAACGGATTCCCTTTTTCAGGCCCAACACTAAGGCCAGCACCCCATTTGTTAACTTCTCACCATCTAACAAGCTCCCAGTTGGAAAGCCCAAGAAATGGAAGACGACGAGGACGGGCCACCGCTCGCCGTCGCGATCACCGCCACCGTAGATCATGTCATCTCGCAACCGTCCGATACTTTCCCTCCAGTTGGCGTCACCGTTATCACTGGCTATCTGGGTGCGGGAAAATCCACAGTAATTCCGTTTCTCTCTGCCTGCTTAATTATTTTTTCTATTTTTGTAGTATGATATACAAGTGTTTGATAAAATGTCATTGCGGAATTTTTCTTTTGAGCTGATTTTTTCAGTTGGTGAATCATATATTGAAAACCCCAACATGGAAAGAGGATAGCAGTGATATTGAACGAGTTTGGGGAGGAAATCGGAGTGGAAAGGGCAATGATTAATGAAGGAGAGGAAGGTGGGCTAGTGGAGGAGTGGGTGGAGCTGGATAATGGCTGCATTTGTTGCACTGTTAAGCACAGTCTGGTTCAAGCATTGGAGCAGCTTGTTCAAAGAAAAGAAAGGTCAATGCAAATACTCCATTTGGTCGGGGTAGTCTTTGATACTAAGCATGGGTGATTACTTTTGTGAAAACATGCACATTTACAATCTTGTCAACTCATCATTGCTAATGCAACTCCTTTTTAATGTTCAGAATTATAGTACAGAATATTTTGCTAGAACTGATAGGTTTAAAAGGGTAGGATCTTAAGGTTTTGGGGAGCAGTTATTTCCATTGAATGAGTAATGCAGAGAAATTTAATTATAGAAGACTACACCAGGAAAAAGAAGGATAATGCGTAATATTAACATAAAACATTAGTGACTGGAGGTGGTAGATGCTGCAAATGTTCTCTTGCCATACTTTTTCATTTGTTTTATTAGTAGTTTGGAGCCAACTCAATGAGCATCCAGCAGTGTGTGCTTGTTTTGCCATTTATTGATATGAAGTATACTCCTGGGTGTTAATGGTCAGAAAAAAAATTTTCATGTTATATGCAGACTTGACCATATATTACTGGAAACCACAGGGCTGGCAAACCCTGCTCCTCTTGCATCTGTTCTTTGGTTGGATGATCAGCTCGAGTCAGCTGTTAAGCTCGATTCTATCATCACAGTGAGTTTCATGGGCCGACTTCGATTTATACGATGATAAGAGTTTCACTAGAGACATAAACTAGACATAGATGCCATGCTCTTCTGTCTTATCAGACCGTCCTAGTTGCGAGAGCAAATGAATTTGGAATATAGTAAACATTTACATTTTATGCTAGTTGATTGCTTGCCATTTTCTGTTTGTGTTCTCCTCCATCTAATGAGGTGATCTATTCCAGCAAAGGATTATTGATTTTTTTTTCCGGTTATAACCAATTTGCTTATCTCATAGGTTATCGATGCCAAAAACCTTCGTCACCAGCTTAATTTGCATCGTGATTTGTCATCATTTCCTGAAGCATATTTACAAATAGCTTTTGCGGTAATGATTTCGCTTTAATTTCTTCAAATAATTTGATGTCAATATAAGGAAATTTTCTTCTTCATTTCTAAGTTAATTTTTATGTTTTCCTTTAGTCATATTTCCATATATTCGTGACTAGTCTAGCTTGGATTATGGCATCATAGCACTTAGGATTCTACTTTCTGTTGCTTTCTTAGGATGTTGTGATTCTTAACAAAGTCGATCAAGTTATGGCTGATGATTCTGGAAATATTTTAGAGGAATTGGAGAAGGAGATACGTGAACGTGATATCAACTCCCTTGCCAGTATCATTCGTTCCACACGGTGTCAAGTAGAATTATCCAAGATATTGGACTGCCAGGCATATGATGCTTCAGTTGAGTTTCATTCTCAGTCTTTTTTTAATTATTATTATTATATCATCAGTCTCTTTAATAGGCAGTCACTGATTTGATGGTGCTATCTGCCTGTTTGATTCGTTTAATTTCAGCATGTTGCTCATTTGGAAGCACTGCTTGAACAAAACAAATCCCTGACTACCAGGGAACTTCATGATTCTGGTGTGAGAACCTTGTGTATCTGTGAGCCTAAGAAGATAGATCTTGACAAGGTACTTTAAAAAGATTCAATTTGAGAACCCTGTCAATGTAACTGGTAGATCTTGATGAGGTCCGTACATGTTCCTATTATTTGATTATAAATTTAGCTAAAACGCCGATTGAATTTACAAGCTGATTAGGAACTTGTAGCTTTGCTAACAATTGGCTCATCTCCGCCAGCATAACTGCCCATGTTGACATGAATTGACTAGCTTGCTTGGCAAACCTGATTGTCAAGGGATCAAATTCAGGCTAATGGCTGCATGTAATTGCGCAACTGTCCAAACACCATGGCAGCTGGATTCGCCTGTTTGTTCTGAATGATGACTATCCACAGAAGAAAATATCTGGCCAGTCATTAAGGTTGATGGGATTATCTTTCTGCCTTTTGATATTTGCAGGCTGTGAGGGAAATCTACGAGATTGTTCCAGCTCGCAAATGGAGAAAAGATGAAAGTCAACTAAACAAAATAGGTTGAAACATCACCCCCCCCCCCCTTCAAACTTTTATTGCCTAAACTAAATGGACATTGTTTTGTGTCTTGATAATGACTTGTGTTCTCTTTGCAGGTAAGTTGTTAAACGAAGAAGTTCTTTATGACTCCTTAAGAGCTTGCACTGTCGACAACTGTTAGTTTGGCCAAATTTCAAATCAGAGTTTCAAATCAAAAGTTGAACTACAGAGCAGCAGCAATAGGGGTCAAAACTGGTTAAACCATCTAGCCTTGCTTTCCTTGCTTGGCTCAATTTCAGGAATATAGGATACAGGATCTTGTAATCTCTTTATTAACTTTATATGTAGTAGTATTTCTGCGGCGTGTAATATTAGATTTTTAACAAAGTTTTGTTATCGATTATTTGTCTTAATACTGAAATTAAAGTCAATAATGCAATGTTCTCAAATCTTTCTTTGGTATCAACTTCAGTGGCCCAAAAGCCCTTGAGTAACAAAAGCCATCGTAGCAAACCACGAATTATAGTCAAATACGAGGGCAGGGATAGCTACTGTTCTCCAGGTAATAATATCCAGAGCTGTTGCAATTAGCCTGCCTGCGTCCAGAATATCAAGCAGTGGAAAATATATATATGGAAAATATTTCACTTGAAAATTATGTTTTATATTCAATAGTTACATAATTACAGTAATCTGGGATAATGAAATAATATGATAATGATAATTATGAGACAAAAAAATTTGTTTTATTGCTCAGGGCACATTCTTCAAATTGGCGGGTCTCGCTCAGAGTTGAATAAGAAACGCGTGCTAAATTTTCTTCTCTTTGCGCTTTTATTAGGATAGGACTCGGGATAATGCCTCTCCGTTTTCTCAAAAGAATGCTTTTGCACAACACTTTTCTAGGATCCGGTGGCATAGAAATTGAAAGAATCAAATTTTAGAACTCATCGGCTAACTATTTCTTTTTTCAAAACCAAGACCACCTCCTTGCGGGCTGCTGCCGGTGTTAGACTGATTTCCCCGACGGCCGCTGCAACCCCTGGTATAGAATCTACCATTCTCGTCCGTTATATTTTATTAACCTCATTAGTGGTCGTAGTATTTCATTCGTCCTCTTTGCTGAGAATCTTTTCAGCTTTTATGCTATAGCCCACCAAATGCTTGATAGAATGTCATTTGAATACATATCTGAAATTTCTTTCTTTTTTGGAAGAGAAGGTTAAAATCAAGTTTAATGCTCTGTGCTTTGAACTAGGGGTGCAAACGAATCGAGCCGCTCGCGAGCCGCTCGATTCAAGCTCGAGTCGAGCTCGACATTTTTCGAGCTCGAGCTGATCGAGTCAAACTCGAGCTCGAACTCGAGCTCAAAATATTAAGCTCGTTAGCTCGCGAGCCGGTTCGCGAGCTCGAGTATATATATATATTTTTTATTTTTATTTTTATTTTTATTTTAATAGTAAAATTACATAAATATCCTTAATATTTTATTATTTATTAATAAAAAATATTATTTTATTTATTTTTTTAAAAAATAAAATAATTATTTTTATTTTTTCGAGCTCGAGCTTCAAAATTGCCAGCTCGTCGAGCTCGAGCTCGAGTTCGAGTTCGATGAAATTAAGTCAAGGCTCGACTCGATAAGGCCAAATCTCGACTCGACTCGACTCGTTTGCAGCCCTACTTTGAACGCAAGGTGTTTTAATTTTAGAATTGTGTGTGAATATTTTGAAGTACTTTCTTTCTTGTTTACCCCATCCCCTGTTTTGGGAGATAATAGGAACAGAAAAATCCCATGTGCCATGAAACTAGAAAAATTGTACTGCATATTTTCTCTGACATTTTAGCAAGTTTTTTTTTTGGGGGTAAAGATTATGTATTTGATTAGTTAAATATGAATAATGTTGTAGTAGACTTGTGGATTGTTCTACGATCTTTTTGAGGACGTAAATTCTTTCTGAATTTTTACTGCCAAAGGTGTTGTGTGAAGTAGAGGTGATAAAAAATGGAGGCATACTACCATGTCTTTGATAAAGAGAATTGACATAGGGGAGCAGTTACTAAGTTATTGTAAGATTTTAGCTGACAATATGGTCCAAGAACACAACGCATCTTTTTTTTTATTATTATAAATTCTCTTATGATTTAATGGATAAATGATAGAGCTATAACTTATAGTTGATACAGGAAACACGTTGAAGGACCCTTGAGAATGTGAGCGCCAGCCTTGCATCAAATGCTAATTATGTAAACCTAATTTACAACAATGCTGTAAACTTCCATTACAATGCTGACTTGAATGATATGTGCTATTGTATCCATGTTCTGTCCTTTTATGCATGATTAATGTACTATTACCATGACCTAATGATTTTATGAACCATATATATACTGTTGGTTTTAGTTTTGGTTTTATTGTGAACTCATAATAGGTTTTTTACATAACTAGCTTTGATCTGAAGTTAAAGTCAATATGCATCTATATATATAAACAAATTTCCATCATCTTGAATTATTTATCAGACTGAACCTCATGACCCTTCAACAGTGTTATCTTTCAGAGGGCATGATCCAACAGTAAACAATTCAGACCTTCACATCTTAGGGACAAACTCATAAAAGAGTGACCATGCCTAGAAATCTTCCTGTCACAATCTACCATTTGTCATAGGCTAGTCTACATTCAAATGATAGTTAATCACTTCTCAGAGGTGTGCTAAAAAATTCTGCCTTCACGTGTCACTCTCCAAAAGGGGTGCCTCCTGCCCTATCAAATGTGCATGACTAGTAGAACTTTATGGAGATATTTCTTTCCTGCTTTAAGCCTCTCCAGAACTGTGGAATTGATGAAGGCTTGCTGAAAGACTGGCATTTGAGGAATTGCTTCTGCTTGCATGTAGTTTTGGTCCTGTTGGTTTCAGCTTGAGAAAGTGAAGAGAAAGTAATAGAGTGAAGAAAGGCCATGGGAGGTGGACGGAAAAATTTGAAGAGGGCTGTTGAGGAAGAGACCTTAACGCTTCAACAAGGGCAATGCATCATGCAAGTTGTGGACCTGCGGGGCTCCAATCTTATTGAGGTAATATGTCCTTTACATTCAGGGCCACATTTAATTATCAAGTTGGATAATTTGTTTTAGTTGCGTCATGCATAACAGAAGCAGCATCGCATACTGCTGTACTCTGAAATTTGTTCTGATTAGAATTGATCACAAGTGTTGTCCCACCTATACCGAACCGTACGAACCATACATCTATAGATGGGCATAGCTGAAGTTTTTCTTGTAGTAAGGCTTGACAATGAAGCTTCTATGAGTGATGTAACTATAGGTTAGTGGTTTTTGCAGATTAATAGATATTTAATGGTTGTTAATTCAGTTTTGAATGTATCAAAAGGTAATGGATGCAAAAGGGGAGAGATCGTTAGCTATATTTCCAGCAAAATTTCAAAAGAGCATGTGGATAAAACGAGGTTTGTTCTTTTAAATTTTTCTTTGAAGTGGGGATTTCTAGCATGATTAAAGTTGAGACTTTGATCAAGTTCTTATTTTCTTGTGCGTGAAAAATTGATGTATAGGGAACTTTGTGGTGGTTGATGAGACTGGAAGGGAGGAAGCAGCTGAATTTGGTCGGAAAGTAGGTTGCGTTGTTATACGGGTACTCTTTTATGAACAAGTACGAGTGCTCCAAAAATCTCCTGAATGGTGCGTAGTTTGAGTTTATGTTTGTTTTGTTTTCTCTTGTTTTTTAATGTTTTGTGCCACGCCTTTGCAAGATAAATTTCTAACATAGTCTGAGAACCTAATGATTTGTTTTTTCGATATTGGCCGGAGATATTACTTAATAGCAAGGGACTTCTGTTCCTATGAATATCTGCTTCGTGGACATTTATACCGAACTTCCAGAAGGTGTGGCAAAAGTGATAAAGTTAGAGATCAATATCTTTTTATTTTTTATTATAGAGATCAATATCTTTGATGTGATTGTTTCACGTTCCTTTTCTTTGGGGGTTTTTTAAGCTAGTTTATTCTAGGTATTATCAATTTAGTTGTAGTTTCTATGGCTGGATAAAATTGCTCCTGATTAGGAGCTTAGTAGTGTGAATAGATGCATCATGGTGTTCTAGCTCCAACTTTCTTAGTATGTAATCCTGGAAGGGCTGCTGTTATATGTTTGATTACATCTTTAAGGCCACCCCTCCTGCTCGGAACCCGAGGGCTAAACTGACTTTCTGGATACAAAATTCACGCGCCTGCTCACATGCACGCTCAATAAGAAGGATCTTGGTGCTTATGTAATTATTATGCTTGGTGATTATTGCTTGTAACCGTGCAGGCCAGAAGTATTTAAAGCAGCAACTTTAGGAAATTCGAAGCAGGATTTGCAGTCGCACACTTCAAATATGGAGGAGAATGACAATTCAAGTGATGATGATGGACTTCCACCTTTAGAAGCCAATACAAACAGATTGAGACCTTTCCAATCACATTCAGATACAGAGTCAGCTTCAGATTCTGATTCCGAGCCCTGATGCATACTTTTTCCTATTTATTATGCATGGATCTCAAGAGATGACCAGGAAACTTCTTGTACGGATAGAGGAAAGACGTACTTCTGTCCTGTGATGCTGCTTCATGGTTGAAGCTTCACCAAGTTCGGAGCAATGCGAAATTTTGCAATGTCTGCTGTATGTTTTAGGGCTTACTTTCCCACATTTGAGATTTTAAGATGGCAGTACATCATCATACGTTATGGTTAAAATTGGACTCATTCTGTGGTGTACCATCATGGTAGGATAATCTTTGAGGTGTTACACACTCTATCAAGTGAGGATTATTTGCAGTTCATGATAGGCTACTGTGGGATTCTAGCTAGTCATCTGCTGCTTCTTGTACGTTTGTGCGTGAGAGTCAAAAAAAATGAATGGTATACATGTAAACGGAGGAAAAATGAGATAAAATACAAAGAAATCTGAAGCGGTCTTTTCATCCCAATTTTCCTGAAAATAAGCTCTTTTCTTCTTCTTGTACCATTGAACTGCTACAATAAAATTAGCCTACTTTTGAAAAATAGCAAGCTCCTCGTAACAAAATATAATGCTCTATAAGTTTGGCCGATTTAGTCACCCGAGTATTCTGCAAAAAATCTTAATCAAATCCTTACATTGGTTGGGCCAAAGAAGGCACGTGTGGTTCACAAATCTAGAATGCATTTCAAGGTGCCCTCAATAAAATTGAAGTTTGAAAATTGAAATCTGAATGTGTATTTATTAAGTTATTAAATTGTTAAATATTAAACTTAATACATTTGACTGGATATTATATTAAGTGATAAGTAAATAATTTATCATTTAATTTTGGAAGAAAATTTTACTTAAAAAAATTAGTGTCATTTATCTAATTCAGATGTTCAATTTTTTATTATCAAATACGTCTGAATATGTTAAAATCTAAATCCATTAAATTTAAGTGTTCAATAAGGTTGTCAAATAGAATCCAACTTCATTTCTCTAAATTAAGGCCAAAGCCAATAAGTGATTCAACAAATTGATTGTAGAGATTGATGAAATTTTACCCCCCAAAAAAGTATTCCAACGGTGTTTGAAAGTCACACCTCCGTAAGAAGATGAAAAGTATGTGTAATGAAAATGCGCCCGCTAATTAGGCCGCACAGGGACAAAGCCAGTGTCCGCAGAAAAAGGAATATCTGGAGCCAATCCATTAAGAAATAAGAATGAAAGAAAGAAAAACTCCTAAAGGCGTAAGAGAGGGTTGAGGTACACAAGACGATTGAATTTGGAAATATTAGCGGTGGAGTGGATGGTGGAGTCTTATTTTTTTTATACTAGCAGGTTTAGATCATACCACATACCATAAAATCAAATTTGAACTCAAATCATACATATGTGGCATGCATTCAAAAGTTCTAGTGTAAAAAAAATCACTATACTGTAAATGCATATAAAGTTAATTCAAAGAAAAATGGCAAACAATTGAAACAAATACAATTTTGGCTCATTCTCTTTCGCTCTTTCTGACTCTCAATAGAAGAAGTGATAGTGTATCACCCAAAGAGAAGAAGCAGTGATAATTATTCATCCATCTTTTAGTGCATCACCAAAAGAGAAGAAGAAGTGATAGTTGTTCTTTCCTCTTTTTTGATAATTGCTTTGCTCTCTCTTTTTCTTTCTATTCGTTATCTCTTCTTTCTCTATTTTATAAAACTTATTTGGTTCCTTCAAGTATTTCATCCTACCCCAAAAAAATGAAAAAAATTATTCACTCATTGATTAAAACTTTAAAAGAAGATGATTTTCAACTTTTTTTTGAGACATCATATATTTTTTTAAAATTTGCTATTATAAAAGATGTGCCATCTATTCTGAATACTTTGATTCCAAAAATTCAAACCTGTCAAGTGATTTAGTACTAGAACAATTTTTTTAATTTTTTTAATTTTTTTAATTTTTTTAATTTTTTTAATTTTTTTAATTTTTTTAATTTTTTTAATTTTTTTAATTTTTTAATTTTTTTAATTTTTTAATTTTTTTAATTTTTTTAATTTTTTTAATTTTTTTAATTTTTTTAGTCAATTAGTACTACGACTATTAATTACACAATTTGATGGAGCATGAAAAACCTCAGAACCTTGATTTTGAAACGTAAAATCTCGAATTAGATTCTGATGGATAACAAAAATTGTGAAATTAATCCAACGGATAGGCCAGCACTAATAAACCACAGGCCCATAAACATTCTAGGCCTGGCTACTGCAAGCAACCGTGAACTACTAGTAGTAGAAGAATCAGCTGAGGCTTTGCAAAAACCTCAATTTCTATTGATGACCAAAGTCTTGACAGAAGACCTTGATTTTCTCCCTATTTATTTCCTCACTCATTTTAATATCTTTCCTAGCCTTCTATATTACCAATTTACCTTCCTTAATCTTGGCTTGAATTCTTTCCTTCAGACTCAAATCAGACACTTTTTCATGCTGATTCTCAATTGCAATGTCTACTTGAATTTCACCAAGCAAGCACACATTTTCATGGAATTGTTTTGTTTCTAATTCAATCCGTTCCAATGATTCTCCCTATATTGCAGAACCCAAGTATGACAAGAAAGCAACTAGTAGGGCTCTAATAGCAGTTGTCAAGATGGTTAAGTTCACATAAAACTTTCTCATGCTAAGAATATTCTTCTTCTTCTTCTTAAACCATTTGCTGTCGGAGAAACCTCCACCAGTTTGTCCAATCGTGGGTTCTTCACTAGCATCCTCTACAAATTTTTTAAATCTCTTGTTCGCTGCAAAGAAAATCCAAAACTAATTGAAACATACCTAGAAAAAGGGAAAAAATGTAAAAGATGTTTTTTTATTTTTGAAGATCTCTAGGAAGCTTAAAAAAAGGAAAAAAAAAGAAGGAAATAGCAAAATCCAAATCAATGCACAAATAGGATAGAGTTGAAATTAGATAAGACATTATAACTTTTGGGGTCTTAAAAAAGCTAAAAATAAAACGACCTTTCTGTCTTTAGAAGACAGCTGATGGTGATTTTTTTTGGTAACAATTGAGACTAAGTCTAAAATAAAGAAAAAGGGAAACAACAACACAACTATGTACTTTTTTCTTCTTTACTCATTTTCTTCTTTCGTTCTTACCAAACTCTTTTGTTCTTCTCTCTTTCTCTCAAATCAGACACTTCTCCATGCCAATTCTCAATTGCAATGTCAACTTGAATCTCACCAAGCAAACACACATCTTCATGGAATTGTTTTGTTTCTAGTTCAATTTGTTCCAATAATTCTCCATGTTGTGCAGAACCCAAGTATGACAAGAAAGCAACTAGTAGGTCACCAACAACAGTTGTTAAGATGGTTAAGTTCATATAAGGTTTTCTAATGTTAAGAATATTCTTCTTAAACCATTTGCTGTCGAAGAAACCTCAACTAGTTTGTCCAATCGTGGGTTCCTCACTAGCATCCTCTGCAAATTTTTTTTTAAATCCCTTGTTTGCTGCAAAGAAAATCCAAAACTAGTTGAAACATACCCAGAAAAAGGAAATAAAATGTAACAAATGTTTTTAATTTTTGAATATTTCTTAAAAAAAGAAAAAAAGAAAGAAATATCAAAATCCAAATCCATGCACAAATAGGGTAGAGTTGAAATTAGATAAGATATTGGAGGGTGTTGGGGTCTTAAAAAAGCTAAAAATAAAATGATATTTCTATCTTTAGAAGATAGCTGGCGATGATTTTTCGGTAACAATTGAGAATAAGCCTAAAAATAAAGAAAAAAGAAAAACAATCAACACAACTACGTACCATTTTCTTCTTTCGCTTTTCCCAAACTCTTTTTTTCTTCTCTCTCAAATCACACACTTTTTCATGTCAATTCTCAATTGCAATGTCAGCTTGAATCTCACCAAGCAAGCACGCATGTTCATGGAATTGTTTTGTTTGTTGCTCAATCCATTCCAATAATTCTCCCTATTTTGCAGAATCCAAGTATGACAAGAAAGCAACTAGTAGGCTTCCAATAGCAGTTGTCAAGATGGTTAAGTTCACATAAGGCTTTCTTATATAAAAATATTCTTCTTAAATCATTTGCTGCCGAAAAACCTCTACCAGTTTGTCCAATCATAGGCTCCTCAGTAGCATCCTCTACAAATTTTTTAAATCTCGTGTTTGCTGCAAAGAAAATCCAAAACAAGTTGAAATATACTAGAAAAAAGGAAATAAAAATGGGATTAATCTTATATATATTGTCAATCAATACACTATTACCATTAGATATATAACACATGTGCAAAATTTGCTCATATGCTATCCATCCAACCATAATAGTGTATACAATGATAATGTATATAAAATTTACTTATAAAAATGTAACAAATGTTTTTTTTATTTCTGAAGATTTCTAGAAAATTTTAAAAAAAGGAAAAAAGAAGAAGGAAATAGCAAAATCCAAATCAAGGCGCATATGGGGTAGAGTTGAAATTAGATAAGACATTGGAGGGTGTTAGGGTCTTAAAAAAGTAAAAAATAAAATGATCTTTCTGTCTTTAGAAAATGGTTGGTAGTGATTTTTTCGGTACCAATTGAGACTAAGGCCCTATTTATTAACTTGATTCAACACTTAAATTTAATGGATTCAGATCTTAATATGCTCAGACGCATTTGATAACAAAAAATTGAACATCTGAATTAATTAAGTGGTACTAAATTTTCTAAGCAAACCTTGCTCTAAAAAATAAGTGATAAGCTATTTACTTATCACTGAATGTGATATACATTCAAATGTATTTAATTTAATACTTAACAATTCAATAACTTAATGGATTCAAATTTCAGATTTTAAATTTCAATTTTATCAAACGCACGCTAAGTCTAAAATAAAGAAAAAGGGAAAACAACTAACACAACTACGTACACTATTTTTTTCGCTCATTTCCTTCTTTTGCTCTTTCTAGACTCTTTTGTTCTTCTCTCTTTCTTGATACTAGTTGTTTTTCTCTTTCTTTTTCTTTCTATTGTCTATCTCTTCTTTCTCTCTTTGATAACATTCTCTGAGTTTATACGAGCATTTGATATTCCTATCCTTCAAAACAATTATCCACTCATTCACTGTACTCTTTGTGTATGCGCTTTTATATGAAGAACAGAAGCAAACACAAAAACTATTAAATTTTTTGTTTAAGTTTTTTAAGCATCATAATTCTATGTGATAAGTTTGCATGTTTATTATGTGTATAAATGGTTTTTCTTATTGGTATTACTGGTGTGTTTATAGTTTATTTTCAAGGGATAATACTTTCGACTTATATAATCATTACATGAGATATTACAACAAACATGAGAAATGGTGGCTTGTATGTACTATTACTAATCCAATTTTTGATTTTTTTAAACCTAATATCTCAACTCCTTTTTTATACCTCTCCTATCCCTCTTTTCTCCTGTGCAGATTTTCTTTGATTTGTTTTCATAGCGTTGGATGATTTTTCGTTGTGTTAAAAAAAATAAACTTGGTGCCATCTTGGGTTTGAAACGTGTATATGGCCTGTATGCAAGTTTTGAGTTTTACATATTTTTGGTGAAACAACAAAGATAAAGTTATACGTAGTACGTGATATTTGATGGAGTGTAGACTGCAGAGACACCAGAATGGGTTTAGTGGGTTTGGACTCTAAATGGCGTTTCGCTCCTTATGCACTGAAGGTTTTGTCATTTCTAAACATATATAGTTATAAGCTTCCTAAGCAAGAAATCTTATACTCTAACATTCTCAGCATTTCTTTCCTTTTTTCCCCTTATATTGTATGGCTGGGATGAAACAACCCACTCTCAATTTAGGTGATAAATGTTAGCTTAATAATTAGGTTGGGTTGGTTTGATGATTCAGGTTAGGAATGGGATGGGTAAAATAGTATTGGTTTACTACTATTTGGGTACAAAATTAACCTTTGACTTTGAACTTTTGCATTAGAATAAGATTTTATATTTTGTTTTGCATGAGACTTCTTTTTTTTTCACTAATAGTAACTTGTTTACTCTTTACTGAACGTGTAAGTCCAGTGTTATGGCGAAATGGGCTTGGGAACAAACTCTTGTAGAATTAACTAGTGAAATGGTTGAATGAAGAGGCTAGCTGGCTGTATTTTTAAGGTGCGGCGATTTTTTTTTCCATTTGATGCAGTACTGTTGCTGTCTTCAAATTTCATCTCTGTTGCCTTTGGTCAGTGTATCTTTTTGGTTGTTTACCAAAGAAATTCAAATCCCTCTTTCCCCCCTAACAACAAAAAAAATTAATTACAAAATGCCTCCTTCAAGTATTACACTTTATGCATAACTCTTCTCAAAAAAGAAAAAATGAAAAAAAGGAAAAACTTGAGCTCTAGATGAGATGGAACGTGGAGGAGGACTATTTTTGTCTTTGTTTGCGAGAAACCCTTTCCATCAGAACCAGAGATTTGAACACTTTATTCATTCCTACAGTCTTCAACTTTTTGCACCAAACAAATGAAAAAAGGAGCCCTTCGACACTATATTTTCAGAACCGGACCGGGTATCGCCTCGGTCGAGTTCAAGGGTCAGGGGTCAATGGGTTTAATCGGGTTTGATCAGGGTTGAATCGGATGACGTCATAAATAAAATTATTTAAAAATTAAAATATTATATGTAAAATATCTAATAACATGTTAATATTAATAAAGGTATATTCATATATATTTGATATTTCAAATATATTTAACAAGAAAATATAAAGAAATTAGAACAATCAAGTAGCAATTTATATTATTTAATGAGCATTAATAAGTTTAGAATTAAAATTATGGACTTAATTGAAAAATAACACCAAACTTTAAGACAACATTTATAAAGTATGAAATATTTGAGGTATATTAATAATTTTTAACAAACCTAGAGGGGTAAAACATAATATTAAAAATATTTTGACCTTTCAAAAAAAGTAAAAAAAAAAGTGACTCAATTCTTATTTTTCCGGTCAAACCCGGTTTTTGACTTGATTTGACCGAGTTTTGAATTTTTCGATTTTTAGGGTAAACTCAGACCGGACAAATGGCCGGTTCCCAGTTCGATCAGCCGGTCCGATCCGAGTTTAACAACAGAGCTTTGGCACTTAC
Source organism: Coffea humblotiana (assembly GCA_023065735.1). Lineage (NCBI taxonomy): Eukaryota > Viridiplantae > Streptophyta > Magnoliopsida > Gentianales > Rubiaceae > Coffea > Coffea humblotiana. Next base: position 3,884,638 of record CM041218.1, on the reverse strand, counting down.
CAAAATTTTGGAGCTTCACTTTTAGTCTTTGGAGGTCACTATAGGTTTATAAGACCTATGTTTTTTCTTTCTTCCTTTCATTAAAAAAAAGAAAAAGAAAAAGGAAAAAACATTATTTCTGACCGTTAGTCTTACTCTTATTCTTGTTAAATTTGGTAAGACTAACAACAAGAAAGATGTGCTCTCTACATTCAAAAATTATTTACTTTGATCTCGTCTATTTTGAGTCTTAATTGGGGTTAAAAATCAATCGAATTGAGTCAAATTTAAATCTAATCGAATCGAACTTGACTCTATTTTACCAAACTCGAATACAAGGTGCTTTCAATCGAGCTCAAACTCGACCTCAAATTCAAGTCTAGTTGAATTCGAATTCAACCCTGCTCGAATTTAAAAATTAAATAAAATAGTCATTTTTCTTAATAGATTCTAAAAATATTAAGAATATATATAACTTTACTATTAAAATAATATATACATATATATAAAGATCATAACTTGGTGTTTTGGTGTTGCTACCATTTTGGGTTCAAACGTGTTTGTGGCCTTTGTGTAAGTTTTGAGCTTTGCATATTTTTGATGAAATAAAAAAGAGAAAGCTGTACGTGATATTTAATGATGCGACTTGGGTGACAGTGGGTGATGCAACGCAGGGATGCAAGAACGAGGTTAGTAGATTTCAACTGGATGCCTTTTTAGTCTTTTTGCACTAAGGTTTTGTCTTTTTTCAACTTAGTATATGTTAGCGCCCGCAGCAAGAAATCTGATAACACTCCTACATTCCCAGCATTTCTTTCTTTTTTTCCCTTGTACTGTATGGCTGGGATGAAACAATCCATTCCCAATTATTTTTCCCTTGTACTATATGTTGGATACAGTTATTGATGTCTTTCGTGGAAGTTAGAGGAGAATGAAAAGTGATATATTAAAATGCACCTATTGATAAAAGATATTCATTGATTAAGAGGTGCTTGTTATTCAAAAGATGTCTATTTAATAAATGGTATCTATTGACAAAGAGTTACCTATTCATTAAGAGATGTATGTTCATGAAAATGTATATGCATATAAGAGTGTATATATCTAAAGAGACACATCTTCTTTAAGAGTTGTCTAAATTATTGTTATAAATAAAAGTTATAGACCTCATTTGCTATACTCTAACTTTTTCCATTATTTCTTTCATTCTTCTTCTTCTAGTCAAAACAAAAATTCTCTAAATGTTCTTCAGAGAATTTCTTTATATTGCTATAAGGAAGTTCTAGATTTGGCTTTGTAATTCCTAGAGAGAGTTGTCACAAACCCGATAGCAAATAGTGGGGTCAAATTAATTTCCAGAAAAGTGAATCTATTCGCGTCAAAGCCATATTCTAGTTTTACTTAGTTTTAGTAGTATTTTCTAACACTATATGCCTAGGACTAGGGCTACATACGAGTTGAACCACTCACGAATTGATCGCGAGCAGATCGAGTGGAGTACGAACTGACCAAGTTGAGTTCGAGATCGAACTCAAATTCAAAGATACTCAACTCATTAGTTTGCTAACCGACTCGATTATATATATATATATATTAATAATAAAATTACATATATGTTCCTAATAATTTATTATTTGTTAAGAAAAAACTATTTCATTTATTTTTAAAAATAAAATAATTATTTTTTATTTCTTAAACTTGAGCTCGAGATCGACTTGGCTCAAATTCAAGCTTGAGTTTGAGCTTGACTTGACTCAAATTTGAGTTCGACATCGAGTTTGAGTTTTACATTGAGAGTTCATTGAATTTGAGTTTGATAAATTAAGTCAAGACTCGATATGACTAGACCAAAACTCGACTTGATTTGATTCGTTCAAAACCCTAGCTAGGGTGAAACAACCCACTCCCAGTTTAGGTGATAAATGTTAGCTTAATAATTGCGTTGGGTTGGTTTGATGATTCAGGTTATGAATGGGGTGGGCAAAATAGTACTCATAGGTACAAAATTAACCTTTGACTTTGAACTTTTTGCATAAGAATAGTATTTGATTTTACATTTTGTTTCGGATGAGGCTTCATTTTTTCACTAATAACTTGTTTTTTACTTCTAATATATATTGAAAGCAAGTTTACAAGTTTGTTACTCTTTTATTTATCAGAACTTGTAAGTCCACTTATATGGCGAAATAGGTTTAGGTACAAGTGCTTGTAGAATTCATGGCTTGATGAAGAGGCCAGCTGGCTGTATTTTCAGCAGCTAATATGCGACGGTTTTTCTTAATTGATGCAGTACTGTTCCTGTCTTCAAATTCTATCTCCATTGCCTTCGGTCAATGTTAAAAGGGACAGAAAAATGTCTACTTACCAAAGAAATCCAGAAACCCCCAATAGAAAAAATTTAATTGCAAAATGCCTCTTCCAATTATTACACTTTGCTCATAACTCTTCTTAAAATAAAAAAATAACTCTTCTTAAAATAAAAAAAAGAAGGAAAAATTCAGCTCTAACTAGGGCTGCTATTGTGTCGAGTAGATCTCGAATAGTGCACTATTTGAAATCTACTCAAATAAAAATATTTGAGGTTAAACTCATCGAATTCTTCAAAGTTGAGTTTAGACTTATTTAACATTATTCGAACTCAAACTTGAATTCAACCAAATTGAATTCAATTGACTTTAGTCGAGCTCAATCAAGTTTAATCAAATTCAATTGAGTTTTTAAACTTTATTTTTTTAGTAAATTTCATAATTTATAATAAATAATTAAAAATTATATTATAAATACACTACTCAATAAGGTTTGTTGAAAACTTGAGTTTGATTGTTATTATTCATACTCGATTCGATTACCTTATCAAATAGCTCAAAACTCAATTACCTTATCAAGTAATCTTTGACTAAATTATTTGCGAGGCCAAGTCGAATAACTTGATTAATTCACACCGCGCGAACGACTAGGACCATTGACAAATAGCCAGCGGGGGTTTTATAAGTTTGTATACTTAAACAGCTTGAAATTTGGTTGATGCTCAAGACAAGGAGGAGCACTTTTTGTCTTTGTTTTCGAGAGGCCTTTTTCATCAAAACCAGAAATTTGAACCCTTTATTCATTCCTGCAGTCTTCAACTTTTTGCATTAAACAGATGAAAACAAAAAGAGTCATTTGACCCTCACTAAAATCTTGGAGCTTCACTTTTAGACTTGGGGTTCTCATAGGTTTATGAGACCAGAGCTTTTTCTTCCTTCCTTTCATTTAAGAAAAAAAAAAAGAAAAAACCTTGGTCCTGACCGTTAATCTTACTCTTATTCTTGTTAATATTTTGGTCGGACCGACAACAAGAAGAATGTGCTCCTAAATTCGAAAATGAGTTGCTACTTTGATCCCGTCTACTTTCGAGTCCCAACCGGGTAATTACAGCCTCGCAACATCTGAAGAATTGACCACTAGCCACTAAGCTAGTCGTCGGTCCCATTAGTCCACACTTCGCCAAATGGCAGGCATTGGTGATTATTATAAGAATCGAGAGACGGTTTTTTTTTGCGACATCGTGTTGTTTTAGATATGCTATTATAAAAGATATGGCATCTATTCTAAATGCTTTAGTTCCATAAACTCCCACCCGTCAAATGGTTTAGTGATCCAACAATTATTTTTTATTTTTTTAGTCAATTCGTAGTACGACAATTAATTATACAATTTCATGAAGCATAAAAAACCTTGAATTAATTAAAAACCTCAGTTGAAATTAAATTTTGACAGATAACAAAAATTATGAAATTAATTCAGCGGATAGATGGGCACTAATAAACCACAAAACCCGTAAACATTAGGATTAGCTAAGGCTTTGCAAAACCAAAATGCTTTGCTCAACTAATCCTGAATTTGTGCATTTTGTAATTTTTTTTCTATGTCTTAGAACAGTACCAGAACTGTTTTTCCCAGTGGGCTTTGCTGAAATGCCGAGGCATGCAGGCTGGTATAAAACTACTACTTGACCATTCCTCTCCCCCTGCAAGAAATAATTGGAAACTATTATCAAAAAAAAAAATGGCACCCATATAATCGCTTTGCAACGTCTGAATTAATAGCTTTGGATGTTTTGTATGAGCTCTCGAAACTGAAACCTATGAAATTCTCAATGTTAAGGACTTTTTTTTTTTGAGAGGATCAATAGAATATTAGGGTCAGTAGTACAAAAACTAATTCCAAAGAACGAGTTCTCTTCTTGATTCTTCAACGTTATTGGTAGGAAAAAATTTCAGAAATAAATGGATTGGGTTTAAACGAAAATTCTTAAATCTAGATATCTAAACTGAAATAAAAGCACCAAAAATATTAAACCGTTTCCCTCTATAGACCCCACAAAACCCAAAAAAAAAAAGTGAAATGAATGTTATTGAGTAACAAAGAATTTGTGTGGTAATATGAGAAACCACAAGGGATAAATTGTAATATAACTTCTTCTTTTTTATCACCGTGGCTTTTTCAAATTGCATAAATTTATTTTTACATAGAATCACAAGGATGTTAAATTGATATTATTACACTGTTAAGAGATTGAATGGGGAAACACAAAACTACTGGGGGAAAATAGTAATTTTACCCTTTTTCTGGCCGTGGCTTCTCAAATTGCACAAATTAGTTTCTGGCTATAAAAGAAGTTACACATGAAAACTGAAGATGGCTAGCAAGATGAGAAAAGCAACTAGATTGAGACATAGTGGTAAAGCAACCCTTTTGATGGCCAAAAAGAATGCCGTTACTCCAGCCCTTTTGCATGGTTTGGGAATCTTGAAGGGACGAATTTGGCTATCAAACATACTTGCAAAAGCCAATACCATGATGGCCATTGAAGCACTAACAATAGCAGTTGCGTTTTGGCTTGCAGGGATTAAACAGCAATTTCAGTCGTTGATGTTAGGCAGAATCCAAGAACTAAAACTGACCAGACCATCCGCTAGCTGCAGAGGATGGATATTTGAATGCAAAAGTTTCTCTGCTTTGCTGATTAGCATCCGTCGATTCGAATTCCGACTCCGACTCCATTTCCAAATCGGAAGAAGGTGTGGAAGGAGGCAAGTCACCTGAGCTCATTATTAGTGGACAAAGGAGGCAATGATATGGGCAAGAATTGTATAATTGCCTTTGTTTCTTTTCTTTGGTATTAAACAATAGAAGATAACTACATTAAATGGTCTTTGGTTTTTTCTTTCACTAAATAAACTAGAGTGCGTGGTAATTTTTGAAAAAATAAAAAGAAAAAGAAATAAAAGGTATCTAGTCATGCTTATGCTATATTGTTTAATAGTATAATTTACTCGATCACTAGTATATTCATGGCCTTTTAATGTCAATTATGCAGTGTATCTCAATTATATACCAAATATGTTGTAGTTTACGTGTGTCTGGACAGGAGATTATTTGTCTAAATATATTGCTTACATCACCATTACAAATTTTAATACACCTTTTTATCTTCTCAATTACCTTTTTATCTCACATACATCACATCACAAAAAGTATTACAGTAAAAATATCTCAAATAATTTACAATCTAAACATTCTCGTTTATTAACATATTTAGCGGTTTTGCATGTTATTTCAAAATTAAATTTGAATAAATGACTAACTACGTCAATATCTAAGAAATTTTGAAGTTCTCATGAGTATGTTTGCTACGTTTGATTTTAATATTGTTTTGACAAAAATCAATGCAAATTTTGATATTCTAAATAGTAAAATTGGAATTATATGTTTACATCGATCTTTACATAATGTGAGACCTGCAAAATGACATTTGGAATTTGTATTTTAGCATAAAGATTTTACAATAGTAAGTTAGGAAGTGCATCCACCAAAGAAATTTTTTGGTTTCGCCAAGTATCTTTGCTTGAGGCCGGTAATTGGTGGTGCTTCATTCTGCCTAGCAGCTGAGGCCAAGGCATCCAATGAGATTACTGCTTCAAATGTATTTCATAATTGCCATCCCTTGGTATATTTTGGCAATGAGATTACTTAATCCAGGAGAGGAGATTGGTTTTGTTTCAATATCAAATAGTATTTGTTGTCGGAAAGGGATCAACAAATTCAATCACTGTTAAAGATACACATTTCATCGGGGTTGTGTAAACCTGGAAAGTTGATGAAGAGGAATTGTGGATCACTAGAATTTGAGAACGTCAATTGTTATCAGTTAATTAATCATAAATCCAACACGAAAATTCTGGGTTGTTTCTATCGTAAAATGAATTTTTTTTGTTGCTGTTTATTTGTCAAAATAAATAAATAAATAAATAAATAATATAGTAGTGTTACGTTCTATAGAAAGTTGTAAAAAAAAATTTCATCTATATAGGCGAAGATGAATAATAAGTACCTCTATAAAATCAAAAGTTTAACTTCAAAACAGAGGTTTACTTATTTTTAACCAAGTAGCAAGTCGATGAGCGAGAAAGAAAACAAGAATAGGCCTGAATTTGTCTATCACATGAATTCTGATTAGGTCCAATTTCCACAACCCAGCACCATCCCACAAAAAAAAAAGAAAAGAAAAGAAAAGATTAGAGATAGTGGTTTACCGACAAAAAAAAAGATTAAAAATACAAATAGAAGAGGTTGAATCGCTGAGGTAAACTCGTACGTGCTCGACTTTAACATATCATATCATTAATTTCTACCATTAGTTAACCTCCTGGCCAGATTCATCTTCATCGTCAAAGACAAAAGGCCGTGTTTGGATTGTCATTTTTCATCCAAATATTTTTATTATTTTTGTTAACATATTTTTTAATTATCCTTTCATTATATATATATATAATCGTTGTCGTACAAATTTTTACAAAAAACTCCAGAAATTAACAATCTAAACGGGCTCAAAATTGAGATCACGTTGTCTGAACACGAGAATATTTAGGAGTAGAGAGAGGGAAAGAGAAAATCAAGAGTCATATATATATATATATTTTTTGTTTTTAAGCAAGGAGTCATAGATAATTTGTAAGAGGCTAATCAAGTTTTACCATTATCTTCAACTTGCATATTACATACAACATGATAGTAATTCCTCTTAATTTTAACCCTCTATGTATATTAATAAATCGATGTGGCTTTTTTATGAACATGCATCATACGCACCCTCATGATTCAAATTATCAAACAAAAAGGTTGGTTAATAAAAATATGCAATCGAATTGGGTATTCGTTATCTCTGTTACGTATTAGTCTTGATTATCTTCTGTCATTAATCCAGATTCATGAAAATGAATTATAAAATTCTTTTATTAAAAAAATAAATACATTCATCCACAGTAGGTAGAGCATTTTTTTTCATCTTTTAATTGTTTTCACCTCATTTATTAAAAAAACTAAAGACATCCATCCATAGGGAGGTCTACATGCCAAAATAGCTTGCCAAAAGCGTCTGCGATAGTTTTAACGGGAGACGTATTAATAAATGGAGTGTACCTAAACATTTCCCCTAAATACTAGATTGCTAAGCCAGGCTCTTAAAACCAGTTTGGTTCCTCCCACGAAAAAGTGCGCCAAACCGACACTAAAATGTTTCCAGTTGCCAAGTTCCACCAGCACTAGCGTTGAATAGTCTGAAAAGTTCGACGGTGTATCGATTCTAGACTCTCTGTTTCTCCCTTCCTTGGTAGGGAGGGCTAAGTATCTATACTTCTATAGTCCGAGTACAGATAGCGATGCTGGCCTTTGCTGATAGACTACACCCCTACAGCCTGTACCAATCCCTCATCAATGATCCCACCTGTTGCTCTGTTAGTTATCGGGAATAAGAAGTCCTTTTCTCCGTTACAATATCGAATAGCAGCCTGCTCCATTTTCCACTCCTCTCTCCTTTTGATTCCGTATAAATAGGATTCCCTATGGTTGATAATTCTTCCTCGCTCTTCATTTCCCTCATTCCGTGTCCCGCGGCTTAACTAGAAACAAAAAAAAGATCTGTTGTCTCTTTCATACTCGCCCAGATCTCTTCCTCTTTCTAGCCATCTCTCACCAACCCAAACAAAGGTCGGTTTCATACTAGTACTATGATTTTGATCGTGATTTTTTTTTTGGGGCTTCTTATTCACTTTACCGATATGTTTTTTGGATGTTATGCAAATTTGTTCCTCAAAAATTTTGATTTTCATTTCATGCAATCTGATTTATAAGGCATTCCGTTTCTTCAATAATGCAGGTATTTTCCCCCCTTTCTTCATCTGAGTGACCATCTAATTGTCACGTAAAAGGTTGATAAGGTTTTTCCTTGATCTTCCTTTCCTATCTAATCTTTTCTCTTAAGTTCTTGATTTTGATATTACTTGGTGGTTGATTATATTCTGGGTTGTTTGCAGCATTGGTATTTATTTTGTGTTATCTTGCTGAATTTGTACTTTTCATGGTAAAACAGGGTAAATTGGTAAACTCTTGGAGCTTTTTGGCTGGTAATTGAGGCGATTACTAGATTAATTGTTGTTAAATTTTGGGTATTCGGAAAAAGATCTATCTTTTCGTGTTTTGTGCACAATTTGTTCTTTACATGTTAGACTGATGTCAACCATAGATTGGTGAACTTTTTGGCATGGCAATTAAGGTTATAAGGCTATTTCAAAATTGTCAAATTTTTGGTTGGTTGCCTAAATTTGCAACTCTTCACTGCCTCCTCTGTTAGTATAACTGAAACAATGTGGTTAGGAGATGATAGAATTGAAGGTGGGTATGATCTAATATGTTACTTGTATTAAGATTTTATGCTTCTCCTTCAAAGCGCGTATGCGTGGTGATACCGCCACTATCTGAGTAGCGATATTGCTACTAATTAAGGTAAACCTATAATCTGTTGATAGAGTTGAATAATTCTATATAGTTTCCATCTAGAAGTAGTTGTTCTTGGGCTGCCTTTGGAACGAAATTGCATGCTATGGACCATATATTCATGGTTGACTGGTTGGATAATTTTTGTGAACTTCCTACCATTATTTCCCTTTCTGAGAAAGGAACGGTAAAAAATTCCTTGTGTACCGTAAATTTGGGTGATGAAGTTGAGCTGGTCATATTATTCAATGAAATGCGATGAATGGCAAATTGATTTTACCAGTATGTAGATTTACATGTTGTATTTTAACATGATCTTTTTCTTTTTGCTCCTAAATTGTGATTGATCAACAATCTGGATCCTGATCTGGCATTTACCTTTTATCTTTCCTTTTCACACATATTTAATGGAATTGGTTTACAAGACAAGGCTTCTTTTCCTATAACATCAGCAAGAACCGTTAACTCTATTTAAACAGTATACTCAATATTATCTTTATGAGTTTAAAGTGACTAATATCAACTTTTCATGTGAAGCATATTTTTATTTTTGGATAATTTTGTGATATGGCTCTCTTCAGTTTAAAACTTTTTCCCCTATGGCATAAATTTTTCTATTTCCTCCTTCTTTTTTTTTTGTTTTTGTTTGGAATGGCGGGAAGACGCTGGAAATGATTTCTTTATCAACTTTTTGCCCTTTTCAAAGGTCTGGCTATATTATGTCTTCTAATGTAGTATTCTTTCCTGAAAGAACTAACATTAGTGTGTGTGTGTGTGTTTGTATACATATTCATACATACACACACATGTAATCCTTAATTTTGCCACAAGATGAAAGTCAATCTTTTTTGTGAACTTAAAAGTTTTGGGCGGACCTACACTGTGCCTTGCACAGTTAGGCTGTCCTACTTTTTTAGTATGGTACTAGATTAGTCTACAGATACTTTTGAATTGTCTGAAGTGCGTCAGGAACTATTTTAAGTTGTACCATGGTTCTACTTTGTCCAGTTCAATTTCCTGTGTACTAAGTGTTTTGTTATCTTTTGACCGGGATCCTTTCTAGCTCTTTCTAATTCATGAACATGTTTGTTTTAGGTATTTGGAGAATCAAAGAAGATGGTCAAAATTTGCTGCATTGGAGCCGGCTATGTCGGAGGGCCCACAATGGCTGTGATTGCTCTCAAGTGCCCGTCAATTGAAGTTGCTGTGGTTGACATCTCTCAACCAAGAATCAGTGCTTGGAATAGTGACCATCTCCCAATTTATGAACCAGGTCTTGATGATGTGGTGAAGCAGTGCAGAGGGAAAAACCTCTTCTTTAGTAATGACGTGGAGAAACATGTTGCTGAGGCTGATATTGTCTTTGTCTCAGTTAACACCCCAACCAAGAGTCAAGGTCTTGGAGCTGGAAAAGCTGCCGATCTCACCTACTGGGAAAGTGCTGCTCGTATGATTGCTGATGTGTCAAAGTCAGCAAAGATTGTGGTTGAGAAATCAACTGTTCCTGTCAAAACTGCTGAGGCCATAGAAAAGATTTTGACTCATAACAGTAAAGGCATCAACTTCCAGATCCTTTCCAACCCCGAATTTCTTGCCGAGGGAACTGCAATACAAGACCTTTTTAATCCTGACCGAGTCCTCATTGGAGGTCGAGAGACCCCAGAAGGGCTTAAGGCTGTTCAAACACTGAAAGAAGTTTATGCACATTGGGTCCCTGAAGAACGGATTATTTGTTCAAATCTGTGGTCTGCAGAGCTGTCCAAGCTTGCAGCTAATGCTTTCCTGGCACAGAGAATTTCTTCAGTTAATGCCATGTCAGCTCTGTGTGAGGCGACTGGTGCAGACGTCGGCCAAGTATCACATGCTGTTGGAAAGGATACAAGAATTGGTCCCAAGTTTCTCAATGCCAGTGTGGGATTTGGTGGTTCTTGCTTCCAGAAGGATATTTTGAACCTGGTGTATATTTGTGAGTGCAATGGTCTTCCTGAGGTGGCCAATTACTGGAAGCACGTAATTAAGATCAATGACTATCAGAAGGCCCGATTTGTCAACAGGATAGTTTCGTCGATGTTCAATACTGTTTCAGGAAAGAAGATTGGAATCTTAGGTTTTGCTTTTAAAAAAGATACAGGAGATACTCGAGAGACGCCTGCAATTGATGTCTGTAGAGGCCTATTGGTGGACAAGGCTCAACTGAGCATTTATGATCCTCAAGTATCTCAAGATCAGATCCAGAAGGATCTTACCATGGTGAAGTTTGATTGGGAGCATCCTGTCCTGCTTAAACCTGTCAGTCCGACTGCTCTCAAACAAGTTTCCTTTGCTTGGGATGCATATGAAGCATCCAAAGATGCACATGGAATTTGCTTTCTAACTGAGTGGGATGAGTTCAAAACACTTGATTTCCAGAAGATATACGATAACATGCAGAAACCTGCCTTTGTATTTGATGGTCGGAATGTTGTAAATCCAGATAAGTTGCGACAAATTGGATTCATTGTTTACTCCATTGGCAAGCCATTGGACCAATGGCTAAAAGATATGCCTGCTGTATTGTAAAAGGTATCTCTTTTGGAGTATCCTTTTATTGGTGTTACTTCTTGCAGCGATTTACGAGGATATGATGGCATAGTAGTATGTTGGTAGCGGTAGTGTGTTTAGTCTTTTTTATATATAAAATAAAAAATAGAGGCCTGAAGCTTCTTTTCTGTTGCTCCTTTTTGGCGAATAACTATTTAGACTTCATAGGGTGCCTTTCTTGTAATGAGATCTTTTAACATTTGTCGAGATTGGAAATTTAGAAGTTTCTCTTCTTCTTATTAGCTACCAAGTATCAATCAAAGGCTACCCAGGTTAATGACATTTTTCTAGTAGAGTTATGGTGTTTGTTGATGAAGAATTTGTTCTATGTTTGGTTTATCAGACGGGACGGTTGCAGCCAATGCAGCCACATTAATATGTCATACACAAATGAATCACTGAGTTCTGTATGTTAGGACTTGTCTGTTCTTGCTTAGAGTAAATATTTTAGAGGGTTGTACATGGTGTATAATTGCTTCCTGATTCCCGATATACACTGGAAAAGATAAAACATGGAATTCTACTCTAGCCAACTTCTGCAGTTTTGGCAGTCATGGCAGTCAGCAACTTGCCGTGCAATGAGTTGCAGAAAATTCATGTTGAATAATTATCATATACTTGTATTTCTTGAAGTTGAGGTGAAGATAAAGGCTCTGAACTTTTGCAGAAATAGAGTTAAAACTTGCCCAAGCTACATAATGGATACTTAATGCTGCCTGCGTTGGAAGGCTTTCAGCCTTTAAAGCTCCCTGGACCAACCATGATGGCTATCCGGCTTCTTCAGGTGCTGGTGTATATTAGTAGGTTTGGACCGCATTAAAATTTTGGTTGGAGTGATTACACTACCCCTTCAGATATGTATGTATATCAAACCCAAACGAGCTAGTATATAACCAGAGAATGAATAATGTTATCCTATTGGAATTGTGGAATTGGTTTAAAGACATTTATAGATTGAAAATTTTTTTATAATGACACTCAAACTATGAGGATATTCATGTCTCACACAACATTCCGTGGATAGTTAATGTCTATACAAATCCTTTTTAATCATGTGGCCACGGGGAAACCTTATTCCTTTTGTCAGTAAACTATAAACTATTATGACCCCTTAATGTATCTCCTAAACGCCTCCAAACAAGCTTCTAACTTTTGTCAGTAACTAAATATACATAGAAGTTAGAAAACTAACGCTAATCGTTTGCTTTAAGTGTGCTTATATGAATGAGGGTGTGAATGGTTTACTTTACCGTAGCAACTATGCTTGAAGGTAGATGGCCAAAATTACCCCATAGTTTAGCGGACTAGGAGCCTCACAAATTGGTTTTGTCCTATTTAAATCGGTTTGTGTAATCTACTCGTAAATTTTTGATATAAATGTCAATTTAGTTGTATAAGTTCACAAGTTTATATCCAAATTGTACGAATTTATACCATAAGTTATACGAATTACATCAATCAATTCGAATCGGACAGAACTCAATTTGTGAGACCCTGATTAATTACTTTCTGAAAAAATATCAGAATGTGTTCTTCCATCCTCTTTTAACTATTGCAGACTGTTTTTATCACACGCTGATGAATTTCACTAGTACAATTGACTAGTATAGCTACTAATGCTTGTCTAAATTTCCTTAGTTCAATATGTTGTGGTTTTTATAGCAGAAAACTGCAATAAGATTCATGTAGTTTTATTTTTATTTTTTAATCTTTTAACGGACTTTTGAAACTACAATAAGATTCATTACCAATAGATGCTAAGATACATCTTTTCTGGTGGATTTTCTACTCTTTTAGCTATTACTACTCTTTTAGTAGTAATTGTTTTACTTGTGAAATTTACTAGGTTCTAACACGTGTTTAAAAGCAAAGTAATCATAGTACTTATTAAAGATTCCAAACACGTGTGCACGGGGTCAATCCCCAGTACGACCCACGTGCTAATTTCACGAACCCGGGTCTTAGTATCCGGATCCTTCGTCATCTACAAAAGCACAAAAGCCGCCGTACCTCTTTTGCCCTCAGCTTTCGATCCCCCGTCGCGACCTCTCTCAGATCGATTCCAATTTTGTTAAAATTCTTGTTCTTAATCCTCAAATTAAATCGTCTCTTCGATCAAATCGTTTCATCCTCTATCGATTGACCTCTTCTTTTGTTCCCTTCATCAGAATTTTCACAAACCCTAATTTTACGATTTCAATTTTCGATCTGCTTCATCGAAACCCCTAATTCAGTCGTTCAATCGGGTTTTGGCATCGATTTGTGATTTCTTTTGAATTCCCCCATATTAAAAGACGCTAGGATTTAAAAATTTTCCCCTCGGGTTTGGAGCTAGGGTTTCAGCTCATCTTTGGTTCTGAAACTTCGTTGGATCTGTAAATTTGTTTAGGGTTTCGGTAAGTTCTTGGTTGAATTATATTTTTGGCCTTATTTGATGCTAATTTTCGTGGATTTTTTTTGTTAGAATTGTGAAGCTAGGGTTAGGGTTTCGCGAAAATTCTGAGGGTAACATAATTGATGAAATTTTATTAGGAATAAATTGTGGTTTCTTTGACAATAAGTGTGCTTACGTGTTAGACTAAGCAAGCATGAATTGTCCTCCTCATCCCCAGCGGGCGCCCCCCCCCCCCAAATATAATGGAGGAAAAGGAGGAAAATGAAACAAGTAAGACGATGTAACGTAAACTTTTCTTTTTGGGTAGTATATACGAAAACGGGGTAAGTTAAAAAAGCTAAAAGGTATGAGACTTTCTTTGTTTCTGTAGATTTATTTTGTTCTTTTTATGTCTAGTATTACATGTTTTGTTCTGCATTCTGTACTTCATCATTTATTTAGGTGTTATGTGGTTGCACATCTTTTGATAGGTTAGAATACAGGTGCCAAGTGGTATCAATTGTCAACTGGTGATTGGATGCTAAATTCAGGGATGTGAAGTAGTATGACTTGAAAAAGAAAGCCTGAATAAAGAAGCTATTGAAATTGAAATTGGAATAGCATTTATGGGACTATAAGTGGGTTCGTCTGATGTCAGACTATAGTAAAACTGTGGTTTTGCTTTTTAACTGAGAAACATGCTTGACATGCCGTTAGTTGCTACTTAAGTAAGATATGATTTTTCCTCCGTCTAATTGATTGGAAGCTTCTTTATATATATATATCTGGCTAACCAATTCGTTTACCCACTCAATCTTGTAGCGGTAATACAGCTTATCAGCATAACTTAAACAGGTGGCTTAGATATGGTTGATATTTCTATTTGCAACTGGTGGGTAGTCTGATATATTTTAGATGTGTATCAAGATACAAAGATTGTGTGCATGTGAAATGAGATGCCTTTTGGGTATATTGTTGTCATTCAAGAGATTTTTGTATGGTGTCAATTATTTTTGAAAATGACCATATAGAACAGACACATCCGTATCCAATCCCATGATGATGTCAAACTAGTTGGGAAACTATCCAGCTGGTTAGTTATTTCCCATGATGTCTCAGAAACATCCATATCCAATCCCATGATGATGTCCAACTAGTTGGGAAACTATCCAGCTGGATAGTTATTTCACATGATGTCATGTTCCTGGTGGTATTACAACATTTTTGCACCTGAAGAGGTCATTGTTGGAGAAGAAACTTAAATTGAAAACGGCCAAGTCATACTGCTATGGGCGTAGTTACTATAAATTCATGTTTGCTTCATTTATTATTATTATTATTTTGACTTCATATTCACTGATTGACTTAATATGTTCTCTCTCTTGTTGTTTATGCTGCAGAACCATGGGAGTTAAACGACCTTTTGATGAGGAAGATTTTCAGGTTTCTTCTGTAAAGCAAGCGAAACAACTTGAATTTGACAATAAGCAGACCTCATTTTCCGAAGCCTTTTCTTCTGATGACGTCTCTCAGAATAGTGGTAGTCGAGGTAAGATAAGAAAGCCTTTCTTTTTTTTTTTGATGAAATTGCAACTTTACAAAGCAAATATCAATGATTCAGCATTTTTACTTATTACACATACAAGAAACTTTGAGGTGATCTTTGGGAGCTTGCTGAATATTGATTTTACCTGTGTGAAAGATACTTAGTTTTTAGAGCATCCCTGTTAGTTGCCTTGTAGGGATCAGACGGTAGCATTATGAATTTCTTGTGTGGCTCTGGAAGAGTCATATGTTCAGCCTGATAGAATTTAACAAGATACTCTTGGGTGCATAATCATTAATTTCTGACATTACTTGTGATATTGGTGAAGGAGCAGGTGACTTTGATAAATTTCAATTGTTCAAGGAGCTTGGAAATGAGGATTCACATTCTGCCTCAAGTTCGGCTGAGAAAGAGTTGGAGACTAGTGCACCCTTGTCATGGGTGACCAGTAGCAGCGGTGAGGAAGATGCTGGATCTGGAGAACCATTTTACTTGTCCCTCTTTCCTGAATACTTTGAGTTCAACTTTCCTAGACGAACAGTTGTTCATCTTGAAGATTCCTATTCATCTTTGATGAACTCTTCTCCTAGGAAACAAATTCCTATTGGACCTAATCATCAAGCTGAAATCCCACCATGGGACCCACAAGCTGCCGAGACTGACCCTTTGACTCCCAATAATTGTGTTCGTGATGACAATGAGGAAGCAGTTGGAACTTGTATCATTTCAGCATCTTTATCTAGCTATTCATCACGCGATGAAGTTAAAATTGGCCAAGGAAGGAAAAGATTGTGTCTGCTTGGATCGAGGTTCTGTGAGATGCGTGCCGACAGCATATCAAGGAAGCGCGAGAGAAATTAGAGAAGTTATTGGTGATGAAAAGTTTTGGATTTGGGGTTCTCTGATATGGGAGAGGAGGTGGCAGCTAAGTGGACTGAAGAAGAAGAGCGTGTCTTTCATGAAGTTGTTTACTACAATCCTGTGTCACTAGGTAAGAGTTTTTGGAAGCAGCTAGCAGTGGTATTTCCTTCCAGAACAAGTCGGGATCTTGTTAGCTACTACTTCAACGTCTTATTGCTCAGGAGGCGGGCTGTTCAAAACAGATCTAATCTGTTGGAGATTGACAGTGATGATGATGAGTCACAAGGGAATGATGGGGGTTCTTCAGAGTTGTAGGAGAGGACGAAGATTCTGTTGTGGAGTCGCTTGGGGATCAAGATGTTCAGGAAGGATCTATAGATGATATCCCCTCTGAGGATGAAGATGATGCAGGTGATGATGATGATGATGATGATGACAGTGATGATGGCAATGGTGATGGTGAAGTTGGTAGGGACGGTGGTGTGGGAGCTGAGAGGGGGGATGCTATTGGAATGGGGTGATCTGAGAGGTCAAATTCTGAAGCCTCAGATTGACATATTACACAATGACTTCAGATCTGATCATCTGCCTGGCATGGTTTCAGCTAAGGGACGTGAGGGAAAATCACAATTTCAAGAGGATTGCAGTACCTCTTCTGAAAGTCAGGTTTACATGGGGGCCTCTTGTGATTCATTTGGTCTAGGGTGTGATACAAGAGAAAGCAGACTGAAGGAGGATTTTACTGGATGCCTGGCTGGAGAGAGCAATGGATCAACTGATGATTTGGACTCTGGATTTTTATTGGAATCTGGTGATTACAAAGGTTTGGGATGACTCCTGTTCTACAGTTTTGGCTAAAGGTTTTGATCTTTTGCCTACTTGCAACATAATTGAAGAGATTTTGGACCATGTACTTCCAAGAGCAACTGAATGAAGAGATGATGGTTCAAGCCTTTTGAAGACCTCATCCGTCGCTGTTTCTCTAACATGTTCAGTGCCGGCCTGCTGAATATTGAGTAATGATTTTTCCTTCAGCAAGGGAAGGGACCTGAATCCAATTTTCCATTTGTAAATACCTTCTGTTCATTAGAGTTGGGTGTCTCTGCCGATAAGTGGCATCATGTCTCAGGGCGCCAGCCGTAAATCCCTTGCACCAAAATTTTTGCTGTGTCTGATAGGAATGTTTGTTCTGAATGATGTGGTGCAAAAGCCTTTGGACTCGTGGGAAAGCTTTAATTTATGTGTAGGCCGTAGCCGTTCTTTGTTTAATTTATTTCATATTCCCCTGATTAGTTAAGTTTCTGTAGCCTGCAGATCAGCAGTGAAGTTTTGAGCTGATCTGCAAATTTTGGTCAGGGTCTAATAATGCCTGATCCATATGCGTCTTGTACATTGTATTTGAGGCATAGTGAGCTCTATTTGAGCATTGTGTTTGGGTTCCATAAAAAAATCCTCTCAATTCCAGTCCCCGAGTTATCCAGTCCCCGTATCAAAAGTGCATATTGTGGCTTTGTACCATTGAATGAATGAAGAATGTCCATATAGACCTCGGGTGGAGGATGTCTATGAGGGCCAGAAAACTTCATTATTCGAACTTTTTAGGCCCCTTAGGTGGACGGTAATTATAAGTCAATCATATGGGTACGGAAACTTGTGGCAATTTGGCTGCGTCATTAATTTTGCAAGGAAAGAAATTAATCTGAAGTCTGCCGCGACCTCGTATTCGTCGTAGGGTAGGGGAGGCTACTGCTTAATTTCGGCCCAATTATATGGCCAGCAGCTTCGCTTGAGATCTGTCAGAGAATGAATGGATCTTTAAGAACATGGAATGGAAGGTCGTATCCTTGTCTTTTTTTTTCTTTTTTTCTTTTTTTTTTTGTTTTGGAGACAACAACTGTAGTATATCCTAATTTATCCTGTGGAGGGGGTGGACTTAAGGAGGACCAGGGATAACTCGGAGGGGACTGAACTAAAATGAGAACTGAACTCGAAGGGAACTGAACCACCATCGAACAAAATGGGTGCACTATGTACCAGCCTGAATTTTTTTGAAGCAAATCCACATTTTAATGTGCCAATAACCCTTGCCTCCCACCCCACCTTAAAGGCTTGATTGGAACTTGGAAGTTGTATCCTTGTCGATGAGTAAGCAAACGTGCAAATTGAATGAGGTTAGAAATCTGGTTCAATTATTAAATTATATTCAATCAAATAAAAGAGTAAAAGACGTAAAGTTTATAACCTTTGTGGATTAATATAGGGATAATATCAGAAACCTCCTTGAGGTTTCTCTTAATATCACTTGGCACTCCCTAAGGTTTCAAAAATATCACTTATCTCCTCTACTTTTGTTATTTGTGTAACAAAATTTTTAAAAATCCTAAACTACCCTTTCACTTGCTAAATAAAAATATTCTTAAACCATTTTGTTCACTTCAAGAGAACCATCACTTCAAAAATAATCTCTTATAGTACTACCACATCACAATACTATATCCCATAAAAATATGAATTTGAAAAATAAAAAAATATTTGAAAAGAAATACACTTGCATCAATTTAATTCTATATGTTCAAAATCGATTTCTTATGAATTTTTATTTTTTAAACAACTTCTCAACCCTTTTTAAAACTATTAAACTGTACCAATCATTATAAAAATCAACTCAAAACAAACAAATATATCATACTCCACTTTATCATTAATTACAAAAGTAAAAGGCACATGAAATTTAATTTATTATAATTTACAAATAAAATATTGCATTGTCATCCAAAAAATATGAGTAAGAGAGAATGATAGAGAAAAGGAAAAAAGAAGAAGGTGACTTTTGTTTCCTTTTTTTTTTTTCAATTTTTGAGCTCCATTTATTTGATATGTTGTGAATTATGTGTTCAATGAGGGTTAATATAGTCTTTTTACAATTATTAGGGAAGGCAAGTGATATTTCTAAAATTTCAAGGGTGCCAAGTGATATTAAGAGAAACCTCAAGGGAGGTTTCTGATATTATCCCCATTAATATATATCTCAAATTTAAGTTCCATCCATTAATTGCAGAGTCGGAAAAAATTCCTTTTTTTTTGAATTCACACCCACTCCATTGGAAATTCTTCTTTTCACCCATCCTTTTTTTTTTTCAGTTTAAAAGTTAACTCGATTTATTTTATTTCTTTCTACCGTCAATACAAAAGGGGCCAGTACCCAATTTCTAACGGAGCTTTTAAACATGGTATTAAACCAACCACTTCTAGAGGAGCTTGGCCACCAAAAAAACATTAAAACTCTACTTGGGTGTAGGTTAAGGGATCAAATCCCTTGCCCTGTATTCTAATATTTAGACTTTTCTAGAAAATATTTTGCCAGTTGGTGCATAGGTATCCGTTTGAATCGATAGTGGCTCACCGGGGTTCCTCTTGACTTGTTTAGGTTCCCACCTCCCTAGTGTAAAGTAGGAATTCCTCTTGACCTGTTTAGGTTCCCCTCCCCCTAGTATAAAGTAGGATTAGTTGTAATATAAAATATATCATGTGGAGGAAAAATATATATATTGACTGGGGTTATCTTTCAAGTTCTGTTCTGCTGCTCTTTTCCTGTTACTAGTCCTTCTTAGCATTGACTTCTACTATATATAATTTTCCAAAAGATGTTTTCACGTATGAAGAAATACTTTGAATACTTTGGGTCGGCTGAATCAAACAAAGGGTGTCGGCTGGAAGGAACCAAAAAAGAAAAAAGAAAAAAGAGGACCTGTGGCTGTACATAATTCTAATAAGAGGAGGAGAGTTTAGAGGTTGTGAGATGATTAGTTAGTTTAAGCTAACCACTCTACAGCCGAAGGACGTTCACCAGTCACTCACCGCAATGCTTTTGGAAGTTGGGCGACGTTGCTTTGATACCCAAACAACCATTTTTGAATGGATATATATATATATATATATATATATATATATAATATTTGAAGGAAAGCCTTTTTGTTAACCAGAAATTCTTTAACAAAATCGAGCTGATTATGAGATAGAAAAAAGATTTCCAAGTTTTGTATTTTGTGAGATGATTTAGCGTCCTAATGTCACAAATAATGATGCCATCATCAGGTGGAGAACATGATGAAAATGAAGCAAGCTGTTAAGAGAGGATGATTTGTTGAGGTAATTAAAAGGGTCCATCAGTCGAGTCCAATTTTTCAGTGTTCTTTCTATTTTCTTTTTCATGGGGGATAAAATATTGGAACTTCCTTGGAGCGATCGATTTCAATATCAATTAGACCAGAATATTAAATAGAGTCCTCATTGAAGTTTTTGTTCTAGTGGATAAGCATGATGAATGAGATAGAAATATCAAATTATCACGCATAGCCAAGACCCTTATTGGACTAGCACATACATACATACTATATCCAACAACTAGTAGGAAAAATATAAAATGTTTGATTAGTAATATTTGGTGGCCGCCAAAGCAGCAAGTAAGTCTTCTTCTTTTGCCATCATCTCAAGTTACAAGGGATATTTTTCATGGATATCTTCTGTACGACTGTACTCTAGTTGCGTAGCGTTGTTGAACGTAAACAGAACAATATTTTTCAATCATCTTTTTATTTTACGTACGTTATATAAATACATATTTTTTTTCCTCATATATCCAATACGCACGCCATGAGCTAAACTATTGTACCCATATTATATGGAGAGTTGGAAACTTGACCCGAATATAACTCCAAATCCGGTCATGGGGGAAAAAAAAAGAAGAAGGAAAATGGGGTGTCGGATCCGCAGCTCAGCTCAGCTATTCAAAAGTAGTAGTTGCATGCACATAATTGCATGATTGCAAATCATGTACCCACAATCAGAAATCATTTTGTTTTTTTTTTTGGGCACAAGAAATGAGAAGAGATCAAATAGTAATTGAGTGTAGCAGCATTTACCATTTCTAACCTTTCTTATTAGATGTAATGATGTCCTCGTTTCTCGTAATGGCTCAAATTATGATGTAGATCCGCAGCAAGACATTTTATTTCCTATTGCCATACAAAGCAAGCATCTTCATTTGTCCTGCTAATCAATTTACCAGATCTTTGCTCAATTCCACCTCCTATATCATAATGGCTCCACCAAATGTCAGTATATATTCCTAAAGTTGTTTCTTTTCCCTTTCCATGAAGTTGCGTTGATGCACAACTTTGAATGGCAATTCTTAGAATCTTTTTTAGTCATTCTTTACCCACCACTGCCATTTTTCAACGGAGCTATCTGTTGTTGATTTTTTTTTTTTTTGGTGGGATTTTTTTTTGGGGCGGGGAGGGGGAGGCTCCTAGCTAGTCAATTAAAAAAAGAAAAGAAAAGAAAAACTTCCCAAATCTTTTGTTATTGTTGGGCTCCAAAAAAAGCAGTTGAATTTCCATAGAATATTGCAAATGGAAAATTAGAAATCTAGAGTCTTTATGTAGAAGAATCAGTCCAAAATCCATATCCGGAATTTTAGCATAAGGTGTAACCATTAATTGACACCATATCCAGAGAAAGTATTACATACAATTCAAACCTAAAGGATCTTTCTCTATATAGCGGACACACTTGATGATGCTACTATTCTAGTATAAGATAACTATTCTATCAAATTGGGCTTATAAATTTGCACAAAATTAAACCCAACCAAAAAAGAAGAAAAAAGAAGAAGAAGAAGGAATTACAAAATGAACCTAAACATTGAACCAAAACAAGAACACAGCCTCCCCTGAGGATATTCAATGCTTAAAGAGTTCACTTCCCACAAAGCGGTCTTCAAAGTTGAAACCAGTACTAAAAAAAGCCTCCTCTTTTATGACAATTACAAGTGCCCCTCAAATCCAAATGCCAAATGTACAAATTTTAAAGATTTGACTATGCAAGAGAGAGGCTCAGATGCAACAATATGGACCAAGAAATAATAATATTTTTCTCTATTGACTAGGAGGGATATTTCAGGAAGTTCAGATAGCAATAACGGCTGAAGATTCGGACCTTTCATGAGGGGTGACCTTGTACGCAAGGACAAATCAAAGCATGCTTCAAACAACACAGCACAGCAGCAGAATTTATTACTTTGGGATGTTTCATATTTTTATGACCTTTTCTGCCTTTTCTTTTTTCTTTTTTTTTTTGCTTACTTCTGATTTTAATCAAGTTTTAGTATTTTTCTTCATACATTGAAATTTAAAACCCAAAAAAGAAAACGTAAAGATTTTTGGATCCTAAGATCTGTGATCCAAGAAATCTTGGCCGTTTGATTAAACAACCAACGAACATTGCTCTATAAACAACACGTGCAGCCCCTGCCCCCCTCTTTTGTTTGTTTTTCCTCTCACACATATTTGCTTCCATGCATGGAATTCTCCTCCACTACAACACACAAAAACGCACAAAAACAACAATACAACTAGCATATATACTTTAGATTAGATAGGGAGAGAGAAAGAAGGAGAAGAGGAGAGAGAAATTAGAGAGTCTTTGGTTTTCTGTTGCAATTGTTTATCTTGATATGGGTTGTGCTATGTTTGTTCATGTTTTCATGGCCGAGTCTGGCCCCATCTTTTCAAAGATTTGATTTTTATTTCTTTTTACCTTGAGTTCTTTGAAAATATTTTGCAACATTTAAGTAAAAAGGGTTCTTAAATTTCTGCATATGCGAGAAAGATTACATGAATAAGGAATTTAAAGAGTCTTCCTTTTCTTATTGGCTCCCTGATCTTTCACTTCCCCATAAACTGTCACTTCTCTGACCAGTTTTAATCCTATTCGTATGACTTGTGCGATTGTACCAAGTTAAAGTCTTTTGATCTGTGCTCAACCCCACCTGTCAGATTTGAGCTTTTCTCAACTTTTGGTTCTACCTTTGATCTGGGATTTTTGGCTGTTTATCTTTTGGCCTGGTTCTTTGCTGGGGCGAGATCAAGAAATGCAGCATTTTGGCTCTGCGGTTTGAGCTTTCTGATTGTTCATTGACCTTGCTCTGATTGTTGGGTATTTTTGGTTTTGGTTTTTGGAATTGTCGAATTAGTCGAATTCACTTATTCACATACTCCATGGAAGATCAGGAATCGAGGTTCGTGTGCAAATGGTGTAATAAGAAGTACCCTTGTGGGAAATCACTAGGAGGGCACATGAGGTCTCATATCATGGCAATTTCAGCTGAATCAGAGATAAAGGATGAGCCCAACATGAAAAAGTTGCTGTCTTTGAATGGCGGTGAAAAGAGTTTCGATAGAGAGCCAAAGGTTGTTGAACTTGGAGGAGGGGGGCATGCTGGTTCTGGTTATGGACTTAGGGAGAATCCAAAGAAAACATTCAAGGCTGTTGATGCTAACTTCTCTTTGCCTCAAGAGAAGGTCTGCAAGCAATGTGGTAAAGGGTTTCAATCTTTGAAAGCATTATGTGGACATATGGCTTGTCACTCTGATAAAGACAGGGGGGGTTTGAAAGATGATCATTCATGGACAAGTGAGAATCAGAAGCTAGTGATGGATAGTCATTCAGATACTGAAGCTGAGGAGAGACAGCTGAGGAATAGATCGAAGAATAAGAGGTACAAAAGAATAATTATTAAGTCGTCTTCTTTTTCCTTGGCTAATTGGTTCATCTTCTGTTTCTGAGATTGATGAGCAAGAACAAGAGGAAGTAGCTATGTGTTTTGATGATGTTTGTCTAGGGATTCTGGTAATTGGGGTGGGGTGAATTCAGTTGTAGAGTCTTCTGACAACAATTCAGTTGTTTTGGAAACTAAATCGTCTTCAATTGATATGAGAATTGGTAGAATGGAAGGTTTGAAGTTTGTGCACAGTCCCAGAGGATGACAACTCCTCAAACAAAGCCCAGGAGCTTGAAAAAATCTAGCGGTTTGGGATGCTGAGCTTGTTTTTGAGCAGGAGAATTCTGATTCTGGTTACTTTTTAGAGGAAGTTGTGAAGCTTGAATCAGATGCTTCTGTCGATGGATTTCACAGGAAGTGTGGTTTCTTCAACAGCAGTAAGCCTAAAGCGAGTGTAGGAGCTAGGTGCGAGGAGACTTCTTGCTGAAATTAAAAGGGGCTTTAGCAAAATAAAGAGTTATAAAGCAGAACTAAGGAAGGAAATGAGCAGGGAATATGAACATGATTCTGGAGTAATTTCAAAGATGGGGAAGTACGAAGCAAGAAACAAAAGCAAGGATAGTTCAGATAATCTTGAACTTGTGAATGAATCCCATAGGAAGGCAAGACATGGTTCTTCAGATGCCGACCAATCCAAAAATGCGTACAAGCGGAGCAAATATGAGTGCTTAAACTGTAAGAAGACTTTCAAATCATATCAGGCCCTTGGGGGACATCGACCCTGCCACAAAGAAGTAATGCCTACCTCGAGTCAAGATATGAAACTGGTGAGAACAGCTTAGATGGTGACGATACTCCAAATGATATACCAAGTACAAAGCTCAGAGAATCTTCCAGCAACAGGAATGCAAGTGCTAAAAATTTATATCACAATGCTGAGAAAAAGGTTAAATCCAAGAAAACCAAAGGGCTTGAGTGCCCCTTCTGTCACAGAATTTTTAAAAATGGCCAAGCTCTGGGTGGCCACAAGAGGTCACATTTTATTGGTGGTGGTAGTGCAGTTGTGGAACGTAGTACTCAAACACCAACATTCAAGACAGATGGCCCTGAATTACTTGATCTTAATCTTCCTGCTCCGCTAGAGGATGAGAATGATGGCCAGTTCATATCCTGGTAGGTTGGTAGTATATGAAAGCATCGCCTGCAGGTGGACTGATCTCTAAAACCAGAGGTTTACTTGCTTTGCCCTGGGACGTTTAGGAGTGTACAGACAGGTTGGTGGATACAATTTTTGATTATGCTCTTTTTGCTGATATCAAGGAAGCCTTTTAGGTTGCAGTGGCCTTTGTCCTCATCAACTAGAAGAAGCCACCAGTGTTCGCATTTCATTCGATTTTTTGCAGGTTCCAAAAGTATGCAGCTATTTTTTTTCCCCATTCCAGATTAGTCTATTCTTTTGTCTGGCTCAAGCATTTTCTTTTCACCAACATTTTCTATCAGTAATTTTTGGATAGACCTTTTTTTGGGCTAGAAGATTCAATTGACTGATATCATGTGGTCATTTTAGTTCATCCGTCTGAAGATGCAGGTTAAGTTCTGGCTTGATTCCTTCAGGTGTCCAAACTTATTTGGAGAAAATCAGAACGGCTTGTTCATCTTAAACTTTAGCCTCTATCTGGTTTTGAAATCATATCAAGTTCATTGCTTGCTTGATATAGATTCACAATTTCACATCCATGGTGCATCCCTGAAATGGAATAAGACAGATGTTTGAGTGCTAGAACTTACCTAACGTTATTATGGAATTCCAATATTACTTCTCATTTACACGCCAAAAAAATGAGGTTTGGCAGTCTCAGCAAACATGTTATGACTACAAAAATTCAGTTAGAGAAATGCAGAACTGGCTGCCTAGTTCTTCTGTTACTTGTTTAAGTTGCTGCAGAAAGTAGTCCTGGGAAAAGTAAATAAATGTAGTTGGATCTTGTTGCTCGCAACGCAACCCCCCTCCCCCCTGCCGCAGATTACTAGTGCTTTAGCTTCCTTTGTCAATAGAATTCAGCTGATGATTAGAGAACAAAACTTAAAAAGCAAAATTTGAAGGGCTTTAAGTAAGAAAACAGATTTATGATGGAATAGCTCTATTGGCATTTGGTTCCTTCCAGTTAAATAGAAGTAGCCTTTGAGGTTAAGGGGTTCGGTAGTTGTGTCCTCTACAAGATGTATGAACGTCATTATTATTTCCCAAATCATGATGAAAGATGAAATCTGATCAAGGTTCCAGGTTAAGAATTTTGGTACTGAGTAAACTCAGATCTCATGATAATTGTATGGACACCTAACATCAGATTTGGGTATCCTTCTTCTTGCTTCTATGTGAATCTAAAAAAAAGTTCACAGCTTTAGCTTTGACAGAACAAGGTGAAGTTGTATCCTTCCTACCCTTTTAATCTTTCCGCAACTGCTTTTTTTCTGTGTTTTTGGGACTCAACTCAGCATCCACTTCAGTGTCAGTGACACTGGGACATGGAAATGGAAGAGCAACTTTTGCACGTTCAAAATACTATACAGTTGCGAAAATTGTAGCTTTCCCTTCAAGCCTTTTGACATCGCAAATCCATCATAACAAGATTATTCCATCCTGATGCTTTCACACTAGTTTTTTTTTTTTGCTCCCCCCTACCAATTCTTTTATTAATGGGATCCAGCAAAGGAGTTTGGCGCGTGCAAATATTTTTTAAAAAAAAAAATTAAAGATTGTTTTGAATTAGGATAATTTCCAGAGGCTTGTAGTGGTTTATGCTATTAAAACCAAAAAAAAAAAAAAAGATTTAGGCTTATATAATGAGATTTATTACCCGTTAAAGCATTAAAATGTGATTGGTTGGTGCTTAGCAGAGGTTAAAGTGTCAAGTTCAATGGGCAATGAATGGGCATTGGGAATGTTGGTGATGTTTCTCCCACGCTGCTAACTTTAGACTTACATATCCATTCCATGGGTGCTTGAATTAGTCTGTTACTTTTCTTAGTGCACAAGGAGCACTTGGGAAAGAACAGAAAGGCACGGCCAATAGGCAAAAGTGATCCATTTGGACCATTCTTTTGTACTTTGTTCAATCTTCTTGTTTCACTTCTTCTTTAAGACTTTTGGAACTTGGGCTGACTTTTTGACCTAAAATGGAAAAAAAAAAAAAAACTAAGAGTGAAAATTGGAAAAAGAAAAGAAAAAAAAGGGAAGGTGCTATTGTTGTTAGATTGTTGTTAATATATCTTTGATTTAGGATTGAATGCCCTTATAAAATAAAATATGCTCAGAAAAATTAATTCCTTAATAATCCCTTAATTAAATAGTACATCATATTGTCTACCATACTTGGTATAGATGGTTCTCTTGACTTCCACTCCTGCTTCCGATTATAAGTATAGGTTTCTTGCACATTGTTATTGGACAAAGCTTCACATACTCCTCATTACTCTAATATGGATGGCATCACAACCCTCCTTTTCACGATTGTTTAATCACATTGATGATGTATTATCTTTTAAGTTACTTTTTCCCTTTCAAGATTGTTTTTTCCAACGAGTTTTATTCCCTTTCATTCAAAGACTTACATTCCCTTCTTTTGGCATTTTCTTGAACGAATTGTATTGCAGTTTATTTCAAAACAGTAGCGTATTTCCTTCCCAATAATGTATAATGTTCTCGTCAATGAGATATCACCTTGTTTGGAACCCAAGTTTTTTGTCAAGTTTGTCTGCTACAAGTTTTTTAAAAACTTTAACTACCAATAACCTCAAAAAATTTCTTAAAGTTTTTAAACTATACACTTCAAAATATTAAAAATTTTACACATTTCAAAAAAATTTTTAAAAACTTCTACAGTAAGTTACAGTAAAATTTTAGACAAACTCCCAAAAAACTCACCTTCCAAACAGGGCCCGACAAAATTCTCCTTTCACACTAGTTTATTTCACTATTTCAAAATCAATGCTCCCGTGGCATTTGTGATACTTTGGATACGTTTCGCATTCAATCCCCTTTAAGATGTTTAGTCCCTTTTTTTATTTAATGGAATTCCGTGAGTGAAAGCAATCCTTTTTTTTTTTTTATTGGTGGACGTCATCATGGAAATTTATTTTCTTTTCAAAGCCGTGTCAACTTTTAAAGAATCTCACGTACATTTCCATGGATTGCTGTTTTGAGGATTTTTTTGTAAGAAAAATGTACTGTAACTATTTGATATATGTGAGATAAAAAGTTGATAAACAAATGTGTTCCCAGAAAACGTAAAAAATTTTTGACAGAAAATCACGATCCAAACAAGAGGTGACGATGATATCAGCAAATCAAGCGGATTGGGAAAAAAGGGCGTCCACAGGCAAGCGTATGGGCTTCTTGAGTTGTGAGTCAAGCCTGGACTGGACTAATTAAGGCCTGGATTCATTATAAAGTTAGGCCCAGAAACTCATAGAGGAAAAGCGAAATGGACTGGGGACTAGTGCACAGTAATTTCCCTTTTTTTTCTTTTTTTTTTTGACAATTTTAACATTACTGCTTCTGTCCCTGTAGCACATCCTTCTGCAAAGTTAGTTAGGCCGTTGTACCAGAAAGAGATTGGGGGGCCCATAGACTACTTCGTTGGTCTGACGGATCAGCTACTGGGCTAATCAAGCGGTCTCAATCATGGACCCACTGGAAAGAGAACCGCGTAAACATGGAAAACAGTTAATGTGGGCCTTCTCTTTTGGGTCACAGTTTTGGAAGCACATGATTGCCCCTACTTGCTTTGCTATTTCCACTCTTATTTTTACATTTGCGCATTGGTGTGACCAATTTTTAATTCACATTCAATTCCAAGATTACAGATGAATCCTATACTTCCATCACTTTCATAACAGGATCCTCTGTTGGTATCAATCATTTTACATATTAATTTGTGTTTTGTGTAAGTTATGCTTCCATAAGTAGATTAATAAATTTACCTTTTGATGCAATAAAGTAGATACATTATTTGTCACTTGTATTTTAACAATAGATTTTTTTTATTGGCTGTCTAATTTAATAAAAATTCATTAATACACTTAAATTACACATAACCTACCCTGCACACACTAATAAATATTATCTTTCTTTACATTTATACACTTTTTTTAATTAACTTTATTTTTCTAAAATTTAATACCTAAAGTACGTCTTGCCAAGTGTCTACGTGGCACTCCTAGATAGACTCTAACGATTGTCGACTACTACTGGCAAGGTAACAAGGACTATGATCATGCGAATTGAAACTACCTAAGGAGGAGAATTGGCTAATTAATTTTGCAGTTGTCCTTGTCCCTTTTAATATCCAATATGTTAAGATCCAAACACGGAATAAACAACTATTGAGATATCAAGTGCACAACAATTTAATAACAAACAAGTCATAAGTATGAAAGATAAACGACACACAATATTTAATGTGGTTCGGCTCCGCCATTGAGCCTAAGTTCACAGAGAAAAATCCGTTCTTTATTATAAGAGGAAAACCCTATACAAGAATACAACTTGAATCTAATTCCAATCCTTGTATACCATTTCTCATCTTCCAAGAACCCTCTCTCACCACCCCATATATAAGGCTAGATGTTGCCTTCTGTATACCCTTGCGTGTCTCTTTGTAGTATACCAATTTACATATTTATAGAGAATATTATTTGGTCAAAACCCAAATAACAATAGGAAAATCAATTCTAATTCCTATACTTGTACAGAATAGAAAATAACTTCTAATCTTAAACTAAATAGAATATTTCTTGGCTACTATTTCAAGTAACTAAAACCAATTAGAAACTAGTTACTTCCACACAAAACAAGAATTCTACCTAAAAACAATTAAGCTAATTTCTTAACAAATCTCCACCTTGACGAAAATTTCTTTTAGTAACCATTTGCATTCAACTACCAAATAATATGGTACCGAATTGTACACCCAAATCAATATAGTCCTGACACTAAATTGATTCAATCGGCAAATGAACATGTGTAATTGCCCTGAGTCCAACCTCCAGTTGACTCGTAAGAAGGTGCCTCAATTCACCATCTCCCTTTGCAGGATTTCTTCTCACAATCACTTGCAATTCAAGATCCCCTTCTATGAGCTCTAACCTTGATCATTGAGGCAACTAAGTGGTAAAATCACCATACTTCCTCCCATTCTCAAGACTGTCTCGTCATGTATGGTTTCCAAGACTCCACTTAAAATGAAAAACTCATAACTATCAGAATCTTCTGACATATGGAAATTAGATCTCTTTGTCTTTTTTGGGACACGTGCCACACCATCCAAAAAATACAATCAAAATCTAAAATCCACTGGGATGAAGTATCAACCGTTGGAGGTGTGAGAAAGTTTCCACCGATTCACGTCCAAAATCAACATTGGACTCCATCTTTTCCTTGACCCATGTATCACCTGCCCAGATTCACCGTCAAGTATCTCCATGCTTTTCGACTTCCTATCCTTAACCATCAATGCTTTTTGCCAAGTCATTGAAACAAAGATACTACTCCATTAAATTGTTCAATTAGTAACAACTACCAATCAACTTGATCTCAATAGTTAATTAGGATCCAACCTTAAATTTTGCTCATTGCCCAGTCTCGCAATCTGAAATTCTGATACCACTTGTTAGGATCCAAACACAGAATAAACAACTAGTAAGATATCAAGTGCACAACAATTTAATGACAAACAAGCCAAAAACATGAAAAATAAACGACACACAATATTTAATGTGGTTTGGTTCCGCCATTGAGTCTACGTCCACAGAGAGAAACCCGTTCTTTATTATGAGAGAAAAACCCTATACAAGAATACAACTTGAACCTAAACCCAACCCTTGTATACCATCTCTCATCTTCCAAGAACCCTCTCTCACCACCCCATGTATAAGACTACATGTTGCCTCCTGTATGCCCTTGCATGTCTTTTTGTAGTAAACCAATCCACCTATTTATAAAGAACATTATTTGGTCAAAACCCAAATAACAATAGGAAAATCAATTCTAATTCCTATACTTGTACAGAAAGAAAATAACTTTTAATCCTAAACTAAATAAAATATTTCTTGGCTACTACTTCAAGTAACTAAGACCAATTAGAAACTAGTTATTTCCACACAAAACAAGAATTCTATCTAAAAGAAATTAAACCAATTTTCTAACACAATATAATATTGTTAAATTGACTTGAAGTACGTTAATCTGTGATCAGGAGAGAACTTTTAGCGTTCGTCTTGTCGTTAAATTTAGGATTTGAATTATGGGATTGGCAATTGGGGTTAGAAAGAATGTGAAGAGTGGTAAAAAAAAACAATTGAAGTATGTCAAACTAGTTAACTTAGCATGAGCATGGACAATGCTAATATACTTCACCAGTTGTTCAACTGAAGATAAAATTTTAGCACATTTGTCTAAAATGATCTTTGTTATTAAGGCACCAATGGAAACCGATGAAATACAAGGTAAAAGAGAATGAGAAAAATATATTTTGAACTTTGAAATAAATAATAAAAGAATTTTTATTCGAAATATCGGAATTGGTGATATGCAATTGTTCAAGTTAAAGATTCGGGAAATGTAAAACTTTTTTAAACAGCATAAGCTTGTTGGTTTGAACTTTGAACTTTCATTCAAAGGACAACGTGCATACGATTCCGAAAAATTAACAGCATATTCACTCTTCGTAAAATAATTGGACTTCAGTGAACAAAATCCACAGCCAATTCACTTGCCAATGCCGGTGAACACTTTTTCGAGAGTAATACAACTGAGAACTTTAAAGCAAATTTTGAAGGGGAAAAAAATTATAGCAGCAAGCAAAATATTTCAAGTGTGAATATAGATTCCAAAGATCTTGAATTACATTTTATGATCTTTTCTTTTTTGGGTGAATTACTGAATTATCTTTCAAGGGTTAATAGAGGACAATGATATCTTGTTTGAACCACTAAAAACAAATTCTTTATCTTGAGGAGGGCTAAAAAAGCA
The DNA here is from genome assembly GCA_023065735.1 of Coffea humblotiana. NCBI lineage: Eukaryota > Viridiplantae > Streptophyta > Magnoliopsida > Gentianales > Rubiaceae > Coffea > Coffea humblotiana. Next base: position 3,852,888 of record CM041218.1, on the reverse strand, counting down.
AAAGCCCTGATTCCCCGCTAGAGTCCGAACTTCAAACAGTTTTGTTTTTTTAATAACAAAATATATTTTATTAACGAATTGTTGGAAATCGTCCAACACGATTGATATACATCTTTGCCTTAATGGCAGATAAAACATGCACTAAAATTATAGATCTGCAATTTAACAGATACAAAAGACTTGAGAAATTAAGAACAGATTTAAAAAATACTATCAATTTTAAAATCATCTTCTCATAGAATAAATCGCTGCAGCCTATTCTGTGCATGTTACAATCGTCAGATCTGTTAATCAACAGTTGTAAGTTCCAATAAAGATGATGAGATTTGCCGACATAGATCCAAATCTGAAGTAAGTTCAAATTTAAACAACAAAACAAAGAAAAATAACACAAAATCTCAATTGGAACTCCTAGGAGAACAAAAATTCTCATTAGGAATCCTAGGAGAAACAGAGATCTTCCACTTAAAAAATTTAGGGAAGAGTTTATTAGGAAAATAACAAAAACAAAACCCATAGGAAGGACCCGAAAAGGAAAAGGGTGGGATTCAAAGAAGAAGAGAGGTTGGAGCCGAACTTCAAACAGTTAGTCATATGGCGTTTGCGTTCACGCGGCGGACAATAGTGGTAAAAGAAAGGTCGATTCGTAGTCATAACGCTCATGAGTAATGAATTCGGGCCCAGAAGAGAAAGAAGAGGAAAAGTTTAAAAAGGACACTTGCAAAGAAGAAAAGTCAGAAAGGAGAGATCAAAGGTGACAAAGCTTGAAGAAGATTGTCGAAAAAAGCAAGGTAGAATGAGACAGAGAAGCAACATAGAAATCCGCGCAATCGTGAACTTGTCTGGGGTAAGGGGTGTATATTAGGGACATCAACATGGAATATATTACTGTTGTTTGCGGCCCTTCAATTTGATGGGGATTTGTGTAGCTGAACAGCTCAACTTGTGCGGTAGAACAAACACAAAAAGGAAGGCACTAATCTGGCTATTGTCAGACTGTAGTTATGCATTAGCCGAGATAAAGCCATATTAATTAATTAATAGGAGTATCCGAAATATGCACATTGAAAAGAGCTGCAACCTAAAGCTGAAGAAAATTATGCTTACACCACAGTTACACTACATAGTAAATACAGACCGTGATACATGTGCCTTGAATCAAATGGGCAATATTGACGTTAAAGGTACAACTCTACTTATAACTCATCAAGAATGGCGTCCATGCGATACCTGAAAGAGTGAATGGCAGGAGGTAGTAGATTCATCAGTTTAGTCACACTTTATGGCCACTTGAAAAGAAAAAGGAAAGAGGGTTTTCTTGAATGAGAAAAACTTACATGTCTGAGATGAAAAGACAGCAAGCATTTGTACTCCGTTAAATAACACCTGATCACAGTTAAAATGGACTAATCTGCCTTATACCCATCATCATCTACTTGCATGAATCATGCATGGCTTGCCCTGTACAGTACTATCACATGGTCTAAGAAAAGTAGCGAAATAGCATGGAGTAAATATTCAAGACAGCGGAAGTGTATAAAGCAAGATCTTTTCATTTCATGCTGTTGAAGCTTAAAAAGTAGTCAGTCATATATGACCTAAGTAATAAAATCAAAGGCATGATCGTAGGGGGACCTACAATGCATATGCTTTACTTCATGCTGGCAGGCCGTGTGCTTTATTCTATAAGATTTGCATGTTTTGCATGCAGTATATCCGGAAAGAATTGATTTACCTTTGGCCAGTTGAAAAGCGCAGGCGCACTGCCATTTCTTTGTCAGTGTACCTCATCAAAGTGGCTCAATTTTGTAGCCCCTATTCTCATTGTATTCTTCTTTCTCGTATAGGATGTTTAAATAATTTAAACAGAGAGCAAAGGAAATAGTGAAATGCAGATAACTGATTCAAGTTCCAGGTTGATTAAAAGTATTTTAATTCCCGTAAATTGAGTTAAAAATGGTAACATAATTTTTAAGCCCAACAAGCTAGCACGTCTGATAGTTCGGAGTCATTTAAATGAATGTTTCCTCCATGCAAAAAAAAAGTTTCATCGTAGGCTGTGCCTCGACACGAAGCTAAGGATTTACTTAGGTTAGAGGGTATATGGGTGGAGTTGTTAAATCCAATGGCGTGAATGTTTGTTGTTGTAGGCGGGCAGGTGGTCTAGCTTGTCCTTGCAAGTGGTCTAGCTTGCAAGTAGAACCAGTCAAAACGTTTAAGAAAGGGAAGCATCAGGTGATTTGGGCGTGGCATGCAATTGTTTGCGGCTACCCCAAACTACAATTGACTAGCCCAGACAGCTTGTTATTACAGTTTTTTGATCTTTTTAAAGGTAAAGAATTAGTGCCATTCAGAGCACTAGAGAACCTCTGATGTGGTAAAGAAAACCAAAAGCAAAAATTATGAACATGGTAGACAAACTTGCCCAGCGGCTACAGCATATGCTATTTGCTAATGTGGTAGACATCACGTACCTAATATATACCCAGACATATTCGGGAAGAGAAAAAGCCCACCTAAAGTTGTTGCTGGAAACTATTCAAGGTTTTAGAGCAATTTATGGCAAAGCTACTTAAGTTAAACCTTTACGACGGAACTTTAAAGAAAATTTTTTAATCCTAGATCTTCAAACATATGACCTGACCCAAACACTTTACCAACTTAACGATTCCCTATCATGTTTTCATTTATTTATCTTTTTTTTTTCCCTATCATGTTTTCATTTATTTATTTATTTACCTTTTTTTTTTTAAAAAAAAAGGTATGAAGAGACTTCCATAGTAGAGCAAGCAATCTACTAGATACCAAAACAAAAAAAAAAGAAAAAAAAGATCTATTAGATGCCAACTTTAAGCGTTTTCTACCCCAAATGAAAACACCTGCAAAAGATTTACCTGTGATCACCAAGATTTCCTTGACATAATTCCTACCAGCACAAAACCTTTTATAGATGGTCAAAGGCAAAATGACTAAACAAACGAGAGGATAAGGCAAACCACGGCTCAATATAAAGCTCCAAGCAATAGATGGCAACCCTACTCGTTGATTAGACCTAAATTAGTTAAAAACTAGTATATGCCGATCTCAATTCACGGATGCAAAGAATCAAGCTTATAAACATCAATCTCAAAGTTGGCCCTACATATATCTTTAACCTGTACGCTTATTTTCACGTGCAAGGGTGCAAGGCCACTATAATTACGCCACTTTGACAACATCTATGCTATTCTTTCACGCTATCGAGAACAGATGTGATCCTTCTACTAAAACAAGCTGAAAGATGCGATACTACCAACTAAAACTTGGAGCCCGACGCCGTGGAATTTGGCAGTCCTAAAGAATATGCTTGCGGCAAGCTTTCCAATCAGAGATTCCAGAAAAGAATGAGCTGCGACTAAAGTTGCACATAAAATTGTCTACGCATAGAGATATTAGAATCCACATTCATTTGTTTGAATAGAAATGCTTGACTTTTGAAGTTCTAAAGTGCACTATAAATTGGCCCAGCTCTAAACTTCTGAAAAGCCCTCATTTTAGCAAAATTACCAGAGTAAGACCAGATTGTCTTTGGCCATCAAAAGGAGGAAACTGCAAATCTTTTGTGATGCTAGGAATACTAGCGGGATCACATTTAAGTCAAGTGTCTCAAGTGGATCAAGACACTGCAACTAGATGGGATCCATCACTAAGTCTATCATCCTCAATTTTCTCTAAGGTATGGTTCAAGTCATATTATCCCTCCTTATCTTGCACTATCTATGATTAAGCTTAAGAATTGTTTAAAATATATAGAGTTAGAGCATGGTTTTTGAAAGGAACAATTTGGAAATAGAAATGAGCCCTTCAATCTTTTGAAATAAAAAATCTGTTTTTAGAGGATCATATGGTGTACCTTGATTTTAGGACTTTCGCATTCCAGGAGGCACCATATCCCCGAGTAACCCTTCATCCGTGAATATACGTCCACTTGGATCTGATGGTGCATGAGAATGTCCACCTTCACGCGAGACGTTGAATGATTCTCGGATTCCAACGGAACCTTGAGGAAATTGGACTCCCGGATAATAAAATTGAGAGCTCGAAGGCGTCAATTGGCTGCCAAATGGTGCTTCATGGCTGATGAGACCACCTCTTGGGAATCCAACAGTATGGTGACAGTGTTGTCCTTCATACGTAGTGATAACGATCGTGGGATCTTCAGAGGAGCGTTCAACTCTTTTCTTTACGGTGCATTTGCTGTTAGTACAACGGTAGTAGCTCCTGCAAATGACAGTGGACATCCTTGTTATGTGCCACATTCGTATGCTACAAACGCATTAATTCGGTTTATTCAGTGATTCTTCAATGCTCTACAACTGTAACTACGTATACTTGCCAAGTAAATGTAACATATGTACACAAATCTGCTTGAGGTCTATGCACTGGCCTAACCATTTACCAAATAAATTTGTAGTCTTGAACTTGATGTGCTACCAACATGCCCAAGATTAAGATATTTTGCTATTTTTTCTCTAAATAGCAAGCCACCTTGAGATTTCTTGCCATTCACCAAAACATTTTGTTGCTTATTTTCAAGTCACATGAGGATGAAGAACAGGTAAATGTTGAAACTCCATTGTAGTGCCAAGTGAAGGCACATTATTCAATATGCATTAATCAAACTGGGCAGGCATATTAAATTTCCTCTAATTTCAATTTGCAAAATATATATCTAATGTAATTCTTCAACAAGCAATATTCACTCTCAGATGCCATCAAATTAGTTGAGTCAAAATAGAGGCAGGATGGATTTAAATGACTTCAAAAATTGCAAAAACTGGACCACTCACCTTGGATATGGACTATTTTTAACAGCTTTTTGTCCATATTTGCGCCATCTATAGCCATCTTCCAGGTGATCAACTTCACTTTTAGTCATGAATGCAACACGGGGCTGCCTGATTCTCTTTGGCCCTTTTTCTTAGCCTTGCTTCTGTAAAATGTACTGGAAAAGTCAATAACTGTGGAACCCTCTAGTAACCACATATAGGAGATTTTTTTTTATTAAGAAAAAGGCATTTTCAAGCAAAATTCGAGGAAATTTTTGTATCCTTATCTTTGGTAGACATATGTACAGTGACTGTTCACTTTTACATTGCACATTTTGCTCATTAAGTTGATAGCTGTGGTAAAAAGCATGGGAAAGTGGGAAACTAACATGAAGCGTGATTATCTGGCAAGTAAATACTTAGTTATGTTATGATGTCTAGATTCAAGTGTTGATAATTAGTTATGTTATGATGTCTAGACTCAAGTGTTGATACTAATTGTCAAATGCTTCAATTATCAAATCGAGATCCAATTTTCACATGAATTGCATGATTCCAGTGAGCAGAAAGGGATAAATAAACAATTTTGACCGAGAATGATTGTAAGCCAATAAATAGACACTTTGTTCATAAGAAACAATCCATGTTAACCAGACATGCATGTATATTAAAGAACATAATTTCAAAGAAATGTATAATAAATTTCCAACATCTACTGCAGTGTCATGGTTATGTGATTGTCAAGGCAAGATGACATTTTGGACTAAAGGCTTTCTGCCATGCTTGTACATGACAAAATGAAACCCTTTCTGAAATTGTTCGGATATAGTATTAAGGACTATGTAATGCAGGAATGACAAAAGGTTTTTGCAGCCCCTTTATTGAGCACTCGTCAAAAGTGGTCATATGACTATTTCTATTTGTGCCTGGGATCATATAATAGATACCTACTTGGGACAGTCATCGTTATGGAATACAGACTAGACCCTAGCTTCTAATCCTGCCCATGAAGATCCTTATGAACATGTCAAAAAACTTCGACCCAAGTGCATCAATATTCTCTGTCTTACTAATCTAAAAGTCCCCTTTTTTGGGCTCAAAATCTGCACTATAATAGACTGATAAAGTGCAGAAGACACTTAGTACAAGCATTATGCTATATATTTCAAGTACTGATTAGACATACAATTTAAAACAGAAAAAAAGCTATAAAGATGCAAGTAGTACGTAGAATTTAACATAGAAAAAAGCGATAGAGATATAAGTGATAGCATTGGGTGAGATATGAGCATCAGGAGATTCTTTTTTTTTTTTTTTGCTTTATTTATTCTTTGTTTTAGCCTTAACTACCTTTTGCACACTCCACGGTTCTCGTTCAAGAACCCAGAAAGGAAAAAAAAAAAAAAGGGTTAAAACACGCCATTCCCGCCGCAATAACGGCTGTGCTAAAAAAGCAGAATATATCAGTTGGAATATCCACAAGTAAGCCTCAGCCACAGTTTTGTTTTGGTGTGTGAAATTGCATCGTCAACCGATTTTTGTGCAGGTGTGAAACTGCGTGGTGACGATGCTTTTTGTACGGACGCGGAATGGCATTTTTTTCTTTTTTCTTTTTTTCCACTCAGTAGCGTGCTAGCTCCTCTACATCGTCCTAGAAAAACTAAAAAAAGTACCCCTTGTTTTTTTACTTTTTTTTTTTTTTGAAATACAATTTTTTGCCCACAAAAATCAGAATTAATTACTAAACTAATCCAAATACTACTGGTCAGCTACACTACACCACTCACGCTGTATCGGACGGCTGCCTGTCGGCCGAGGAGCCACCGGAGGCAGTGGACTTCTCGGGCAGATCATCAGACGAACTGGATGACATGGTCATGGGTTGCGGTTCAGCAGCTTCCACATCAACCGAAGCAGAAGCAGCAGCAGTGGCAGGAGTAGCAGCATCATCAGCAGCACTGGTATTTTCATTTTCACGAGCAAACAAAGTGGTATGGGTATCATTTCCCGCCAAATCCGAGTCGGTGATTATTCGATCGAAACCACTGTGAAGAAGACCAGCAGAGGTACCTGAGTGAGGAGGAGGAGGAGGAGGAGGAAGATTCCAGCCGAACTCCGAGAGTATGGAGGTGTCTCTGTCATCATTAATACTGGTCGTGGCGGGGCCGAAGAAGTAAACGTTATCGACCATAGAGTCGGTGGCATCACCCAGTACCGACCTCCAGCAGCTGGACTCAGTAGTTACTGCTGGATCCACATCCCCTTTCCCCCGCCATCGTCCATATATATATATATCTATAGCTATGGCAATCGAGGGCAAATTGTTCAGATGGAGGAGATGAAGAGAGGGAGGGAGAAATGGGAGCTAGGGTTTCGCAGCTTGGGAGAGGGAAAGGACTGAGGAGGAGAGAACGCGTAGTGAATAAGATTCGGAGTTTTGTTGCTTTGCCTTTTTTTTTCTGTTTTCTTTCTTTTTTTTTTGTGGATTTTCGATGTTTGTGATTGGTTGATTTTTTTGAAGAGGGTTCGTCGCGTCGAATGCAGAGAGGCTGAGCCTTGAGAGGACTGAAGAAGGTGTGAATACGAAAAAGGTGATGTCCGAAAAATAAAAAAAAATAAAGAGAGAGAAGATAAAAAGATAAGTTAGAAAAATCGCCGTCAACCTTTAATTTCTGAAATAATAATACAGTAGAGTAGTGTTGCGGGAGTGAGCGAGGAGATATGGAGAGATATGGAGGTGAGGAAGGCTGATATTTGTAGTACAATCACAAGTCACGATCGAGATATATCCACGCGCATCTACTCTCACCGCGGTTTACGCTGCACTTTCCCTCCATTTCTTTTCTTGTTTCTAAATAAGTCATTTGGCCACTCATTCAAATTTTAGGTTTATAACACAATTTAACACATAAATTTAACGAATTCAGATTTTAACATGTCCAGAAGCATATATTGATAACAAAAAATAAAATATTTGAATTAATTAAATGGTATTAAATTTTTTTGACAAAACTTGATCCAAAGATAATGATAAGTTATTCACTTATTATCACTTAATGTGATACAGGCTGAAATATATCAGATTTGGTACTTAATAAATTAATAACTTAATGTATTTAAATTTTAAATTTTAGATTTCAATTTTATCAAACACACCGTTAGATTTTCCTTTTCAATTGTAATTTGACCTAAAATTGAAGAGACAATGACAAAGCGTAGGGGAAGGACTAAAAGTAGGAAGAAGAGAACTATAAAAGACTCGAACCCAATCGCGAACATGTTCAATCAAAGGTCGAACTCGAACTTGTGTTGATTGAGTTCGAGGAAAGCTGCTCGAATTGCTTGATGAGTTTGAGTTCTAGCCTAATATGTGAAATTCGAAAGTTCCTCGAGCTTAATCGATATTCACACATATATGTTTTTTTATTGTTTTATTAACTAGTATGAAATGTTTATTTTGTCCCTTATTTAAAATTTTATAAAATATAATTTTATATTTCTAAAACTCGACTGGGTTCAATTTGCATAAGCTTGAATTCAAACTCGAATAAGCCAAAACAAAATTGAGTTCGAGCCTGAACCCAACTCGATTATACTCCTAAATGAGAAGGAAAGAAAAGGAGGAGAAGGCTGGCTAAAAGAAGCTCTTTTTCTTTTCTTTTTTTTTTTTTGGGATGTTGAAAGAAGAGTAGATCCTTTAATGGAATGTACTTATCCTTGTATATTAGCTTTATGATATAGATTGCAATGCTGATTGTGGTACAAAAAGGATTTAAGAATTGACCAACATTAATGAACATGTTTATGTAATTCGGGGTAACTTTTTCTTTGTTAGTGCAAAAAATAATAAGAATTTGATGTACTAATCAATATCGAAACCCTAAGAATTGAAATTTTTTTGGTTCAAGTTTCACTGTATAGAGATTTATTCTAAATTAGATGTTAGTTTTTATTCCACTGTGTGTGTGCATTATTATTAGTTGTAAAGCCGTTGAGGTGCGGATTGCATTATTGTTAGTTCATACTTAATTAATTCCATCATTGTGTGCTACTTGTTCCCGAATTAAGAAAAAGAAAATAGAGGAAGAAAAACGGTGAAAAGAAAAGGGAAATTTTATCACAATGCAAAATGGATTATCATAATTTATGGGTGAAGCGTCAAAGATTGCAGGGGAGTAGGTCAAAGATTGCAGGACAACTCTGATTGGTGGAGTGAACTGATGAAAAAGCATCATTGACTCGATTGACTTGGTGGAAAGTCTACCAGTTAGCTAATCGTCTTATGTATGACTGAGCTTTCTCACTGGTTTCTTTCTTCCTTACTTCAATTGGATGATCAAAGTTCAAGTGCCTTGTCTTTGAATTTCTCAATTTCTAAATGCTAACGCTTTTAGGTTGGCTAGATCAGTCAGCCAAGCCGATCCGGAGAGTATCCTCTACTTTTCAAGCGAGTCGCTGTTCCAAGTTGCTATCAGCAGCTTCTCTATGCAGTAATTAAGAGTCCTCCCTGCTACAGATGAAAAGCCACTTTCTTTTTTCTTTTTTTTTTGAAATTAATCTTTTCTCTTCCTACTCTTTTTGGCAAATTTAAAAATTTCCAAGAGCATGAATATTTTGATCATGCATGCTTTAAACTTTTAGTAATAATTTTTTCACAGCGTGCATCTTTGCTTTATGCTTTGGACTACCCTCTTTTTTGGGTTTTTCTTTTCTTTTTTCTTTTTGGTAGCTTTTAGGCCCCGAACCCGAAGTTTATGCATTTCTTCCTAAAGAAAAAAAAGCTTGTAGGTTCAAGCATGGAGAAAGCCTAGTCCATTCGATCAATAAGCAAATTGAGAATCTCTCAACCTTTTTTTTTTATTGGTGATAATTTGAAGATAATTTGTTTTTTCAATGCACCGCTCATTAAATAAATCTCGACCATCTGTGTTTTCAGTGAAAAGCAGCGGCAGGAATTGCGTTGGCACTCTGCTTTCTTGAACAATAATGTTGCACGTTTTGTGCTATTCAATCACCACCTGCCCAGAAAAGAAAACCCCTTTGTTATTTATTCATGACTTGGTAATAATGAACTGAAAACTTACGCTCAATTTCCCTTTTGGTTCTATGAAAAACTCCAAATCTTACAAGGTAGAAGAGGAAAAGAGGAGAATTTGAGAGTCGAAACAGAAAAATGATGATGCACGCCATTCACGTCTTATTAAGAACAACAATCTTACGTGAATATACAAATTACATATGTTGCTGATGTAGATTTCGATAGCATATGCAAAAGGATTTTAATTTTTGTATCAGATCAAAAGCGAAAAATATTAGAGAATTTTTTAAACCCTTCTGCAGGGTTCTTTGATCAAGTTCAACAGCTAGAAAATAAGCATAACGTGTAAAGGAGAAAGAAAAGACTCCACACATGTAGATAACAGAGCTGGTTGGATTTATATGCTCTTGATTATGCTAGATTTTCATCAAAATTATGACATGAGAGGCGTAATTAATTATCTAGCTTTTTCTTAGTTTGGTTCTGGCTAAGCTTCAATGTAACATTTGGTTTGAGCCCACAAACTGTAGCATTGATGTCGATAACTTAACAAATTAAGGTTGGTTCCATCTTCCATACTTCCATTCTATTGGAGTCACTTAAATGTCAGCACCTATTATTAGATGGCAAACAAAAGAGTCCTTATATCACAAAACTTACATTTTCAAGAATCATTATTGAAGAGTACTAACTCAATTTTCCTTGTTCCCCTAGAGTGAAAGTCGATCTTACGGCCGATACCTTTCTACTATTACCATGGATAATTTACTATAAGAAGAAACAAAAAACTACATAAGGTTTTATATGCTGCTATAGTGCTATGGATCACCAATTATCTACTCTCTCTCTCTCTCTCTCTTCTCTTTTTTTTTTTTTTGGCTAATCAGATGTAGAAGAGAGATAAATCTTCTAGGAAATAATTTCATAAACCTCCCATGAGGTTTTTGACAATTACAACTACTTTTCTTGAGATTTGAAAAATTACATTTTACCGCCCTTGGTATTATGAAGTATTATAATAATCCTAACAATTCTATGACTCTTAAGTGAAAAATAGGTGTAAAAAAAAAACACCGTATTTTGCAAATATTTTTTTATCCAAAAGTTTTAACCTCATCTCGCCTAATACATTATATTCAATTCGTAGGTCATTTAAATGAACTTCTTGCTTACTTTTTTTAAATAGTGGACTAATAGAGATGCATTTGTTAAAAACAGTTTCTTCACAACTTACTTAGCAAAGAAAAAAAAGAGGTCCACATTTAAAAAATGATACCTTGAAATATGGCCTAAATTTTTTCTGCAAAGAACTACCTTAAAACTTTTTACTTAGTAAGTAATGTTGATATCTGATTTCTTTTGTCATTTAATTTGTTTTGTAAATCAAATAGGGACAATATAGGATATTTATTAGACTTTTTTTGCTTACATTACCATTTGTTACCAAAATACACTTTTCAGGGGAGGTTTTTGTAATTTTTCAAACCTCAAGAGACGTGGTTGCAATCATTACAATTCTTATGGGAGGTTTATGAAATTATTCCATCTTCTAGAAAAGGAGATGCTGCAAAATACACCCTAGGAAGTAGAATAAAAAAGGCTACAGATAATATGAATGCATTGAGGTGGATGTACCCCATGCTGAAGAGGAAATCCACAATAGTTTTTCCTTTTCTGGGAGGCAGCAAGCTTTGGAATCTATGTCTAATCATTCCTTGATCATTTAATCAGTTTTCAAAGAAATATATTCACAAAGTATGATACTAGCTAACATAACCATTATTTTTCTCATGGGGTATTGTTTCTGTACGTACGTTTTCCTGAATCCGGCGATTAATTACTTGAAACCTGAAGGTCTTAAGTATTCTCATTGTCACCCTAGAGTGAAATTTTGTTGTAATTCTTGTTAAGTTGTGGCTTCTTATTGCCCAGAAAGTCGTGTACGGGTGGCTATTCAACTTGTTCCACCCGTTTTGAGTGCCATCCAGCTTTGAGCATCTCCCTTGTTTGTAGCCCAGCTACCTATGATTTTTTGCTGTTAATGATACTAAGTACTATTATTCTTGTTTCTTGGTGGTCATTTATACTTTGTGCCAAAAGAAAGAGTAGAAGAGTTTTCTACGATGAGAATTCAAGAAAGACAAGGTACCACACAACTTGCCTCCCAACCCCACACAATAAACAAGAAATTTAATGGCAAGAGAAATATACCAGAAATCAAGCTTAATCAACCATAGGATGCATTAAATGCTCCCAACCCCACTCAATAAACAAGAAAATTGATGAAATGAGAAATATTGAGGCCCCAGGATAAGTTTTGGGTTCAATTCCCCGTTCTTCTTCTGCTAAAAAAAATACACAGTAAATGCTTTGTTTTTTTTTTTTTGAAGAAAAACTGTTTTAAGTGCATCCATCGGATGAGTTTTCCCCAAGTACTAAAATCGATAACTACAACATAAATTGTCTTATATTGTGAAATTCACATCCAACTAGTTGATGGCATATTGTAGGTGATCTATAAAAATAAAATAAAATTCTTCCAGCCATGTTTCTTGTACTTTTCCAAGACTTGTGCGAAAGAAATTAACAGCCAATTACATTCACGGTTATTTGAATAGTCCTTTTTTTCCTTTTTTGTGGTTCACTACGCAGTGTTGTACATGTTCGGATAAGATGCTAAGATTCACCTTTAGTATGGTCCATGCATAATTAATCACCGACGTGGGAGTCCTGCATCCATGCTGACAAGATCAAAATTGCTTCTCAAATTAGAAGACCTTGTGAATTTTTTTTTTAAAATTTTTTTTGGTGTTTCTCAATTCAAATGGACTGTTATAAAAGAAAAAAAAAAAGAAACTTGCACGTTAATTGCAGTCAATAATCCGAATCTCTAACGTAAAAGTAGAGAGAGATTGGTCCATATATATTCTAGAACTGGATAATATATAAAAAGCAAGTGAAGGTTCAAGGCAATTAGGATACCGTATTCTATTGGATTATGCTAGATGATGATGCCACATTTCTTCCACACGATGATAAGCAAGAAATATTAACTCTCCGCTAATTTGGGTACCACCAAGTGATCCATTAATACCCATCCTTTATGATCCAGGAACTCCTCAATTTCTTCATTTTGCCCCTTCTAGTCTAGCGGGCTATACCCAAATTTAGTAACAAATGTAGTTTATGATGCATTATGGAGATATATCACATATACTAGTGTAATTAAACTTAAACTCTGTTGTTATGGGAGGGCTCTTAGAGTTTCTCCCCACTATTAGATTCAGGATTCAAATTCTGAACCTAATTGTTAGGGATAGAAATGATGTGGGGAGGGTGGAAGAATTAAAAAAATCACCTTGAACCCCACTTCAGACATAGTTGTAATGTTGTATAAAAAATTTACACCACAGAAAATTTCACAAACATTGAATTGAAAAAAAGATCTACGGACTGGTTACATATTTTTGTCATATTAGTGATAGCAAAGCTATACATTCTCAAATGGTAGGCTTTGAAAATTTTATTGGATTTGAATCTTCTCCACTTGTTCAGTTTTGATTACGCACTAGCGTTCTTACTTATTACTATCATCTAGGGAGAGATAAATTAGATGATACGAGAGAAAGAAGTATAAATGAGAGGTCTCGGGTTTGAAACCTCTCAGTTACACTACAAATAATTAAAAAAAAAAGATTACTACCCAAAAAGACAGATGTTTATGATGATCAAGAAATAGTCTGGGACAAAGTAAAATGAAGCATCCCCATCGGTTATCATGGACAATTAGCACAAAAGAGGCATCGCATTGATGCAATATCCATTAGTCTTTGGTCCAATAAGCAAAAAGGAAGAAATGATGGTTATAGATTCTACTAGTAAAGTATATCATACTTGAGCAGATTATACTCTGCCAAAAAGTTAATTGAACAATCTACCCTAGTGACGGGGTTTCAATTGCACCATACAATTACAATGTATATATTGACGCAATAGTAGATCTCACCGAGATAACAATTTTTTTTTTAAAAAGAACAAAAATACAACAAGTTTTTTCGCCCGAAAGTCGTATCCAATAACCAACCCACTTTGTCCAAATTTAAAATTCTACGCATTTGGATTATTAATTGCACCGTATAATTGTTTTAGCAATTGCATATGCCATAGGATGGATGGTAACTATAAAGTTATTATGAGAAGCATATTCGTTTTTTTTTTTTGGGTTTTTGGTGTGTGTACTTTATGGTGTGCCTTTTGACACAAGAAAATACCTTACGAAATCAAACTTCCATCTGATGAATTATATATACATCTCGAGTAGAAAAAACCAACAAAATAAAAAGTGTGCTGTGATAGTAATAAGCTACACACATGCATACTAGTCCAATGAATACAAAGAAAAGTCACGGGTGGCGTACACGTGAGCGTATACGTGAGTGGGGAAGCGATACGAATCTTTTCCCCAATAAGTTAACTTAGGTCCCAAGCAAGCCACGTCCCTTTCAGCGCCCTCTTGCAAAGCCTTCTTTTCTTTTATTCAGCATACTACTACTGTTATCATAAGATCAAGATCACATCTGAGAGAAAAATGGATTCTCTAACATTACACCATAGTTTTCTGCGGTCCACCCTTTGTTGTCTTTTTTTTTTCTTTCCAATAAAAAAAAGTTTGATGGATTCAGTTTCGATTACTGCCACGGGTCAATGCATGCTTTTGAAACCATAAGTTACTTATAAGAGTTTGTTCTTATAGGATTTAACAGATTTTTCTCGCAATATCAATATTTTGTAAGAAAGTGATCTATCTTTATTAATTAAACCAATTTATGTTGGCACTAGGGTTGCAAATGAGTAAAGCATTCGCGAGCGCTCGTGAGTTAGTTTGATCAAAATTTGACTCGAGTTCGATTAATGTCAAACTCGAGCCGAGTTCGAAGTTGAGCTCGAGCCCAAGTTCAAGTATAGAATAATTTAACTCGTTAACTCGCGAGCCACTCGATTCTATATATAAATATATTATTTTTTATTTTAATAGTAAAATTACATAAATATTTCTAATATTTTATTATTTGTTAATAAAAAATTACTATTTCATTTATTTTTTAAAAATAAAATAATTATTTTTTATTTTTTTAAACTTGAGTAGGCTTGATCTCGAGTTTGAACTTGGTAAAATTGAGTCCAAGTGATTCAATTAGGTCAAAACTCGATTCAACTTGACTCATTTGCAGCACTAGTCTAGTTGGCACTTTTGTTATTTATTTAACACCTTATTTACGCTAACCTCTGGAAGAATTCAAAATATATACATGTCTAAGAGCTTCTTGTATTCTTGAGCCAAAAAAAGGAAAAAAAAAACTTCATGTATTGTAGAACACCCTTTAAAAAGGTGCAAGGTGTTGTGGCTACGAAATGAAAATCATGTACCATCAAGTAAAGGGATCACTTTTTGGTATCCATATGCCAAGATCCAAAAAGGAAGACAAAATTGAGGGAAACTAATAGGAGTTGTTGAAATTGATAGCATGTAGATTTATAAGGACGTTCGTGAAAGCAAATATGGGTACAAGTGTATATTTTACAAGCAAAAGGAAAGAAAAATTTAAGCAACCTTTTGTGTTTGCTTTGATAGGACAAATTAAGGAAGATACGTAGTTTGATGAGGGAACCAACCAAAATCTAATCCAGAAATTTTTTTATTCAGATTAAAAATTAGGTCAAGGATCTGAGGAAGGAACCCATTTGAATCATATGAATTCTGGTGGGTCAATTCGATTTTATTTTAGTATATGTTCTTTCTACGTCATGCAATGGTGTGGACCTCCAGCATCAATCCCTTAATTCTGGGTCAGATTTTCCTATTTGTATTTGTGTTACGATCTTCTACTACTTAATTTCATTAACGAATATTATTATCTCTGTCATTTTCACACTGAAACTGATAAGAATGTGATTTGAGTGCTTATGCGTCATACTACTAAGCCATGAAAGTAACATCTTTTGCCAACCCTCAAAGAGTCCAGTCCAAGAGCCAATTAACTTGATCCTGATTTTTATTTCTCTAATTAGTGCTACTTTGTTGATATCTTTCGAATCATGTACCTTAATCCTGATCGGGTGACACGTATTGCTCACTTTTTGGTAGCTAATCTCAGTACCTTAATTAGCTGTGGTGGTTGTTATACAACTTAGATGAATGTTCTATGAGCTAAAAAGTTTTATCACTTCAAACTCTTGTTTTTGTTATATATTCTCCTTCAGGAAGGGAAGTCCTTGTTGGGCTTCTTATATAAGCTACAGCTTAATTATGAAACAGAGTTGAAGCTCAAAAAAACCTTTTGTCTTGTCATGTTTTTCCCATAATTTTTCTGCCATTAATGGACTCTTGCTTGTTGATAATTACCCCACAAAATTACAGAGGAACCGAAGACAATACGGCCATGTTTGATCAGCAAAGTTTACATCTGCCTAATAGAGCAAAAATACAAAAATGAAAAAGAAAGCAAAGCTTACATTTGAGTGAACAACTCCCCTCGAAGAAATTTACACGTTTTTGTGGTCTTGCGTAAGTATCGAGCACTTCATCAATAATAATGTCATTTGGGCACCATATGATAAGTGGAAATCGCATTGGAAGTCAAAGTTGGTCCTCTTTGACATATCTTCGCAAAATGGCTCTGGTGAGGGAAACTAAATACTGCACTAGTAGCAATGAGAATGGATGGTCCACACAATCACTTTGTGCTGACTGTAAGTAAACCACTTAAGCAGAAGCTCTATTTTAGGTTGGTGGCTGGGCCAATGCTATGTGATTGTTATTTTCTAGTCTCAGTCTTTGACACGAAATTAATCTGCGTGTGTGCTACAATATATGGGACAGTGGCATCTGGGATGTTTTATGTTTTTTTTTTTTTTTACATTTTTGGAAAGCAAAGTTATTATGAATCGTTTTAATTCCGGTAATCATCACTGTGAGCCAAGATATATGCCTCCGAGACTATATATCACGTATAGAAATATTTATTGATTACATAGCAAGACAATCCTCGTATCGTATCAGCAGTGAGATCCGAACATACAACCTCTCTGCTCTGTTAAGGAAGTGATATCTAAGATGTGAAATATACATATGTACTTGGCTCTAATCTCCTTTGTAGTTGCAATATCTCCTACGGCAATATTCCAACTTTAGGATATAGAGGGACAGACCTAGAAAAGTGAAACACCTCTTTGTCAACCAATTACGGTATCTAGAACAGATGGATATGCCCTATGCCCTATCAGTCTGCTTAAGCAGGGCTAATCTCCTTAATTTGGTTTATGTCGGGAGACAGAGAGAAGGGGATTATATATGAAGCAGTTGCCTTGACGAATTAATTATATATGGAATTTACATCAAATCAGTCTTCAACATGTAATGGACAAATTGTTGAAAAAAAATTTTGTGGACAACAAGCTATTAAGGTGATTGAGAGGATTGCTTAGTTATCCGTCGTGATCTTTTCACAACACGAACTTTGTGTGTGTATATATATATATATATATATATATTTTGTTGGTTGAAATAGTTCACGACACCATTTTGATATGTGAAAAAGAATGCGAAGCAACAAAAAAAAAAAACTAAGGAACTTAACGTCACCCTAGGGTATATATTTGCTTGAGTAGCAGAAAAGGTAAATGAATGATTACAATTGAATATTGTCGTGAAGATAGTCTACCATGACATTTTCTAGAAGTGGGATGTGTTGTAATCTTCCAAATTGAGTGTTAAGTTGAAAATGGCCAGATGAAATCACGATCGATCGACCAACTTAAATGCTCATGATGCCAAACAACCTAATGAATCGCATGTTGTGGTTTGAAGAATCAAAAGCATTATCATATAGCTTTCGGTAGATCATTCTTTAATATTTGTAATAAGATGGTTTTAAAAAAAAAAACCATACATTGTTGACCCAAATGAAACCACCTTTCTAGATCATGAGGTCGAAGTAAACCGATTACAAGCTAGCCATGGATGTCAAAAAAAAATATTCACCACAAAGAGGCATATATTAATGACTACCGTCACTTGAATTGAGCAAGTGTTAGTGCAACAATTAATGAGGATGAAAATCCAATGGCTGAGAAGCTTCTGCCGACAAAGAATTGAATAGATACAACAGTCAGAGATTGCTCACAAGTGGGGCAAAAGCAAAGTGGTTCATTTACAGGAGCACTGAATCTTGATGATAAAATCATCATAATTCCTAAAAACCACCAAAATTTTTTCCTTGTATTAGTTATATTTCATCATTAGAAATGGGTAAGTGGTGGATAGGGTCATGATGCTTGCACAACCATCTGATGTTCCCTTTGGGAATCTTTACAACCACTTGACTACTTGAGTTAGAGAAAATTTTAATAAGGAATAGCTCTCGTTAGTACTTGAGATTTTGAATGATAAGTAGAATCTTAACTACTGCTCATCAGACTCATTCATGGGACTGAGAGATATTGATCAAACATTCATGCATGAACCATTAATCGAATCTACCCTAGACTCTTACTTGTTTTATTCACTTTGCAACATACTATATATTATTCTTGATGTCTCTTTTATCAAAGACGGATCATATGTTGGCAAAGGGATTTCCCTTAGCCTTCAATTGACGCCGTTGTCTGTTATATGTATACTGTTTCATTTCAACTGATGATTACTCTCTTCGAGTATTATTTATTTACGGTTGTAAATTGAAGAATTTATAATCATCTTTGGACGGGTCGGTGACGTTGCTACGGGTCAAGATCCGCAATTTCTTACTTATCTTTCACCTTTTGATGATTCAAGCACTTGTCAATCACACGTAAAGTAAGGCAAAGCGTTTTACTAACTAGAGGTGACCGACCATTTACTTTACAGACGCAAACTTATATACTTAGCAGATATGTCTAATAGGATTAAAGAAGCATGAGGAAACCAAAAGTGAAAAAGAGCCGCAAGTCCCTTTTTTCTCCTTGGTTTTTCTTGGTCGGGGAAACAGGGGTTCAGTCTCTTTACATACCTAAATTGTTGATCTGGACAAGAATTCGGTGGAAAAGTCACATGGGTTTGAAAGGAAGTCATTGTATCAAAACTATGCATATTCCACTGGTTTCTTTTATCTAAAGTACCAAACTACATGTAACCATGTTTTTGCCGTTCAAAATATATAGGAAGATACCCAGACTCTTCATTGGTGAACTTCCTCCCAAGCCTCATGCTGCTATAGGTCAGACTCCAGCTAAAACAACAACATTTGGCCATCTCCCAGCCCTATTCCTCCCTTGCACTATCGACCCTTCTTCTAAATTTATTTGGTTGCTACTTAATTATTAGATAATAGTATAGTACTACTGCATAAAACAAATTGAATATCCCCTCCATATATATATATATATATAAAAGAAAGAGCTGTGGAACTTTTCTTTTTTTTTTGGGCGTTTATAAACGATGGGGATGGATGTATAACCGTTGATGGAGGCTGCGTTTTGGATTGCTCCTTGCCGCTTGATGCAACCACGTATGCATGGAAAAACTGGTGAATAGAAGCTACTGTGGACTCGGTCACTGTTGGTTGAAAGCGATGCATGCATTTGAACCTTAGCCAAAAAGTAAAAAGAGCACACTTTCTCCAGTAGCGCCTCCACAGTCCGCTCTGATTCTTTCTTCGAAAGAGTTCCAAAAGACCAATCATTTCGCTTTAAGCGTGTCTGGTGGATCAACCCCAGATGCATAGAAAGAAAAAGTAAGCGGCGTAACTAACCTAAATTCATGCTTACCAATGAGGAGAGGGTCAAAACCAAAGCTAGTAGTATTAAACGTCCATCATCTCATCAACTAAACCAGGACTTGTTAGTGGGTAAATGAATCATCATTCACCTTTCTTTCTTTCTTTCTTCTAAAATAGGTGAATGTCGCACGTCTGAGCTTTTGTGTCCCCAGATGACAAAGTCATAGGCCTAGTTGAATGAAAGCTTGGAAGTTTGAATAGCTTTTGCCCTGGGTTAAAGTAATTACAGAAGTGGTACCGAGTTCTAGTTTGCAATTTAAGGAGTTCTAATTTTTTTTCCTACTTAGTTAAAAATAGTAATGATTGTAATTATAAGGACAAAGACTTGATCAGGGTTTTTGATGTGATGAAAACTGATTACCTACAACGCGTTAGTTGTAATCATGAAACTCTTATTGTTTGAATTAGAATTGATTTGGATATGACTAATTTTAGCACTAACAGGTATCATGGTAGGGCACCTGTCACTCGGATACAATTCCGGGAATTGTTGTTAAAAGGTTGGTTTAATTTAAACAAATATTTCGATCTAAAAGCTTCATTCCATGCTAAACTAAAAGTAGCCTCTTGCACAGGTGCGTGTCCTTTGGTTGGAATTTTAGGCAGTACGTACTTTAACTTTAAGGTGAGTGGATAATTTAAATTTAAAAAAAAAAAAAGTGAGTTGATTGTTTGTCTGAGGACTTTCGCTATTACAATTTACAACCCGAATCGCTTCTCACGGTCAATTTTTGGCTAGCTCAAATTCTGCCCAAAGGCCCAATCTAGGCTTCTTAAGGCCGTGAATTAAAGTATGCCAAATCTTGAGAGCAAGAAAGCATCGCTTCGAAGGTAATGCATCCAATCCAATCGTCGGTTGTGCAATCATGCAATTTTCGGTCTGGTAATGCAAGGAGAACAAAATATTGCAGAAGCTTTCCCTTTAGACTATTGAACATGTTTGCAATTGTGCTGTGTAGATTTTTCTCTTACTATGGTGCTATTGCTGACGCATTACTTTGATTAAGTGATAGTGGCTTGCTTGGATAGAATATTGTTTAGAATAATTATTGTAGTATTTTTATGATATGATGTATGTGAGACAAAAAGTAATTAAAAATATAAAAAAGTGGATTGGAAAATATATTTATAATGCAAGCGAAATATTATTTGAAAAAAATTTGATGTCCAAATACAACCAATACTAGTGAATGTCAATGTACGGCGCTTCCGGTACGCTTGCTCCTCCAGCTAGGGGTGGGCGCGGGTCGGATACCCATCCCGTCCACTATTTAGCTGACCTAACTCACATCTTATGGGTTAGCCATTTTCTGATCCTCATCCGTCCCCGCATATCAGCAAGTACCCGGTTATAGTGTAATTGTTGAAATAAGGTCGAGTCAACTAGTATCCGATCCGCCCTACTTATCATTTAATTTTTTTAAAAAATAATTTATACTAATTTAATTTTGTATTTTACACATTCATCAAAGATTTAATAAAGCTTTTTTTTTTTCAAAAAAGTCTCCCACCAAGAAACAAGCATGCGAAGAGAATACAAGAAAAGGGAAAAAATTAAAAGAATTCAAAATCAATACAAAAGTTTGAAATAAGTAGCACATTTTTTTAAATATATGTTCCACATTAATTAAATTCTTTTCTGTAAAACATAAGATCATGACCTCTATTAATGAATCTTGTAAATGAACTATAGTCTCTCATATTTGTAATGCAATTTGTTCAATAAAATTGCTTATTTTGCTCTAAAAATATTATTTCATAGTATGTGTATAAAAATAAAATATATATATGCAGGGTGGGTCGAGTACCTGCGAGTTTTTAATTATGTGATCCTAATCCGTCTCACATCGTAGCAGGTACTCGACCCTTTTTTGATCCGATCAAATAATACAAATTAGATATCCTAATTTTTAGATCGGATATAGAGAATTTTTCGAATTAGTGGATAATTTTGCCCACTCGTACCTCCAGCCTCTAGCAGGAATGAAAAGCTGCCTGAGGTGCTTGATAATATATTATATCAGAGTTCCGACGAAATATTCAAACCATCCTCGTTTTATTTTATATCCATTTGTTCGCATAAACGTGTGGAGTGAAAACTATTAAATTCTTAAATTTATACGAAATATACAAAAAATAAAATGACACAAATGTTACAGATCTTATTTTCCACTAGTTAAATATCAAAATTCTCTAGACACGGGAATCACATATTTTTGCCTTCACATTATAGACAACCATCAACATATATGTTCAAGCTAGCGAAAGTAGACTGTACGGTTGGGTGGTCAGATGTAGGAATGGCAACGGACAGGTGGGGGCGGCCCTCCACGCCGCTGCCTACTAGTACCCTCGCCCCGGCCCCTCCCCTCCCACTGTTTTTTTTTTTTGAGAAAAAATGTTATTATATTAGATGTAATTATAAATTTAATATAAACATATTAATAAATTTAGCATAATTAATTAATCATTTATATTAATATGTATGTATAATTATTAATATAACTGATAATATTAATTATATTATACGTACAAATATATATTATATAATACTTATAACTAATAATATCATTCGTATAAATTTATAACTAATTAAATTATATTATATTATATATATAAATAATTTAACGAGTGGAGGGGCGGAGATATGTTCCCTTGCCCCCAACCCACCCCATTTTTTAATGGAGGAAAATGCCCCCTCCCCCTCCCAATCAGCTCTGCAAAGTGAGTGCCCATTTCAATTGTCATTTTTAGTTAGGTGGAAAGTAAATAAGTTGAAAATTCTATATTTAAAACCTTCCGCTTAAAAAAAAAGATAACACATTGAAAATTCGGGAATTATTTGGAATAAGGAAATTATTTAGCGAGTACGGCTTCCAACTTCCAAATGGCTGCTGTTCTACTTATTGAGGGGTGCACAATTGATGTTGTCAATCGTGCGCCAACCTGAGGACCGTAGCGCTAAAAGTTTTTTTTTTTTTTTTGGGTAAAACGGCGAGTCGCATATAATAAAAGAAAGCACAACAGATGTCACATAGCTATTACAAGGCGTCCTAATGCTGCGGGGATAGCAAACCCCCCTGACGTCCTCAACAAAAGCAAAAGAAAGTTCACGAGGACATGAAGCAAAAATCACAACAGATGTCCCTTTGCGCTAAAAGATGAGAGTCGCTTCAAGCAACTCTCTGTCTTTGGTGACAACAACGTAGGAGTCCTAAACCGGGAGGCAAGTCACCGAGACATGCTAAGGAAACATTCCTAACCGAAGTTGGGTTGATTAGTAGGTGGTTGGAAACTAAATCTAATATTCGAGAATTTCACTGCTACTATGTACCAAATTTTTTCGCACTCTAAGCGTGTAGCCCCAAATTAGAGTTAAAAAATGAAACGCTTGCACTAGACTACAGCATGGCGCAACTAACCCAAACATTCAACTATCTCCACATTAGAGCAAGATATGTATTTTTTGCACCAAAAAGGGAAAGAAATTTAGGAAACGAGCATCTACTCCATGGACCGTTAACATGAAGTTCAAGGGGAAATCGAGCCATTCTTAGCATTGTAATTGCAAGTTTTCCACTTACTCGGGCACAGAAGTTTTCAATAACATCGAGTGTACTAGAACATTGAGAAAGAAACTCTCAAGGGAGGACATTGAATATTGCCTAGAGAATCCTGTATATCAATATAAAACACGAGAAAGAAACTCTCGAGTTTTATTTAACAGATGAAAGGGAGGGTACCTTTGGAAGAATGGCTTTTTTCCTCTAACACGTTGTTCTATGGTAGCACAACAGGTTCGATCATCCATATATCCCTAGCATATTGATGAATTGTTCGGTCGCTGCTAAATTTGAATGAACCCGCAGTATTTAGGATTGACATTTTGGTCCATCTCTGCACGCATCATAGATAATATTAGTTGCAATGATGCAGAGGCTATACTGTATACTGCACCAAATGCAAATGTAGAACGAGATTCATTTCTTGAACGTGAAAGGAATCCTTTGCATACCACTGAAATCATGTAGAAAGAAGTTAACACATTGTTTAGGCATGTTAAAAAACAGCCATAATGTTACTCAGACAGCCAAAACAATCTTGCCTTCTTAGGTAGTTTATTTTCCATGTCCTATTTGCTTATTCAGTGACATACATAACCAGTCAGATGCAGATTACCCATATATAGCCAGGAAAACTTTCATCTCTCCAGCAGAGCAAGAAAAGGAAGCCAAAGGACCAATAAACCTTGCTGTCCAGATATATTACAATAGCATTCAAGAATAACAGGATTGACAGATGCTGAGGTAATTTTTGATGCACAAGTTAGGCAATGATTTATACCTTTGGATCTTGGTACGCCTCATCAACCTTCTCTTGGCATTCTATGTAACTTGGAAAGTCCTTCCCAACAAGGAAATAATCAGCACGGCCGTAACCCTCATTACCTTCCAATGAACCCATCAGCTCTTCATAGTTGTATGGGGCCAAAAACACCGCTCCTCACAAATTTCTTGACTTCTTCAAATCTGGGATCAGGTACAAACTACACAGAATCGCACGTGTTTATACATGTAGATAACCAATATGACATGCTATCATGATGCAATTTGTTCAAAATTTAAGATTCTCTATCTTTTCTTGGAATTGGTTTTACCAATACTAAAAGTAGAAATAGTTGTATAGCTCTCGGTGGATCAGCCAGAACCTAACAAAGGAATAAATATATTCTTCTACTTCGGCTTAGTAAACTTACCTTTCCCTCAGCTCTTTCTTTGCGTAGACCAGCAATTTCATGAGCTTTAGCACCAAAAAGAAAGAAATTATTTTCTCCGACCTCTTCCCTGATTTCAACATTGGCACCATCTAACGTTCCAATGAGGATGCAACCGTTCATTGCAAATTTCATATTACTGGTTCCACTAGCCTCCATTCCAGCAGTGCTAAGAAGATCAAATTTGAAGAGAGGGATAGACACAGACACAGAGAGAAGCAGAGATATTAGTATGCGGTGATCAAATTTGAAACACAAAGGATTTTGTTCGTAGTCTCAGGAAAACTTTAAGGTAAGGGACCTAAATTATTTCAAATGTTGATAATAGGCCATTCTTATCTAATTCATTTCACATAATAGTCTGCTTCTGGCAGATTATATGACAAAATCTAGTCCTGATCGTGGTATCTGCTTGTTACATATTAGGATGCAATAATTTTTTTCGTCTTCTTTCTTCTCTATCTCACCATCAAGTCTCAAAAGAACAGGAGAAATATGCTTATAATCTTTGAAATTTAGATAATTGATGTCAGAAGTAGGATAGAAACTTGCTCTCAAAGCTTTCAGTATGCCAAAATTTGGGAAGAAACGCCCAAATGTTACAGTTAAAAAGGTAAACCTATACAAAGGATATAAATAATATACAGTCACCAGAATATTGCAAAGTTAACAAGATATTTGGTCATACATGGCTTGCGTAGTGCAAAGGAAGAATAGCAATTAAAGTTTCTAAGAAGAAAAGTATATCAAGCATCTTTAGTATTAATAGCAGCTTGAGGCCTGATTATTGGTTACAGTACCACTAACAGGATGGTAGAAAAGAATGCAACATGCTCCATCATAAACAAATCAATTACCTGATATGTTGGGACAGCTCACTGCCAGGAATGAGCACTTCTGCTACGCTTACATTGTAATCAGGGACAAAGACAACCTAAAATTATGAGATCGCAAAATTGAGAAACATGTTCTAATATCTTGCTTTATTTAATAGCTTACAGTTTCAGGAGGAAAAAAAAATTCTAAAGTTGACTAGCTTTGTGATGAGTTTCAAGTGTCCAAGAAGCAACCAAATAGCATCCTAAACAACGTAAAGGACATATATCTCCTCACTGTGAGTAGTGGTAGAGAACACAACTACTGATTAGCGGCGCTAATCTGTTTATTGTAGTCGTCGATAAATTGGTAAAGTAAATAAAGAACCATTAAACTAATTTTCACTGAGCTGGATTGCTCAGAAAGTACTTCTGTTTAGCGCTACGCAGTTTTAACTTTGAACATATGTGCACACGAGAATACCATGCTCTGAGAAATTCTACAAGGAGTTTCTATGCTGTGTGCTTTATTTTATGTAGCATGAAATCTAAGATCATCGCCACAAAATACCTTCAAAAGATCACCTATTTCAGGATCATGGTTTACTGTCGCTCCAACATCAGTGATAAATCTCACGATCCTCTTGGCTTGAACATATGTTGCAAATGCTTTTCCTCCAAATATGCAAACACGAGGAGCAAATTTTCTTTTTCTCTCCTCAGGACTCATTTCTTTCATCTTTTTATATCGATACACAATACCCATGATGTTTAACAGTTGCCGTTTGTATTCATGGATACGCTTCACCTGAAAGTATGCTAAGGCTGGTTATCATCTTGTAGTTCAAAAAGTTTGAAGAAATGTAGCTAGAATGGGCACTGGAAAATGTTTCACACGCAACAGATTAGCATACAATGGATGGATGCTATTTGTAAATAAGCATAATCATGCAGAAATCGGCAAAATGTGTGGATTATTCAGAATTTTTTGTTAAGAAGCTATAAGCAGAATGTTTAGCATCCTTTTGCACGTATCAGCAAAGTGTTCTACAAACATAGCCTGCAGAGACCATCCATCAGGTAATTACTAATAGTCCTACATGACCCTTTTAAAAATATGATATGGGGCTTATTAGAATGGAAACTATTCAATTAGGAAAACACCTGGACGTCAAACATTGCATCAGGGCTGACCACATATCCAGTTTTCTCCTTGAGAAAAGATACAACTTTCATCTTGTTTCTCCTTTTTGCTTCCCTCCATTCAGACTGGAGTTCAGCATTATCTGCAAACTGTGGACAAATCAAGCTAGTCAGATTCGCATTTCATCTGGATGCACGTCAAAGCTGTACAAGTAGAAGAATAACAACTTAGAAACAAAGAATAATCTTGCTTCTTTCTACAGGGGAATTACATGAATCCTATTGTCTTCTTTCTACCTAATTAAGAACTTTATTAGAATAATCTTGCTTGAGCCCAATGAAGTTGGAACTTGAGAACAGGGGAATTAAATCTAGGGTATGGGACACTGAAATTATTAGCCTACCAGCTACCACCGGTAATAATACATTTATCTAGATTTTCATAGAGTTTGGAAATGTAATATGGAACTAAATTTGCAAATTTAGGCCTGAACAGAAGATAAAAGGAACAAAAGGTCCAAAGCTGCTCCTTACTGAATGTCATGGGTGTATTATTGCACATAAAATTTACAGATGTAGCAAAAATACATTTGGCTTTTCACCTAACACGCTATCTAGTAAGAAAGTATCTTGGAGATGCTTTCCCATTTCTAGCCACAACCAAGGGGGGGGGGGGGGGGGGGGGGGGAAATAGCAAAACACAAAGTCAACTGCAGCTCCAAGTGCATCCTAACAAATTACTCAACAGAAGCCATGTATCTTCTCCACGATCCATGCAGAAATGAACAATGTATGGAGCGGATCCTACTTAACTGCTTTGCAATTGTGGACACTATTTGGTGAGATATTAAAAGGAAGTCTTTCCAAAATGTCAAAGCATGATGTTGATTTAGCCTTTAACTCTGAACATTCAAGATGAAATAGAATGGGAGACTCTACCTTTCGAAGTTCAACCAACTTTTCAGTGTTCGTCAACCAGTCTGGTGTTCCTGTCCACTTGGTTATAATTCTGCTTAGCTCTGGATTACAGAACTGAATCCATCTTCTAGGTGTCACTCCATTTGTTTTATTTTGAAATTTTTCTGGCCACAACTGCCAGGATTCAATATATACAATCAGTAGCAAAATCAATCACCAATTAGACTTGAGTTTCAAACGATGAAGTTGTGGTTTAAATGCAAATACAATTCATAGTGAATTCTGTTTACCTTGTAAAATTCATTAAAAACATCTTCCTTAACAATTTCACTATGAATCTCGGCAACCCCATTTACTGCATGCCCGCCAACAACACAAAGATTAGCCATGCGGACCCGCTTCGGCTGCTTTGGATCTGGTTCAAACGACACCTTAATCTCACTCTCTGGATCTTTGGCATTATCCAATGCTTCAGTTTCTTCTTTGCCATCTTCAGCTTCCTCTTTGCCATCTTCAGCTTCCTTTTCTTTATCAGGACTTTCATCTTGTGCTGGAACTTCTATAACACTTTCCTGTGACTTAATAAGTGATTCCAAGATGGCAGCAGGTAATTCGATATTATCGAAAATTCTCATTTGCCTCAGTTTTTCTTCCAACAGATGAAGATCCTCAGTACCATATTCAGCAATTATAGTGTTCACAAGCTTCATAAAAACATGGACAAAATAAATGAGGACATCAAGAAGTCAAGAAGCACATCAGGTTGTTAAAAATATAGAACAAAAGCAAAATAACAGTAGTAAAAGTTGCAGAATAGAGTAATCTTCTCGCCTAACTGGCAAAGTTTGCTCACAAACATACTTCTCTTACCTCCTCATCAATCATTTCTATGATTTGAACATGCCGAGGTAGCAGTTCTTGAAGCAGTTCAAAACTCCATTTCTCCAGAGCCTCCGGAAGAACAGTGTGGTTAGTGTATGCCACAGTTCTGATGAAGGTGAAACAGAAACAATGTCAAGAACCATTTTAGAACAATCATAGATGGTATGTATTCTAAGTTGCATAAAAAATCCATACACTGGGCCAACAATTATTTGAACCTATCTTCTTTGTATACGCATGTAGATGGCCAACATGCACTAGGTTCAGAACTCACCACTGGAAAATTCAGATCAGAGGTATGATGTCACTAGTAAAAATCCCGAACACAAATTAACAGAATTAAGGCACTTGACTCCAGAAACACATGAAATAGTTCAGAAATAAAACATACATGCCTTTGAGTGATTTCCCATGCTTCATTCCATTTCAAACCCTTCACATCCATTAATATCCTTATCAGCTCTGGTATGCATAGCGTAGGGTGTGTATCATTCATCTGCAGTGCAACCTTTTCAGGGAACTGGTTCCAGTTCACTGAGTCCCCTGATCTCCTTTCAAATCGTGCAATAATATCCTGGAGAGAGGCAGAGCATAGTGTGTATTGTTGCTTCAATCTAAGTGTCTTTCCCTCGAGAGATTCATCACCAGGGTATAAAACGTAGCAGATCTGTTCCATCAAGATATTAATTTAACCATCAGAACATAAGACATGAAAAGCCATTATTAGTTAGTAAATAAAAATATGGGAGGAAATGATTCAACAAAGGAGTGGTTCAGGTGCCCCTCACAGAGATGGACAACTGGAAACAAATGTGCATATGTTTCACTTGGATACCTGTAGGAAACAACTGAACTTTGGTGCTCTAAACTCAAAAAAGCGGGCAGCAGATAGAATATAACGCATGAAAGTGTATTTGTATTCACTTAAGGTCCTCAAAGAAAAATTCATTAAGATGCTAAAGAGTAATGAGTCAAAGTAAACCTTTTCAGCCTTCTTTAAAGCCTCATATGCTTTGGCATGCTCCCCAGCATTGAAAGCCCTTAAATCAAAATTTTCTGCAGCAACTTTTGTGGACCACAAACGAAGGTTAAGTGTAGTTTGAGTTTTATGTCCTGGAATTGGAACATCATAGGCTACAGCAATTATGTCCTCTCCTCCAGCCCATTCTTTTCTCCCATCTGGGCCTTCAGTAACTTCACCATAGAATTTCACAGGATAAGACACATCATTTCTCACGATTTCCCAGGGGTTTCCCATCTGTTAGAATACTATGGTCAGTCAACAAAAGAACAATGAGAGACTGACTTATAGAAATTTGGTTAGAACAAGGACACTGCTTGCAACAGCAACATTCAGGAATGAAACGTATCAGCTTACAAGATATTTCCAAAATTTAGAATGAAAATAGAGCAGAACAATACCTCAAGCCAATTTTCTGCAACCTCCTCCTGGCCATCATTCGTTATAATTTGTTTAAAAAGACCATATTTATATCTAAGACCATAACCCCAAGCAGGGTAATTAAGGGTGGCCATTGAGTCCAGAAAGCATGAAGCAAGCCTCCCTAAACCTCCATTGCCAAGTGCAGCATCTGGTTCCTGTCAATATCAAGAAAGAGAATTGGGACAGTGTACTAATGTCACAATAAATGCATCCTGAAAATGCCATGATAAGGACAGCTTAAAAAGAAGTGAAGTCCATTTTTATCAGTAAGGGAAACTATAGATATAAATCAACCAGCAACTGACAAACGTCAGTCCACTCAAATTTGATTGTGAAACTTCCCCTAACTAGCTACACCAAAGGCTCTCAGGTTCGAGAGGAAAATTGGTTGTACAGGAATGTCAAGCCGTTACCATGCAGCATAAATTAAATTTGGGCGAGCATGTTCAGGAGTATTATAGGCATTCAAATTAATAAGTATCGAGAATACGCAAGTGGGAAAAACATTTTTAACTGATTCACCTGTGTACCTATTGAGCTGAATAAATAAACTAACCAACCTGCTCAATTATATCCTCTAATCTGTAGCCTAGCTTTTTCAGAGCTTCCGCATAGGGCCCTATTAGCTCTAAATTTCCAATTGCATTTAGTAATGCTCTGCCCTGCAACGAAACACAAATAATGCAATCTGAGATTATACATTGATGCAACATTCACATACTTTTTGGTACTTGATGAAAAGCAACTTCCCAATATAAAAGCAAACCTGAAGAAACTCCATGGACAGATAATATGCCTGTTTAACGTTCATTTTTTCATAGAAATCATAAGTTGCATTCCAATTTATAATGAGCATATCACGAACACTTTTCTGCAGTGGCATAATATGCCTTGGGCAGATCAAACTGCTCAGGAGAGAAGAGAGGTGTGAACTCTGCATGGTACTTTATGCTCGATGCAATAGATGCAGAATCCGGCTGAAAAGCATCCAATGCAATCCCTGAATCAGAACAAACAATGTCAGATTCCAAAAGATCTATATGGCGGCATGATCTGAACTATTTTTACCCAGCAAGTAGGAAAAAACATCAAATTTTAAAAATGACACCTCACCGTGGATAAAGTACTTAAAACTTCCAAGGTGATGATGATTTAGAGAGATGTCCATTTAAAAATGCCAAATATTCGTTTCACAACTTCTTGCTGTATACTAGGTTGAAATCAAACATAGTTTCCACATTCTATAAACCATATCCTTGTTCATACAGAACCGTGGCCTTTACGAACAAATTTGCTCTTGCAGTTTCACGTTTGTGACCGGAATTTTAATTCAAAAGTCCACAGCAACACAAGCAAACTCGACCTAGATTCACAATTGCGTGTGATTTAGAGCAGTAATATTACTATAGTAATTCAATCAAGAGTCTTCAAACTCATGCAGACTATGCAGCAGCATTAATTAACCATAATAACTCTTCAACTCATGCGGATTATAAACAGAGAATCCATTCCAGCAAAATTTTACGTGCAATGTTGCGACCAATGACTTTCGCATCCAGCTAATCAATATTCAATACTCAAACAGCCGACCACTTCGACAAAAACATCTGGCTTCCATAATACTCCTCGCTCTCATTAGCTTAATCTTCCTTAATTAATTCTGCGTGAAACTAAGCTAGTATAAAATGTAGTTGCAGCACCATACCATCGGAGCGATTGGTGGAAGGATCTTGTAGCTGCTGTTGTTGATGACTGGCCACATTCTTCACGAAGAAACGGCAGCCTGTTCTCCGACTTGGCGAATAATATCGGAAGCTTCTCGAATTCCTCATACGACTAGTATGATTCAGCAGCAGAATTCTGGTGTTCAATTTTTACACGGAAGTCGGTGAAAATGCATGAATGACAAAAATAGAGTTAGTGGAAGGCATTGCCGTCGCCGCCATTAAATTCGATTGCTCAGCCAGAGACTTTTGAGAGGTCGCCAGAATTGCCTGTTTTTGCAGTGGCCAGTGGACTTGCCCTCCCCTTTCTAAGTCTTATCTTGGGGGAGTGAGTGAGTGAACGAAGGAATCAATCAACAGAATATTTTGCACGTTGGAAACGAGCAAATATTTGATTCGTCGTTTTCCGAGTATGTGTGACTCAGCCATTTCCGTTGCGTTCTGTTCCGCTGTCTCTGTAGCTCTCTCAAATTTACCAAATTTTAGATTTTTTTTGGTGTATATATAGTTATTACCCTGAACAAAAGACTTCTAGAATTTTGCTTTTTATTGGGGGGGACCAAATCTGAAAAGTGAGCAGCTTATTGACCGATTCGAAAGGAAGACTTTTTTTTTTTTTAAAACAATAAAGCGACTCAAAACTCAACAAAGGAGGCGAATGGACGGTCCACCATTTTGCCACCCTTTCCGCACATCAAATTGAAAAATTGACAGAAAAGTTTGTCCCATTAAATGATGGTAATTGGGTGAATTTGTAAGTTAATTAATTTCGTAATCCAGTTAATTACTTAATTCTCAGAAAATAATAATAATGTTTGCCTTCACGGTCTAAAACTATCCCAAATTTCTCATTTTGTGTTATGTACACTCTTTTTTAAGTGTTCGAGATAATTAATCACTGAGTTTTGAATTGTAGGTCGGGGGTTCAAACTTCATCTGCAGCGAAAAAAATCTAAATGTGGTGTCAGAAACACCTCTTTGATCTTTGGTAAATCTCTCTTTAGACTATAGGTCAAGGGTTTAAATCCCACCTGCAATAAAAAAAATTTAAAGATGGTACCATAGCACCTCTTTGGTCTTAGTATAGTCAAATCTGAATAACTACCTTACACTGTCTCTTTAGGCTCCTTCTCCCTGTAGAATAGAATTAATTAGGTTATACAAAATGTTATCGTTGCTGATAAAAAAAAAAGAGATAATTAGTTAATTAGTTTGGTTCGATCGCAACTTATTGAATTGACCTCTGGCTTTCCATTGATCTCCAAGTGTCCCAAAGGCGAGAATATCGGATGATGTAAATAAACTTTGGTAGGAAAAATAAATGCCATGAAGTTTTGATTTCTCTTACCTTGGCAAGCAAGGCTCGAACTAAACAAAACTAGATTGTCTATCTAATTGCACCAATGCCCTCTCTACTATTCAAGCCTGAGGACGGTACATAAATCTTTGCTGCTGCTTATATAAAATGGCTTTTCTTTTTTCCTTTTGATGGTATTCCTAAATTTCATGTTTTACTATGATTATTAATTTTTCCTTGATTATTAATTGAACGTCAATAATATTTTGTCACTTATCTTAGTGTTCAGAAAGTCTTGATCCAGTGATTAAAATTAAAATCTCAAAATTTAAATGTCTTGCATTTTAATCATCTTTTTCTCAATTTCTAAATTATTACTTATCAGGCTATATATATATATATATATATTATATATATATTATATGTATGTATTGCCTGATCCATTTGTACCTCCAGTCAAACAAGTGTTTAAAAGTCCCACAACTTCAACACCATTTTTTTCGCGGCTCCTCAAGTCGTCCTTTGAATCATTCAATTAAAATCCACAAATTTCACAGGACGAAAAAATTCGCACTTTCTAAAGAAAGGTTTCTAATTTCCATTCCTCTGACCTTGTCTTTCTTTTCCGCCATTCTGCGCGTAGGAGAGAAGAACTTTCCCAACGTTCAACTTTTCTTCATCTCCTACGCCTCAGAATCGTCATTGCATTTGCAATACAAAGCTTGTTATATAAAGCATTTAGCTCATTCTGCACCAGGTCTGATTTGCTCTTCATTCTTTCCAAATCACCTTTCGCTGTCTTTGAAGGTGTTAAATTGAACCCCGTTGTCATTTTCTTTATTTCTTGAAATTCAACATTATTGATTTCTTTTAGTTTGTAAGCGTCCCTTCTTTATACGTTGCATGATTATGTATTCCATCTTAACTGCATTATCAACAATTTCATTCCTCATGCAGGGCATGATGGATCCACGGCAATTTAAATGCCCGATTTTTGTCCTCATTTTTTCCGCATTAGTCCATTATGCATCAATCAAATCCTGCCTATAGGAAAACCCAAATAAGCAATTACTTCATGTTTCAATTTCTTCTCTGATATCTAGAGGGATGTCAACATATTGTAATAGCTGTTTCTTAAGTTTTTCAGAATCTTCTCTTGGCTGATGATGGTTTTTCCCCCCTTTTTCCAGTTGTAGCAAGTTATTTTACTTTTGCTAGTACGGGTGGATACTAATTCTTTTAGCTTTTAATGTCCTTCCAGGTACAGCCAGCAGCTAGATTACGATTTATCAGATCACTTGTCCGTAGAAAACCTATAGACAAAAATGTTTGGTTTTATGAAAAGCAAGCCGGCTTCTACAAGTACAAGCCCTCTTCATTATGATGCTGCTGGACAGGATAAGAATGCAACTATAACACCTGCAAGAAGAACTTCTTCTGAACCAGTGCTTATTACACCAGATATGGATGGTGATGATGATGATTATTTTGGAAGAGGTACAGCCACTAGGAATAAGAATAGAAATAAAAATAGTCCTGCTGACAAGAAAGACCTGGACAACATGTCTGTTCAACAATTAGAGGATTATGCGGTGGACCAAGCTCAGCAGACCACAAATTCTGTGAACAATTGCCTCAAAATTGCAGAGGACATGAAACAGGATGCTACTCGTACTCTTGAAACCTTGCACGCGCAGGGCGAGCAAATTACCCCGGACTCATATGATGGCTGCAGATTTAGACCGTGATTTGAGCAAGGTAAGGAAGGATCTCACATTGTATGATAAGATGATCATGTCGGAATTTCCATGGATGATAAGATGAACTGAATGAAGTTTTATGGTTTTTGGCATTTTTGCTAAGCATTTTCCTGCACCATCTGTTACATGGACAATTTCTTTTTATTTTCCCTTTCACTGTCTTTGAGGATTTTAGTTGTTGACAATCTATTACATTATAGGGTGAAAAATTGTTGAACAATCTCGGAGGCATGTTCTCGATGCCCTGGAAGCCCAAAAGACCAGGGAGATCACAGGGCCGATGATAACACAAGGTTTCTGTGCTCTCTACTTATCTGTTCTCAGTGTTTAATAACTTGCTAGTTTGTTCAAGATCAGAAAGGAAAACGGTGTCATATGGTGATGCTGCTTGCCATATCAAAATAACTGCATTTATACTCATCACACACTATACTAATGGATTGATTTCACAGATAATAATTCGAAAGCAAAGAAAGCTAGTGCAGAGCAAAGAGAGAAGCTAGGATTAGCTCCCATTCCCAAAGGAAAGCAAACCTCTCGTACACCTCCTCCTGAACCAACGAATGCCTTGCAGAAAGTTGAGGTACGTTCTCGTGTTCCGAATTCCAGTGACTTTTAACATAGAATATTTTGAATCTTTGGTCTGGTTCATTTTTGTCATCTTACACGGATCCTCTAATACCAGCTGGAGAAGGCAAAGCAAGATGATGCCCTTAGCGATCTGAGCAATATGCTGGGTGATCTCAAGGGCATGGCTCTTGAAATGGCATCGGAGCTTGATACGTAAGTTGCCTTTCTAATGTGTATGACTTGGATAAAATCATAATTAAAGATGTCTATGCACTGCTTCAAAAACTCGAATGATGATGAATCTAGGAAGGGAAAACAAATGATGGAAGAACATAGCCAAGAATGTGCATGCGTACAATTGTTCTTTTTTCTCTTTGTTTTCTAATGTGTGGTTGTTCTATGCTTCTTCCCATTCTTTCTTAGTATTTGTTTTCCATGTATCCTTAAAAATGGACCCTGGATTTACAGGCAAAACAAAGCTATAGATCATCTGTCAGTTGAGGTGGATGAATTAAACTCAAGGGTGAAAGGTGCCAATCAGCGCGCCGGCAAGTTACTTGCGAAGTGAGAGACGATATTGCAGGACAGCAGCTTTCTCCAACGCCAATATTTTTCATTCTTGATTTTGCATAGCATCTTGGTTCAACAACTTTTGTCGATTTTAGCGTCTTGTACAATCTATTCTTTTTTAGTGATCAGGGAAATTAAGTTTCCGAAATGCTATTTTGCATCTCTCTCTGCTACCAAAAATAGGAGGACACAATTGTACTTCCATCATGCAACCCCTTTGGCACACATCGGGCATTTGATATTGAAAAGCACACAAGATCAAGCCAAGTTAGTTTACATTGTTAGCCAATTGGTAAACAATTCTAGATTCGACCATGGAGACCCTGAATTGCAATCAGAATGCTAGAAAGGAGAACATTACGAATGTAACGCTTACACCTTAAGCTAACAATCAATATGGGAAGATAGAAAAGTAGGTCCTGCACAATAGTGATATGAATCCCGTACAAAGTGCTTTACAACATTTACTCGCATTTGCCTCAACAGTTTTCATGAATACACCACTGCAGATTACTTTAGGCCAATAATCTTAAGCTTACATCACCAGTAAGAGATTCCTTCTCGGAAATCACCTTCCATGATATACATTACCTACAGAAGCATACATCACAACCGTATATTTACAAGCCTCACCATAGAATCGGACATGATCTAAACAGACAGCTATGATACAGTAGACGTTAGATTTACCAGTGGAGCATTGTTAATATAGTGTGTACATGCTGTAACTATGGCCAAAGTTGTCCATGTTGAGACAGGTAAACCTGGAGCAACTTCTGTATGCACTAAGGATATCTGGATTAGATTTCCTCATTCTTTACAGGAGTCCCAATTTGCCCCTGAAGCAGTGTCTCTCCTATAATGTGATACAAACCCAAAAACATAACCATAAAAGCTCCTAGAAGCAATAAGCTGCCAACCTTCACGTACCACGAAAATGTAGATTCCAGAACTTTACTGGACTCAGCACCACTACCACCTCCACCGTTGAGAACTTGACCTGAAGCCATAATCTCCACCATGTCATGCACCTCCCCATCATGGTTCCCTATATAGGAAAATGTAAGTTTCTCCTTTGTCGCGACAAGCCTAGTATAACCAAACTCACCACCACGGTACAAAGAGCGTGCTGGCTGTGGAAATACTGGAACATCGGGGTGCTCTGGTCTTGGTTCCCATATTGGTTGCCAATCTTGGCCTGCCATCCCTATCACAATGTGCACAGGGTATGCCTCCCACCCTTGTCCATTCATTCCCAGGCTTCCACAAGTGAAGTTGTTTAATGGACAGAATCTCTCATATCTATGTACATGGCCCCACAATGCAAGAGTCACCTTGTTCTTCACAAAAAGAGGTTCCAAGTGCTCAAGCATTTTCATCCTTATAGGGGCGTCTCTGATTTCATTGCTTGTGGTATACATTGGCCTGTGTCCTTGGACAACTACAAAGGGGGTTTTTTTTCTATCAACCGATTCCAGGTCCTGTTCAAAAACTCATATTGCTTACTGCCTTGAAGGAAATTGGTTTCGGTTGAAAAATATAAAAAATGAACTGGCCCCAAATCAAAAGAAAAGTAAAGATTCCTAGTGGCTGGTGCACGTGTTCCTGTTGGCTCTGAAGAATTTCCAGGCATGATAAATCTAAGGCTGTAGGGTACCCACATTCACCACCTCCATCTTTTCCATATATTGAGTAGGACCAGTCAGGTCTCCAAGGCTGTAATGGCCAATCATATTCATGGTTACCAATGCATACATGATATGGGAGTTGAGATGCACAGGTTCAATCTGTGTGAAAAAGTTGTCCCACAACCAAGCATAGCCCCTTGCATAGCTGATGTCTCCAATATGGGAGATCAAAGCAGGCTTGTCTCCAAGAGCTTCAATATCACGGCTGATCCACTTGATGGTTGATATGCTTTCCTGCTGCGTTCGGTGAAAAGTCGAGTATGGTGTTGCAGTTCCATATCTCCAAATAAGAAAGCTACAACTTCATTTGAGTCACCGTCTTGTGACACAAAGCTGTTGGTCATGCTCCAACCACCAGAATCACTGCCAACCTGTTAAATTTATGTTGTTCTGGTAATTAGAAAGTCTTGCCGATCAACATATAAGCATATAAGCAAAATACATCCTAAATGCCTAACATCAAGTCCACCAATTTATCTACACAAATTGGAGTGAATTCTTTGCTTCAGAAATAGTGAACTTATCATTCCACGTCAGTCAGTATCACCACATTCAACAAAGCAGAGAAGTTAGGAGTGCCGCCTTTTAAGAACCAAGATCACATCTTGCATATATTTTGAAGATGCTTAAAGAAAGCTAAATAAGCTAAGATACAAGCAATAACATCAAGAAGCAAATCAAAATTTTCTGGATCTGGAGAAAATACAGAACAGGACAGTATATGCAGCACATAGCGACATAAAGGAAACTGCAACGATAATTTTAAGGGGGATACATACAACTTTCAAGTGAGTGCAGGACCAGCAAAGATATTTATGATTTTTAATCACAGCGCAAGACAGCACCTCAAGTGCTAATCCTACAAATTACGCTTACAATCACCTAAAGAAAAGATGGCTACAATGTAAAAGACAATATTAAAGCACAATCTGACCACAAAATCAATTATCCTTAGTTTCCATTCATGCAATATTCTTCAAGAATGGCTACAGCAAGCACATACAACTTCTAAAAACTCATATTTTTGTGAACTTAGCAATAAGTGCATATCCTCTTGCAGCATAATCTCCTTTGGAGGCTAGGCTCCATGTCTGCAACTACACAAACTTGATTGTTTCATATTTTAGGCTAATTTAAACTGCCACATATTTAGAACTTTGGCAGAAAAAAGCTACTATTACAGCAGTGTGTGCCTATATCCAAAACTGCCCAGTTCGTCTATAATTTTGAGTATAAACCAAAGATCATCTTGCACTTATGATTCTAAATCACCATAATATGACATCCTCCAGATGCTACCTCAATCTAAAAGCAATTGCTATAATAAAATTACCTCGATCTCACATAGCATTCATACCAGCATAAATCCATTTCAGAAGTTGAATTATACGATAACTTGGACTTACTTAGACATTAGAAGCACCAAAGTAACTAGATTTCTAGCTTAAGATTATCCCATTTTCGGTTAAACCTTGCACTTCAATCAGAAAAGAAATAAAACTAATCTAACTGAATCATTCCTCCCGCAATCAATTTGACAAGCTACATGAAAGAAACCGTCTTGATGATACCCGCCCAAAATAAATTTGAAAAAAAAAACGAAAAACCATCTTTATGATCTGATTCAACCAACTAAATGTTAAACAGCACTAAATTAGGACCACTAGCCTAATGAAGATGTAATACTTATCCAGATAGTACAAAAGCATAGAACACGATTCATGCTAGTGTTAAAAAATTATTTACCAAATTAACAAAATGATTTACCTGATAAAAATATCTCTTTCCCTTCCTCAAATTTACCATAACCCCATCATGAATAAATCCGGGGTCCCTCCACCCCACACTATCATTAGCTGGAGCATCACACATATCTTCCCTCTCATACCTCACGACCCGAGTACCCACAACCTGATCCATATTCTCGCGGTTCAACCCGTACTTCACAGTACTCTCTTTCCCATCCGGGGTTACAAACATGACCCGCATCTCATCCTTCCTTACCCGTATAAGCCAAGTGAATCTGCTCCGGACCCCGACCCGGTTCAAACCCGATTCCTTCAGACTCCGCCAACAAATGCTTCGTCCCGGGTAAGGGATTCTGGTCGTGATCCTTATGTTTCGGATTGACTTCGGACTCGTACCATCGGAAAATCCTGAGCTGGTATTGGGAGCGGAGATTGATCAAAGGAAAGGAAATGGAGCCCGACCCGGATTTCCATCCGGGTGAGGAAGACAAGAAAAAGTAACCGATGAAGTCGCTGTGGGAGGAGTTGGGTGGGGAGTAAATGCCGAGCCAATCGAGCTTGGATGGCGAGTCAACTCCGGACCATTGGATCGTGACATTATCTCCTGATTTGGGAACTGTTTTTGGCGTTACAGAGATTGAGACTTCGGATGAAGATAAAGGGGTGATTAAGATCAAGGAAAGATAGAAGGTGATGAATACTGGATTTAGAAAAATCATCCTATTTCTTGGTTTCTTAACTATTCAGCTGCATCAGAAACTATATACTTCCTTTTTTTCCTGGGGGATCAGGGTCCGAATCAGGGTCAGGGGAAGGATAAGAGGGGAGCCAGGTGGGTTATAGCCTGTGATGGGGGAAGACGAGCGGGGTTTCGGTGCAGCTGATTGTCGATAGGCTACCAATTAGCCACTGAGGTGAGGGAATTGGGATATTTGGTAAGAGACTGTGATGGATATTCTCGTGCAGCTTGTCAATTGGCATTGCGCGACCTGCACGTTACGGTAGAAATTGACTCTTTTCTTTGGATTTGTCTACGCACAACCTATATATTGTATATATACGCATACGCACGTTAATAATTACTACTTTCTCTTGTATTTATATAATTTTTAAAATAATCTAATTGCATTTATACTTTTTCACTAATTAATTTTATATTTCTAAAAATCTAACACTTAATTACATTTTAACGAGACACCCGTTGGATAACCGTTTTTCTTTAAAAGTCTAAGGGTGCATTTGATAAAATTAAAATCTAAAATCTAAAATTCGAACTCTATTGACAAAAAAAAAATCTGAAGTCTAAAGTTTGAATTCATTAAATTATTGAATTGTTAAGTATAAAGTTAAATACATTTGAGTATATATTACATTTAATGATAAGTGAATAACTTATCACTTATTTTGGGAGCAAGTTTTACCTAAAAAATTTAGTGCCATTTAATTAATTCAGATGTTCAATTTTTTGTTATCAAACGCGTCTGAACATATTAAGATCTAAATTCATTAAATTTAACTGATGAATTGAATTATCAAACAAGACGTGAGAGGTTTGGAGAACTTTCACTTACATTTCTTCTTTCCATACCATTCAATTCATTCCTTCCACGGACAAACTTTTGATTTGTGTCAAGTGCCAGCTTATTCATGAAGCAACATACATGGTGATAATTTTGGTTGTTTTAAAAAAATTAGGTTAGGTTTTCTAAGAATTTGCTAATGTTAGGGAGGTATGCAGTTTGGATTAGTTTACAAAAATAATCTCCGGTGAAAAACAAACCTAAACTTTGGAGGCGTATGGTGAGTGGGTTTTAAATTCAATCATATCATACTCATATATACATGTTTGCTTAAGGTCAATTGAAATCAATTAATGAATTTCATAGACCACTTATATGAGTTTTATGATTAACTACTTAATTATAGGGTTTCACTCATTTATTAAACCCATTATCATTCCCCAATTTATCATACCTATATTGATAGTAATTACGGAATTTGAACCAAACGGCTCCTAAAATTATAAATTGGGACAGTTTGCGTATAATTAACCCACAAAAGGGGCATGTTTAGGGAGAAGCTTATTTGAAATATAATTTAAAATAATTATTGTAACATATTTTGTAATGTGATATATGTGACGTAAAAGAGTAATGCAAAAACTCCTGTCCAAACGCACCCTTGTTGAGATATACATCTATTATCTATGACAAAGACGAGTTGGGATATATTAATGGTGATCTTCCACAACCTTCATCGATAGATCCTACATATCGACAGTGTCGACTAAAGATTCAAGCGTGAAACATGGATCCATCCGTGATCCGCAACTTCATTTTTTGTTTAGCTCATATTTTGGAGTCAGGCTTTGGGTTTTGGTCATTCCCCTTTTTATGCTTGGTTTGGAAGAAGAAAGGTATCGTTCCATCAAAAAATTAATCAATTTGAAACCTCTAAATTATAATTGAGGAATAATAAGCAGCAAAATCTAACATTTTTTACTCATATTGAATGATTTCGTAATAGTCTATCAAACAATGCATATGAATATCATTAACTTTGATATCTATTGCGCTTAAACCCCTTCTGAAATTTTGTTGGGTTTATTTAGAAGTACGGGAGTCTAATCCGATCAATTTACTTGAAAGTGTAATGAGGCCAAGGGTTAGTTTTTTAACGATAATGTTGTAATGGTCGCTCAAATATATTAAAAAAAAGCTAGAGCAATCCAAACTCGAGTATTAAGCATGTACATTAAGGCAAAGTAAGCCCAAAACGATTCCAGATCACTCACGAAGGATTCTCAGTTGAAAATTACCAGACTACTGGAAAGTAGGTCTCAAAATGCCAGTTCAAGGTTCAATTGATCCAATTGCAAGCACATATTGCAATGTCACCAGTTGCTTATGATGCAAAATTGGTTACACAAACGATGGGAAAATTTTTTTTCACATTAATGACACAAATCCCGTTTCAGAAGAGATAAAACAAAAATCAAACATCTTCTTCCTTTAAACGAGCCCAGTTCTTATCTAAGGCAGCTTCCTTTCTAAAGTGCGATGTGAAACCAAGAAAATATGCAACAAAAGCCACACAGACTATTAGACTGATGTTCTTCACATAGTACCATGACTCAGCTGGCTTCCTCCTCAGTACTTGCACCAGCATCATTGAGAGCTTGACCTGGTGCCATTATTTCCACCCCATCATGCACCTCCCATCATGATTTCCCACGAAAGAAAATGTGAGTTTTTTCTCCGTAGCAACGATTTTAGTGTAGCCAAACTGACCGGCTCGAAAATACGACAGCTCTGGCTGTGGAAAACAGGATCATTAGGATGATCTGCCCTTGGTTCCCACTCAGGTTGCCAGTCTTGTCCAGACATTCCAATCACTACATGGACAGGGTATGCCTCCCAATTATGATCTCCATTCTTGCCCAAGCTCCCGCAAGTGAAGTTATTCAGCGGGCAAAACCTCTCGTATCTATGTACATGACCCCATAATACAAGGCTCACTTTATTCTTCACCAATAGCGGTTCTATGTGTTCAACCAGTTTCTCCTTCAAAGGGACCTCTTTAGGTCTATGGCAGGTGCTGTACATCGGCCTGTGCCCTTGAACAACCACAAAAGGGGTCTTTTTTCTGTCAACCGATTCTAAATCGTGCTTCAAGAAGTTATATTGGTCACTCCCTGGAAGAAAGTTTGTCTCAGTCGACATATACACAAAATGCACTACCCCAAAATCAAAGGAATAGTAGAGATTTTTAGTGGCAGGTGCCCTTGTTCCAGTAAGTTCAGAAGAGTTTCCAGGCATGTTGAACCTGAGACTATAGGGCACCCCACATTCACCACCCCCATCTTCCCCATAAACAGAGCTGGCCCAATCAGGCTTCCAAGGCTGTGATGGCCAGTCATACTCATGATTACCGATGCATACATGATAGGGGACTTTGGAGGCCACAGGTTCAATTTGACTGAAAAAATTGTCCCACAACCATGAGTATCCTCTAGCATAGCTGATGTCTCCAATATGCGAGACAAATGCGGGCTTGTCACC
Organism: Coffea humblotiana; assembly: GCA_023065735.1. NCBI lineage: Eukaryota > Viridiplantae > Streptophyta > Magnoliopsida > Gentianales > Rubiaceae > Coffea > Coffea humblotiana. Next base: position 3,809,833 of record CM041218.1, on the reverse strand, counting down.
TATTGCTTCGATATCACGACTAATCCATTTCAGAGTTGAACTGCTTTCCTCCTGCGTGCGATCGAAGGTTGTGTAAGGTGTTGATGTCCCCATGTCACCAAACAAGAAAGCAATTGTTTCCTTTAAATGGGCATTTGGGGTCACAAAGCTGAAAATGTCACTCCATCCCCCAGAATCACTACCAACCTGTAATATATAACTGGCCGTGGTTAAAGGGCAGAACTTTTTTATGGAATTCAAGAATTATTAGACTATAGGCTTGTTATAAACAACCACATGGTTATTCATGACTGCCCTATATTCGAGAAGAAATTCTTTAAACAAGATCGATAGTTGCAAGTTGTACATTGTAAGGAACAAAACCAGGATTAATTGAATACTTTTGCTCTTGTAGCTATAAAGAGATCATACAAGCTAAGACTAACTGAATAGAATACTTAATCGATCTAGTTATAGCTTACAGCTAATACTAATACGAGTGATGAACACTACCAACAAATAAAGACTGATGAACATGGTTTAAAGTTCTAATCCACATGAATTAACACTAATTAATAACACCAGCATTTGCTAATTACCTGATAATAATACCTCTTTCCTTTCCTCAGATCAGTCATGACACCATCGTGGATATAGCCGGGATCCCTCCACCCTACACTATCAGTAGCAGGTGCATGGCACATATCCTCCCTTTCATACCTCAAGACCCGAGTACCCACGGTCTGTTCCATCTTTCCCTGGGTCAACCCATATCTCACCGAATTGTCTTTCCCATCATGGGTCACAAACATAACACGCATCTCACCCACCCGACCCGTTAACGCCAGGTGCACCTGTTCGGGTCCCCTGCCCGGTTCAAACCCGACTTTCCCCGATTCCACCAACTTGTGCTCAGTCCCTGGAAGTGGGTTATGGTCATTGTCAAACCGCGTGGCATTGGTTATCTCAGACTGGATCCACCGGAAGATGCGGAACTGGTATTCGGATCTTAGGTTGACCAATGGGATTGAAATGGACCCTGATCCTGATTCCCATCCTGGTGAGGTGGAGAGAAAGATGTAGCCTATGAAGTTGTCGTTGGAGGAGGTGGGTGGGGAGTAAATACCAAGCCAGTCAAGTTTGGAGGGGGAGTCCGATACCGGACCATTGGATGGTAACCGGGTGGCCGGACTTGGCTAATGTTTTCGGGTTGACAGATATGGAGACGGAAGAAGAAGAAGAAGAGTGAATAAAGAGGATGAGGGTGAAGGAAGAAAATGGATAGCGTTACGGGATCATGGGTGGAGGCTGGAGCTGGAGGAGTAATCAGCTGAGTGAAAATGAAGAAATAAAAAAAGGCAGCCATGCGCAGCTTAAGTTGAAATGGACGAGGTAAAACTGGCCATGTCGCACTGGCCTGGCACATGATTATTTTTATGCGTGCACGGAATTTTAGACATAAGAAAAGAAAACCACAAGAAATCGGGATTAATTGCTGCCACTAAATTAAGTTTAAGAATTTATTACTACTAAATCATTTTTTAACAAAACTACTAGATTTCATCGCATCACACATATGTCAAAGTGATGGAGCTTTGTTACTCAATATCGAAAACCAAAAATATGTTTCGCATTGGTCCAACTAGCTGTCTCAGTAGGGCTGCGAGTTGATCAAACTATTTAATTCGAACTCGCGAGCAGGTGGATCAATAACTTGATTTGAATTTGATGTTGATCGAATTCGAATTAAGTTCAAACTACTTGATAATATGTAGGAATTCAATTCAAGTATTATATTCTTAAACTTATAAGTTTGACAAACCTGACCGAGCTTTCAATAGAATATATATATATATCCTCGCAAGTAAGCGGATCAACTACTTGATTTGAATTTGATGTTGATCGAATTCAAGTCGAATTCAAGCTACTTGATAATATGTAAGAGTCCAACTCAAGTATTATATTCTTAAACTTATATACCTGACAAACCTAATTGAGCTTTCAATATATATTATATATAGACACATGTATGTATCTATTAATTTCTTATATTTATTAGTCTAAAATGTTAATTATATCCTTTGTTCAAAATTATAAATAAAAATTAATTTTTATTAAGTGAGCTCGATTAGATTCGATTAAACTTGATTTGACTCGAACTCGAGTAAGGTAAATTAAAGTCGAGCTCTACCTTGAGTTTGACTTCTAAAAGGTCGACGAGCTCGAGTTCAAGCTCAATCATTTTAATGAGTTTGACTTGACTCAAGTGCCCTCTTACTTGTTAGCAATATATATTAGTTCATGTATACAGCAAAGAAATTCCATATTTTTGAACTTAATGTTTTTACCAACTAAAATAATCTAGGCTCCATGTTTAGTTCTGTCACTACCTATATATACATGTTCAACGTAACGTCTTTTACTATGGGCGCACAAGCGTTTAAATTTGCCGGGTAGAAAATTATTCAAAGCTAAGCGTCTCAAACTGAGATGTAAAGAGCTATATTTTGTAGGAATTACGTTGATGTAAATTAGTTTCGCATTTGTGAGTTCTGGCTACAAATAATCTTTCATTAATGTTGTCATATTGGTCTCTATCACCTATCCAGTTGTGAGTATTATTAAATTACGAAGTCCTGTAAGAAAGACCGAAATTGATTAGCATATTGTCGAGAACAACTTGAGAAATCAATCATTGCTTATTTCTATGGGCTTCTTTACTGCTTATTTTGTTGTACAAATAGAACTGGTGGCTGTGTTGATGCTTTGATGCTCAGAATATTCTGAATGTATGACTCAATGATAAATATCAAGAGTTAGAAAAGTCATTAGTTAGTAACTTTAATTTGACCTAATTTCTTTTGCTTTATACCAAATTTCCAAATTAGGATATAATTTATTAAGCTCTTTAGCATTCACGATAAGTGAAATTCGTTCAATTGAACCTAGATTGCAAGTATATGATTTTTTGAAAAAAAAAGGATAAGTTATAATAAATGAAACGATGAGAGTTTTTTTTTTTTAACAACCAAAAATGCCCAATGTTCACGTTAACTAGTAAAACACCTAACTCATCACACTATTCAAAGCCAATGAAAACTCTAAAATGCAATCATCTTCCCCCTAAATCCTTCTAATCATAAAAATAAAATCATTCAACCACTGAGCTTAATCAAGGTGGGTCTTAAGACCCTGCTTTGAGCGTAGGTGAGAGTTCAAATCTCATCTGCAGTAAAAAAAATCCAAATATTGTGTCAAATCACTCCCTTGAACTAATAAGTAAAATCATTCCAAACAGAATTATTTGTCTCTTCCACTTTGGAAAAGGGGCAGAAATCGCAGTCTGTGCCTTGACCAATTCCAGTATAACTTCAGAACTCTTGCATATATTTATCTCCGGCTTAAATTCATGCTCTTTACTTGCCACAATCGATTCAGAAGCAGTCATATTCTCCGGCAAAGCGAGCTTGGCTAGAAATCGTCGCGACCAGAAAGCTCAGTTCTCGTCCAAATTAAACATCCAATGACTAAGCCTGCGGGGTCAACTATGACTATGCCCTCACAGGAGATGCAAACCACAATATTGTGTAGGTTTTTAACTACCACAAAGGCACATACACGTATTGAGAGAGACATTGGAAGCTGTAAGCTATCAGGGCTTCTGAACCTAGCATTTCTTAGCCGTTGGATTGATAATTGGCCGAATGCGCGACGCTGGTTTGGATTGCTACTTTCTGAAGTTTTTGTGAAAACATTACCGTAACAATTTGTTGTACGCAAGGCAAAAACATGATTGAAAAATATGATCACGAAAAACGAGAAAATTTGCATTCGAAACAAGGGTATCAGAGAGTTAGAGTTAGTGGGATCGATCAAATGACCAATGCTGAATTTGCTTATACATAGGAGTCGAGTTACAATTCTTGCTTTACAATCCAAAGGCAATACTTTTTGAGCATGCATCGTCAAATTCTTTTAAGCACAAAGAAAATCCATGTAGTACTTGTGCACTAGCTAAGTCCTTACATATGCAGATGCAGAGCTTGAGGCTCAATAAATGTGCTTGAAATGATAATTGACCAAGCTCTCTTCAAATTGAGCTATAGCACAGATATTAAGACGAAAAATCGTTCAAGCAAATAATTGGACTTTAGCTGTTTATCATGAGAAGAATCAGCAGTTATCTTTAATTGCTATGAGCCCACACAAATTGAGCTATTTCGTTTTTGGAGTCTTTTGCTTATGGAATGTGTATGATTTCTATTCTAAATTGCAAGCCACAGAATGGCTTTTTTCTTTTTCTTTTTTCCTTGTTTATGTTTTTGGTGGGCTCAAAATCTCTATTCAACAGCAAATTAAAGCAAGCATGTTTTGTACAAATAGGAATAAATCCAGAAATGCCTTCGTACGTGTTAAAAGTTAAATGTCTAACTCTGGCAAAAGAAGGCGACATCTCTATGGTTCAATGCATCCTTAAAGTTATACCCCCGCTTCCAAATGTCAACTCTTTCCTCTCTCCATACCTTAAATTTTGTCATTAATTTTCCGGGTACTTTTTCTTGGATTTTTTTTTCAGGTTCTTGCCTTGATAAATGTTTGATAAAGGGAGTCTGATCATCCAGTAAATTCATTAGAGAGCCCTTAAACTATTTTACTTGTCAACTTTGGACTCTTCATCTATTTTAACACTCAAATTGGGCACTCAAATAATAAAAAGTGTCAAATTTTTATCTTTTCGTTCCTCTCCACTATTAAAGCTAATGGATATAAGAGCAAAATTTGACGTTTTAACAATGAAAATGGACTGCAGGATCAAATTTTAACTTTTGATTTTTTTTTATTATTAAGTGACTAATTTGAGACTTAAAATAGATAAGAGATAAAAAATTGACGATTGTAATAGTTTAGAGACTCTCGAGTAGTTTACCACAGCTGGTGTATGGGAAGAGTTACAATACTATCTATATTTCTCTGTTCACATAATCTCTTTATGTTTCTCTGTTTAATTTGGTTATGAGTATGGATAGACCGAATTTAAGTATATATCTAGAATTATACTTAAATTCTAAGGTCTTCTATTCACCGACTGCTTACTTGGTTCAACGACGGTGAAGGAATGGAAGACAGTTTCATACTCCCATTGCATTAAAATCATAGTACGTTTGATATTCTCTTATTTTTGAGTAGTTAATACTAAATCAATGGAAGTATCTAGGGGTGTCAATCGGGTCCAAATCGGGTTGGCGGGTTTGGTTGAGATCCGGGTATAATAGCTGACCTGCCAATCCGAAACAGGGTCAGGATACCTGACCCGAACCCGAAAATTTCGGGTTGACGGGTCGACCCGAAACTTAATTTTAATTTATTAATTTATCACTGTAATTTTTAATAAAATCAATTTCACACAATACTAATTACATAATCAAGTAATAAAAATTTAAATAAATAATCCCAAACCAAATATAAAATAAATTAAACAGTATAAAAGTAAAAAATAATATAATATATCTTATTTGTCCAAATATAATAATTTCAACTTCATACAGTTAAATAAATTCATTTAGAATTAAGTGATTAATGCCTTTGAAAAAAAGAATAACTTAGTTTAGTTAGATAAAATAATTTTTATGTTTATTAAATTATTTTAATTCTTAAACAGGTTATCGGGTCATATTGGATCACCCACGGGTTGATCCGAATTCGACCCGTTTTCTTTTCGAGTTCATCGGGTTCGACCCGATTCTGACCCGAACCCGTAAAATCTCAACCCAAATCCATTAATTTCGTGTTAGGTTCATGTTGTATTTTCAGGTCGTGTCGGAAATTGCTACTCCTAGAAGTATCGTTGGGAATTGGGAACAAAAATTAGTGGCAAACATCTGGCGTATGTTGAGAATTTTGGGTGAAGTCAAAGCATGGGTATAATGCATGCAGAGGAAATGGAAGCAGACACCTATCACCAGTCAATATTTGGCAGAATTTGAGTTTTTTTGTGTTCATCCATCATGGTGTAAAATGGGTAAAACTGGCAAAATTTAGCCAACTTCTGAATGCATAGATCCCCCAAGGCATGGCCAAGTTGATGTAAACGGGTGGGGGAGTTTAAGGGGACACTGCTAACTTTTCTCACGCATTGCTAAAAAGGGAAACATAGTAAATAAGGTGGATTAACAGAAGTTGATGACAGTGGATGATTCGTTCAAACAATTAATTAGTTCAATCACATGTATGTTACCCTTCTTTTCGACTACAATTTTTTTTTTCAGGTCTCCAAATCTACCGTACAACTGCCCATCAAAATTTTCAATTCATAATTTTAGAGCCGAAAGATGAATCAAGTTTTTCATGCTCGAGTCGAACTCGATTCGGTAAGAATTCGTTTAAATTTGATTTGTCAACTAATTAAATCAAATTTGAAAAGTATTTTATATTCAATAATTTTTAAATTCGATAAAAAAAAGCTTGTTCAAATTCAGTTCGACAAATAAACAAATTAAACTTGAACAAAATTTTAAATTTATTAAAATAATCAAATAAGTTTAAACATTAGAGCGTTTGATTAGTCTCGTTTACACCTTTACATAATTTTCACTGGTAAGATGAAAAAGCTTTGTGAAAATGATAAATAACGTTTAATTCAAATTGACATTCCGTTAGCAATGATAAATAACGTTTAATTCAAATTGGCATTCCGTTAGCTTTTGTTCCTCTACCCTATCAAAGCTATGAAACTAATCCCGTTTCATGGTGAGCTTCCTTGGCTAAGACTGAGGGAGGAGTCCTAATCTTTAATTGTCCCACAAACTTAATTGCAGAGCAATTCTGAATGAATAGAAGCATCCCACATTCCCACTAATCTCTAGCATTTCACAGATATATCCAACCCCAAAGTAAATGCTAGCCTAGCTAGCCAGGAACAGACATAAATACATCTACGACAGCATTTGATTCAATGCAACATATCTTCGTGACTCCATTGATGATATAAAACGGTATAGGTGACCACAGCATTCTCCCAATCTCCTTAATTAGCCCATTTTCTTGTGTTGTGTATTACTTTCAATCTCACCTCTCCCTCTCAATCTCAATCTCCAAATTCCCAAAACCTGCACCACCATGAAGACTTCTCCATCTTTCCCTTCAAAAAGAACAATTTTTCTGGCTTTGATGATCATGATTTTCTTGATGTTCTTCTCATCGGTCACCACCACCACCACCACATCCACTAGAATTTCACCGTCAGGGTTCGGAGAAGTCTCCTCAAGCTCAATCCAGAAGCATCAGCTCTACAATTACCAGAAGGTTCAGGCAGGCAAGAATGGAGTCCAAAAATCTTGGAATACGATCTCAAGAGGCAGCATGCAAAGCCCACCTGCAGCCATGAATATGATCAACTGCTATCAGTTCCAGAGAATCCGCGACTGCGCACCATTCTCAACTCCACCGCCACCGCCACCATCGGATTACGAGATTGACCCAAGATATGGTGTAGAAAAAAGATTAGTCCCTTCTGGGCCCAACCCTCTTCATAACTAAAATTCCACCATTTCATCATCATCACAGTTTACAGCACCACCTCTCTTACTATTCCATCCATTACCTTTCATTTTCACAAGAATTTCACATACTCTAATACCTTTCTTGTACCCCTTTTTCTTTTCGTTTCTTGAAGTCTTTTTTCTCACTCTAAAAATCTCGTCCTAGTTACTTTCTTGATAATTACTACCAATCTGCTGAGCTATAGCCTAGTTCTTTTTTTTTTTTTTTGGGTGTCATTTTTCTTGTTTTCTTGGAGTTGCTATTTCCACGCTTGTTTTTGGATTTGGCATTCTTTAATTGGAGATGATGGTAGACCTGATTAATGAGTGGACGCAGCAAAAACAAGCGTGGAAATGGTCAGTCCTAGTAGTAGAAGTTGACGGTGCATAACAATGAATATGATGATGAAGGTCTTCGTTGAAATTTTGGTGGAGCCAAGATTAATCAAGAGAAGCCCATGAGTTTCATAATTCCTGAAGCTGTTAGTTAAGGGATTGGGAATTCAATGGCTTGGCCATAACATGGCGGCAAATTTGTCCTTTTGTGTTGCCCTTGATTTTCATCTCTAATTAGACGATATTTACGTAGTCATGTATATTCGAGTTTCATATCAATGAGAGTGATCAAATTCTTGCAGGTTTTAATTTTGCCTTTACATTCTTAGTTAGTTAAATCTGATATATTCCCCTTTGTTTTGATTTTCACCTTTCATTAAGCAAGTAACTTGATTTAATTAGTTGTTTCTTCATTTTTTTTTTACAATTTCCTTTTTCAAGGTCAGCCAAAACCTAATTGTTTGCTAAATGCCAGAAAAAAAGAATAGGAAAAACAATATGGATCCCACCTCCCACAGGGTTTTAGGGCTTTGCAGGGCCTTATTTTATTTGGAGGAGCATTTTAGCAAAATATATTAAATATTCCTAGTTATGCATCATAAATGAAATGGGTAATTTCCATGCAAATGAATCCGTAGGCATTTCACGTTATGGTTTTATATCTCAATAATATTCAGCTTTAATTTTTTGTCCTTTTTCTTTAATTGTTTAGGAAAAACAACAAAGTAATGTCTTTGGCTAGGAACATGATGCTTAATTACCGTTACAGTAGTAAAGAGAGAAATAATCAGACTAAGATGGACTTCATGTTGTAGAGTAGTTTATATTCTTTGATTTTGTTAAAAGAAATTAGGTGTTTATGGATTTAGAATGATGCAATTTAACAATCTTTTTTCAATTGGAATTGGACTGAAATCGGATCTGCGATTTGCTGAACCAAAATCGGAATTGGATTTTGAAAATCGAAACTGGAACTAGAACCATAACCATGAAAAGATTCAAGTTCAAGTTCATCAAAATTTTGAATCAAAACCAACAATTTAGAACCCATTCAAATAGTTTTAAAAAAATACCTACTATGTGTTTGAATTTATTTGACCAATTTAGAATTCAATATTAATAATCAGCAATTAACACTAACAATCTCAATCCTAACTCAACAATCCATTGTCCCATTCCATTAATAAGTCTACGCACATACCTAATCTAAGTCCAAAACCAATCCAATCTAATCAACAATGAGATATTTTTTTCATAAAATTTACGTCATTTTTTCCTTGCACATGATAATACAATAAAGTTTTTATTTTTCTACATTATTATCATATTTTCTTAGAATCAATTTTATAATAATAAGTGTTCAAGCATAACTAAAAGAACTGAAACCGTAATCCGTAGATATCAAAATCGTAATAGTAGAAATCAAAATCGTAATCGAAGCAAAACTAGAATTGTAACCAGAATTTTAAGAATTGTAACCACAACCATTCTTATAAGCATCGATTCAAGTTCCACTTTTCAGAGAACGAAAGCTGTTAATTTTTAAACTGGAATCAATGATTTTGGAATCACAACCATGTCTTCTGCATCTACCCAATAAATATCATGTTAGAACTCTTTTAAAGTAGTAATTATAGAATTACTTAAATCCATAATCATGTATAGCAAAAGAAAGTACCAAACTTTATCCACATCTTAAAAGATAAAGGATATAAGATCTATAAAGTAGCAAGACTTTCTATTGACCAACAATTCCAGGGGAAAAAAAACCCTTTTTTTAAGGTTATTATTTTAGTGTAAGTTAGTGAGTTATTTCCATCAATAAACTAGGTTCCCTAAAACTTGACATTTTTGCTCTTCTTGATTTTGAGGACTTTCGTTTATTTATTTAGTTATTATTTAAATTTTTTTAGGAAAAAGAAGAAGTAAAACTTAAGCAACAATATAACCAATGAAAGTCAAACTTTTTTCAAAAATTATTTTGCTTGCATTACAATTATAGTTATTAATCAAATTTTTATCTTTTCGATAATTTTTTTTATGTCACATGCATTACATTACAAAAAATATTACAATAAGTATACCAATAACATTTCAAATAATTGCGTATCCAAACACACTCTCAATCATTTTTTTCTAACTCAACTATTGTTCTTTGCAATTATGGCGGTCAATACAATTGAGCACTACTTATAAAGAAATTGAAATTAAAAATTACGGACAACTTTATACTAAAAAGAACAAAAAAAAGAAGTTTGTGAGTCAAGATGGGAAGTCTTCCCAAAAAAAAAAAAAGCTAGTTATAAAGAAATTGGAATTAAAAATTAGGGACAGCTTTATACTAAAAAGAAAAAAAAAGTTACATAAATTACATTAAAAAAATTACATAAAAGGAAAGTCTTGGTAAATTACAGTTGGTGACGGTATACAGTTCTACACTAAAACTACATACTCTCTAAATCTCAACCCTGATCGGTAGAGAAAACAAATTAATAATTAAAAAAAGGGATAATATCAGAAACCTCACTCTTAATATCACTTGGCATTCCTAAGATTTTAAAAATATCATTTATCGCCCCTAATAATGGTAAAAAGATGATATTAACCCTCATTTGACACATAATTCACATGTTAAATAAATAGAACTCAAAAAAGAAAAGAAACAAAAGTTACTCTCTTCTTTTTCTTTTTTCTCCAACATTCTCTCTTACTCATTCTTTGGATGACTATGCAATATTTTATTTGTAAATTATAATAAATTGAATTTTGTTTATCTTTTACTTTTTGTGATTGTGATAGAGTTTTGCTTATTTTGAGTTAATTTTTATAATGATAAGTACAATTTAAAAGTTGGACACGGGTTGAGAAGAAGTTGGAAAAAAATATAAAATTCATAAGAAATCGATTTTGAACATATAGAATTAAATTGGTGCAAGTGTATTTCTTTGCAAATATCTTTTTTATTTTTAAAATTTGTATTTTTATAGACTATAGCATTATGATGTGGTAATACTACTAGAGATTATTTTTTAAATGATAGTTCTCTTGAAGTAAACCAAGTGATTTAGAAATATTTTTATTTAACAAGTAAAAGGGTAGTATAGGATTTTTAAAAATTTTGTTACACAAATAATAAAAGTAAGAGAAGTAAGTGATATTTTTAAAACTTTAGGGGCACCAGATGATATTAAAAGAAACCTCAGGGGAGGTTGCTGATATTATCCCTAAAATTCGGGAAACGAGAAGAAAAGAAATAATAATAATAATCCACCGACGAAGCCAAGTAGCCATCCCCTGTCTTCCGCGTCGGCGATAGCTGGACTGAGATCTCATCACTCGGTTACTCTTCTGATTTGATGCTTTGGATTCTGAATACTGAAGTCTGAAGCTTAAGATATTTTTTTTTTTTTTAAAAAAAAAGCCAAGAGGGACGACGTCGTTGGCATTTGGCCGGAATGGCGAGTGATCGTCGGTGGTCCTCGGCTTTTCTTCTCCTTCTGCTTTTGCATTTGAACGTCGTCGTTTACGGCAAAACTCTGAAGCGAGATGGTAAACTTGTTAATAATTTACCTTCCCGCTGACTTCTTTCTATTTTCGCTTCGATCTGTTCTTCTAATTTTTCCCCTTTTCATCAATTCCCTTTTTTTCCCATCATTTTTCAGTTTCTTCTTTGGTATTGTCTTTCTGGATGGGTAATTCGCTACTTTATAAAGTGGAAACTGTCATCGATTACGGGCGGATTTAGAAAGTTATCATTATTGCTGATTTAAACCATATTTATGTGTGTATTATCTTGTTAATTAGTGGTTGTAGCCAAATAATTGATGTAAATTAATGCATTTAAGATACAGTTGAAGTGGTATCATTTAGCCTGACATTTATTGCTTATTCTGGGTGATCAATTTGATTGGACAAAAGCAGATTTATCTGTTTAATTCCAACCAGAAATAAGCGCTTATGAGTGTTCTGATTTTTTCCTTGTTGAATTTTGATTGATCATCCGATACTCAGCACATGCCGCATAGTAGATTCTTGAACAAGAGCTTCTGTTTGTAAAATTTATGTTGGTTGCCAGCTATTATAGTAATTTGCTGCAACCAGACAGAGATAAAGACTGGAATAATCAGGCTGCTAATGCATTCCCAAGTTGAGCTTAGAGGAGGCTTTGTGGATTCTTATTTTGGTTAATTTGCTTAGTTCTTTGTAAGCTGTTGAATTATGGATACTATACCAGGCATTTCAGTGAACCCGATTATTGAATTATGGATGGCCTTTTTTAGCTTCTAGGGTCTGTTTGTTAGCTGAAGATCCCTCTTGCTAACTGGAATCAAGGATGGACTAAGCTTAATTATTGATATGTGATTGCAGTTAAAGCTCTAAATGAGATTAAAGCTTCCCTTGGATGGAGGGTGGTTTATGCATGGGTTGGAGAAGATCCCTGTGGAGACGGTGATTTGCCGCCTTGGTCTGGGGTTACATGCTCGCGGTCCACAGTTGGGGATTATAAAGTAGTCACTGAACTGTAAGTTTTGCTGCTTTGCCATTTTTCACATCTTGTTCTATTGTTAAGGCTTGAGTTTCACTCAGTTTTTTTAGAGTCGACTTTTCTCATTTTTCGATGATGCGTCTGAATCTTATACAGTTGCAAGATAATATGTATATTTTAAAATATCTTGTTCTTCGTTCTGGATGTGCAGGGAAGTTTATGCAGTTTCCATTGTCGGCCCTTTTCCTACTGCTGTGACTAATTTGTTGGATCTCACGAGACTGTATGGTTCTTACTGTTCTTATTATGAATTTCTTTTTTCATCCAATCTTGTAATCAGTTTAGCACTTTACTTTCTCAGTTGACTTGCTGCCTGTGATAGATTCCTTCAAAACATCAAGCTACCAGAAGTTTCAGAGACTTGTAGTCCTTTCTTCCCTAGTCTCACTAATATGTAGTGTTTTAGATTTGACAATTGCTTAAGCTGATTGTACATATCATATCTGATCCTGTAGTCTGTAGGTAGAGTAGAACCCTAAATATGTACCCTCCCAACCCCCTACCAGGCTCAGGGACATGTTGAGTGCAATCATGCATTGTGTTGCTTACACCTGTTGGAAATGTGTTCCTTGTATTTATTGATTAAACTCATGAATTATGCTTTGTTTTTGTGCACGTTGCAGGGATCTCCATAACAACAAGCTTACGGGACCAATTCCTCCTCAAATTGAGCGTTTGAAGCGCCTCAAAATCCTGTATGTCTCTTATAGCTACTCCCTCATTTGATTAAGTATTAGTACCTCTTGAGCTCAAGCAAAAATGGCAATGGTTATTTCATCTCAGATCTCCGTTTATAATCAGCATCAGACGAGAAATTTGATAACTGGGTTACACACTAAAAATGTGTAAATGTTGACACTCAGATCCTTGAAAAAACATTGAAAACTTAAGTGCTCACTCATCTTCCTGAAAGAAATGCATTAACAAATTGGAAAAATGGCTCAGTTTAACTGTTTCTAAACAGAAGAATTAAGTCGACCACATTTTATAATGCTACTACCCTTTCTTTTTGCTCAACCGCATTGTTTGGTAATTGTTTCCCTTCTTTGGTTTTGTGTTATTCTGTTAGCAATTTGAGGTGGAATAAGCTTCAAGATGTCATTCCTCCTGAAATAGGTGAACTCAGGCAACTAACACATCTGTAAGTATTTCTCTTCCACATGCTTGCTTGTGATGATAGAAATTCTCATGAGATAACAGTCTACATATCTGAAATACAACCTCATATGATATTTTGCAGCTACCTGAGTTTTAATAATTTCAAAGGTGAAATCCCGAAGGAGCTTGCTAATCTTCCTGAGCTTCGTTATCTCCAACTGCATGAAAATCGTTTTACTGGACGGATTCCCCCTGAATTGGGCACTTTACAAAATCTGCGACACTTGTAATTTTCTATCAATACTTTGTCCTCTTTTCTTTTCCTTTCCTTTTTTTTCTTCTGCAAGACTTGTTTTAAATTGTTGGTGATCCCACGTGCAAATGAACTTAATGCAGGGATGTTGGTAATAATCATTTGGTTGGCACTATAAGGGAACTCATAAGGATTGAAGGATGCTTTCCAGCTCTTCGCAACCTGTAAGCTTCTTTAAGTAGGATTTATTGCATTCCAACTATATTTTGTTGGGATATTGTTGGATAACTGTTAATGCAACTGCTGTGCAGTTACTTAAATAATAATTATCTTACGGGAGGCATTCCGGCACAGCTGGCAAATTTGACAAACTTGGAAATCTTGTAAGTTTGGATGCTTATATGAGTATACTGGTCTTCCCATTTTCCGGATCAGTTGATCTTTATATCTCTGTAATTATTAAAGTCTATTGTTTTCATCCTTTCTTCTGAAACAGATATCTATCCTACAACAAAATGTCTGGAATCATTCCATCTAGCCTTGCTCATATTCCAAAATTGACTTACTTGTAAGTGTTCATCGAAGTCAGTTGTATTCTACTTAATCTGATGCAGTTGGCCCACATTTGATGTCTCTAACGTGCTTCATATGCTTGTAAATAAGTAGGCGAGGAGTAGTTGGGTTTAATACTACCTGCACGTGCATGCCCTAGTCATGTCAAGTAAACAAGTCTGCATCTTTATACTTGTTTCCTTTTTCCCCTTTTATTCTTGCTGAGAGATTAAAAATAGTTCAACTCATTAGGTTCACACAAGCAATAGTGTTTCTCGCCTTAGCATGTTTTAATTTCTTGAATTGTTCCACATTCACAAAAGAAGTTGAAAACCTAGTTGAATTTGTTATTATTGGTGTTGAAATAGGCTATTCGACTCTTAAAAGGTTGCATTGATGAATGATCAAACTTGCAATATTGAGGACTGGCTTGTCTCATTTTTTCACCTTCCCAGTTGCTATTCATGCTTCATTTTCTGTTCATGTCTGAAGATTAAACCTTGTTTCGGGGAAAAGGGGGTATTCTGGTCTAGTCTAGGATGTGTCACTTGAGATACTTTGTGTTCAACACCTGCAAAAGAACAGAAATAAAGAACTAGTCTGTCACCTGTTGTATACGTCCAGGCACAATATTTGACCGAAGAACTTTTTAAGTCTTGGATCAAAGTGTGAGTACTAGGTTCTTTATGCCAGTGTGCATTCATTTAGACAGTAACGTGTTGCTTAATTAGTTCACCAGTGTTCCAAAGACTGTTCAAGATAACCATCTTGTGTGATTTTGACTTTGCGTATCATCTTTAACTTCAACATACAGTAGCATTAGTACTGATGTTGCGGCTTAGGCATCTTCACTCCGTTATAGAACTTCTACGTTGTTTGGTTGCACATACAACAAGTTATGCTGGGGCCTAAAGCTGTTTTGTCCTGCATTTTGACTGGTGATGATTTGCATCTCATGTTAGGTATTTGGATCACAATCAATTTTCTGGGAGGATCCCTGATGCATTCTATAAGCATCCCTTGCTGAAAGAAATGTAAGTCTGACTTTGCTCATTTTCTGTTTGCGACTTCCAAATTCTGGAAAGTGTTTCAAGGTGCTGATAGTGTTGCCACAGGTACATTGAAGGTAACTCGTTCAGGCAAGGCGTTAATCCAATTGGGGTTCATAAAGTGCTAGAACTGTATGATACGGATTTCTCAGTTTAGCCTACTTAAAAGCCTCCTCATTTGATTTTATTAGAAGTAGCTTTTCATTCTTCCCCAGAAAAGGCAAACACAGGTTATCAGAGCAGATCAGGAATGTGATGTCTGTTCGTAGGGTGGATAACTTCCATATAATTTTTGTCTCCTTAGTTTCTTCTACAACAAACAACTTGACATGGAAATCATTTTTATGCTCTATTACTGTAGGTTTTGTGCTGAGAAAAACTGTATAAATCGTAGGGGAATATATATAGTTTTAAAATATTTTCAGTACCAGTAATTCTCCGCGGCAAGGGGATTTCGGGCATAAGAAGAACGCGGACAATTTTGCAGTCATGAATCTCATTGGGAGCTCTAGCTTGTAAATAATAAAAGCGAAGTTAATGCTCTTCGGGGCATGAATCTGGCATCAATGAAATTGAATGCATGCGCAACACCTCTCAAACAAATAATCACAATGCAGCTGCAGGTTACAACATTTCATATCCCTTCAAAGAGAATAGAGCAATTTACTCAATTGGGCTAGACTTGGAAGAGGAGTGCTCTTACATAACTGTGTAAAGCATGTATCCTTGAGGTAAACTTCTATCGAGTGCGTTAGATGAGTGAAGCACTCATCAAACTCATGCAACCCAGCATGCATGTGGTATGACTGAATGTTGATAGTGCTTATTCGCATCAAATAAGTCGATTGTCTAATAATGCAATGTTGTCTGATAAGAAAAATCTTGAGTCACACCATGAAAAATCTGACTGCTTATGAAGCATCTCCAGAAGTCCACATACTTCATCCATGCGCAAATGCGTCTTCTCGCCCGCAATAAACTCGTGAGCAACACCATTAATCTCCACTGAGCTGCAACCTGGTGCCTTATCTATACCTTGGCTTCGCATCTTCTTGCGCATCCTTTTTGCGCAATCGTATCTTCCTGCAGCAGAATATACGTTTGATAGCAGCACATACGCTCCACTGTGGCGTTCAAGTTGCACGAGCCTCTCAGCAGCTGCCTCAGCCAAATGAATTTCTCCATGACTGCAACAAGCACTCAATAACGCCCTCCATGCAATTGTTTCCTCTGAGGAACCATTAGAGTTGGGCATCCTGTGAACTATATTCTTTGCTTCTTCAAGAAGCCCGGCACGGCTGAGGAAGTCAATTATACATCCATAATGTTCACTTCTTGGTTCCAGTCCATACACGTTGCACATAACATCTAACAACATTAAACCTTCATGAGCCAAGCAGGAATAACTACAAGCAGTAAACAAAGAAATGAATGTAATATCATCTGGCCTGATTCCATTCTTTTCCATTTCCCTAAACAATTTAAGAGCCCCTTTGCCATTTCCATTCATTGCAAACCCTGAAATCATGGTATTCCAACAAATAACATCTCTTTTTGGCATTTCATAGAACACTTTCTCTGCCACATCCAAGTACCCACATTTTGCATACATGTCTATTAGAGCAGTCCCCAACTTAACACTCAATGGCAGATTACCCTTTCCAACATATCTATGCACCCAAATTCCAATATCAAGACAACCCAGATGAGCACAAGCGCAAAGTGCACTAACAAGTATAGCCTCATCAGGTTCAACCCCATCTAACTGCATCAGCCTAAACAACTGCAAGCCTTCCTTAAAGCAGTTATTTTGGACATAACCAGACAACATAGCACCCCAAATCCCTCTATCCTTCAATTCTGCCTCATCAAAAACCAATCGTGCTCCATTTACATCCCCTTTTTTAGCATAACCACTAATCAGTAATGTCCGTGACACAACACAAGGCCAAGGCATTTCATCAAAAACCAATCTTGCTGCTTCCATATTAAGAAAGCCAGAGTACACGAAAATCAAAGAATTAACCACATAAGTGTTAAACAAGAATCCCAATTTGATGCAATGCCCATGAATTAACTCCCCAAGATTATAGTTTTCCATGTTAGCACAAGCTTTTAACATGTAAGGAAGCGTATAATTGTCAGGGTACATTCCATTTCTCAACATGTCTTTGTATATGGCTATAGTCTTCTCTAGTTCCTTTTTCAGCAAAAGGGCTTTGATCATTGTGTTGCAGATGCAAATTGTAGGCTGTTCAATTTGTTCAAAGATTTTATAGCCATGAAATAAGCTGCCGTGAACTGGGTCAGAGCAGAAGGCCAAGAGTCTACTGAGGGCATAGCTGTTAGCTCCAAGCCCACATGTAATGGCCTGTCCATGAGCTTGCTTCAGCTGTCTCATATTCCTACATTTTTCCAACAGCTGAAGGCTTCTCCTACTGGCTGACATTTGCATTGGCCATTCTATCACAAAATAGAAGGGGCTTTGAGGGGTGGAGGGTGGGTGCCTGGGAGGCGAAGGCAGGGCGAGGGGACTGGAAAGTGTTGTTGCTGATCTTTGAGCGGAAAGGTTGACAGTTTAGGTAATTGATGGCTTAAAGCACGTGGGAGATTACTATTCAATCTTATTCAATCATTCCATCCGTTCCATTTTGATTGTAGTCCAGCATCGTTTTTTTTTTTTAAATTAGTCCCAAATTACAGTCTAATTTTTAATTTAAAATATAATTAATTTTTAATTTCTCTAAAACAAGTCTAAAAACTCGTGCTATACATGGTTATAAAGAATGTTATAAAAAAATAAATAGTTATAAGAATACATAACACATAGAAATTTAATAATGAATAATAATTTAACCTATGAAATATTAAACAATTTTTAGTTCTCTCTTCTACCTTTCCATTTCATAAATCCCACCCTTCTCTTACTTAAAAATTAAAATAATTTTTTGCTACCATCTACCTAGTACAAACATAAATTGCAACCAGAAACAAATGTGGCATAACACATAAAACATGTCATATTAAATTGTAGTAATAGATCTAAAACCAAAATATATTTGTTAAATTCATTATGCAACCATCATATCCAACATTCAGATAATTCAAAATGTATTTTCCAAAGTGTTAATTTATTTCTTAATCAACATATCCATTACATTTAACATAAAATCCATACAGTATCGGATTCTTTCAAGAAAAATTAAAGACAATAAGAATAATTATATTCTAAACAATATATGACTTAAACGACAGACACAAAATTAAAAGATGGCCAAACTCCTTGATTTTAAAGGATTCCTTTATTTGTGTATGACTTAAGAATATTGTGATTTTTAGTCGCTGTATTAGCTGGTCTCAAAAAATAATTATCAAGGCTTTGTTTTTATATAATTTTAATTTTTAAATTTCAAAATCTCTGTTTGTTTATTTCGCCTAAAAAATATTAAGTAGTTCATGAATTTACAATTTTTGACATGGTCTCATATTTTGTAAACCAAGAATCTTATGCTTAAATTATATACAACTTAAGTAATAAAACATTGGTCAATAAAGGTGAGTAAATTTTTAAATTCCTTTTGCATGGGATTTTCCTCTCAAATATTAAAGTCATGTGTATCATCAAGTTGGTAGGAGTTGAAATAATTTAAATTTGAAATGTTGAGAATATTGTGTGCAATCAACTGATTACATTTTAGGAATTAAAATAAATAGAAAATCTATGGAAAAAAAAAGGAATTGAGAATTTGGAGGTCCAGGAAGGCTTCTAACTGAAAAACTCTTTGCAACTTATATAGATATAAATATCAAAAATCACAAATAATACATGTAAAAACCAAAGTGGATCTTGGAGATAAAGAAAAAAGAATTCCAAATAGTAATTTTAAATTAGGATAATAGATAACCAAATGTACATGTGGACCAAAAAAAATCCCTTTTTTCACTCAAATATTAAAGTCATGTGGATCATCAAGTTGTTAGAATATACTCTACAATTAAGATTTTGCAATCAACTCATTATATTTTAGGAATTAAAATAAATAGAAAATCTACAAAAAAGGAATTGAGATTTTGAAGGTCTAGGAAGGCTTCTATCTAAAAATGCCTTCTGCAATTTATATAGATATAGATACCTTTATTTAATGTACTTTATTATAAGTGAGTGTAACCTGCTTCATTCAATAATTGTTCTGATTCATATATTGAATGGTGTAACTTTCTATCAATATTGTTATTATAATTAATGTGAAGGTATAATGATTAGTTGTACTCCTAATGTTAATGTAAGGGTATTTTAGCAAAATAGTAGGTTATATTTACTCTTCCACCAAAGTTAACTAATTTTTCTTAATCTATATATGAAAAAATCAAGACTATTAAAATGAAACGGATGAAGTATTTGAAATAATTATTGTAGTACTCATTAAATACATATGAGATAAAAAGATGACTCAAAAAATCAAAAATCAATTTTGTTATGTAGGTAAAATACTACTAAAAAAAATTTGAGTATAGTATTTGGCAAAGTGGCACTAAATCCCAAAATTATGCATGGAGTCATTATTAACTTTTTGACCAAATTAGTGACACACAAATATGGGCACAAAACAGTCAAATATCTGTTGAAGTACTATAATTTCTTTTGGTCATCGCAGCGATAGGCTGGGGTGTTTTTATCATTTTCTCTTTTTCATTTTGCTGGTGATAATCTAATTCTAGACTAGCTTGTATGCATTTCCAAGCGGCACTGAAGGTCCTGCAGACCTTAAGAATAAAGAAGACACATAATTATGTGAGGATACTTGGATTTCAAGTATCTCTCCCAATCTTTTACTTTCACGTGGAAGGGAGTTATCTTTTTCTTTGAGCAAAGTGAAAATTGATGGATTTATACCACCAGAACTTATCTCTTAGGATATGTGGCGGATTATCGTATTACAGTACTCTATTTTATCAACAATATTGTGATTTTTCCTCTTTTTTTTTCCCTTTTGTTTTTTGTTTTTCTCTTTCGTGATCGATGGAAGATAATTGGCTATTCACTTAGTTAGGGACACAATCCAACTTAATCCCTAAAATCTTGTAAACAATCCAACATTATCCGTTATAATTGTATGATTTTTGTAATCTTCTGACTTCATTGGGTGTTTAATATGTTGAGCACTGCACACCTATAAAGTAAAAAACGACTCGTCGACATTTCTAAACGTAAACGATAGATACAAACATTTCTAAGCTAAGGAGGTGGGTTATCCACCAATTTATTTCTCGTAAAAGATTTTCCTAATATATTTGACGTTCAGAAATGATTTGTTTTTTTTTCCCCATAAATCCAGGTTAACTGGTACATATGTTGAAGATGAGTTGATGTATAGGTTCACCGACTCTGGTACTAACTAATGTGTTAAGATATGCCGCAAACGAAGTCTCTCCAGACGTGGGATTCTACATCAGTCCAACGATCTACTAGCATAAGAAACACCACTTTTTATCACATTATATGAAGTAAAAGCAGCTTCTTTGTCACCCACTCAGCAGCAAAGTTTATCTTATTCCCATTTTGGCAACATGGGCTGTTCTAGAGCTGTGTTTTTGTTGGGTTGTGTTCTTTTGACGCGGTGGCTTTGTCTGTCTTTAGCAGCAGCAGCAGCAGAACAAGTTAAGGTGAAAGTGAAAGGAGTTACCTCCATTGCCAAGACTGATGGCAACTTCATTTGTGCTACTTTAGATTGGTGGCCTGAAGACAAATGTGATTATAATCAATGCCCATGGGGAAAGGCTGGAATCCTCAATTTGGTATAAATCATCATGTTTTAAGCTATCATTCCTTGATGGTTTAAATGCAAAAGAAATTTTAAGGATCCACTTACTAATGGGTTTATGATAAGTTTGCAGGATTTGAAGAACAAGATTCTGGCCAATGCAATAAAAGGTTGGTATGGGTTGCTTTGAATCTGCTTAAACCTAGAGCAAATGAAAGTTGAGATGTTGATCAACTCCGTGTCTAAATTTCTGCAATTCTTTGGCTTGACAAAAATTGAACTGGAAAAAAGAAAGAAAAAATTAAAAAGGATGGCAGAAGTCTGAAATGAGAAAATTTACTCCATAAAATAGCGTCTAGCTTAATGTTGGTTTAGGAAACAATTCTACAAGAACTGAGAAGCTATAAAGAGATTCTTGTGTCTGTTCCATGATTATTTGTTCTCCATAGTTCTTGCATAGTTTCTGTGTTTTTTTTTTTTTTGGGGGGAGTAACTCGTAGAAAAGATGGTGGAGCTGTAAATTTATGTGATTAATTTGAAGATGTCGTGGAGAACAAATGAAGGAAAATTGTTGGCATTTGTTCCCTGAATACTGCTTAGGTACATTAGTAGAGGGCAGACAATATCCATGTTTCTGTAACAAGTAATTGCTTAAAGACCTTTGATTATGCAAATTGCAGCATTTAATCCTCTTCGGATCAGAATTGGAGGTTCCTTGGAAGATCAAGTCGTCTATAAAGTTGGAACAATGAAGATATGCCCACGTTTTCAGAAACGTAAAGGTGGCCTGTTTGGATTTAGCAGAGGTTGCCTTCCAATGAAAAGATGGGATGAACTTAACGCTTTGTTCAACAAAACAGGGTATGTTTGTCTGTTTTAACGTATCTTAACGCTGTTTCATGGTACGATAAACAGTCAAAACAAAGAAAAGCTCAAACGGATTCTAATTGATATTTGTTGTGCATTTGCACAGGCCTTTGGTAACATTTAGCTTGAATGCCCTTATTGGAAGGCAAAACCCAGTAGGCGGTGATAATCTCTGGGTAGGAGATTGGAATGCCCAAAACGCCCGTGATTTTATCAACTATACGATCTCCAAGGGATACAAGATCGATTCTTGGGAACTCGGTAACTTACATTGTGATGCCAATTAAGCCGATGAAACAGACTGGTGTCAATTATTTTTAGTTCTTGTTTTTGCTTGCTCATGGATTGGAACTTGAATTCCCCTAGGAAATGAACTGTGTGCAAATGGAGTGTCGGCAAGAGTTGAGGCTAGTCAGTATGGCAAAGATATGACTGTACTCAAAGAACTTATTAAAGAATTGTATCCAGATCCAAGCACACGGCCAAAAGTCTTGGGGCCTGGTGGCTTTTATGATGAGGAATGGTTCAATGAGTTCCTTCAGACATCCGGAGCAGGAGTTGTTGATGGTCTAACTCACCATATATACAATCTTGGCGCCGGTTTGTACCACCATTGACTTAGTTCTTGCTCATAAGAGACGTTGCCCTTTTGTCTTGCACGAAGTAAAAGTCGAGAACTTTCCTTTTTTCTAGGTGTCGACAAGAATCTCATCAACAAGGTTCAAGATCCATATTATCTTGATCGAATAGCTCAGACCTACAAGGATGTTTCAAGGAGCGTAGACTTGTTTGGGCCATGGTCAGGAGCATGGGTTGGAGAGGCTGGTGGAGCTTATAATAGTGGTGGCAAAGATGTCTCCCACACTTTTGCTGATGGATTCTGGTCTGCCCACTCTCCACCTGCTTGTGCATTTGAAAGGCATTTGCTTTTCTTTCAATTTCTTGATGGAAACTTGTACTGATGGGTACAGACTTTATTGCTTCAAACAGGTATCTGGATCAGTTAGGCATGACATCCACTTTCAACCATAAGGTTTTCTGCAGACAAGCCTTAATTGGAGGAAATTATGGTCTGCTTAACACAACCACGTTCATCCCTAATCCAGATTATTATGGGTGAGTATCTTGTGGTTTTTTTTTTTACATATCCATACAGCGATCGACAATCTGATTAACCTTTTGTTGCTAAATTTCAGGGCACTTTTGTGGCATCGATTGATGGGGAAAAATGTTCTTGCTACCACACATGAGGGCTTCCCTTGTTTGCGTGTGTATTCTCATTGCTCAAAGACTAGCGTAAGATCATGTTTCACTTTCAGCATTTAGCATTCCAACATCATATTTTTTATGGCGCACTCAAATAATTTCAAGTTTATACTACTTGCTTGACCAGTTGTTTCTCATCTTCTACTCACATTTACTTCTGTTTTTTGCAGTCTGGCATTGCAGTCCTGATAATCAACATTTCAAATTCGACCCGTTTTGAAGTTTCAATTGTGAATGACTACAATATGGGCGGCAAATTTGAAGTTGGACAACAAAGAGAAGAGTACCACTTGACTCCAAAAGATGGAAACATCCAGAGTGATGTATTGCTGTTAAATCGGACTCCACTGAAGCTCACAGAGGCATCTGATATCCCAGCTCTAGAACCGCAAATAGTTGATGCTTCTAAGCCTATTACTGTTGTACCTCATTCATTTGTCTTTGTCAATTTGCGAGGCTTTAATGCCCCAGTTTGTGCATAGAACTGAGGATATGCAATTGCCTTATTAAAGATTTAATCACTTTGGTCATGCAAGAACTCGTTAAATTTGAGTTTGTTCAGTATCCAGTGCAGAGAACTAATCCAAGCTAGTTGTAGCCAGAGTTTCCTCTTGTTTAGTTAACTTCCTTTTCATTTTGATTCATCACAAATTTAGAATGCAAGTTACAGCCAGTTTTCTATCCATTGATGTCGACTTGGTTTTCTCTTTTTGGTCATACTAGTACCATTCAAACTTTATGCTTAAGAGCAATGTTATTAAACTCAGACCGAATAGCAACTCGGATAAATTATCGGGTCAAGAGTCAACTGGTCAGATCGATCCGACCATTCTAAAAAACTCGCTGACGTCAGCATGATGT
The DNA here is from genome assembly GCA_023065735.1 of Coffea humblotiana. Lineage (NCBI taxonomy): Eukaryota > Viridiplantae > Streptophyta > Magnoliopsida > Gentianales > Rubiaceae > Coffea > Coffea humblotiana. Next base: position 3,785,726 of record CM041218.1, on the reverse strand, counting down.
CATAATTATTTTATATTTTATATTGAAATTAAGTTCTTGGTTACATTCGACGAACTATAGAAAATGTTTCAAAAATATTAAACTTGCGATCAAATATACACCGAGTAATTATATATAAAAATGTAAATTCATGGATAAAATATGTTTATTCTCCAAAACTATTTGAAAAACTAAATTAAAGCAAATTAATGCAAGTTGAAATCACTGATGCTAAATTGATAAGATCATGGGAATGAAAACATTTTGATTTAGAGATCATTCAAGAAAACAAGTTATTTTAGTATTTAAACTAAGTGGATGGCATTTTCTTATTCCTATTAATAAATGAAAGTGTTACAATTTAAGTAATTCAAATTATTTTTGAGAAAAAGAAGAAAGAAAAGTTTGAGAATCGAGTCAACCAATCAAACTGGATCACTGATTTAACCATTTTTTTATCATAGCGGTTTTGTGTTACAAACCAACTCGAAAAAAGATCGATTCACAATCGAACCGGTTGAACCGGCCGATCTGGTCCGGGTCTAATAACACCATTTAAGAGGAGATATCATAGGAACCCAACAAATCATGTATCCGAATTTACCCCAACTTTCAGTTTTGGCACCCAAATTTGGCTGAAAAGGAATATGAGTAAGAAAGAAGATAATGGCTAGTGCCTCTGAAAATGGAAAGGAAGCAAATCGGCCCCTTGAAGCAAAATCACATGACATGGAAAAGATTCTTGGAAGAATTTTATTTGCAATTCTTTTCTTCCAGCTTTTGACCCGAGACTTTGAGAGGTAAAAGGCTTAAAAAGTTTTTAATTGTCTAGCTCGAAAGGGTTTGATAAAAGTTTAATTGTCTAGCTAGAAAGGATTTGATAAATTATAAGAAGCAAGGAATGCCTTCATGTTGAGGCATGCCATCGTTGTTTAACATCCAAAACCAGACTTTGAATGGAAATGTATTAAACTTTGCTCGTCTCCTAACCCCTGAAGAGCCTGTATTCAACTCTTTTAACTCATAAAACTTTCCTCTTTCCTTTGCTTCTCCTTTCAAATAAGCGCCAAGGCATGAAGCAATCAAACAAAAGTCTTAGAGATGTACTGAATTTTGTAATCGCCGGTTGCGACACCACAAACACAACTCTTTCTTGGGCTATATACATGGCAATGACTCATGAAGATGTAGCAGAGAAAGATTTATACAGAACTAAAAAAACTAGGGCAAAAGAAGAAAACGTCACATTGCATAAAGGAGAGATGATTCTGATTCTGATTCTGATTCTGAATCATTCAATAAGAGCGTAATGTAATTTGCAGGACCCCTCAATTATGAGTTCTCAGGCAGGCTAATTTACTTGCATGCTGTGATCAGAGAAACACTAGTCGATTATATCCAGCTATTGCTAAGCTTAGCACACTTCTAAATTTGGTCAGTGTAGACTGAGAAAAACATGGTCTATTTTCCTTATCAATAAATGCAGGATCCCAAGGGCATCCTGGAAGATGAAATTTTACTAGATGGAGCCAAACTAAATGCAGGAGGAATGGTAAGAACACAATTTACTTCTATAGTCTATGACCATGTTCACTGACAAAAATTAACCAAAAGCTTTACATTCATCATGGCTTATCCCTAAACATTTATAAGCATAAACAATAAGAGTTCAAAAAATCCTTTTAGTCTCTTATATCATTTGATTGTGACCTGTCACCTGCAGGCTAAGCCGAGAATATATATGCCTTGGGAAGGATTCAGCATATTTACAGATGAAGATGGCACTGGCCATCTTATGCGGATTCTACAGATTCGAACTGGTGCCAGGGCATGTTGTGAAGTATGGGATGATGACAATCCTATCCAAGGAACATGGATTAAAAGTTTCAGTTTCAAGAAAAGCTGAAGCAAAAACTTGCTATCACTAATAGCATCCACGTACAGGGCCAAAGTCGAAGCAAAAACTATCAGCACTCGACAGAATTACCAACAATTTATTGAATGTTTTACTGTCAGCCCTTGATTCTACATTGAAGGCATGGTCACCTTTTCTTGATACAAAAGTTGCCATGGGCATAATCGACTTATTTAAATTCCCAAATAGTATAATTTAAGGTTACAACGTGCCATATCTGAATTCTCACGCAATAATAGTTAAAGTTGCACCGAGTCAACTAATTTTGCACTGGACAGGTATCTTTCAAATGTTTTAAGTTTTTCAGTTTAAGCCATGGTTGTAATTTGGTTGAGCATGTACAAGGTTCAATATCATCCAGTATATCATATAGCACGAAAGCGTTTGGTCTTAGAAATTAAAACACTCTCTATTCCTAGTCAAATTGGATTTACAGCTCACTTCCATGGAACTTGAAGGGAAATAATAATAATAGTAATAGTAATTGAAAATCATGATTGCTAGAAAATAGCATAGGTGTCTATCTTTTAGATTCTTGGGTTGAGACTTGAGACGTAAAATACCTAAATGGAAACTATACAATCTTCTGCTGGCTAGAAAAAGGTACGATTATTTATTGTTAGAAGTAAGGAATGCCTTTCTTGATAGTTTAACATCCAAAGCCAGACTTTCAGTGGAAAGGCATCCAACTTTGCTTGCCTCCTCACCCCTCCGAAGCCTACATTCAGCTGTTCGAATAAGAAAACTTTTCTCTTTCTTTTGCTTGTCCTTCAAATAAGCGCCAAGGCATGAAACGATCAAATTCATTTCTCCAGTAACTCGCTTCAGATTTGGTGCCGTTGCAAAGAATGGATCTCTTGTTCAAGCAGTTGAGGTAACTTTGGGCATAGGATCATGCATGCAAGCACTCATGCATCGGCATGTTCTTTGAGAAAGTGTTGTTTTTAAACAGAGTTGTTAAATAAGAGAGCAAACTATCAAGCGTTGATAACTTGATCTTCTCTTGTATTTAAATCATCTGTCTGTTTCTGAACTCTACGATCATGTATTGCACCTTACGTGTATTAGCCATCTCTCCTGGCGTTGCTGACTTGGAACTTCTTGACTAGGACGAAATATCCTAATTTACCCCGGGGAAGCAAAGAAGGCAGCAGCTCGACAGCAAAAGATGGCACAACACCACCCCAGAAAACTCAATCGTTCAAAGGAGGTATATCTTGAAATCCGTCCGTATTTTCTCAATTATGAGAGTTCCTATTTTATATTCAGTTCTTTCTTTTACTTCTTTTGCTTTCTGTTCAATAGTTTTGGAGAAAACTATTTGAGTTGAAAATGACTCCTTTCTCTTGTGAAGACAAAAAATGACCCATCTGGGAATTTTGAAAGCAAAATTAGAGGGAAAGGAATCGTTGGTGTATTATGCTACAGTAATAACTCAACCACCCGAGTCTTGCAGAGAGAAAAAGAAGTCAGAGCTGGTTGCGGAGGCAGTTTTCTGGATCGATGAGCAGAGGCAATGGGTCAACCAACGAAGAGGAGTATCATACTGCAGTTGCAGCAGCTGCCTTTGCTGTTAAATCTCTTGAAGAATCAAGAACAAGAGATGAGAGAAGGGGGCTTAGCATTCGAGATGCAGCCCTTCCTAAGATCAAGAGCAGCACAGAAGACAAAGCTTCTGTGCCTGACAGTCGCACAAAATCCATGAAATTCTCAGGTGGGTTGGAAGACATTAGGGGAAAACTAAAGGGTACAATATTCGCAACGTAAAAGATTTGAATACCAAGAATGTTTTTACTTATGGAGGCAAGATTCAGGACTAAATTTGTGTGAATTTAAGGGGAGAGAGTATCTCCTACCATTCCTTAACTATTTCTTGTGCAACAGGTGAAGTTGCAATGCCAAACTTGGATGATCCTGACAGGAGGGTTCAGAGAAGCACAGAAGCAAGTGAAAAAATGCCCGAAAAAGCAGTTGTCCCTACCCCACCAATCAAGAAGAAGCTGTCCTTTGCGGATACTCAACCTGAAGTTGCATTGCCTAGCAGGGGAGGCCATTAAACCCACCAAAAAAGCTTCAAGTTTCGACAGAACATTCAGTGGAAAGCCAGAGATCAAAGAGCCAAAGCTGGAAGTTCCTGCACCTGTTCTGCCACCATTCTACCTGGTGACACCACCATTAGCAGGGTCCAAAGAAGCCAGGAAAAGGAGATACTCGGGCAGATGTTTGGGAGGACGAAATGGATAGGATAAATGAAAAGTATGTAAATCATTTCTTCTAATTAATAGGAAAAGAAAAGGAAAAAAAAAAAAGAAGAAAAAGAAACTAACTCCATCTTTAGAGTACCTTGGGAAGTTCCTTTAATATGTATCCATTTAGATAGGTATCAGTTTGTCAGCTAATAAACCTTTTCAGGTATGCGAAGAAGACGGTCAAAATTCTCGCGTTGGAGGAGAAGGAGAAGGAGAAGGCAAAACGTCGATTAGAAAGAACAGAGGTTCTAATTTCAGTCCAACATCTATTTTGCCAGAAAACAAGTAATACTGATGAAATGGATCTAAGCTATGAACTAAAATGTTTCAGGCTGAATTGGACAAAAGAAGAGCGAGAGCAACGCACCACTACCGTAGTGAACTTGAGAGAATTGAAAGCATTGCCAGAGGAGCAAGGTCTCATGCTACAGAAAATCTAAGATATGAAGAGTCCAAGGTGAAAGAAAAAGCAAGCAAGTTCAGAATGACAGGAAAACTTCCGGCAGCATTTTGGTGCTTCTAAAGATTTAGCACTACAGATTTAACACAGCAACTGAATATTCTTTGGACAAAGTTTCTAACGATTGATCTATATTTCACATCCTTTTATTTTCTTATGAAATTGTATGAATCCTGGGCTTGGATTCTTATGTTTACCTGTTCATCAGTGAGTATATTCGTTTTTGTGCATATTACAAAACTTCAAAGACATGGAATTTACAGTGGCAATGTATATGAACGCTGAATACTGATTCGTTTTCTTTGTTGGCAACTATAGCGATAACTTGGTTCGAGAATGGAAAACTCTAAAATTTGTTTATCAGCGTTACACAAGTGTCCCGTCTGTCAAAGAAAATAAGGAAACTCTGGATGTATTACTTAAATATATATATATATATATATATATATATATATATACACACAATGTACTTTACCAACACTACGGGATCACCATTATGGGGTAAGAACAGCAAGCTATGGCAAATGCATGGATGAAGGAAAAAGATCCACGAGGAATGGCTGTCCAATCCAGAAAAGATCATCTACCAAATGCTGAGTTATTTTTTGATAACCAAGGAGACATGGTATTATAAATCTCAATCACATCCACTACAAACCAACAGAAAGAAAGATTTTGTTTTGTGCCGGGGGGGGGGGGGGGGGGGGGGGGTTGGTTACTACATACCAAGCAGCTGCATCTGAAATGTCTTTTGCGTATGTCCTCTGATCAATAATGCTTCATGTGATCAATATCCACTATCCTATCCGACTAACAAATATCTTCTGTAAGAATGGCAGAAACAAAGTTTTCGCAACTCCATCCCTAGTATATTACATCAGAAATGTCTTTTGCATATGTCCTCTTATGAAAAACTCTTTTTCTGATCATTACCCACCATTATAGTGGGGGCAATGGGGAAGAAGTCCTTGAATTAAACCAGTCGGTTCAAATGTTCAACAGAAAAATCAGCCTCAACCCACTGTTTGTCCAACTCATTATCGGAATAGAAATATCGAGTCAAGAATCGGGTTCTTCACTTTCCTTCTAAACAGGAAACCAACCAATATCAAATCTAAAATTACACAATAAAAACTCTTCAGAAAATCCCTTCATTACACAAACAACAGATATTTACAGCACCCAACACTAAACTCAAATCCAAGCAAAGAGTGTGATAAGCCTACACATAATGGGCAGAAGACACATTAACAAACAGCCATGGCAGTATGAAATTACACAATCAAAGAAACAAACTAAGCAAAAGAGTTCCATAAACAACAGAAGGATTGATAAATAAAAATCATGAGGTAATTTCTCTTGCCAGCCAATCCAAAGCAGGATACGCAAAATATAACACTAGAAAAGCTGGGAGAGCGAAGACAATTGTGATCAGCAGGTAAAGCATCAGGATGGCAGCACTAGAGGGTAATGCAAATAGAACAATCAGAAGGAAAACGATGACCAATGGAAAACTTTGCCGAAAACTGAAGGAAGTAATCTAGAGATTTTTGAAAGGAAAAATGGGGGCCTTTCCAGATTGTTGGTATTGCCCACAGGATCATCATTGCTGTTAGACCCTGAAATGCCCAGACGGTGGAACCTTCTATGCACACTATTGGATGTGGGATTTCCCATCACTGAAGTACATCTTGGAGACCATACCTGAGGATCCGCACAAATGGAGGAAGAGGTCTTCACCCTGTCACCATTTCTGCTTTCAACCATCCAAAGGAGAAAGAAATTTTTGCTGGGAAATTTCAGATTCCCCTTATAAATCAGTCGAAATGTCAACAAATTGCACCACGGGCAGGAAATGAACAATGGAATCTGAATCTGTTGAGTGGAGAATTTCAAAGCAGCCCACTTAAGTCCTAGGACACAATTCTTGCATAGCGTGTGGCCACACCATAAGACATAAGGAACATTCTCCACAATGTTAAAAGACTCCCAGCATATTGGACATTCCAGCCCTTCTTCAGCACTGGAATTGGAACAGACCTCATCATCTGAGGAATCTTCTATGCATACCAGACTCTCACTCGAAGTAACCTTCTTCTGCCCAAAGCTTCCAAAGGCATTTGCAAGAGATTTCCACATAATGGCAAAACGCAACCCTGACAGATGATAAGTAATTACTATCAAAGGCTTCTACTGTAAAATGAGGCAAAATCCATAATTTCTAAGTAGAAAATATGGATCAGATCCTAGCAATAGACCTGCACCACAAAGTCAACCACTTATTACGTAGACAAGAGTGGCTCTCCCCATGCTTCTTCAAGCAAACATGCAACAAATGCCAGAGCAAAGAGTGACTACTAAAAAGTTTCTCGTAATATAAAAAACAAATTTTACAAGTAGGAAAAAGCCTGCACAAATGACCGGAAATTGACTGCAAAACAGCAAATGCAACATCATTTACGAGTTGATCACTAAGACGGTAAATAATGAGCACATTTACAAGGAAAGACAAGTTTTTTGAGTTAAAAGTCAACGTAAAAAGACTTCCATGATTTTGCTACCATACATCTTGTACAATTTTCAGATAACATAGAGTACAAACCTACTAATTTTACTTTCACACACTTGTGATACAACCTATCAGAGCTTGCAAGTAGAACAAGCTAGTCTACAACTTCTTCTTTCGTATCTTAAGGTAAGATAAATGAAACTAGGGCCTAAACTTAAATCAAAACAATACAACTCAAGGTCAAATAATACCTTCACAAGGCAATTTGACATGTAAAAATATTAGTAAACCACCATGGGAAGGCCAAAGGATAAACTTGTTTTTATAACTCAAAGTATTTCTTCGCTGTGACAGAACTAATGAATTATGATTGTGCAACAAAAATCTATAGCTATACCGATACTGGACTCGTAACGTCCAAATGCATCTTAATTATGTCAATGGCTTCAAACATGGGCTCTGCTAAAGATTCATAATTCGAGGTACTGTTTTCTCTCCGTACTATGTCTTCGTAGGCTTACAATAATCAATCCAAATGTCCCTTGTACACAATACTGACATTTCCATCCGAAAGCTTAAGGGAATTAACAGTCAGTTATCAAGCGAAAGCTCAAATTAACATTCCAAGGAAACCCCAGAAGACAATGCAAAACCAAAACATACGTCTTAAGCAAAAATACAGTAAAACGCAGAATTTCTCAAGCAAAAAGCCCTTAGCATTATATGAACTCCATCAGCCAAAAGAGCAACCCTTACAACTGTTCTAGCTTGAAACACATTTCTGCTCTCTCACATTCTTTCTTCTCCCCAACTGGATAATTTCTTTACCTTTCACCTTATAGGCGAAAAGGAAAAAAGACACAAAATAAAACAATAATCAACCTGCATGTACGCATATAACAGAGAAAATCCTATAGGTCAAGACCCTTTGTCTTTTTTGGGGAATCATCTAGTGTCCCAGATTAAAATAACACAAAGGAGCAAAAATTGCAGATGAAAAAATGGGCTAATGGCCAAGCAGAAAAATCCTAACTTGGGTAAAAGCTATGAGAAATTGTAATCATCGCTGACAAATGAGCACCGCAACAATAGCTATCCGTATGTGAATAAAAAGGTGAAAAATGAACAAAAACTTACTGGGATGCGACGATCTCGAGGAAAAACTGAAAAAAGAGGAGAGATCAGAAGAGAAAGCAACTCTCTTCGTGTCTTCTCTCCTCTCCTCTCCTCTCTCCCTCTCTCTGTCGCTGTCGTATGCGAACCGGGAGAGATTTTTCTTTTTGCGGAATTATTTAGTCGAGGGATTAATTGTAGAAGCTCCGGACGGCGTCGTTAAGTGATGTTTTCACAGTGTTGTCATTTGCTAACGATGTCGTTTGGTCCGTGTGAAGTCAATGATGGTAAAAGAGCGAAAAATCGGGGGTCCGGCCCTGCCCGCTGCCCAGCTGGGCCCATGATGACTTTATGAGCCGGTAGTTACTCCGTTTGGTATAGTTAAAGGATTTCATTAATCTCTAATTTATTTCTGTCTTTGATAAGAATTTTTTACTAACATTAGATACGTTGAATATGTACCAGAATTGGAAGCTACCCGTTTATATTACTATTTTTTAGGTTTTTTTAAAAGAAAATTTGTAGTGTAAAGATTTAATATACGTGGGAATCAAAAAAATATCGAGAAATATATTCGTAAAAAATATAAAATTTTTTCTGCAAAAAACTATAATCCAAACGAGGATTAATAGAAAATTTTAGCCAAAAAAAAAAAAGAAAATAATTTTAGGGCCTCAAAATCCCCCTGGTTACTTTGAAATTGTTACTTCTTTGATGCTTAACAAACATGATGCTTTTGGTTAACTTCTTGGAAAAATTTGACACTACTAATTAAAAGCTAGGCTTTACATTAAGTAGATTACCAAAAACTACTAGGTAGGGAAGTCTTCTTGTGCGCTAGTCTTACCGGTCTCAACAGATGAAGTTGCAACTGCTGCAAAGATTATTAGACTTGCAAATTGAAAAAACCAAGAAACCGATAACCCAAAGGTCGGGGAGGAAACTTGCAAGATATAGTACTATTATAAGTTACCATTGAAGATTGGTTTAGATGGAAGATCTGTCGGAAAAAATCCCAAAGATGGAAAATGAATCCAATTTGTAATTTAGCTTAAGGGGGGAAGCATCTCCTATAATCCATTTCTTCCTTGTTTATGATCACAAGTTTCAAACCTTGCCAGGTTGTCTGAATTAAGAGATTCTTTGGACCATCTACCTGATTGATTGATTTTAGTTACCTCCTTTTCGATCATTACCAAAAGAAGATAAGGCTGGAAGTGAAGAGAAACGAAACATCAAGCTAGCAAAACAGGAAAGCTAGCATGCAGCTGTGCAGCGTCAAGGCCCTTCATCACTACACAAATTCTAAATCTGGAAGATGCATGGAAAAGGGGGGAAAAAAAAGGGAGCCAAAAAAATACTACAAATTTAGTAAAACAATTACAACAACAGGCCATCTGCTTCACAAATCGCATTTACACACATACATTACACATCACACCAATTGATTTTAGTTTGGTTTCAATACACTCTTGAGAATTGCAAAGAAAAACACGCACACATTATAAACATATATGACACCACTATCAAACTTGAAAGATAAAAAATCAAGGACAAAAGCTGGCATGCTTGCTACTATAAACGGATGGCTTTGATCTGGTGATGTATAACTGGCTGAAATCATCAGTTTTTCCCCAAGAAACCTCCAGCCATCTTCAGTAAATCTCCGCCATCAGCTTTGCTGCCTTCAGAATCAGATGGTTTGCTCAAGTATCCCTCAGCCAATTTAGCATACTGCCCAATCCCTCCAGATTCTCCTTTCTCACCTTCAGCTGATTCTCCCTCTTTCTTCAAGAATCCCCCAGCAGCCTTAGCATAGTCTCCTAACCCACCCGTCTTCTCCTCTGAATCAGTAGTGGGCTTTGCTGACTCACTCGGCTCTTCTTCCTTTTTAGGTTCTTCAGTAGTAGTGCGCGCGGGAGCTGATTCAGTAGCCGGCTCTTCAACTTCTTCTTTCTCAGCTGTAGGCTTAGGCTCTTCAGAAGTAACTGGCTCTTTAGTTTCTTCTTTCTCGGGTGTAGCTTTAGGCTCTTCTTCTAGTTTCTCAGCCTTAGGCTCGTCAGAAGTGGGCTTGGCTGATTCAACAGGCTCTTCTTCTTTCTCAGATGAGGGTTTAGGTTCTTCAGAAGCTTTTGGCTTTGTAGAATGAGAAGTTTCATATTCATGAAGATAATTCCCAGCTTTGTCAACGTAGCTTCCAACTCCACTAGTCTTGTCAAGCTTCCCATAATTTTGGGCAGCATCAAGAAGATCAGCAGCTGCCCCAGCAACCTCAGCATTATCATGTTTTTTCTCTGCAGGTTCATTCTGAACGGTGGATCTTGCTGCATCAGCCACCACCTTAGCACTTGAAAACAGACTACTGTTTTCTTCGGACGCTGGTGCTGATTTGTCAGTAGTTTCAGCCTTGGTTTCAGGGGTGGCCGAGTCAGTAAATTTCTTCAAAAAATCCATCTTGGGATGGCTTGTTTTTGGGTGATGGTGCACAGAAGACAAGCTTAATTTACCCAAAAAGGGCAAGTTGGCTTCTTTTTTTTTTTTTTTTGGCGGAGGAACAGAATGATGGACAGAAATAGAACTGTTCAAAGTTGGTTGCTTTGTATGGGAGTCTAAGTATTATTGGGGTTTATATAGAGGGCTACAAATCAAGATGATGGTTCAGTTTTAGTGAATCAGTGTTCATTACGTGTACTGATTTTAGTGTTGCCAAACGGGTTTAGATTATTAGATATGAATACGTGTTCCTGCAGTCTCTGCTACAATCAATTGGTTCTGAGATATTTGTTCGATCAGTAGACTTTCTTTCATTTCTGATTTCTACTACTTTTTTTTTTTTTGGGTCCATGACATTAATCAAGAGAAGATGTTCTGTCGGCAAAAGAAAAGGTGTGGTTCGATTAATGCCCACTTGTGAAGGGAAGGGAAGCCAAGTTGTCCAAAAGCTAGTTGCAGCAAAAGCAGTGGAGCCCTCCTTGCTGTTTCTACTTCTGATGTGTTCTCCTTCCATCCATGAATTCTCAAGATCATTTAATTGTTTCATCTTCCCACACCAGATCTCCATATTTTATATGATCGCGATTCCCTTGACTTTTATCAGTTCAATTTTTTGAAGTGATATTTTCCTATTCTAGTCACTTTTGTTTCTTTCCTCTGATTTGGTGCTGAAGATCAACTGGTGCATTATTGTCTCAAGAAACTCACAAAGAAAAGAACAAACCTGAAATGGACGGCCAAGTTCGTTGTGTATTTGGACGTGTTAATTCGGTCCAGATCGTAGTGATGACACATCAGAATTTCAATAAGCATGCTGCCAAGAGGAAAAAGACACCATGATTGTATCAAAGTGCCACGACCATGGTTCGCCATTGCGGGTCGCGGTCTCGGTTGTTCCACATCTGTCGCGGCATATCGGTTAAATATCGGGTGATACGAATATTATAACACATTAAAATTTCCAAAAATTTTGAAAAAATTACGAAAATTAGAAAATACTAAAAAGACACAATTTAAAAAAATATCGGAGTCGACTCCGAGTTAATTCTGATATATCAGCCGATATCATGCATCACGGATTCGAATCGGTCAATATCGGCCGAATCAAAGCGAGTCATCGCGGATATAGTGATATCCGCGATTCGAGAATCAGTATCGTACCGATCCCTTCCGTTCCAATTACAACTCGGCCGATACGTATCGGTATCGACCGATATGGCGAACCATGGCCACGACTTTGTCGATGATGACCTCTGTATGGACATCTCAGGACACCATAACCCACCTCATTCACTAGTGCCACATTTCATCCCCAGAAGAAATTTGAGCAAGCATAAAGAAAATATATAAAAGAGATTTGAGCAAATACAAAGAAATTATTAAGGTTAATTATTTTCCAATTCTGCTTGTTAACTCTGAAGAGAAAACGGTGCAGAGAAAGATTGGAAATTCTTTTTTAGAATGAAGAGACGATATTCAGCAGAATAACATCTGTCAATTTTGCAACAGGGAAGCAACTTGCCAAACTAGTAGCTCCATGGGTAATGAGTTTCGATATTTTGGGTGTATCTGTAATTATAGAAGTTTTGTGTTTGGATTGCATTTTTCTGAACTTTTTATAGAAAAAATATTGTAACAATTTGATATATGTGAGATAAAAATATGTTCACGAAAAACGTAGCAATTTTTCTTTAGAAATATGCAATCCAAACACACCCATTTTTGTACTTATGTTAATTGCTGGTATAGTTTATGCATGGCGAACGGGGTATTGGAATGGTTTTAGCTCTTGAATATTTAGACAATAAAAAGAAAAAGGAAAAAATTAAAAATAAAATTGAGACTGTTGAATTACTAATGGGAAAAGTGATTAGATCGATTAAAGCCGGGCTAATTGTGATGCGACAAAAAATATCAAATATCACATTTTTTACAACTGAACCCAAGGCAGTTTTATGTTCTTGGACTGGGCCATTAGGCAAATTGTAAAGATCGGATTTGTTTTTCTTTTAGCCTTTTTGTTGACGGTAAGTGGAAATTCTTTCACGTATTTGTTAATAGAATGAAAAAAGTAATTAGATCAGGGACGGTTGGATTGGATAATAAAGTATGAGAGATTATAAATAAGAGATTTTAGATTCAAAACACACCACTTATGAAAAGAAGAGAAGGTACTAAATCGATTAAAGTCATGCAAATTGTAATACGACAAGGATTTAGTACAATTATATTTGTATGATTTCGTCCCGTCATTATGCATATTAAAATTTTTGGTATACAAATATATCATAATATTATACTAAATATATGTCAAATATTTTATCTATATACGTTACTTTTAGTTCGAATATAATGCAATGTAATTGTACATTAACTAATGTAAAAAGTATAACAATCGAACTGAAGTGCACCAAACTCCAAGTGCATTGACACTCTCTAGACCATATCACATCTTTTACGACTGAACCAAGGCAATGTTCGCCATGAGGCAAACTCTCTCTCTCTTTAAACGTCAAAATAAGGAAAAGAAAATTAGGCCGACCAAGACATAGGCAGCATATTCAGCTAAGGTTCTGGGAATCCAATAAAGCTGGGCCTTTCTAAGGTGGATCTCCGTTTTAGATACTCACATTATGACATAGGATAATATCAATTAAAATATTTAGGGGCCGCTTGGTTTTGGAGGTTTGGTATTTGGAATTACAATAATTTCAACACTGTGCGCTTGATTCAGTGCAATGAGAATTGAAATATTGGAATCATACCTTAAAATTTGGCCATTCATGATTCCCGATCAAATCGGGAGGAATTGACCAAAACCCTAGTTAGATTAGTGGGTCATCTAGGAATTATTCCATTTCCCTTTCCAATTCCAAAGCAAGAACCAAGCACCCTTACTTCTTTTGTTCCCAATGGATGTATTGTTTAACTTTCGGGTAAGAATGAGCATATAAAGAAAAAGGAGATACTGGTCCAATATTTTACACTCGTTTAGTCAGTTCGAGTAACTCGATTAGTCATTTACACTCGTCCAATATTTTTTCTTTCTGGCTTTTCGTTTCTTGATCAAAATTGTAATTCATTTGAAAACCATCCCTTGATTTTGATTTGTCAAGAAATAAATTTCATATTACTGTACATAAAATTCAATCAATTATATACTATTCCCCCTAAAGGTGAGAAAAGTCAATTGTAATTTTTCATGGAAAAGTCAAAAGGCTAATTTGATCCATCTGCAAACTGCTGTAGGAGCCCGTGGGACCAAAGCAACTGCTGTCAAATTGTCTGTCATAAATGAATTCTTTACTTCTTTTTGGACCTCAATCGTCACATTATGCAAAGAAATGCAGCTGCAATGTACCCAGGCAGACAAATGAATCTAAGATACCAACCACCATTAACTGATATAAATTCAAGTAATTTATTGCTAATAACTTCTCACTGACACAAACAGATTGATTTAAAAAAAAAAAAAAAAAAGCTATGAACAACAAAACAAGAAAAAAAAAAATCAGTACATTAGAGGTTCAACCTTCTAATTTTATTGAAACTCGGATGGACCTAATGCTGAAGGTCAGTGATCTATTTCTTCAAGAAATCTCCAGCCATCTTAATATAATCTCCATAGCCACCACTTCCAGAACTATGACCATGACCATGTCCACCCCCTTCCCCAGCCGAACCACCACTTCCTGAGTGATTCTTCAACATCCCCTCGGCCATTTTGATATACTCTCCATACTTGCCCGCAGACTGGCCCTCATGATCACCTCCACCACCACCGGAGGAATGCTTATTCATAAGCCCTTCGGCCATTTTGATATAATCCCCATATCCACCACCGGAATGGCCATGATGATCCTTCCCAGGCTTGGTATGGAAGGTCTCAGTAGCGGTGGCGGTGGTGGTGGTTGAACTTGAATGATCCTTCCCAGGCTTGGTAGTTGTGGTGGTGGTGGACTGAGAGGAGTGATATTGGTGGAGATAATTCTCAGCTTGTCCCACAATTTTCCCCATGGCACCGCCCTTTTCATCTAGCTTCCCGTAATGTGAGGCTGCGTGCAGAATGTTTTCGGCTGCGTCGGCGACCTCATTCTTGTCAAACTTGTAATTGGGGTCGTTTTGGAATTTGGCCTTGGCTGCGTTGGCTACAATTTTGGCACTTGACAATAATTCAGAGCTGGATGGGGTGGAATGATGCTGGTTATGGGATTCATGGCCACGGTGATCACCACTCCTATCACTCGTGGGCTTGCTGGATTTGTGATGTTCTTCTTTATCATAAGAATACTCCATCTCGATTGATTCTTGAGTCGAGTGAATTTTTGGGACACGATTGAAAATTGGATCTGAAGTGGAATGGAAAGAAACAGATGGAAGCAGAGGAGGGGATTAATTTGTGGGAAATTTAAAGGACTGTGATGGATGTTGGATTTGGTGAGGAGGTTGAAGATTGAAGAATAATGAATGGAGCAACTGTGAAGGTTCGTGCTTGTTTAATGAATGTCAACTGTCGCTGTCAACGCGGTGGTGGGGATTGGGGATGGGCTATAACCATAGAAAGGAAGTTTGTGGATAAGGAAGCAGCACTCGTTTAAGCGGTCATATCGCGTCCTCGTACAGGCAAACACGTCTAAGACTCTCAGTGGTGGATTGGCTTTTCAATTCTTAGATTTTCTTGGGAGGAGGATAACTTGTTTAGATTTTTTTTTCTTAATTTAATGTCCAGTTGTGATAAATTCAACTTCGAGTACATTATGAGCATAAATAATTTTTTTTGAAGACCATAGAAGCTAGTTGGTCGTTAATTATTACTCTAATAATACATGTATAGTCAAGTATGATGCGGTGACTAAACGAGAATAATAAACTTAAAAGAGTGAAAATTTTGAGGAGTCCTTGAACTATCACTCTTATCCACTTTTAGCTTTTGATCTAGATTTTATCTTTGATTGGCCCTGAACAATTAAAGATGCATAGTTTAAGGATTTCTAACTATTTTAGATGCAAGTCTACACGCAATTGAAGGGCATTGTTGACCCACCATAATCAAAAAGTGTCGCGAGTCTTAGAGAATCGAAAGTTTTTCAGAAATTTGTAAAGAAATCTAATAGTGAGTTTAAGAAAAATGAAGGATTTTCTCTTTTTTAGACCCTGTTTGATAACTCAATTCAGCACTTAATTTAATAGATTCAAATCTTAACATATTCATACCGTTTGATAATCACAAATTGAACATATGAATTAATTAAGTGGCACTGAATTTTCTAGACAAAACTTTTTCCCAAAATTAAATGATAAGTTATTCACTTATCACTAAATGTAATACGCACTCAAATGTATTAGATTTAATATTTAACAATTCAATATTAATGGATTCAAATTTCAGACTTCAGTTTTCATATTTCAATTTTATCAAACGAATCCTTAGATTTCTACTCCATCTCTTAATACTTTTGATTAAGTTTCCAATACTTGGACAAAAATGCCCTTCGATTCAAGGCGGACTTATGTCTAAAATAGCCAGAAGTCCTTCAACTCTGTACTTTTAATTATTTAGGGGCCAATGAAGACAAAATTTAGATTTAGGGGGTTAAAAGTGTACAATGCTAATACTTTAGGGACTCCCCATATCTTTTACTCAAACTTAAATGTTTTAAGTTTTAACCTAGGTAAGAAAGTTGAAATCATCAACTTGTATGACTATTCATGGAAACATACATTTTATTTGTTAATTCTGTTTTACTAACGTAAATGAGTATACAAGGATACTAAGAATACCTCCAACCTTACTATAATTAATAATGGCCCTAATTAGCACTCCAAAATTTTGCCATGTTTTTTAATAGATGGGTATATATATATATATATATATAACTTATCTACAGTAATCCTTTACATATATTCCAAAGCTTTTAATATACACACCTTGGTGGCAGCGGCTAGAGGCTGGGCGGTGAAGAGGGAGGAAGGAAAAGAAAAAAATAAAAATAAAAAAAGGGAAAAAAAAAGGAAACTTTTTCTCGAATTCTCAAGTACACAACAGTTTTTCTACAATTTTACAGTAAAATTTATATAAACACCAAAAAAAAACTCACCATTCAATTTAGTTTTCCTAAGAAGTTAAAAAGAGACAGACACTACACTAGTACTATTTATTCAGTTAAACCTAAGTTGGAAGGGGCGGATTTAGGAGACAAAAGCGTCAGAGAAATGAGTCGCAGTGTATGTCGGAGCATGACAACATCTTCATCTTAATGTCAATAAGATGACAACATCACTAAAATGAACACAGAATATAAAAGGGGAATCGAGGGCATGCACTTTTCTGGAAGATTGAGAGCTTCCTCTCTCTCCTTCATCGTCCAAACGAAGATCCTCGCTTCTTTCTTTCTTTCTTTTGACCAACAACGCATATCCCTAAAAGGATGGAACCTGAGAACACCGGTGGACATTGGTGCTGCAGGTGATCGATGAACTGTTGATTATACAGTCATTCCATGCAAGCATCAATATGCACTTGTGTTCTCAGGTCACCCCTTTGGGGCAACCCCGTTTTTGCTACTGTGAAATTCATCTTTATGTAGTAATCAAATTCAGCACTAATTCCCCTTTCTATATTTCATTCATTCTTTCGTTTTACTTATTTGGTCTTCTTCTTTTTTTTACAATTTTCTTGTTTGATTACATGGCAACAATTTAAACTGCAGATGATGACTTTAATGGGTTTCTAAGTCTCAGTTTAATTTCATCCCAACTTTGAAGATTTGTTCGCAAAATGATTTCTCCTCATGACTAGTTTTGGATCTATTATTTGTATTTATTCTCTTAAAAAGTGTTGGAGAATTGTATGCACGTTCTTCATCCTTGGTAAAGTGAGTCTCAAGATGACTCTTGATGTGATAATTAAAAAAATGTGTGTTATGGCGCAATAATGACAAACACACTACCATATTATTTACTACTGTTATAGACGACCAAAAAACACACACACACACACACACTATTACCATATGATCTGTAATTGGCAAGTACTCTTCTACCCTTTCTTCTTCGTCGGAGTAGACTACCAGATACCCTTTCTTCCTCACCGGAGTCCGGCCCTTAGGACTGAAATTCGAAACTCGAATAGTAAGCAAAATAGCACTGGACATATGGAGATGGAAATCGACAAATCCAAAGCCCAATTTCAAAGCTAACAACACCCAAATCGAAGACGAAGACCTCTTCAAAGCGCTGAGAACGGCGACGTTTCGGTCTTCGAATCCCTCTGCGACGGACAGCTCCTCAAAGCCTCTCTCTCGGCAACGAAGACGGCCGTTCGCTCCTTCACGTTGCCGTCTCCTTTGCCCCAAACCCAGGTGCACATTGATGTTTCATCCTTCTAATCTTGCCCTTTCACCTTGTTCTTTCACTGTTCATCTTTTTTTTGAATTTCTGTAGTTTTTAATATTTATTTATGATGATTCTACGCATAAGTTTCATTAGTTCCATTTGAATAAGCTTAATGCGTTTGATAGCTATTGAAAGTGTGGAGTTTGTTTGTTTTTGTCATACAAATTTATGTAAATCAACTGCCGACTTAAGCTTGGCTAGATAAAAGCTCAGTTTGCTCACAGCCCGAGCACATTTTTGGTTCAATCTCATAAAAAGGTGAAACCAACTAGATTCTCGGCGCCATTTTTATGAGTTCATCAACTAGGTTCCAGCTTTGTTAATCGTGTCTGCATTACCCCCTCTTTTTTTTTGGTGGCCGGGGTTGGGGGGAGGTTAAATTTGCAAGTTGTAGGAGTGGACTATTTGTTTTGATCTCAAAGCTAAGTATGTGTTGGTGAATGGTTCAGGTGGTGAAGATTCTATCAGCTGCAGAACCGTCTGTAAGTGGTGTAAATAGTACCGATGAGGAAGGCTGGGCTCCTCTCCATTCTGCAGCAAGCAGCGGGAGTGTCGAGATCGTGGAGATTTTGCTGAGCAGAGGTGATGATCGAGCTTCTCTCACGCTTTATCTTTGCATTAAATCATTAATGCATTTTTGTGGTGTTCTATTCTGCTTAGTTAGTTATCGAAAGTGATTTCGTGCCTAATGTTTTTATTGCAAGAGAATGTACTCTGGTTTGAGCTAGAATGCTGAAGGAAATTTCAAGGCAACAAGGGATGATATCTATTTGTGACTAGGGCTTTTGTATTGATTAAATATTGGAATAAATTAACGGGCATACCATGAAATGGTTGGTTTTTAGTTTTAAGTTTGATGGGATTATCTACTGGATGTCATGGAGATTTACAGATTTACAGGCTAATGGAGGATTCACAGTAGTTGATTGATGTGAGCTCTAGATGGTTATTAATTTTTTAGGGGGAAATGGCATTTTACTTTTTGGGGGCAAACTGCACATCTGATAGGATGCTGAATATTATTATATGTCAATGTCTCTTCATCAGTAAATTTCTTCCTTTAAAAGAAAATTAAGCAACAGTTAGAAATGTTGTGTACTTCTAAAATTGCTTGCCCTGAATGTTTTCAGTTCTTGTCAGCAGGAGCTGATGTTAATCAGAAGAATGATGGTGGTCGCACAGCTCTCCACTATGCTGCTAGCAAGGGTCGGTTTAAAATAGCTGAACTTTTACTCTCTCATGGTGCAAAGCTCAACGCGAAGGACAAGGCTTGTGCTTACACCTTAACCTTTTTATCCCTTATTCAAAGATTTTGGTGCACTATGTTATGCAATATGTGGACGTAGCTCTTGAATGAATGCATCAGCACTCAGCATATTTTCAGAACATGCAAATTCTTTTTCTGATGATCTTTTATCATTATCATTCAGGTTGGTTGTACCCCATTACATCGTGCAGCCAGCACAGGGAACTCAGAAGTGTCTGAACTCTTAATTGAGGAAGGAGCTGAGGTTGATGATGTTGATAAGGCAGGTCAAACTCCTCTTATGAATGCAGTGATATGCGGCAACAAAGAAGTAAAGTTTCTACAATGTCCTGTGTGCTCCAACCATTTCACTGTAGATGTGCCTAATTACTCACGCACATGCCATTTATATGTATCTTTTTAGCTGTTATTTATTTTGCATAGCTTCAGAAAATAAGTATTTATATAACAAATTTTAGTCACTTGTGATTGGAAGTGTGACAGAGTAATTTCCAGTGACGGGAATTCTGATTAGATGTGCTTACAGAGTATCAAGTATCCTGGTTTTTCAGATTTTTTTCTCTTGCAATTCATCTGCCTAATATATTTTGCGGAAATAGATGAAAAAATATGTATGTTTGAAGTTTATGATAACCATGCAAGGGGAATAAGAGAATTCTCTTATACTCTGTCTGATCCTGTTAATTGGGGAATGTCTTTGCCAATCCATAGGTAATCTCATTCCGATCTAAATATTTTGTTGACAGGTTGCTCTCCTACTAATAAGACACGGAGCAAATGTAGATGTTGAGGACAATGAAGGATACACTGTACTCGGTCGAGCTTCTGATGATCTTCGACCAGCACTAGTTGATGCAGCGAAGGCCATGCTGGAAGAATAGATAGATTATACAGAGGAAAGGAAATTTCTTTAAATGGCAGGGGCTAGTTTGATGCGTTTGGGCTAACACACTAGGATCTATGCCAGTGAAAGTTTAAGGGGTAGAACGGCACTACTCTAGCTACGTTTTGTTTTTCTTTTCGGGTTCATCTGTTGGATCATCAAGTCAACTGGAAAGCCCAGATTTTGATCAGTGTCATTTAAATTGCTTATTTTTCTCAGTTTGTTTGATTCCTGGATTTGGGATTGTAACGCTTGAGCATTTTTCCCCTCCCAACTTTTTGCATTAGCAGATGGGGATAAGATGTTGGAGGACTCGATGGCCTTACGGCCTTAGTGCAGAGTTTTAAAGTCCTTAACTGTGATAGGATCTCTCTTAGATGAAAAGAATTCGATGGCATATGAGAATTTATTTATTCGGGCCCCAATTGTCTTCCAACATGTATTAGTTTGTTTTTGTAAATGGTGAAAACAGATGACTTTTAACTTTGGAGATTGAGATCGGGTGCCTCATTGATCTCGCTGTCAATCGAGAGCCCTAGGACGGGGTTATCGGGGCAATACAGATTAAATTGAAATTAAACTAACTACTTGGTATAGAAGAGCTCCCAACCGCATCCGCTCTAGCTCGAGACTGTCCTTACAAAGAAAGCGTCTCTTGGAAAAAAATATGTTCATAAATGAGAGGAATTGAGAAAGGGGGAAAAAAAAAAGAGAGAACATAGGGATTGGATTTTCTAGGCATGAGTGACATAATAAAACCTAGACATAAGTGCGATCATATCAATATTAATGCATTGGATCCTATCAGAACTCAGAAACTAATAGCTAGTTTGGGAGATAAGATTTGAGCAGAAAAGAAAAGAAGGGAAGAGAAAGGTAGATGTTTCCAACGATTGGGAAATTTAGTGAAATAGAAAAGAAAGCAACTGATTTGAAAGGAAATACATAGCAACTACCATTAACAAAATTTTCCATCCCAAATTGGGCAAAAAGCAAAGGAAAGCTACGGAGAGCCTACAAAAAATTTTAAAATTATCCATTCTATCCTTAAAAGGCTATTGAATGAAATTTTTATTGTTCAATGTGTCCAAAATCATTTCTTTCCTTTCATAAACTCCCAAAAACATTAAAATCTCCTCTTTTTTATCATTTCTGTTCTCTCATAACTCAACCTTTCTCTTCTCTTCTTTTCTATCCACAACTTCCAAACTAGCTATAATTGTGCTTGGGCTTGGGCTTAGCGTGTGGAGAAATGTTTGCTTCTTGTGAAACTAAAATTGGTTCTCTTTTGTCTTTCATCTATTATGGGCTTCCTAATCTTCTTCCCTTCCAAGAGATGAAAAAAAAGTGAAAATACATGTTTGTATTCTGCAAGATAACGGAAATCACTAATCAATGGAGCTGAAGGATTTAACAATTTGCCCAAAAAAATTGATGTTTAATTATTAACCATAGGACCCTGAAATCCGAGTACTTGTCTACCTGATTGCCACGACACACTGAAGTCAGCAAAACACTGCAGAGGCAGGACTGAGGAGAGGATGGGGGGTAGAAATAAATAACAACCGTTAATTCTTGTAACTGGCGCCTGCCTGGTTCCTAGGATCCCATCATCGTCTACCTTTACACATGCTGCAAGGGCAAGTCTTGTTCTAGTTCTGGTTGAGCTTGGCAGAAAGATAGAGAGGAAGTACGAGATAGAAACATAACCAATCATCATGGCCTCATCTTTAATCTGGGCTTCACTGGACCCATCTGTCATCAAGCCAAGATCACTTTTTCCTTCTAAAGTTCCATCTCTACCTTCCAAACAGTTTCAGCAATCAGAAGCAGTAGTTGGTTTTAGGAATAATAGAGTAAAAGAATTTGCTGCGGCTTCCATCAGAAAAGTTCAACTAGTTTCTTTCGCTGCCTCTGCTGCCTTCTTGCTATGCTCCAGTCCCGGTAATTGACTAAGCACCTTATCATCTCAGTGTATTTTGGTGGTTGCTTCTGAAATGTTTTTATTTTCTGAATTCTTGTAGTAATTTCTAGTGCTAATCAGTGAAGAATACGCATTTACAGATTTGATACGAGGTGTTATTTTTTGGGTAAAATATCTGAATCCCCTTTTTTTTTTTTTTTATAGCTAATGCTGGATTTCTCTCGGGCTTCTCTGGGATAGAGTCAGTTCCTGGTCCTGAGTTACCTCAGATTGACTTTCTGTCACGCTGGAATGGTATGTTAGCAACTGAATTATATAATTCTGCTGATCTCTGCTTAAAATTTGTTAACTCAGAAATGATACATGTTGGAATTTTCAGAAGAAAACCAGAAGAAGTATGCTGAAGCTGATGCAAAATTCAAGGAGTCCCCCCTGCTCAAAAAGTTGCTTGAGCAAACTAAGTTAAACAAAGAGAAGTACGTTTTTCCTTCTCTAACTATTCATAGTCTTGTAGGAAGAGTTGCCATTAAACGCCCTGGGGGTCAGAAAAGTGAATTGAGCTTTTTATGACTTTCCTTGCTATATATCTATCAAAGTGCAGTCAAATTGATCATCGTGATCAGATTTGGAGGCTTTGGATAAACTATTTGTTCTTAAAATGTCTTGATAACCTGCTTATTTAACAGAAAAAAAATGAAAGATGAGAAGTAATTAGAATTTGGGCTTACCAGGGACCAGACATCAAGATGCAGTGACATTTTATTTGTGACTTTGCCTGCCTTTCTTTACTTGTTCCAAGTAATTGACTGTTAGTTCGTACGTCTATTAATGTGGAGGCTGTGTTGTAAAAAATATGAGCTCCAGATCAAAATATGAAAACTACTTTCCCCAAGACAAACAACTTGCCACCGCTTACAGTATATTCATTCATGTGCACCTTCAGAAATCGACAAGCTACTTTAGACAAGTATTGCATCCGAGGAGCTGAATGGGGTGTAGGAGATTGTTCAGCAGACGGAATGTCACCTCAAGACAGGGATAACTTCATCTCCATGCTGAAGAAAAAGGCTGGGATAGAAGAATGAAGAAAGGAGCCAGAGAGGCCTTCTGGTTCGATCAAGTCTGTAAGAAGATTTATAATCAGGTGCGTACGTTAACCTACCTGGGACGGTACCTTTTTCTTGGATCGGATGTGGTCCTGATGGCAAAAAACATTATCTTGATTCCTAGTAGTAACAATTTCTTTGCATGTTTTGACGCATTTGATATCTCCTTTTGCTCTTTCCTGAAGGTAAACAGCAATGATGTTAGGATCGAAAGCGGGGTGGTAAGTTCAATATTTGAGCAACATGAAGATCCACTTGGTTAGAGACTTAGAGCTAGAGGAGAGCAATAAATAGAGAAGCCCATGAGCTCCTCCTATCTTAAAATGAAGATTAGATTCTGGAACCTGAAAAATGCTGATAAAGCAACCTTTAGGCAGATAGATGGTGGTTGCAGAGTCATTAGTGGTGGTGAATTGGCTCTCCTTTCTAATCCTTAATTAGTACATCAACTAGATTTCTTCCTTTGATTCAGGTGCTTGTGCTTGCAGCACGTTATGCTTCTGGAGCCAGGTTGTTGTCGTAAGAGATCCTTCATACTTCATTTTTCAAAGCCCAATGCACATGACAGTAAGAATGAGATTTTTGTTTCTGTCCTAATTAATATGATATTTGGCTTTTTATTTTCTTTTTTTTTTTTGAAAAAAAAAAACAGATTTTAGAAAAGGTATTCGAAAGAAACTACTACTAGTTTTCGATCTGGAGACTGGAACACAAGGGCTCAGATTGTATACGTCTTCATGATGAAGTTTAATAATGCTTCAAGAAACTTCTTTATTAGTCGTAAAATGTATTATCTACAAGTAGTTTCTCTCGACACTCGTAAGAAAAAATGCTCACCAGTGGTTATAGCAACGGATCTTCTGTCCCACGTCTTGTGCCATTCTCTGTCCCACTTTTTATTATATTGCTATTTCTTCTTCATAAACATCATATTTTAGTTCTTTTTTGTTTCCTTAAGATCCAATAACTATTAATTTAGTAATACACAAAATTTAACAAACTCAAAAAATCAAAATGCATAAAAAATGAGATTTTTTATGAATTTTCTGCTGCATTTTTTAATTTTCTATTATATATCGCTTTTTTGAAGCTGTTGTATTTATTTTTTACTGAATTTATAGTTATTGGATCTTAAGGAAACAAAAAAGAACTAAAACATGATGTTTATGAAGGAGAAATAGCAATATAATAAAAAGTGGGACAGAGAATGGTACAGGGTGTGAGACAGAAGATTCGTTGCGAGTGGTTATGGATCAAGCTGCATTCTCCCTGAATTCAGTTTCTTTACCTTTTATCAGAATATGATACAAACAGATGTTGCTAAATGCTAATGCACATTTAGCAAATCACGCATTCATCATTGGCTTCAATACTAAAATATATATCCTTTTATAATAGTTGATTGCGGTATTGAAAATTTATAGTTTTATACCACATGCATGGAAATTATAAAACGAATACTATTAGACTATCTATCATTTTTCTTATTCTTTTTTGGCTAGTTTAGGTAGACAATATATTTCAAGCTAATAGAGGAATCAAAGTACTTGATACTCGAATTGAGTTCGGATTGATAAGAACTCCTTCAACCTTGGTGGTTCGCCAACTAGTTGAGTCAAATTTGAATAGGATTTTATATTCAATAACATTCAAATTCGATAAAAAAAAAAACTCGTTCAATCTCAGTTCGACAGATAAATAAGTTAAGTTTGAACAAAATTTCAAATTCATTAAAATAATCAAACAAATTTGAACATTAAGGTGTTCGACTTGATTATATTCGTTTACCCTAACTTGTTTGGAATGTGATTTTCGATGAAAAATTTTTACGTTTTCCATAAATATATTTTCCAATCATTTTTTTATCTCATATACGTTAAATCATCACAATATTTTTTTTTTATTTACAAAAACTCTTAAAATAACAATCCAAACAAACAGAATTATTGGTTGAAAGAATTCGTGGTTCAACGGGATCTTTTGCTTTATAAGGACGGCACCAAACAATATTGAATTTGCAAAATCGTTGTCTAAAGCCAAAAAATTGTCAGATAGTACTTAGAATTTTGTCCGCACCGTCTATGAATCAAGGAAGGATGGGACGAGAAATCTGTTCTTCTGTCCCTAAAGGCGTGAATGTCTCAACGAGTCTTCAACTCTTCCTAAACCACAGAAAAAAAATACAAAATCCAACCGTAATCATTTAACCCCAAAAGCAGGAAGAAAAAATGGGAAAAGAAAAGAAAAATTCCGTAAGATCCCGCAGCAGCCAAAACAACAGATAACGGTACTGCCCAGCCTCAACCTTCTCAACGTCTTCAGCTTGTCCAACTGAGCTCCGTTTCGTCACCCGACCCGCCCCGACCTCATCAGGTAAACTTTTAAAAGATTTCCGAAATATTTATTTATATTATTGTTTTCTGCTATTTCTCTCAATCATGCAAGTCAATTGCCTCGCTTCCCAAATCTGAAATCCATATTATTCAGGTACATAAGCAAATCATTGTTATTAACATGCTTCCCTGTCATATGTTTGACAATTTTACGGAGAACAAGGTAAATTTCTTGTTCGCAGAAACCTTAAATTTGATTTCATTCATATAAAGTCTCCAATAGAGGTTTACACGCATGAAATTACTAGTCGATGCCTGCATTCTTTTGTTCAATCCTAATTAAGCTAAGGATTTGTTTTAATATTCTTTTGCGTTTTTCAGGCCCATTGATTGATCAGTTACTTTAAGATTTGTTTTTTTGCATGAAAGTTTCAATCTTTATGTTGATGTTGTTATTGGTATACTTATATGTATGAGGTCAAGTACGTTTATTAGATAGTAAAAGATTAGTTTAATTTTGATGTATAGCTTCTCTTCTTTCCGGGTTTTTGCAGGAGGATCTTTTTTCTCCTGGTGAAAATTCATGTGGGAATTTTGAGGCTTCCTTATGTGTTTTGTGTATTGATGAGAATTTAGGTGTAACTTGTGGGATACAAAAGGAAGAAATTTGTTGGGGAGCTGTAAAGTATGTATAGGCCTGGGGCTGCAACCCCGAATCGTGGTGGACTGCCTATGGATAGTGGAGATTCTGTGGTGACATTGGATCAAGTTCCCCGTTGGAGTGATGGGGAGTATAGATATTCATATGAGAATGAAGATGGGCCTTTTCCAAATTCTTATTTTGCTGACCCTTTGACATCTGCATCTGAGGCTGGGAGTAGTGGAAATGGAATGGTTTCTAGGTTTCCTGTCGATCATGAAATTAACTCAAAGATATATTTGTGGAGAGGGAATCCTTGGAATCTTGAGGTGGATGCAGTTGTAAACTCGACTAACGAGGTAAACTTTGATTACTTGCCCAGGTAGTTTTTCTCTGGCATGATGAATGATTCCTATCATTGTGTTACGATAAAAGATTTTTGGTGCATATTGATTTGTATGATCTAACAATTAAAGGATGGAAAAAAACACTGTTCATTGTCATCATATAGGGACCAGGAAATTATCAATCCAATTTTTAGGTTTGAGTCCTGGCTTTTTTTTTGTGCCTAAAGCATATTGTGAATGTCTCCTTCATTTTCCAGCTTTATTAATCCTTTATCCGATCGAAAATGTTGCATTCGCTTGTTTCTGTTTTTGTTGCTGAAGTTTGAATTGGGTTTTGGAAATTTAATTTTCTCACATAAATAAATTTTGGAGATTTGTTGTCTCTTGCTATTAGCTTGTATATAAATTTTGCTGGTTTCTTTTTATTAGATGTTGCAAGAATGGATATTCTTCTGGGTACCATTGCCATGGCTTTTGCATTGTTGTTGGAGTTTCTGAATGAGATCTATGACCCCACACATGCTGTTGAATTCATACCTGCCAAAACTCATAACACATATATTAATTTGCAAAGTAATGATTCAAGACTCATCTTGGACTCATGTATCCTTCATTCAAGTAAAACCTTGGGCAATGTGATTTTGTTTCCTCTGGAATGGATACCCAAGGCTATTCTGCTGCTGTAACCTGGGGAGTGCCGATCCATTATTGCTCTTGTTATGTTATATTGATTCAAAGAAGATGTGAAAATTATTCATTGCAACATTTGAGAGTAACTACTTAAGCACATTACTATAGTTGTGTTGCATCTGACATCATATGCTCATATGTGGTTGGCAGAACTTGGATGAAGCACATAGCAGCCCAGGTTTGCATTCTGCAGCTGGGCCTGGTCTTGCAGAAGAATGTGCAACTTTGGTGAGTTTTACTTGTATACATGTCTGTGTGTGCATTATTTTTTTGTGCTGCATAAGCGTGTTATTGGTTCTTTTTGATGGTCTATTATGCAGATCTTTTAGCACAGATTTTTTCATTTTTTGTAAATAAATTTATCTGCCTCATTCTAGGGTGGCTGTCGAACAGGAATGGCAAAAGTTACCAATGCATACAATCTTCCTGCAAGGTGGGGTTCTCAGTTGTTTCACTAGAACAAATCAATGTACTTCTGTATAGCTGCAAAGAGGAAAGCCTTGTGACACTAATGCTTCAGTCGCTAATTGTTTTTATTGTGACACTTCACAGGAGGATTATACATACTGTTGGTCCCAAGTATGCAGTAAAGTATCACACTGCTGCAGAGAATGCGCTGAGTCACTGCTACAGGTCTTGTCTTGAACTTCTCATTGAAAATGGACTGCAAAGGTTGGTAGCATGGTCATTTTCACTGTCTCTTCTAGCTTATCTATTGGGTGTTATTCATTTATGTGAAACTTATCTATCTGCATTAAAATGTGAGTGCAGTATTGCTGTGTGCTGTATATATACAGAAGCCAAAAATTATCCACGAGAACCAGCTGCACATGTTGCAATAAGTAAGATACTTTTTACACCATTCAGATTGCATTATTCAGGCATTTTAATACCTTAAGTGCAGAGATTTTCTTGGAGTGGCATTTGAATCACATGCGTGGAATACCTCATGTTTTAAGAGTTCTATCCTCATTCCTCAGCAGCTGGAAAACAAATGAAATTAATAAATTTGTTTACAGATCGTATTACTGAATTTACTTGACGTCAGGGTGATTGGGATGAACTTATTACTGTTCCTTCAATTTTTTTGTTTGCTTTTTTCATTAGGAACTGTGAGACGGCTTCTTGAGAAGCAGAAAGATAAAATCAACGCCGTTGTATTCTGTACTGCTACATCAACTGACACTGAGATATATAAAAGGTATTCTTAGTGACATCTCTTTAGATAGTATTGTTACTAACTTTGTTGACATTGTGTAATAGAGTGTACTGGCAATGCTTGCTGTGGTCAATTGTCATGTCCTATTCATGTTCCGAATATTGGGAAATTTAAACCCTTCTACGATTTGCACACAGATTGCTTCCGCTTTATTTTCCGCGTGACAAACAGGAAGAGGAGATAGCTATTTCAAAACTACCTGCAGATGTTGGCGATGAAAATGGTGAGACAGTTATAGATGAGCGTAAAATCAGAATAATGCCTCTGCCCAATGTGAAGAAGTGTACTCCAAAACCTCCACAACCTTCCAATGATCTACCTGTTAGTGATCTTGGGTTGACAAGGAGGTTGGCTTACTATGTCATTCTTCTTCTTCTTCTTGCTCTTCTTTTCTTTACTTTTTCCCCCCATGTCGGTCTCTAAGCCAAGATGAGCTCAATGAACATCTTGCACTGGCAGGATAATACTGTATTTGCATTTTGAATTTTCTGACTCCTGGTACCTTGGTGTGGATGCTGCATTTATCTGTCTTATCTAATACTCCTTTTTGCTGTTTCTTCAATAGGAGTTCTTCATATTTGGATTCATACTTGGACCCTGCCTTTATGTCATTGATAAAGGACCCAGACCAGCGACGTAAAGAACAGTGGGAAAAAACTGCTCAAGCTCAGAGTGGTTGGAACTGTTTTAAAAATGCTTGGATATGGTGACCTCGGGGGACCTCCTTTATCTGCTGCAGAAGAATATTCTCTCCATTCCCGATACCTTGCAAAAGCAAATTCTCTCAATCTTTCTGAAATTGCAGAAATGAAAATTGTGTAAGCAATTATTGGCTTTTTATTGGGGGTGTTAACAGTCCATTCACTTTTTCCATCACTTTCATATTGTCATCATTGCTCATCTAGCTGTAGTCTTTTGTGAAGATGTTTCTTTTTGATTTTTAGTATTTTGCTTTCTTCCTTTTCTCCCATTTCGCATTTCATACTTTCTAATATACAGATTGAAAGTGTCATTTCGTACTTTCATATGTTAGTGACTCTGTCTCCGCATTGGCTTTGTGTGTGGG
Source organism: Coffea humblotiana (assembly GCA_023065735.1). Classification (NCBI taxonomy): domain Eukaryota; kingdom Viridiplantae; phylum Streptophyta; class Magnoliopsida; order Gentianales; family Rubiaceae; genus Coffea; species Coffea humblotiana. The sequence continues at coordinate 3,756,138 of CM041218.1, read as the reverse complement.
TGTGTGAGAGTGAGAGAGAGAGAGAGAGAAACTGCTGTTGTGCTTGCCACTATTGATCAACTTTATTTGAAAATGGACTTGAGTTCTGATATTGGAGTGGGTTTTGTGATAATTGCAAACTGACATCTGATTTATTGCTTATATTTCAGCTATCGAGGTGGGGTTGATAGTGAGGGTAGACCAGTTATGGTCATTGTGGGTGCACATTTCCTTTTACGCTGTCTTGATCTAGAGCGTTTTATACTTTATGTGGTTAAGGTAAATAATTATTGCTTGCTTTCTTCATTATATTTTCCTCAGGTATATGATAAATTAACTCTGCATCATGTTTGCAATATGACTCACTGTTCCTGGGTATTTGATCCTTCTGGACTTTTCAAATGTTATATTTCCAAATTTCAAGTAATAACTTGACTGTAAGAGAATTTAAATGCATTTCAGGAGTTTGAGCCCTTGATACAGAAGCCTTACTCCATTGTTTACTTCCATTCTGCTGCATCTTTACAAGCGTGAGTATTCCTTTATCAACCTGTCATCAACTTAGTTGATCTTCTTTCTGATTGACTTGTGCAAGTGGGTAAAATGTCTTTAAGAAAACAAACAGAACGTGTTTATGAGTCCTTATTGTACTTTAGCAGTGTGTACTTTGCATCAAGGCACTAGTACACCTTAGAGAGATGCAAAAGTCTGTTTTCAAGGGGCCTAGCTTGTTGCTGAATTTGGCCCATTTCAATGTTGTCCAGTTAGAGGTACAACGTATCCTCGAATTTTATTTTTTTGTTTTATTAAAGCTTAGATACCCAACTGGAAATGCGTAAGACTACAGTGTCAAAACAAAAAGTTGGAAGTTTTATGATGGTTGAGTTAGTAGGTTTTACATGAAATGCACCCGCTCAAACTGGTTTGTGGTTTCTCGCATGTGGAACTGTATTATTGTACAAATAGGCAACCAGACCTGGGATGGATTAGAAGGCTACAGCAAATACTTGGTCGAAAACACCAGCGCAATCTTCATGTATGTGTTGTTCCCCTCTTGGCATTTTCGTTTGAGCAGCCACCATAGGTGATATTTACTGTTCTCTTATCCATGAGAAGACATTTGGCTTGAAATCTTCATTTTGCAGGCTATATATGTCCTACACCCCACCTTTGGCTTGAAAGCGGCTATTTTCGCAATGCAATTATTTGTTGATAATGTGGTATGTATTACTAAGAACTGATGCTCTTTATACCCCATCTCACTAGCCCAGGAACAAGGACTAATAAATCTGATATCTACTCTATTATTCTTTCTTCAATAATTGGTTATTTTTATTCCGCTTGCTTGCTTGCTCAGTTTCTTTAAGGATGTGTACTCCATGATGGCCCCAGTTAGCTATTATAACTAAGTGGGTCTTTCACAGTTCGTCTGAAAGCTTTTTCATTGTAGTTATTGAGGAAATATGTCATCAAAAGGAGCCAAATCCTCAGCTCCTTGATCTTGTTTTGCAACATTAGAGAGCTGATTACTCTGCGGAAATCATCTCAGGTGTGGAAAAAGGCGGTATATGTAGATCGGCTTCTTCAGCTATTTAGATATGTCCCCCGAGAGCAGCTTACAATTCCGGATTTTGTGTTCCAGTTGAGTTTTGATACCCTTTTGATATCTTGTTCATTGTGTTCATGGAGTTGGAATAGGTGCTAGAGAAGCAAGTGATTTTTATCACGGAGGCATTCCATTAGTCATTTCCTCTCTTTTAGTGGCCATGCTTTATAGTTTTATCAGAGGCAAAATTTTTCAGCCTTTCTTTTAACTTTTCAATCACTTTGCTGATGCAGGCACGATCTAGAAGTGAATGGTGGGAAGGGCGTCATTGTCGATCCACGCACCAAATATGTATATCAGCGACCATGAGCATTGTACTTACACACTTCCGTCATATACAGTTTTTGATCAAGTGTCCAGAAAGTCTGTGAATCTGCATTCTTTTTCATTTTTCAGATTTTGAGTGTTATCTTCTTCTTCTTTTTTTCAAATTTCTTCTTCAAATTCACTTCTTATCCCATATCTATGTATTTATCCTTTTTGAGAAAATTGAGAGTTCTTTGTGTATGCAAACACTGACAATTTTTCTTGTCGTGTTGTAATTTCATATTCTGTGGATACCACATTTGTAAAAACGCTCAATTTGCTCTCTTGGAAGTGTGCCTTTCATCCTGCCAGGTTTTGGGGTACTTGTGCTGCTACTTCTCAAAAGAGTTGTTCTGCTTGTATGTTTGTAGCGAGTTCTTCTGATGGCAGAATAAAACATCCAAATCCATATCCATCGTACCATTTAATATGCAGACTCGGAAAAATCTAAAATGTGGTCAAAATACACTTAAATCGCTCGTGAATTCACACCGTCCAATAACCAACCCACGCTAGAAGCACTTGGCCAGAAATTTATATCTGCCTAACTGCCTTTTGTGATTGAGAAGACGACCAAGGAAGGCTTTAGTTACTTACTTGCAAAAATTTATCTGCTTGTGTCATTAATACATTTTTAATCACCATTTAATTTCATATAGTATATCATATCAAAAAAAGTGTTACAGTGCTTTTTTTTTTTACAAAAAATTATCTAAAATAATTTACTATCCAAACACGCTCGCAATTTCTTAAAATACGCCCACCTCTATTCATCCTACATGCACAGCCAATCTTATCTAGTGGAACGCTTTTACTTGAATTTGAACTTTTATTCTAGAATTGTAAAAGTTTGTTTTGAAAAGGGTGAATATTGTTATTGACACTTTTATTATCATTCTTCATATTCTTACTAACAAAAATGGTCATACATATACAAGGGAAAGTGGCAAAAAAACGGTCGTAAGTGTGATAATTTTGTTTATGTGGTATAATAACATTTGAACAAGTTGTAACTAATTGTTGTACAAGTAGTTAACAGTGAATTATAATTTATTAACAATATGGTAACACCGTTTAGAAATAATCGCAGTAACAATAATCTTTCACCCATAAATCTAAGGGTTATTATCACTTTACCCGCTTAAACTATATCACTACTATCAGTTTACTCCCTAACGTTATCTTTTAGTCACTTTACCCTCATAAGTAATTCAACTCAACATGTTAAGAAATTTTGGACAAAAATACCCTTTTATTCTATAGCATTACTACATTGTTATTATTACTTTATTCCTTTAAATTATGGTGATATAGTCGATTTAATTCCTAATATTATTTTCTTGGCATTTTACTTCATCGCTAATCTAACTACTATGATAAAAAATTTTTAAATATATTTACCCTTATATGTATAATTAAAATAAAAAATTTAGAATGATTATTCTTCTTTTTTTCACTTTAAGAGATCAAAAAATATAAAAATAAAAGAGTTTTCTCAAATTTCTTTTTCACATTTATTAATACAATGAAAAGAAAGAGAGATAGGAAAGAAGGAGACAGAAAATTAGATTTTGCAAAGAAAAAAAAGTCTAAACATTATCGTATTAATTTAAGATTGTTAAGATTACCATTGAAATCTGGTAGTAAACAATAAAGTGAAATAATTTTAAAATAATAAAAGTATTTAATTCTTTCTTATTTGTATTTTCTAGAAAAAGAATTGAGCTTTCTCTCTCTATCTCTCTTTCCCCCTCTCCCTCCCCCTTCCGATCTTTCTATTTTTTTAATATTAATAAGATTGTCAAGAAGAAAGAAATTAATATTTTGATTTTTTTCTTGATACTAAAGAGGAGAAGAGCCACTGTAAATTTTTTATTGTTTTTATTATACAAAGAGGAGGGTACTTTCTTCTAAAGTTTTTTAACTTGCTAAATTGATTTAATGGTGGGATAAATTGCCTAAAAAATAACTCTATATGGTAAATTGATGTTGAGACTATAGTTTATGGGGGTAAAATGATAATAATTTTAAGGGCTAAGCTTGTCTTTTTACTTTAATTAACAAATCCCGTTAAGTTTGACAGTTAGTTTTGGGGGTAAAGTGACTAAAAGATAACGTTAAGGGGGAAATTGATAGTGGCACCAAACGTTAAGGGGGTAAAGTGATAATAACCCTAAATCTAATCCTATTGCCCATCTTTGCAGTGTACGTGGTGTCTAAATAATGGGCAAGGGGTATCTTTTAGCCTGTTAGCCTTTTAGGGTGAATCAATTAATTAAACAATAATTGGAGTGTCAATAACAATTTTTACAACTGCCAATAGCCATTTCCTCCACAATTTAGTCATTTTCACTTTGCACCTCTTGTAGGTACAATTGTTTTGAATCTTTAACACTAGAGTTTTCAAATATCCTAAATCACCCCTATTCTGCTATCACTATCAAATGTATTAATCTACTAGAGGGTAAAAAGAAAAAAAAAATCATTTTTTTCTGGGACTCTGATAACTGAAGTGTATTTGTTCATGACTTTTTAAATCCAATATGTTTCGAGTATCGAAGAAAGTCCCAGAAAGAGAAATATCAAAGTGAACTTGAAAAGGGCTGCATTCATTTACGACTTTGCTCAATTGTCAATTAAGGTAAGGCCCAACACAGAAGCTATATTTTGTTTCTTTCTTGTCTTGTGTTTTTGCTGAATCAGCTGTGAATTTTTGTGTTTTTGGTTTGGTGAATTTCTGCTTCATTTTACTTCGGGGGTTCTCTTGGGCCAGATTACTGATAATGATTTCAGCAAGTGTTCAATATAGTTGTAGAAAATTATGGTGGAAAGATGAATTAAATGAAATGCGTACAAATTACCCCAAAAAAACATGATTTTTAAGTGCTTTTTTTTTGGCGATATCTTTCATGTAATATTTATGGAGGGAAGACTGACGAAAGGGCCGTATTTGTGTAGCTGCTGTGTGTTTGCTTTTTCAAGCAATGGTGCAAAGTATGCCGGCAAGCACCTTGGCTACCTCCAGATATGGTGGTTTTTTTAGTTCCTTCCCTGTTTGGAGGAAACCTTTTGGGCTAATGAAAGAATCCCAGATGAGTTTTGGTGTTGAAAAACAGAATCTTTGGCATCATTTCAGCCAAAGCTTACTGTTTATTGGTCAGTCAGACTTAGGAGGGTGCCGAAATGTGAGGGTTAATGTTGGGTGGCCGTTTAAAGGAAATAATCAGGGGCTGAATGCAGCTTCTGAGCGTAGTGATAGCGCCAATGAGGATATATTGATGTTCTTTTTCCAACTGGACTTGGCAACTCGAGTACAGGTTTTTAACGCCTCTTTTCTCCAGCTGATATTTATAGTTCATTTGTTGTACTCCCATCTGACTAAGAAAAATTGCACAAATGAATTTCTTGTTGTATGTATCTGCAGTATGCTTTGAACTTGGAGCAGTATGACATTGCGAAACAATTGAGAGACAAGCTTAATGAGGTAAATTTTACATCTCTGCTGTTGACTTCTTCTTGGATTGCAAACAAGGACGTCACAACTTTGCAACACCGAATTATGGAATTTAATATTGTGAAAGCAAGTTAATGCTTTGTTCTCTTGCCAGTGTACCTGATTCCTGCAGGCTGCAGCCATTACAACAGTGAAAGGGAAAAAAAGAAAATCTTTAGTGCAAGCATTTCTTTTGACCATGTATGAATTTGAAAATTGGTGTGGTAACTGAAACTTCTGCTTCTCCATCTGATTTTCTGAAGGTTGAAGAAGAGGTCATCAGACAGCAAGAAACAAGAAAGGGTACAACCTCAAAAAGTGAAGTTCAAGACATGGCTATAAGCATCTTACGCCTAAAGTGCGTCTCTTATAGTGTTTCCCTGTTATAGGCTTATGCTTTTCATAACTGGGCCTTCAAGTCCAGTTATGAATCTTGTGCTTTGCCTTCCTAATTTGCCAATTTCTAATATTCTTTATTTCATATGTCAATCTGTCTCTCTTGTTCCTCCAGAGCAGATCTGCAGAATGCAATTGAAAGTGAAAACTACAGTTTGGCAGCTGAATTAAGAGATGAAATTTCAAAAATTGAGTCAGAGTCTTTAGCTGCATCGGTGAAAGCGCAAGCATATCAGAATGCTCAGTATGCATTTCGTTTGGGGCAGAAAGTCAGGCATAAGACATTTGGTAAAAATGTGACCTGGCTTTTTTATTCATTTCATTCTTTCTTCCTTAGATATTTGACAATCTCAAGAAATCGCTATCACTCTCTTCATCTTATCAGCAACTTCAACAAAAATGCTGGGTTTTGATGACACAACACATTCCAATAAGCAGACGGTTTAGTTCAGGAGCAAACTATCATAGGTTATCCACCAGCAAGATGGCTTTACAAAATATCAGGATGTAGAGACAAATTTATCTAATTTCTCTACTTGATATAGCTAAAAAATTATTATAATGATATGTATTCATGTCAGCCTAATACAGTATCTTGTAGCATAATTTGTCCAAAAACTTATGTCAACTAAAGCAGGGAGCTAGGCCGGACTATTGATAAGCCGGACTATTGATAAGTGTGGAGAAAACATGTTGACATGGTAAACAAGACGATAGGGTGATGCATTTGGTGGGGGAGTGTGTAGTAATTGTCTTTTATGCTAGTTGTAAGCTATATCAAACTGGGAATTAAACTTTCTGTTTGGCATGAAGGAAAAAATGCATTTGTTTAGCTTCTCAGGAATCTGTGGTTCATTTGGTTTTAGATGGGAAATTGATCTTTTCTGTTTTGAACCTGCTTTACAAATTACAGAATATCGAGCAGTAATCTGTGGTATGGATCCAGTCTGCTGTGAAACAAAATCATGGATGGAGACCGCAAATGTTTATAAGTTGACTCATGGTCCAGATCAACCATTTTACCAGGTTTTATGATTGATTGGACTTTTAGCTGTATAGCATGCTGTGGGAAATTTCTACAGAATACTTTCTTCTTCCACCGGAGGTTGCCATATCTTTTTTCTCACATCCTAACTGACTCTGTTGTTGAAAAACATGAGATTTTCTGAATGTAGTTTTATTAATTTCTCATGGGGATATCTTTCTCATTCCAAGAGTAGAGAAACTTGTCCCTGATAATCAGAAAAGTTCCCTTATTGAAGAAATGTGGCAGAGTTCTTTTATCATATTAAATGGAACACAAAGATCAGAGTCCTAGTTGATTTGGCAGTCTTTATTTGTGTATGATAGCAAGATTTGCTTTTACGAACATGAGATTTTCTATTCAAGCTCGTCTATTGTTCCACAGGTTTTGGTTGATGCGTACATGGACCCCAATCTGTTAGTTGCATATGGTAAGTTCTCATCCCTGACGGTTAACTTTTTTCCCGTTTATCATTCAACAAAATCTTTCTAGTCCACTTCTTAGGTTTCTATCTCTTTGATGTCCAATTTCTGTTTCTCTAATTGATTTTGCATATTTTGTCTCATTCTGCAGTTCCGGAGGAGAATTTATGTGCTCCAGATAAACCAGACATGGTGAGCATAATAATCACCTCCTAATAAAAGAGGGTTATGTTCATCTTGTAACTTGCTTTGATGAAATCCTGCTTGCCTATGTGTAGGAAAGATTTGACCATCCCTATGCGTCATTCTTGTTTTATGGGACGGATGCTGCTGGAGACTTCATCCCAATCAAGCAGCTGAGGGAAAAATACAGCAGGCCACGGCATGAGATTCCCTATGATCCGGACGAGCAGAATGGAGATGACATCTGAATGGCATAGTGCTAGATGGGAGTCAAGGAGCTTCAGGAGAGGCAGAAACCATTTTTTTGTACCATTTTGCAATAGATATATTGACACAACTTCTTCAGCATGAAACGCTCTTGAGCAGCTCGTCTGGAGCATCTTTAAACATGAGTTGTACATTTCCTCTGATTAATGTGTATAACACAAGGAAAAGTAGTCAGTGGAGATCTTGAGGGCCAAGTTCAACGCTGCTTTTGTAAACTCAAGAGTAGTTTGTTTTACTGTACAGAAACAGATATCCTGATTCTTTGTTGGACTGTAGGATTTGCTACTGGAATAATTTAGCATGTTGGCTTTGTTCAGAGATTTAGTATGCGGATATGTTATCCTATAAATCATGAAAAACTAACGCAAGCTTAAAGGCAGAGCATCCTGAAACCGCCCCCTGAAAAAATTGAGGCAGCAAAGGTGATGCTCGTGGTAAATGTGCTGTCGCTGCTACCATGTTCCAGTTTTATGCTCAAGACATCCAAATCAAGGTTGTACAGCTTCTTAGGGAATGCTCTCTCAATTTTTCGTTGTGCAAGAATGTCCATCACTTGGGACTAGGCAGCGAACCACACCTCTTATTTTGATTGTATAGCAAAATTTATTGATGGGGTTGATTCACCCCATTTTGACGTAACTTGTGAGAAAACATCAATACGAGATTAAAGTCCCTAACATGTAATAAACGAATTAGTCATTTCTAGCATGTTTTCAAATTATTCTTTCACACAAAAGCAATCATTTTACTTCATAATATTACTATTCTTTCAATTATTCCCTACTTCTTTCTTTTCTAAAAGAAAAGAAATAATCAAGACCTACTTCTTTTGTTTTCCCTACTTTCTTTTCTACATAGTAATAATCAAGACCTGAATAGGATTTATGCGGATGTCAAAACATTTTCATAGTTTGGAAAAAGTTTATCATTACATAATGAAAAATCAAATCGCGTACACCACGCATTAGATCGGCCTAAAAATTTTTAATCACATTAAACTTTTTTTTTTATGAAGTTTACTGTCATTAAATGGCGTTTATGAATTATGGGAGTATAAAATAGGAAATTATTTCTATTGAGTGAAAGCATAAATTTGGAATAAAGAAAAATTAGAGGGAAACACATTAAATGTCAAGGGCTTCAATAACATGTTGATATTTGAGGTGTGAATTTTAGGATTGAAGAACGTGGATTTAGCCATTTCTTATCTTTTATCTGTTTGGTAATCTATACAAAGTAGCTCTTAACTTTTATCAGGTTAGTTCCAACTTTTGTCAGACTGGATTATTGAATTTTATCAAACATAATTGTCTGAACCTAGTGAAAATTTTTTGTTCGCCTCTGCAAAGTTGATTTTCAAACCTGTTAAAACTCAAATCGTCTAAACTCTAAACAGGTCAGGTCCAACTTATGTCATATGTGATCCCAATTTTGATGAAGGCAAAACATGGCTCCAAAGGCTCTTGAGTTTAACATGGTTAATCCCCTTCCTGATGAAAGCTTGTTATTCTCGCTTCATATAAAAAATGCAGAGCGGTGGAAGTTGTTCCTCGTGGCAAGACGCTCTGTGCTCTTGAATCCCGATTGCTTTACCCCTTCAAGTCCAGTTTAAAACAGGAAACCTTCCCTCTGCTCTATCCTCTAGCTTGGGTACGACAATGACACAGTGAAACTTGTATATATGACTTAGGCTGGGATTTTTAGGCAGTTCATATACAGTATTAAAAAAGATGACATTGTACATGAGACTGTTTAGAGCTTGCTCAACCTCCAGGACGCTCACCCAAATACATGCACACCTCATAGTCACTGGACTGTACAGGGACCCTCTTGCTTCCACCAAGCTTATAGAGTCCTATGCACAAATGGGTCCTTTTGAATCTTCAAGACTTGTCTTTGATCACTTTCAAAATCCAGATTCTTTCATGAGGGGGGTAATTGTCAAATGCCATGTTTGGAATGGCTTCTTTCAAGAATCTATTTCTTTGTATCACCGCATGATATACAAATCGGCACAAATTAGCAGCTTTATCTATCCATCAGTTTTAAGGGCTTGCTCTGCAATTGGTGATTTGGGTTTTGGCCAAAAGGTTCACGGGAGGATTATTAAAAGTGGGTTTGTGTCTGATTTTGTCACTGACACCTCTTTGTTGAACATGTATGGTGAAATGGGACGTTTGGATAGTGCAAGGAAAGTGTTTGATTATATGTCTGTGAGAGATGTTGTTTCCTGGAGTTCGATCATATCTAGCTATGTGCAGAATGGAAGGGCTAGTGAAGGGCTGCATATTTTTGGTCAAATGATGATGGAAAGTTCAGAAATTGATGAAGTCACCATGCTCAGTGCAGCTGAGGCTTGTGGTGAGTTGGGTTTGTGGAGACTGGCAAGGTCACTTCATGGTTTTGTTCTTAGAAGAAATATTCAAATTGTTGGGGCGTTGGGTACTTCTCTTGTTGCAATGTATGGAAAATGTGGTGATATGTGTAGTTCAGAGGGACTTTTTACCCAGGCTGCTTTCAAGAATACATCTCTATGGACAGCAATGATTTCGTGCTATCATCAAAATAGATGCTACCATGAGGCTTTAAGAACGTTTATTGAGATGCAAGGATCAAATGTGGAACCCAATGCAGTCACTTTGATGTCTACTGTATGTTCCTGTTCTAGGTTAGGTCGGCTAAAAGAAGGGAAATCAATTCATGGTTTTGTCATTAGAACTGCTGTTGACACAGAGAATGATCTTATGGGACCAGCATTGATAGATCTATATGCTAATTGTGGAAAGTTAAGGGAATGCCACAAGGTTTTTGAAGTAACTCAAGACAGGCGTGTAGTGTCATGGAACCTGCTCATATCAAATTATGCTCGGGAAGGAATGACTATTGAGGCTATTAAGCTCTTTAAGCAAATGCTTGTAGAAGGAATTCAGCCAGATTCATTTACTCTATCAAGTGTAATATCAGCATGTGGTGATATAGGATTTTGTCTGCTTGGATGTCAGATACATAGTAGTATTCTAAAGACAGGATTCTCAAGTGAGTTTGTCCAGAATTCACTAATTGACATGTACTGCAAATGTGGACTGCTTGGTTCCGCACACATGACATTTGATGACACCAAACAAAGAGGTGTTGTAACATGGAATACTATTATAACTGGACTTTTGCAAAATGGTAAATCTGAAGAAGCCATAGCTCTTTTTAGTGAAATGTATGCAAATGCTCTTGAAATGGATGAAGTCACCTTCCTGAGTGCAATCCAAGCCTGCTCAAATCTAGGATATATAAGGAAAGGAAAATGGATTCACCATAAGATGATTACATCTGGTATGAGAAAGGATATGTATATTGATACAGCTCTAATAGACATGTATGCAAAATGTGGAGACCTTCAGATAGCCAGAAAAGTTTTTGATAGCATGCTGAAAAGGAGTGTGGTGTCATGGAGTACCTTACTAGGAGCTTATGGGATGCATGGTCAAGTTGATGCGGCCATTTTAGTATTCAAAGAAATGGTAGAATCAGGAATAAGACCAAATACTATTACATTCATGAATATCTTGTCTGCTTGCAGCCATGCTGGTAATTTGGAAGAAGGGAAGAAGTTCTTTAATTCAATGAGAAATGATTTTGGCATTGAACCTAACTCTGAACACTATGCTTGTCTAGTTGATCTTCTAAGTCGCGCTGGTGATCTAAATGGAGCACACAGTGTCATCCTTTCAATGCCATCCCCTGTAGATGCAAGTATTTGGGCTGCACTAGTGAATGGCTGTAGAATCCACCAACGAATGGATGTCATAAATAGTATCAGAGAAAGTCTTTTAAATATAAGGACAGATGATACTGGATATTATACTTTATTGTCCAACTTATATGCAGAAGGAGGAGAATGGGGTAAATTTAGGATGATAAGGTCAACCATGAAAAGGATAGGTCTAGAAAAGGTCCAAGGTTGCAGTATGATTGAGATTGATAAGAAAATACATAAATTTGGAGCAAATGACAAGTCGCATTTGCAGATTAAGGGTTGCAACTTGTTAGACAATTTTCTAAGTTCGGGTTTCAGTAAGGTTGTTGAAATAGATGCTTCTGTTACTTGACTCAAGCAGGGTGCAGCAAGTATAATACTAAATGAATCACCAGCAAGATTTGAAACCTGGTTCTCAGTTCTGGGAACTTTGATGCTGTCCAGACAACTAAATAATTGACGTGGTCAACAAATTCAGGGGAAACTGGCTGATAATCATTGACTGCTTTAATGTCTTTGGTTTAGCCTTCTTGATTAGTCATCCAGCCCTCCGCGGATAACTGGATATAGTGCACTTGTATCTGGGGCCTGTTTGAATAAGGGTATCATCAATAGGAGGTGGAGATACAATAAATTGTGTGTGAGCTACAATCTCCGTGAGCTGAGACAGTGACAGAGATGATTGACAATCTGTAAGTAATCGAGTTGGACACCAAAAGTTAAACTCTGTTTATCAGTGCATCTCTTATACTGTGCATGTTAGCATGTGCAGATGGAAGTAGACTTGGGATACCATCACTTGGATGCCATATCATGACAAATCAACGACCCAATAAGATATTCGTAAGTTGTAAATGTGCCGCAAAGATTGATTGCACCTGCTCTGAGCAAGGTAAGCCATATATCATGTTTATTAATTGGGGAAATTAGAAAGTACAAGGGGCAAAGGAATGACGTCACAAGTTCTGAATAGCTTAGTACTGGGTCTTGCAGAAACCTTGCGGGCTGATAAACGTCTTCATTATCAAAATGAGTGATGTACATTCATCACATTGTACAAGTACTTTTCAGTACACGCAAGTTTGTTTCATGCCAAAATTTCTGCTAAATGTTTCCAAATTCGAACAATAATGAAGATTTATCCCAACTATGTTCACTTTAGATCCTGCATAATTTCATGTACTTTCAAGGCTTGAGAGCAAACCCCGAGAGTTTTGGCCATCCAATTCAAACGGAGTCTGTAAAGTTGGACCTGTCATCTCTTTCTAGTTTCTGCCTGCTCACTGAATATCATTCCCTAGGGAATTGACTTCCGCTCCATAGATGCCTGCAGAAGACTAAAAAGGCTAGGGTCAGCATTCTACTTATCTTGAATGTGGATTTTAAATCTAAAGCCATAAAATAGCAGACAACATTTGATACTAAACAACTTTGTCAAATGTCTACCTAAGTCAAGAAATCGTTATCCTGAAATCTTTTGTACTTCAAAGTCACAGCGTATGTTTGTCTAAACTCTTCGCTCAAATCAAGCGCTTTGCCATCTTGAAGGACTCAGACAGTAAGTTCACATGAAGCTGTACCAAGAGACTCTCATGTAGTCTTTCACCACAAACTGTACCATTCTATGTAATACCAAGCGTATTTATCTTCATTCAAAGAAAAAGAATGTCATTTATCTGGGGGTTCCGGGAATACTATTAATGTTCCTTCAAATCTGTAACTAAGGAAGAGATGCCACCTGCGGAGAATAGAAGTCACTATCAAAATTCACATTGAAGTTGCTAAACCCAGGGGATTTCTTCACACCCTTTATCCTCATCAAGTTTCTCATCTGATGAGCCTGATTCCACCTCCCATCAGAAGCATACAGATTGGCCATAAGTACATAGTAGCATGCATCACGAGGATGCAACTCTAGCATTCTCCTTACTGCCAACTCCCCTAGATCAAACCTAGAGTAAATACTGCATCCATTGAGAAAAGCTCCAAACAGAGAAACATCAGGTTGAATAGGCATTTTGTTCATGAAATCAAAGGCTTCCTCAAGCCTGCCTGCACGAGCCAACAGGTCAATCATGCATGCATAATGCTTAATTGTGGGAACAAACTTATAATTCTCACACATATTAGCAAAAAAGCTCCACCCTTCAAGTATCATCCCAGTATGGCTGCAAGCTGACAATATTGCTGTGAATATTATGTCATTTGGTTCCAGATTTTCTCCCATCATATCATTCAAAATTGCCAAAGAATTGTTGAAGTCGCCATGCATTCCATAACCACCGATCATCGCGCTCCATGTAACTCTGCTCTTTTCTACCATCCCGTCAAAAATTGCACGTGCAGATTTTGCATCGCCACATTTAGCATAAAAATTTAGGAGTGCAGTGCCAATATAGGTAGATGACAAGAGTCCTCCTTTGATACAGTAAGCATGAAGGGAAGAACCAATTATCAGAGCTCCATGGGATGCACAAGCTGTGAGCACAGACACCATTGTAGTTGCATCTGGCTGCAAACATTCTGATCTCATTTGGTGAAATAATGCAATTGCATCATGTGCAGAATCATTTGAAGAATATCCAGATATAATTGAATTCCAAGCAATCACATCCTTATGTGAAACATTCTCAAATAGATAACGGGCATCTCTCTTCATACCACACTTTCCATACATGTGTACCAGAGCATTTATCACAGCAGCATCATCTAATCTAAGTTTAATACCAAGCCCATGAATTGATGTACCCAAGTTTAAATTATCCACTTGAGCACATGCAGAAGCCACACTTGAAACAGTAACTGAATTGGGCAAAACAGCTTCCCATTTCTTGTGTACAAATAAATCTAATGCCTCATCTGGGTAGCCATTCTGTGTATACCCAACAATCATTGCTGTCCATGACACAAGATCCGCTTCGGAGAACTCAAATAAAATTGAACGAGCATCGGTCAAAGCCCCGCACTTTACATACATATCCACAAGAGCGGAAACCAAGTAGGAGTTAAATTCTACCTGCTTCTTGATGATATATCCATGAATCCATTTCCCCTGATGTAAAGCCGCCAATTTAGCACATGCAGTCACTATACTCCCCAAAGTGTACTCATTGCCTTCAACTACTCCATCTCTCATCCTATTAAACAAAACGAGCGCTTCTCCAGCACAACCATTCTGCATGTACCCAACAATCATCGAGGTCCAGCAAACTACATTCCTCTGGGCAATCCCCTCAAACACTTCACGTGAAGATTCAACCTCCCCACACTTAGCATACATATCCACGAGCCCAGTCAGAACAAAGCTATCAGTATTACCAACCTTAACTATGTGACAATGCACTTTCCTGCCTTCAACAAAATCGTGCAGTCCACTACACGCCTTCAACACTATCGAGAACACGACATTGTCAAATATATTTACAGTTTTCCTAAAACAATTAAAGAACCCAATAACATCCGCATACTTATCATTCATAAAGTACCATCTAATCATCACTTTACAGAAGAAAGATCCGGGTTGGGAATATCATCGAACAGTACACGGGCGGTTGTCACCTGCCCAAATAAGCCATATAAACCAAGTAATTTGGTTTTAACCAAAATATTATTGGTTTGGCCGTAAGTTATCACGAGGGCATGGATTTTTTTGAGTGAAGAGATGGTTTTGCAGAAGCCCAGAAGAGGAAAAAAAGGATCTGAATAGATGGAATTTAAAGAAGCAAAATTTGATTCAAGCTGTCTGTAGGTTGGTGTTGACGTTACGGTTCTGGGTTTTAGATGGGTTTTTGAGATAAGTAAACGAGAGGATTTGATGTTTAAGTTTGGTAAAGAGAAAAGCTTCATTCTGTTTCGTTCATCTGGGTTGTTATAAATTTGCCATTGCTGGAGAGAAATCCAAGGAAAATGGCTCCCGCCAAATTGATGTGAAGGAGCCAGGGAGGTGGTTGGTTGACCGTCAAGGAAGTTGCAGTAGGGGTAAAAAGGGAAATGGGAATATACATACTTACATACATATATATATACACGCACACATTAAATTAAAAAATAAAAATAAAATTGGACTGTGGTACTAATAATTTATAGATTTTTTGGGAGAAATACACAATGACCGTAGTATATCGGTATATTGTGCTTATTTAACAAATTTCTTGTCAGGTGGCTTTATCAATTATCAACAAAAGCAATTTTGGACCAACTTTCAGACTTATGTTGAAGTGACCTCCGTTCTCCAACCAACACTAAAGTAGTACTCCAAATGCTACTATACATTTGAATTGACCACTCTCTCAAAGCCTTTTGATGAATCTTTTTTTTTTTCTTAAAAAAAAAGCTACATATTTAGGATTCAAGAAGTAATCATATAGTATGATATTTATGTACGTGGGATAAAGCCTTGCTGAAAAAATCATATAAATGTTGGTGATGCTATACTATATTTGACCTCTTCTCCGGAAAACAGTTTTTTTTTCCTTTTTTGGTTTTCCATTTCATTTAGGTTTGAAGTCAAAATTATCCATTTGATCAGTAGTGTTTGAATTGGATTTTTTCTGGAGTTTTTGTAGAAAATTTATTGTAGCGATTTGATTTACATGAGGTAAAAAGATGATTGAAAAATGTATTCACAAAAAACATAGTAATTTTTCTTTAGAAATCTGCAATCCAAATTGAATTATTTGGAAACAAACTTTGGTGTTATTCATTTTAACAGTTAGTATAGATACGTGTGAATTGAAAATATAAAAAGATAAAATAGAAAATATATTTAGAGAATAATGAAATGAATTATGTGATTTATGAGTAGCAAAGTTTATTCCCTGGAAACTTACTTCTACCATATAGTTAGGATAAAAATAGATTTAAAAAAAAATGATCTCTCCCTCAAAAATTAATCTTTTCTACACTATCAAATGCATACACCGACAGGCCTTGATATATATCAATCATCTTATTTTGAATTTAGATACTAAATTTTGCATATGTATCATACATTAGAATCGCTAATATATACATTGTCAATATATATATAAAAGATTTATCCCTCTCTCAATCTCAATGCATAATAGATTTTTTTTTTTTAGCACCGTAAATTGAGGTCTTTTTGCTCATCCAAAAAAAAAAATTTTTCTTCGCAAGAACAGTGGTGAAAAGATAAAGAAGTCAAGAGGGGAAAAGATAGTGAAAAGTGAAAAGGGGCCACCAGTCCAAAATGCCGAATTATGGGGAAAGAGACAGTGCACACAAAAGTTGGATGAAACAGTTAGGTACTGCACTGTGCTGCCGGATGTGGCCCTCCATGATTGACTCTAATAGCACAAGGAACAAAAAAAAGCGAAAAAATATAAAGAAAAGAGTTAGTTAGTAGAAAAGGGCATTTAAAAAATTAAAAAAAAGGCACTGCTCTAGTTCTGCTTTTTATTTTTATTTAAAATAGTAAGAAAAACAAACAAACCTCAAAAAACAAAAACAAAAATAAAAAAATGTCCTAAGAAGCCTTTTTTGTTGGGTGTAGCTTCCCAGGGCTGTGATTGGTGGGTTCAGTATCTAAGACGAGCCGAATATTGTACAGAAAATAAAGAAGATCCAAAAGTCAGAGAGACAACCGACAGCAGACGCATGTCATCATCCAGACAGGCGTACTCATCAAGGAGACTCAGTCAGTATCTTTTTTCTCATTCTTAACTCACTTATTCCTCACTCTCCCACGCTCCTTCTAACCGCGTGCATGCCTCTACCCTCCTCTTTTGCTCTTTTTTTCTTTTGGTTACATTATTCAATAATTCCTTCCATTTTACTTTTTCCTGACACGTTA
This sequence comes from Coffea humblotiana, assembly GCA_023065735.1. Taxonomy (NCBI): domain Eukaryota; kingdom Viridiplantae; phylum Streptophyta; class Magnoliopsida; order Gentianales; family Rubiaceae; genus Coffea; species Coffea humblotiana. The sequence continues at coordinate 3,738,899 of CM041218.1, read as the reverse complement.
TAGTATCAAATTATATGAAATTTCAACTTCAACATAATGATTAACTATTTTATTTTTTGACCAAGAGGAGACTCCAAGCCTTACGAGCGGAGAAGGAAGGAAGAGGAGAAAGTTCGAAAGTCGAATCACCAATTTCACGATTACGTGACTAATGCTCATGTAATTTATAAAATCTCTTTTGCATTGTTTTTCAAGAGGATAAATTCTTACATTCTGTCGAAAATTAATCATTTCTTTTAGAAGGGCAAGCAATATTTCAAATTATTAAAAAAAAAAGGTAATATGGATTCCATTGTCTTTCAAGAGCCTATGGCACAAAACCGACAAGTAAATTTATATTCACAAAGGTTTTTCCTTCATTTTCTTTTCTCTTGGCGATAAGAATGACTTGAATATAATATTGCAGTATTAGAGCATTAGAGTTAGAGGTCATGTTTTCCCCAGTGAATATAAATAAATACGAGGACCACCAATCCCCAGCATAGCTGGCTCAAAAGTGCATCTTCAACCATGCAAGCCTCCACATAATAAGTTATCTTTCGAGGCACAGATTACTACAAATAAAAGTATAACTTCACGGCTTTCCGGGAAGTCGCCCAAGTTTCTCATCGTTTTTTTTATTCTCATTGCATGGTAGGACTAATTTTTAATTTTCTAGTTAGTCAGTTCTTTTTTTTTTTTATAGGCTTTCAAGTTAAAAGAATTGTAAATAAGTATACTTTTTCTTTGTAGGGCTAACCCAGAAATTCTTCTTTACAATTGCCACAACGTTTTGAGTGTTTTTTTTTATTGCTAAGAAAAACAAAATGCAATTGTACAATTAGAATGAATTAATTATTTAACAATAAAATATATGAATCATACTCATATCAAATTTCGCATGAACATTTAATTATTCTACTTTATATCATTCCAGTTGAACTTTTCAAAATTCTTTTTATGAATTTGAATTGAGTAGTGTGAGATGCACTATTGAGTTTTTATATCTTTTCTAAGTGTTGTTAAGGCTAATAAAGAATGTAAATGATTTATACTGCTCAATTATCTTAAATTGGCTACTTAGTTATCAAGATTGTCTAAATGAATATGGGTTCTTTTCTTTTTATATATTTCTCTTTTGTTTTAAGAGCATCTATTTTTTGATACTAATATTTTTTTACTATCTTAAAACTATGGCTAATGCAATTGGTCACACTATTTTCAGTAAAAAATTGATTTGGGGTGATTAACTTTGACACACATAAGAATTGGAGATAGAGTGCAAGGGTCACTAAATAGTTTTAATAGGGAGTTTTTCATTTTAATTACCAAGATTATTGAGATTTAATCATTTGAAATGTTTATATTTTTAATTACTACCACAATTAAAGTGCAATAACTCTAATTGAAAGACAAGAGACTAATATAGGCACAACAAAATTGAGACCACAAAAAAAAAGTGCGTACGCTCTAAAATGCCAAGACTCATCATACTTTTAGTAGGGTAATAATATCACCGTTGGATCCATAACACATATGCAAAAATTGAATTTCAAATTTAAATTTTGCATAGTTGTCATTCATCCAAACTTGAAAGTGTATACATTATCAGTGTAGGAAATATTAATCCATATTAATAGATAGATAGATAATATAATATAATGTAGTAATAGATAGATAGTAGATTAAACGAACTCAACCATAAAAATCTAGTTCTAAGCATCTACACCACATAGCAACTTTTTTTGGGCATGCACTGGTATAAATTTCACTTATTTCAACTAGTAGAAATGTTTTATATTTTGACTCGACGATTGTGAGAATTATTACTCCCATAATTACCTTTGAGAAGAAGTTCTAGCTGGCAAGTAGCAAGTCAACAATTAGCCGCCTTTGGGGATATAATTTGTGTTTGATACTGACAGATGACCTTTCTTCTTTCTCTCTTCCTTTTTCCTTTGTTTCTGGTGATTCAACATGCTTCCAGGGATTTGCAGAGCTAGATGCAGATAATTAGCTATTCACCCGTTGGACGATTATTGAGATTAGCTTCCACCTTTCTTCAGAACAACCGGATAAACTAAATTTCCTTTCTTTCATGCAAAATGAGAAATTTTTTCCATGCTCTAGAGTCAACAGAGAAAAGTACCCTTGCTCTACTAGCCTCCCAAAAGGTACCCTATCATGCTCATTACCAGTAAAGGTTCCAAGATTCAAATGCGGGGATTTAACAAAAATATTGATCTGATTTGAAGGAATGACTTATATAGCCAAGAAATCAGGTGCCATTATTTTTAACATTACAAAGTTGGTAGCTCAAAGACACAATAACCAGGGGGATCCAAATTATGGGCTACAAGACATGTACAAAGACAAATCCCCAGCTAGAACAGCCTCAACCCAGGAGAGTCGTCAAACAGATGCCTTCGTATGGCTTCTCTGTATAATTTCTTTAATTCGTAATAGAGCCTCTTGCCATTATTAGGTTAACGTCGCAGGAGTAGGATTACAGCAGGACATCTTTGACGGCGGGGGGCGTCTGGTTGTCTTGCCCCACCCTGTTAGACTTCCGGTCCTCCAAACCAGCTTCAATATTGTTAAGCTGCTGCATCAGAGGAGTGCAAGTTGCAGTTGCAACAACAGTGGATACAGCTTCAACAACCACTGCTCGTCGTCTTCCCCTGCCACCTCCATTCCTTGTACCGTTCCTCCTTGTCAACCCTGAACTCCAAGGATGGCCTGTAGCTCTCATTAGCCCTCCAATGTCTGAAGGTCTTCAGTCACCTCATGCCTTGACAAAGAAGCCAGGCCAGGAAGGATATCCCTTTGAAAGTCCCTCCGCTGCCTGCCTCTCCTTGTCTGTCCCTTCCTAGATCGATTTTGGTACCGAATTTGGTCCAGATTCTTCAATTTTTTGAACTTCTGGAACAAAAGGTTTAGGCATGTAATCTTCTTCTTTGGTTTCCTGCAGCTGCAAAGTCATGACCTCAAAATCATCCATCTCATCAGAAGAGTAATTGCCAATTACTAAACTATCGGTGCCTCTTATTTCTTTGCTCACAGGGCCATTGTGTTTATCTGCACAAGAAGACACTGCATCAGCGAACCATAACAGGCATTCTGCCAAAGGATCTTCAGATGGTTGGCACGTGTTCTCTTCAATAGGAAGCAGATGATTAGAAGAAGAAAGAGAAACTATAGCTTCTGCAGCTATCCTGATAACTTCATCATTTGCTTCCTCCACTTCTGGTTCTGGTGGTTGAAGAGATGCCTCGCACAGCTTATCGTCTTCCCCAGCCAGAAACATCATCCTCAGTCTCCAGAACTGGAGCTTCCAGATCTATCTCCACAGCAATCTTCACACTCGCACTGTTGCTCACGCCAGAGGATGCCAATAGCTCTTCATCCTCAGTGACACAGGAGTTCAAATCAATGACATTCCTAACACAAGCAACCTTTGTGTCCATTACCTTCTCAACAGCCAAATCTTCTGAAGCAAGCTGCTCATCAAAAGCCAAATTAATATCAATCAGTCTATTTTTCGTTTCCATTTCCACTTTTTCTCCTGAAAGAGAGCGAGGAAGGCTAACTGAAGTTGAGAGAGATGAGGATGACTCATTTTTGAAATTTGAAGGTTTTTCAAAAATGGGAACCCCAAGAATCTTTTTTATACCCTGGGTCTCCCTACTCTCTTTCTTTATACCGACCTCACAGTCACTTGAATTTGCTCTCTCTTTCTGAGTCAACATTTCATTGAGATCTTTTAATGGTTCACCCTCACAAAATAATATACTTGGAGAAGACTGAAAGAAGCTGAAGCTCTCTGAGTTTGAATCTCTCCTGACATTGGCAGTCTCACTCTTGCCAGATGGCTTAGCTCGAAGCCAAGGCAATGCTTGCTAGATGGTCTCCAGGCTTACTTTTATCATTTATAATCACAACATCTTCACTGAAGAACACTTTGTTTGAACCACATTCAAGTCCATGTCTTTTGCAGGCTTTGTACAGCCGTTTGATAACTCCCCAGGTCCATGATCTAAGCAGCATATAGATGCCATGTTATCACTTTTATTGCAGTCCAGATGGCTAATGTTAACTGAAGGGTAACGAGCCAGCACCTCCTTAGACCCTGAGGAAGACCCGTGATAAAACCCATTTATGGTCGGTACATCACTTCTCATGCCTGGAGTCAAACAAGAACGCTCATTATTGTGCCACTTGTCCACCAAACCACCATGACTTTGAGCAGATGACTGTGAACTCTTACTCAAAATTGACGATGCCTGTATTGATGGGTATGGATGAAAAGAATTTAGCTTCTGAGGGAAGCTACTTGTCGGCTTTCCCCATGATAATGCCAGAGTGCGACCAGGAACTGGCAAAATCTGAGGAATTACCAAAGGTGTATGGATTGGGCATCTGAGAAGTCATAACTGATTCAAGATGGTTATAATCCGAGTTATAGTGAACCCTGTCAAGGTTTTCCAAACCACAGGTAGCTCTCTCTTTCCACCTTTCTTCCCTTTCAGAGTCAATTGGAAGAATTCCCACAGGTTGGCAAGTGTTATTAACCCTCAATTGTGCTGGTTGGGAAGGTATGGGCAACTTATCTTTCTGGAACCCTTGAGGTATCGAGTTATTCTTTCTCTGATCTGCAACAGAATAGCAACCATCACCTGAAAATATGACAACCAACAACTTATAAACTACATTTGAACAAAAAATATGGTTTGACCATATCATTTATTATACAAAAGAGGTGATAAAAATTATTAAGTCCAAAAATAATAAGGAAGGATTGGCCTCATAAGTAACCAACAAGACACTAAAAATAAGCATTAATATTAAAGATAAGGACAGAAAATCAACATGCTAAAGTTTTAATTGACATAATTGTAACTGTTGATTTTCCTGCCAATAATCTCAGAAATCTTATGCTTATCTAGTGCTTAATATATAAGATGAAGCAGTGCATGAGCTTGAGAAGAATTGCATCATAACACAATCTTGGAATTTGCAAGAATATCAAAGAAGAAAGAGGTTGAGACAGAAAAGACCTTTAAGTCTAAATTTAACAAATATTTATGAAAACACTACCTGATTCATACACTCCAGAAAGCCAGTCTCTCTCGTTGCCTCTACTTCCAACAGAAGTCATTAGTTACGTTATGATTTCCACAATAAGCATTATTCATTATTTCTTTTGCAGGCCATGAATTCCTGAACTTGGTTAGCAGACAGATTTAGGGCCTCTGCTCTCTCCATGATTAGCAGATTTTACCAAGAAATTCAACAGAAGAGGCAACAGCTATGTCTTCGAGCTGAACAGGCTCATTCAGATCAGCCAATCTGACGGTGCCTCTAGTACATGAGTCCGATGCTGAAGCATTGCTTTGATAACCCAATTTCTCACCAACACCACCGTTAGGAAAAAATTTGTCATGATTCTCAGGGGCTTTTCTGTGATTCCCATTAGGTAGAGAACTGACACCTCAATTATCTTACTGTCATTTAACTGTTCCCCATCTTCCAGTATCAATATATTCATCAGCAGGGAGTTGAAGATCAAACAACTTTTTCCTCACCTTTGAGGGCCTAGCCTCTAGCACTTCACAGTCCTTTGACGCACAACCATTAACTCGACCAGCTGGCACGGTGTTCCCTTTTGTACAACTCAAAGGTGAATTAACGATTTCAGCACCTGACACAGAAGGTCTTGGATAGCCAGAATTTGCCAAAGGAAAACTAGCTATATGCCATTTCCCAGCATCTTCAGATGGCCTTTGGGAACCTAGGAGGCTTGATGAAGATGACGGTTCCATAGACATCTGACGCTTATTTAGTTCCTTCCTTCTGAATTCATCCATCATGTCCCTTTGAGTTCTGTAAAGCCGGTGGAGCTCATTAACCTAGGGAAAAGAAAAAACAGAAAGAGAAAGCAATAATCAGGCATCTGCGAAATCCATCACTTAAGCACAATAACAATAAGTCATCTTATTTTCCAAATTAAAGGGAGAAAGAAATATGCAAGATAGTGTACAAACTGAGTGAAATAAGGACCAGCTAGGAACCTAATCTACTTCTTGTTTTCTATACATAGTAAAGTTAAAATAGTTGGACCCAAAAACTTTTATGTTGATAAAAAATGAGAATCGTTTTTCCAGTGTCTGACATCATTCCCAAAAACATCGACAAAGAATTGTGGATATTCAATTTGAAGGTGATAAGTGACTAAACAGCTAAATGAAATAGAAGAGGTACACATACTCCAACATGTAAACCAAAGCAGTTTACCTGCTCTCTTGAATACGGCCTCATGCTCAAGCATTTTCTGTTTTAATTGATCCTTATCATACCCTAGATATGCATCTGTTATAGTCCTTGGAATGTATCCATTATAGTATTGTGCACTTGTTAAGTCTTGTCTCCATAAAACAGAGGCCAGCTACTACTGTTAGAATCGTCATTAAGTCCCTCATGGAATAATAACCTGGCAAGTAGCTTTTGCAATGCACTTGCGTTCCCATTCCTGCAAACAATAAAGCATGAAATCACATTTTCATCCTAAAGCCAAAAGTCACATTCTTATTCTGCATCAATTTTAGTGATAACTATACGATTAGTGGAGTAGTATGGTAAACGTTACAGCAACTGATGCAGTACTTTACAAATGCATTTTACAGCCCTGGAAATCCAGATGTAACAATAAGAAGGCAAAGTCACGTATTACTTGTTGATGAACCAGAAAAACTTTTCTCAAAAGCTTCTTTGTCCTATGAGGAGTGGTAATCTATCCCCACATAAATTCCATAGACAGATAAAAAACACATGAAACGCAAAAGCAGGAACATCCAACCCACAGAACAGGGCAATACTGGCGCAGAAGCTCCAGCTGCTAGATTAGGAAATTCTGATGCACCCAGCAAAAAGACCATGCAAACAGTAAAATATGTGAAAGTAGCATCTGATTACATGTTATGGGAGTGTAGACCATAAGAATACCTAAAACTCATGTCATATCAGAATACTAAACTCATGTCAATGAGGCTGCATTTTTCTGTGACAAAAATGAGGATAAGACAGAGATACTCCCGCAAGTTAGCAGCTTAGGATGCATCTATCAAACCAATCAGCAAAGCAGTTGAACTTGGATACCCTTTCTTAGGCACAAACAAAAAGGTAAATGGAAAAAGATGCAGGGATCGATTTTGTTTATCAGTAACATAATTAGGTTTTCAGAAAATTTGGTGCCCAAGACACTATTTCTCAAAATAAGGTGTTGGTTTAAAGTACCTTCAATGGGGTGACATGGATAAAATGAGATTACTTGATCTTGACATTACTAGAAATTAGAAAGTTTAGCAGTAAAAAATAAGGAACTAAACATATGTAAGCAAAAGTCAGGAGCTTTGAAAAGAAAAGAGGAAATACTCATTGAAATTCAATGGTGAGATTTCTGTTGATGGACATGTCTGTATATGCAAACTTGGAGTAAGAAAAGAACAAAATTGAAGGCCACTCTTGAATGGTTCCTACAATAAAGCTAAGACCAGCATTTACCACTTTCCACCCAATATAGAATGTTACCAGTCCCTTGACAACAACAAAACAATACAAGAAGACACCCAGATTTCCTGCTGGTTCTTTCTGATCTTTTTGCAACAATAAATACACAACTGTTTGCTCTACATAAAAATACTGCAATAATGTACTCTCCAAGAAACCCAAATCAATTATGCAAAGAAGTTCCATGAATCATATACATTCACCGCATTGAAGACACAAATTCAGAGTCGTACAAGCAATTCAAGTAATCAACAAGACAAAACTAAAATAGTTTGGCACTGTAAAGGAAAAACACACGCATATGGCTTTGTAAAGTAACAAGCAGAATAAAAAAATGTTCAAATGAAACCTCTGAAGCAGCACAGAAAATAAGGAGGAGAAATATTATCTAGTCAGTAGAAGGCACTTGGTTCTGCATAAATAATTCAAATTGGTACTCTTTCACCAAATTAAAATGTTATCAGCATAGCATTTACCATGCTCGATAGTGAAAATGAAGTCTCACAGAACCACCAAAAGAAATAGTGGTCATCATGTCAAATTGTGACACTGACTTCTAGAATGTCATATTGACCCATGAAGCTGATTGATTTCTATGCTGAACATAAAGTTGGTCCACAACCTACCGTTCAGTCACACTGCATATTGTTCTGCTAAACTCCAATGCCATTCTTAAAGATATCAAGAAAACTCCTTTTCATTGTCCCCTTGCAAAATTATGTTGATTTTCAAAAGAAAAAACTATCCCATAAAAATTGTTAATAAGAAAGTTTGATGCTGCAGTGTAAGTAAAACTGAAAGAACGACTGAGAGAAATCACATATACACTAGATTCAAAAATTGAATTCCAAAAAGTTTTGAAAGCACAAGAAGAAAAATTGCTCTTCCAATTCAACTGTTTGACACTAAAACAACATGCATTGACAAGAAAAACATCGGGTTGTGATTGAACAAACTTACTGATTTAAAAATGCAATTGACTAATTATATTTAAAATTTGATGCAATATCCAAATACAGATTCAGCTGACCGCAGCAGAGTGCAAATAATATCTACAAGCCAAAACAAGAATTTAATTTTGCATTTAAAGAGTAAATGAGAGAACAAAAAGAGCAAACACAGAAAGTTACAATCTTACCTTTTTTTCAAGAGTTAATAAGGGAAAACTGAAACAACCAGAAGCCATAAATAGATCCTGTACATAAAGGATCACATACTAAATCCAGGCAATAATCAAATCATCCCCATTAAGACAAAAGAAAAAACTTTAAGTAATGGCCTAATATGCATACAATAGCCCAATGCAGAAATTCAATATAAATCACCAAAAACCAAAACAAACAACTCAAATTCTATTACAAAGATAAGTCAATTATAAGTTACTAAATTCACGGAAACAAGAACTTTTTATTTTCCATTTCTGTTTCCTAGTTTTGGAGAAGGTCTTGGTCAAATACTAAATAAATCCCATCCCCAAATAGTGAGGTTAAATAAAAAAGAAAAAGATTAGAGTTTACCTCAGACCCACATCCTTGGAACCACCTTGCAACAGCCTCTAGGATTGAATCACTTGAATTAGTTACAACTATTACTGCTTTCTTCTCTCAAGTACCAACCTCAAAATCTCAGAATCATGGGAAAATTCAGGCTGGCACTAGCAAGACCCAAAAAGGGCAAAAACAAAGAAACAACAAAACCCAATAACAAAACTAACAATAATTAAGTCAAAATAAATAAACTAAAAAGTGGGGTTGTTAAGTGACTCCATTGAAGAAGCAGCTCAGATCCTCATCAAACTCAACAAAAGATTGCAGATTTCGATCTGCTGGGCCACTCTCCCCCAGACCGTCCTCAAAGAAAGAAAGAAAGCAAAGAGAGAGAAGAAAGAAACTTTTTTTCCTCTCCTCCCAGTCCTACTAGTCCTAATAGAGATAGAAAGAGAAAGAAAGAATGAATGAAAAAGAAAAGATTTCAGCAGCAAGTGCAATATATTTATTGGTGTTATTTTTTTATGAGAAAGAAAGAGAGAGAAAGAGAGAGATCCCAGATAAGAAATCTTCACACAAACAAACGACCTTCTAAGAACAGTGACATGAAATTTGTCAACATCCGGTCTCTTTTTATTCTCTGCTTTTTCTTCACTTCTTCACTCCTCACACACACACACACAAACACACACTCTCTCTCTCCCCCCTCCGTCTTTCTCTCTCTTACTGTGATGATTTCTTTGCTGGATATTAAATTCATTTTCTTTTCTGGGTTTTGGAAGGAAAATGGGAAAACTAGCAAAGAGATGGGGGCATTTCTAGATTCTCTCCACCTTCCTTGCCTTTTGTACTCAGGATATTAATGATAATTTATTATCTTAACATAAAACTGTCCCCTCCAACTAATATACTAGTATTATAGTATAATTATGTATCTAAATGGAAATTCATTCACTCCACTGGCAGCAAGTGGCAACACGACTGCATAGCAACCAACTCGGCAATCTTCCCAACATTTAGCTGTTTATCCACAAGAATTTTTTTCACTTAAGAATTTTTTATAACCTGAAAAGCAATAATAATTGTTTTCAATAATGCCTTCTAACTTTTGCAAAAAATAGGCAGAATACACCACTACTACTATCACTGTAAGCTTTTTTAGGATCAACGGTTGATACTCATGACATTTCTCGAGTTTCCCTCTTTGTCCTTTCCTTTCTAGATAAGAAGGAAAAAAAAGAGGAAAAACTTCTTGCAGCTTTCTTTTTTTATGGAGTACCACGTAAATGGCCTTTCTTTTTCCTGTTTTGGGATACTCCTACAAGTCTTACGGATAAATAATAGACGAATCTTGCCTAAATATTTTCTTCTTTTTTTCTTGTTGATCTTGAAAACTAGTAGCAGTGAAAATACAATAATATTAATAGATAGATAATAAGTAATAAAAATGTAGCGAGGGAGTACTACTACCATATCATATCATATCATATGATATGGGGTTCCATTTTTTGCCACTTACATGTGTGTGTGTTTTACTGGCTAAAAATACCTCAGACAGAAAAAAGGTTGGGCCCACATGTGTAATGAAGGATGATGATGAGGTTTATTTTGGTCGAAGTTTTAGGGTTGTTTTAGGCTTACGGGACAAGTCTTTGAGTTGGTTAAATTTACAAGAATGGGACCGGAAAGATGCCGCTTCTGACTCCATTGTTGATTGCCCAATTTGGGAATTGGCCAATGGCTCTGTTTCGTACAGAGGAAAAAGTGTATAATTTGTGCAGATTTGATGTTTGTACATAACTGTGCAAAAAGCATAATATGATATACTCCTACTTACTCTGTGCTCACTTACTTACCTATTCTATTATCATCAGATAGACTTTAGGATACACGTGGCTTCCTCTGCAGCACATCAACACCACATACGTTTTTAGTGTTAGTGCGGCTCATTAAAACTTTCCATCCTTTCTCCTTTGTATCAGTTCTGTAGTACGTACTACTTCCAATTACTACCACCCTCCAACTTTTACATGGGACAACCGATTCATTGCAATCACATTTCTTTTTATTAGTACTATCACACATCAGTCATTAATGTTTAGTTAGTGTAAGAGTAATAAATCACACCTAAATTATCATATATATATATATATAAATACACAAGTACTCGTATTAATTTAATTGTAGGGTCTGTAGGGCACGCATTAAAATATATTTTAGGTGTTAAGTATAGTTTTGAAAATATCAGGTTAATTAGGAAAAGGAAACAAATATAATAGAGGATAGGCAAGATTAATTAGGAAAAGTATATAAATACATGAAACAATAATAATTGTTAATATATATATATAGTAGATTAGGTGAATATTATTATTAAATATGTTTACGAGTGAGTGTTCTAAGAGCACCCGTTAAAAAACTCTTTCTAAAAAAAAAAGAGCACACGAGCCATCTCTCTTTTATCGCGGCGGCGTGTGCGAATGACGTGCATTTTACCCAAACTATTTAAATTATATTTAACTTATTATTATGTGAATTAACGTTCGCATTTATTGTCCCTTGTATTTGAATACCTTCCCGAATTGGTTTTCACATTTTTAAGAAAAAAAATTAATTCCTAAATCTGTCTTAACAAGTGTCCCGCGGGGCATGGGAAAGGATATTCAACATTTGTATCTCGAAATTCCTTGGTCGAAATTCGTGGAACGGATGATCGCGTGCGAGTGTGGGGTAGATAAATCTGGAATTTTCGCAGTTATGATAGGAACTAGGAAATATACTACTCCTAAAAAAAACTTCTTGCATCGATAATTAGCGCTGTTTTGTCCTATTTCAAACACTTATCCACCATGTTCTCTCTCTCTCTCCAGTTTTATTTGCCAGAGAGAATTTCATTTATGGTAGCTATCTATCAACATTAATCAAGCTCAAACACGTTTTACCTTTGGGGTCATCTTCTAGAATTTTGCAAACAAATGATGGGCAAAAGAAACTCAGATGTGAATGCATCTCAACAATTGCTTGTTCTTCTTTCTTTTTTTTTTATTGAATCCCTATAAGTTCGAATTCCCATTCAGATAAATTCTCATGAAATCCAAGACTGAAAAGAGGAAGCTTAAAAAGGTCAAGAATGGAAAATTGTGGCGATTAAACTAGATCTTGATATTTTTGGTCAAGTAACAGGAAGTGAAGCTCCTATATGGAAGATCTAACAAGGTTGTTTGTTCCTTAAATTTCAGCTCCAACGAGAATTATCTCTCCAAAAGGTGCTTCCATTGTTGCTTCAGCCAATGACTTCATCATTCACCCAACCAACAAGCCCTGTCTCCCTCAATCCCTGTGTACGCTATACATGTCATTTATATGTGGATTCGTTTGTTCAATACCAAACGATGAAAATCACATTTATTTTTATGTGATGTATGTGAGATAAAAAAAATAGTTAAAATTTGTGTTTATAATGCAAGCAGATAAATTTGTGTCAATAATTCGCATGTCTCTGTCACAAATTATTTGAATAGTTAAGTTTGTTTGTTTTCCACATATAGAGATTGCTATAAAAAACGTTGGCCATAATTCTAGTTTTGCTTTGATATCTTTACTTAATTAGATAGACAGAAGAAGAAGATATTCCCACAACATCTGACAAAAAGTAGGACAGGTGTACATAACGTCTTCACTTTAACTTGTCTAACGAGGAAATTAAGGTCTTGTTTGGGTTACTGTTTTCTGTCGAAAAATTAAATCGTTTTCCGTGATCACATTTCCTATTATTTTTTTTCTTCACACACATCAAATCGCTACAGTAATTTTTTATAAAAAATAACGGAAAATGCAATTCAAACGGGCCTTAAATGTTAAGGACTCAAATTTTACAAATTACGCCAAAAAAGTAACTGATTTTTTCATTAATTTATGGCAGATCTTCATATGTTTGCTCCAATAATTGCACTTTATTGGGTTAATAAGTGTTTTGATTCAATTGGCTTTGCCCAATTTGCTTCTTTTAGGCAATGATTTACTCCCTTATCTCTTTTATTTTTCGAGGAACAGATGGGGAAACTGCTTGTGATATTTGGCTTGGGGCCTGGGCCAGTCTAGCTGTGGCCAGACAGTGATATGGGGAAACGGGTCGGGTACAAAGTGAGAGGGAATTTAACAACCCATACCAGAATTCATCTCCAAATACAAAACATTACTGTAATTAATAAGGAAAAAACAACCTGCTGCACAAAGGAGATGGACTATTGCAAAAGTATTTAACCTAAATTAATTACTTTTCTGGGGAAGAAAGAAAAGTTTTGGCGCATTAATTTCACAAGGGAAATGGTAAAAAGGGGGGGGGGGGGGGTTTCTTTGTATGGGCCTGTGAAAGAAGTAAATGTAATATTATTGCTTTGTCCGTATGAAATTGAAACCGGTATATGCTCTTAGCAGAAGGTACACTAACTTTGAAGTCCTACTTGTACTTGATACTGCTGCCTTGAGAGAATTAAAGACCGGAAATTACAACGTCTCTTTTTGTGGTTAGTAATAGTAGGTGACGCTTTTGGCCGTTCAACAAAATAGATAGGAAGGAAGGAAGGAAAATTACACGTACAAGGAGATATTATTGTCCATTCTTACCTCTATGATAATTTAGAGATTTTTGCACATGTGCATATATAACGACAATTTACAAATGAACAGCTAAAATGCATCAAAAAAAAATTCTTAATGGTAGTAACATTTAGCTAATGAGTTTATAAGCCAATGAAGTTTATGTACTCGATGGCAGAAAAAAAAAATCAATCTTACATAAGGTGATAATGTACTATACTATCGGCCCTGTATGATATACGTACAAATTTTGAATTTGAACTCCAAAATATTATATACGTGGCAGCATCTGCAACTGAACCTGCTAATGTCTACGGTGTCAAATGAAAATTTTTTTTAAAAAAAAATAAATACTTGGTCCAATTGGTTGCACCAAATTAAATTTAACCCCGCGGTCCAATTGTGCCCACTTTCCAAACTATTTACTAGGTGACTTGTGCAACTCTGAATGATTGACTAAAAGATATCCGGGGAATACTGGAAAGGTCTGATGGGCCAAACTGGTTTGATTTTTTTGCTTTGGAGCAAGACTTTCTTAAAAGTGTAATTTTCACATATTTCAAAGGTGTAACAAACACGGTCAATGCCGATAATAACATGGAGTTTGTGTGAAAGCCAATTGACTAACGAATATTATTCTTTTTCATTCATCATTATATAGATAGCACCTATTTTTGTTGTAACACAATGTATCTCAAATATGAAACCAATACGTGTCTATTGATCGAGATCCTGGGGTATTGTTTACATTCCTCTGTCAACTGCGCATCAATGCCTGTACAGTGGGTTGAATTACTAAATCTATTCGTGTATGTCGAGAAAATTTAAAAGATCATAAATCAAAAGTTACTTTAGAAAAAGAAAAGATCTGCCTTCTAGACCATGCTTTCCGTTGATTATAGAGATTTGAACCCCGTTTGGATTGATATTTTCTAAGTTTTTTTTTGTAAAAAGAAAAAATACTATAACGATTTGATGCCATACGAGATTAAAAAATAATTATAAAATATATTTATAAAAAAATAAAAATTTTTTGAAGGAAAATGATAATCCAAACAAGGCATTCTTTTTCTTTTTTTTTTAAGTGCAACAATAACATTTGTATAATCTAATTTAATCATATTCTACAATGAGGGGAGCCCTAAAAATGCTGTATAAGGGGTTATCAGGTTTACGAATTCGATTAGATTCATGAATTCGACTAGATCAAAGAGATGTTCTGACAACTTTTTCAGATTTTTTTCATTGTAAGTAAGGTTCGAATGCTCGACCTACGGTCGAAAGAAAGACTTAAAAGCTCGGTGGTTCAAACAAGGCCTTCGGCTTACTGCAGTATTTGAACAATCAAACAGTCAAGCAGTCTCTGTTGTGACAGCAGTTGGTTTTGGAAAATCATAGGTAGAATTTCAATTTTTTTTTTTCCTTTCCTCCTAATTGTGTCCATCTGGCGACTGGCTTGGAAAACTCAAGAAAATGGACCGGCGTTTTGGTGCTATTACCTATCACATGTCGCAGCATTAGGTATCCATATTTCCCCATCAAACTTGTTCTCATGTGGCGGAAGCATTTATGCAGATTCCGATGGTTTCTACTTTTTGCCTCTTAATTTTTCATTTACTATTCTTGTTTTATAGTGGGATTTAAGTAATCTGAGCCAAATGCTTACCAAACTCTACTTTTTTTGGATTCTTTTTCCTCTATTTTTTTTGCTTTAGTTTGGAAAGATGAAACTCTTTCCACTATTCATGGATCATAAAGCAGGGTCTAGTTCTTTTTTCGTAATTGAAAAATGATAGGTTGAAAATATCTATGCACTATATGTTATAAAATGGATCGATCGGCAAAGAAAAAATTTCTCATATTAAATAATTAAAAGACAAGATGAATTCCCTCGTATTGAAATTAAAGAGAGCAAAAAAAAAAAAAATTAAGTAAACAAAAGAGATCACCAACAGCCATTCATTGTAAAATCATCAAGAAAATGCAGATATATATATATGTGTGTGATAAATCCGGTATCATCTTTTACTCATCGTGGGATGTCCCAGATATTAAAAAAAGTGTTGTAGTGGTATTTCAATTTTTTAGCAGTATTACTTAATGACGATTTACAATGTTGGTATGATAGACTATAAGAGCGCTTGTCATTATCAGCTTACCAATCCCAAATCTTAAAAACTTTCACAGATGGGATGGATTGCGAGTCAATTAAGCTTAATCAACCTTAGATTAGATTATTTGTTTTTTCCGTTTAGTGATTAAATTATTCCCTTTGTGAACTAAGACCGGAACGTGGTCCCTAATAATCCATTGTCATTGTCATGGAAAATGTGTGAAACTTTCCCAACTAGTGGAAGATTTTACTAAGGGCCCTCCTAAGTGTAATGGTGAGCTAAGTCTTTCATTATTAATTGATTACTCTGGACTCTATCTCATGGTTTGATCTCGGATTTTTCCATTTACTGAAGTCTTTTAGATCTTTTTTTTTTTTTCTTCTTCTAGTTAGATGGAAAAGAAGACCTTTAAAAAGCCAATAATTAAATGTTCTTTCTTTCTTTCTTTTTTTCCTCTTTTCAATGCTATATGTTGTAATCTCTGGAAAAAAAAAAGAACAAGAAAAAGAAAAAGGAGATTTTTCAATCCTGAAAGCCCTATTCAGCATCCTAGGTGCATCCCATATGTGGGTTGGATATTTGGCGTCTTAAAATCCTTTTCAAGCACCAGGAACCATAAACTTCTTGGTCAATATGTCACGCGTAGAAGTAAAAGAGAATCTCCAACAAGAAACAAAAGCAAAATACCCCTATAATTGTTTTCCACTTCAACACCCCCCCCCCGGCGCCCAAAAAAAAAGAAACGAAAGAAAAGAAAGAAAAAAAAAGAAAGAATAATGTAGATTGAATGGGCCATCATTAGAGAAGAAAAGCATCAATCTTGCTTGGTAATGATCACTTATATTTAGAGAAGGGTTTTTGATTTCTGACTTCTTTTTTTCAATATTCAGAAAAAAGGGAGAGGGAAATCAAGAATCTTTTAAAACTACTTTTGCATGATTACTATTCGGAGCCGTATTATTATGGGGGCCAAAAGTGCAGCAGAAATAGTGCAGTGGCATCTGTAAAGGTACAAAGCTCCCTTGGGTACTTTCCTAAAAAAAAGGAAAAAGGGAAACAATCCGGTTGAGTGAATCACAATTAAAGATAACCCATTTAAAATTCCTTATTACAAAACCACTGAGCTTGGCTACTGGCTACTAAGGAGGGTTTTAAGTCCCTCGTTGAGCTGTAGGTGGGGGTTTAAATTCCACTTGCAGCAAAAAAATTCAAAGATTGTATCAAAGCACTCATTTTGTCTTAGAAGGTATTTGTAATTGCTAGCCCCATACATAGCCCTCTTAGGCTCTTCCTCCCGTGTAATCTAGGATAGATAGATACAACAGTTATCGTCTTCAGGGAAAAAAATTCCTTATTACAAAATTAAAATTCAGTAAATCTCATATAATATCATGTTGAACCGCACTTTTGTATAAGATCATATTTTGTTAGTTCTGTATTCCACGTTGGTAGTATTCATCCTTTTCTTTGCCACTAAGATATTTGAGTGCTCAAAATCTACCTCTTTTCCGAGGAATTAGTAAGATACTAGTAACTTTTTTGGGGGCTTTGGGTGAATTATATAATAATAACTAACTAAAAAGTGTATTTTTATGTAAAATTTTTGACAGAAAATTATTGATTAACAATTAATATTTGCCACATCGTCCCACATTCTCCTATCCTGCAATTTTGCAACAATTTCACGTCTAACAAAGATCCTGGCCGCCACGCGCAAGAAAGATGCATGCGTATTGTATGGACACTGGACTCACTTCTGTCCCGATATTAGTGTTGGATTGTTAGTATGCTAGCTTCTATATGTGGCCCAAGCCCAAACCAGTCATGTTAGCTTCCTATATATGGTATTAAAAAAGATTAATTCTATGGAGTACAATTATACTTGGCTGGCCCCACTCCCTATTTTACCACCAACTTAATCACATCTTAAACTCTTACGCTAATGGTTTTACTATAGTTGCAAATTTGGAATACAAAAAGAAGGGTAAGATGAATCTACTTAATTTATTGTCCCTTGAAGAAATACATGCTTACTTATCGATAACTGAATTGAACCGAACAATGATAACGAAACCAATTAATAATCGTTTTACTTTGTAATTTAACAGGTTGGAAGTAGATTGAAAATTACTATTAATCTCTTTTTAAATAAGAAAGAAATAAGAAAGAGAGAAGAGAGAGAGAAGGAAATTGAATCAAACCTAACCACATTATCAATGCTGTATATGGCACTATAGCTGCATCACACGACTACGTGAAATTGATAACGTTAGATTAACCTAGTTACATAAATTCCTGCAAAAAAAATTTAGCAGTTAACGACTATTTCTTTTGTCCTGCAATAGAAAATGTATTCATAGAAACATAAAAATTTTTCTGTAAAAAAATCACAATTCCAAACAAGACAATAAAACAGGCCGTTAGCATGCAAGGGAATCCCAAAGGTGTTGCTATAGATCGGGATCTTCTGAAGTGAAGAGCTAAGCTCTTGCTTCATGTGAAATAGCTGTGTGTATAGTTGAACGGCTTGCACGTATTCTGAAGTATATCTTCCCACATTTTCTTTTTTGTAGCTGTATCTCATATGAAGCCAAAAATTAAAATCCCAAAAAAAGAATTGTTGAAAGGAAATATAAGGCAACCAAGCCTCATCACGTCAGCCTCGAATTTAAGTCATAAAATCTCCCTTCTTCACGTTTCCATTAAATGCTTTTGTCAGCGCGTTGAGGAAGCATCAAATTGACTGCCATCTCTTTATTTCATTAAAACTCCACCACATAAATTAAAACCGAACATTTCCTCGAATGAACAACAAGGGCTCTATCTGGATTACTGAGTTTTTCAAAAATTAGTTTTTTAAATACTATTACAATTTTAAAAAAATATTTTAAATGGTACTCTAAAAAATAATTAAAATTTTTTTAATATTTAAAAAATATTTCAAAATATATTCTAAAAACTCTTATTCTCTTAAATATTTCAAAATATTTTTTAAAAATATCTCAAAAATATACTATAAAAACTCTGCTATATATAAAAATTTTTTTAAAAATACCCCAAAAAATAACTAATCCAAACGGATTCCTTTTTTCTTCTTGCCTTTTTTGGGGCTTTGGGAAGTACGGGTTCGGCGCAGATGGAGGAGGAGAGTCTTAAAAATATCTTCTTCGAATGGGATTTTGCCAACCCAATATATTTTTTCAAGGCTTCAATCAATACGGTTTGTCCCGTATCGTCGTGTTATGTTTCCTATTGTAAAGACCCTAAATTTCCAAATATTTTTCGTGCCCGCGTTTCTCACAAATTTAGGACTTCACTCCATCGATTTCTGCCTTTTAAGTCAACCAAAACTTTTGAAATTGAGAAATTCTTCTAGACCTCGCCTGATATTCCATAAAGCAAATTGTCCCTTCCCACTTCTTAAATCTCATGTCTTTTTTACCTGAAATTTTTTTTAAAAAAAATTGGTAAGAAAATTTTTCCAATGTCATAATCTCCCAAAAGTTACTTTTGTGATAAACATTAGAGATAAAAGATTTGTGCAGACAATTACGTCTTAAGCAATTTTAATACTACCAATTGGAGGAGTAAAAGAATTTGAGTTTTTTTTTTTAAAAATTTATTATGTGAATGCTTACATTACCAATTTTATTGTACCGTTATATTTAGACACTTTTCTCAAATTTACTATGTGAATGCACGCAATGATATTTATCTTTGTCTAATTCTTCTTTGAGGATTTTTGTCTACTTTTTAATGCCACAGCCAATTTGCTTGAAATAACAAATTTACCCTTTTCAAAGCGCATTCAACATTTGGCTATTTGAAGGCATCATTGTTAATTTGTGGAAATTTGCTATGGAAGTTTAAATAAAAAAAAAAAGTGCTGTGAGTATATCATTTGCTTTTTGAATTAGAAACCTACACAAGGAATGACATGTTTGGATCGTAAGTTTTCATTAAAAAAAAATTCTCTAGACACATATTTTAATTATTTTTTTATTTCACATACATCACTGTAGCATAGTTTCTACAACAACAACAAAAAAAATCCAAAAACTCGCTATCGAAATGGAGTCTAAATCTTTATCTCATACAAAGATAGAAAGGAAATCTGTTGGAAACAGCTTGTGACTTGTAAACGTAATTACAAAATGGAAATTCCCAGTCATGTGAAAGAATTTTCTAAATGAAGTGTTGGGAAGGTTGAGATCGTAAATTCGAAGTTCCCCGGAATCTGATATTGTCCGTACATATCTTTTGCACGGCCGTGCTAACGGCCAAAATTCCCAATCTCCGCCTTGTGGCTTTTCTCTCGCAATTCCCAATGTCGGTTACGTCCATGAATCTGGGGCTTCCAAAATGGCATTCCCTTCCCGGGAACAAAAGCACCCTTGTTCTCAATCAATCAACAAAATTGCCCTTAAATGCCCCCATGACAATAATGTCCTTGCACGTTCCAAATCCAATGTGGTCCCCAACATTGACCACCATAATTCCAAAACACCAATCTGCCTCTGGGGCTGTCCTGTTCCTTTGATCCCTCACTACTCCCCAAAGATCTAATGCCATCTGCTTTACGCGAACCTTTTTTCCTCGGAAAGTCCCACTTAATTAAGCAAACCGTAACTCTGCAGATGCGTCTGTTCTGGACAAAAATAACAGAGACCTAGTATTTTTGTTCACTATTATTTGATCTTGGTGATAAACAAACATTTGTCTAGTACCATGAATCATTTAGATGGAGGTTTAGGAAAGAAGTCTAGAAGGAATGAAAGATGATGTACTTCATGCCATGAAAGAAGGCTAATTTGTCTTGTCACGTGTTAGCATTGAGTTTGAAAAGTCAAAAAAAGAAAGATTTTTATGGCCATTTCAACATTTTTTTTTGGTCGACATGATAATTTCTATTTTATTCCGTCTTCTACTTTACGTTAAGAAGTATCAATGGGGATTCGAAAGGAACTGGACAACCACCGAATCAAATGGGTAACTTGTGTACCCTTTGATGAAATTTAAAAAATTTGATAAAAAATACAAGCTGAGAATTTGCTTTCTTAATCTATAACTATGGAGGGACTAGCGCCCAACTCAGCTGACCTGAGTTGGTTTTATGACTGTTTCAACTTTCAACTCATGGTAATTGTTTCTTAAAAGATATTATCACGAATTTGATTTCTTAACATACATTTAAGGAGGGTCTAGCAGTTAGCTGGCCTGAATTGGTTCTATGGCCATTTCAACTCGTGGTATTGTTCTTGAAAGGACATTATTAGGGAATGTCTTCTTTAGTGACTTAATCTTTCTTAGGTAATAATCCTGCCCAACCAAAAATATACTGGGTAATAATCCCTTTTTTTTTTCCACTTCCACTCGGGGTTCATTTTTGGGTTTTGTTGGGTGTTGCATCGTGCAACTAAGGGATATGCCTTTTGGCGATGGAATTGATCAATGACAGTTGACAGCAGTTTCGATGATGTGGGGACAAATGGTTGATTGGCCGCAATCAGATCAGTCCGATCTATCTAAGGACTGTTGTATGATGCCGAGTCTTAGGTATGATTTTGTTAGGTATGATGCAATTTTCAGAACGCCACATGCGATAGTTCACATCGTGCGGGCCCATTTTTTGTTTTGTATGGCGCAGTTTTTTTTTTTTTTTTTTTCTAAGAGATCGAATCTTTTTTTTTGCCCTTTTTCTTTAAGGGAGATCTATTCTCTTGATATACTAGGAGAAATTCATCAAAACCTTCATCGTAAAGTGAGCATCAAATTTACACATTCCATTGATTTGAATCTAGATTTTAACTTGTGGAAATGCATAAAAAGCTCAATCATGAATTTATGACGTGAGTCACCAAAAACATAGGAGCAAAAATTCTGGTCTTTGCACAATTTATCTCTTAAATATGAGAATCAACTTCAAACTTTTTTTTTTATCGTTCGACGAGACATTTTATTATTATTATAATATATTTTAATCTTATTTTTTCCCATTTAAATTCAGCTAAAACATGTGTTATCATGGACAATATAAAAATGTCAACTGAGTGATGGTAAATTAGAGAGATGTAAGAATTGAATAAAGTACAATATTTAATTTTTCTCTTTTTTCTTTGAAAAATTGTGGAAGAAAGTGACAAATAGAGGAATTTGATAAGCATCACTAAATTTAATGATATTTAAGTAACAAAATCTACCAAATTGAATGGAAAAAAATAAAGTCACAATTTGACCGAAAAATTTTAATAATTAATGAAAGCGAGACCTAGCTAGACATCAAATCCACATACATACTCGGATTGTAGTGATTAAAAACATTAAATATATCCAAATCATCTTTAATATGTATCAAACTGGTTGGATTCTAGTCACCGACAATCAAAAGCCAGATAATTCAATTTTATGCGTAGTCCCTCAAGATTAATGAGCTAAACCAAAACGTTATCAAGGAGTCAAGTTTGGATAAAAGATTATTTAGAATAATAATGTAGTATTTTTTTAAAATTTAGTCAATGGTTGCGTTAGGATGGCACATTTATAATTTTTTTTTTTGGTTGCGCATATACTTTTAGATGGAAATGACTCTGACCAAATAGACCAGGAATGTTTATAATAGTAGTAATAAAAACTCCAAGTCTCATGATCTATCCTCCTTTTTTTGCTCATTTTAATTTAATTATATCGAAATTCAGATCAAGGGCAAGCAAGTGGTATTAAAAGCCTACGGTCATTTGATTTCTTGGTCACAATCAAGACTTAAAGTCGTGGTTGTGGTTGTGGGTGGGTCACTATTTGTGACATGCCACTTTAGTAACTTCCTCCGATGGTATTTTTGATCGGTTTAGCCTCTTCCTTCCCTCAAATAAGATATAATAAATTATAAAATGTTATCGTTGCGACAAAAAAAAAAAACAGGTGGTATTAAAAACTGTCTGATCAACACCATGGACTCTCTGTTTGTACCTTCCTCGACTCTACATGCGATGCCAAACTTTCATTCTACTCTTTATCCAAAAGAAAAAAAATTACGCATGGAAAAGGCAAAAAAAAAAAAAAAAAGAAAAAGGAATCAGTAGCACTCTTTTAGAGTTCTTTCGAAAATTATCTGCCTATGGATTCAGCATAGAATCTGTGTTCCTTCCAGAGATATTTTGCTTCCTGCGATTGAACATAAATAGCAGGTAGAGTAGATTACAATACTCTCCCTGTGATCCTCCTCATTTTTCCTCAAAAATTTTTTACGTTTTTCGTAGATACATTTTTTTTACATTAAACACATCAAATCGCTATCATACATTTTTTTTCCTGTAAGAATTCCAAAAAATAGCAATCCAAACGGGTTCCTAAAAGTGATTATGTTGCTCCTAAAAGAGAAGATAATGTTAATCTGTTATATTTCGTCATTTTGAAGCTCTGAAACATCGGTGCCAGCAACACCAATTCAAGTTAGTGTTTGTGTACTTGAATGTTTATATGACTATGGTATACTGCAACCCCCCCCTTTTTTTTTATCATCCCATATAAACTCTTTTTATTTTTTTGGCAAATTTTGCCATTTTACAATTCAATCACCATCCCTCACTTGACTGAACACGAAATAGAGAAATCTCTCACACAGACTAGATTAACCATAAACTTTGCACTAGAACCTACGAGTAAAACTTCTCATCACATTTTGAAAAAATTGAAAACAATTGGAATTGCTCCTAGTTCCTGCCACCGACAGAAGAAAATTGGGGATACTAGACACAGAAATGGCCCAATTGGGACATACAAAGCCCAATAGTTTCCTTATGGGCATCAAGGACATAGGGCTGGGACTTTCGGAGTTTAGCAATTGGTCCTGGTCCTTGCTAAGTAGTAGCAAAACCCATTTAAATTCGACAACTACAGAGAACTGCTACCTCTGTTCAGAAAGCCTCAAAAACTTGTCCCAACATTCAACAAATTTTAAGGTTCCGTTTAGACAGTTATTTTTCGTCGAAAAATTGCATCGTTTTCTGTGATCATATTTTTCTATAGTCTTTTTTCCCTCACATACATCAAATTCCTATAATAATTTTTCTACAAAAAATCTAAGAAAATGCAATCTAGTTAACAAGAGCTTCATAAAATAAATCAATACATTGAAACAAGTTAGCTTTTCATAATTTTTTTCTTTTAATTTTTTTTAAGCAGAAGAGGGACGAAACTTAGGAAGGGAGGAGAGAATAACAAACTTTTCATAAAATATATTTATGGGACAGAAAACTTAATATATTATAGGATTTTTTTTTTCATAAATTGTGTAGACTTTCTCAAAACTTTTTGATTTTTCCTAGTGAAATGAAAATAGGGAGGTTGTCGGATTTAGATAATTAAAAAAAAATAAAGAAAGGAAAGTCTCTATAGCATTGAAAAATAATACCACCAAATTCCCTCGCTTTTTGTCCGTGCAACCACGTGCAGCGTGAATTTTGACGTCAATGCGTGTGTGGACGGTGGAATATATTCCTCACAACCAACTTTCCAGCTGGAAAAAATGCGAAAATTTGACTTGCTATTTTCATCCATCATTCATCACTTTTTCCAAAATGCATTTTCTTTTCTTATTCTTCGAGAATATAGAGCCATCACCTTTTCCGCCGCCTCAGTTTTACTTGCAGAGTTCTTCTCATAGCTAGTTGAGTTGGCATCAACCAAATAGTAACTTATGAAAAAAAAATTTAGTAACATTCTCTAAATAATTTATTTAAGAAGCATAATATGTTCTAGCACACGTGTAAAATATTTATAAGGGAGAATTTCAATCCCAAGATGTTCACCGCATTATCTAATTTTGCAAAAACATTGCTAAATGTTATTTCCTAAGTTTTTTTCAATTAACAGTTAAAAAAAGTGATAATTTGTTGGCATGACACTAATAATTTTTTAAAAATTGTATGGTCTTTTTTTGTGTAACGTATTCTTAAATTAAATTTACTGTTAAAAGATAAAATAAGTCAGTATTATATAAATAAGGTGTAAATAAAGTATAATAATTTTTACGATCCAAACACACTCATGAGAGAGGTTTCTTAAACAATCAATAGAATTTTCATTAACTTTTGTTTTCGGAAACTTGCTCGGTGGGCCTCAGATAGAATACCACTAATTGCGCTTTACCATTGTTTAATGCCTTTTATTGGTAAAGTGAGCGCCGATTTCAAGCAGAGGCAGCTGCCTTCCTTGCTGATTAGATTAGACCGCTGCATATTTGTCTCTATACTCGCATTTGGAAGGTTTGCTCCTCGGGGATATATAAT
The DNA here is from genome assembly GCA_023065735.1 of Coffea humblotiana. Lineage (NCBI taxonomy): Eukaryota > Viridiplantae > Streptophyta > Magnoliopsida > Gentianales > Rubiaceae > Coffea > Coffea humblotiana. Next base: position 3,713,867 of record CM041218.1, on the reverse strand, counting down.
ACTAGCAGAGGAGGAGTAACAAGCCTCTCTGCTTGATCAATTAGCACAATAAAAAGGTAGAAATCCCACACCACATTCCTCTGAGAAAGAGTGTGTGGTTTTTTGAGTGTGAGCATTGCAGAATGGAGAAAGCTTTGGTTAAAGTTGGAAGCATAAAAGCAGGAAGCTTTTGGCTTACAAAGAAGGCCAAAGAAGAATTCAACAACATATCTGAAGATCTCACTGTAAGCAAGAGAACCCCTTTATGCATTCTAGGCTTCTGCTTCTGATTTTTTTTTAATCTTTTTTGGCTATTGGGATGGGGATTATCTGTAAAGCTTTAGTCTTTCTGGGAATTTTGCTGATGTTTGGATTTATGGTCTATTTGGGCTGTGCCCACTTAATTTTATGCTGTCTTTAGTGGTGTGGCTATTTGATTTCTTGATAAAAGATGACTGAATCAGCTTACTTGATCCCTATTAGAGAGAGCAAACTACAATGTCAGCAAGGTTCAGCAGGGTTGAATGAACTGTTTCTGTTGAAATGGAATAGATCTTAGTCCTCCAGAGCCTTGAGGTTGAAGGCTTGAAGACCATAGTTAGTAGTTTATGCAGATTGCAACATGTGGATAAATATCTGCTTTATTTTAGTTAGCATAGCTTGAAAAAATCAAGTGAAGAAAGTCATTCTATTCTGGCCTTCAATTGATTTCTTGTCACTGCCCTTTTTCTTAGTTCTTCCGTCTGACACACTTGAAATCAGATAAGAATGTAACGGGTTCCAACTTAACAAAAGACAACAATAAGAAGAAGGGACATGGTGATCAATAGAGGAGTCTGGAGATTCTGATGCTTCTAATAGATATTTAATACTATAAGAAAAATAGTTTCTTTATTCAGCAAAAAACACAAGCTTTTCCTTGCTGCTTCAGGATGGCCAACATTATAAGATGGATATAAAGTACTGGTAGCTGATCATGCAACTAAAAAGATACGCTTCTTGCATTTTGAGTATCTTATAGAAAGCACGCGATAGCATTATTATATTAACTTACTGAAGCTTTGTTGCAGACTTTCTCAAGTACTGTTGAAGAGAAGGCAAAATGGATTTTCAACAAGCTAAAAGGTGAACGCTTATAGATCTATTTATTTTGTATCGGTTGCTGTGGCAACAAAAAGTTGAAACAGCGATGAAACACGTTAAAACCAATAAGTTTTTGTGTGCGTATTTCCTTTAGAGTACCTGGATGCATGTGCATAGTTGCTACATTTGATCTGCATACGGATGCAGAGTGAAGTGATGTCTTGATCTTTTCTGGTTGATTCTCTGGACATCTTTGATCCCTTCAAGATTAAGTGGAGTCCTCTTCCATTTGATTGCCAATCTTCGGTCTGTAAATGGATTTGCTCTGTGTTCTTTCCTCTTCCTCGTAAAATTTAACCATCCTAAGGTATCATTCATGTCAATGTTGTATCTGCAGTGCTGCAAGTACTTTAAATACTTGTCCTTGCCAGTAAAATATTGTAAAAATCATTGTAACATGTTTGAAGATGGTCAAAACTCAGTTTTGTTCTTCTTCTCTGTAGGAAAGCCTCTGAAAAGCTTGCCAGATCTTCTTCGAGAATACAACTTACCACCCGGTCTGTTTCCTCAGAATATATCAAGCTATGAATTTGATGAGTCGAAGTCCAAGCTGACTATTTACTTGCCAACTGCATGCGAAGTGAGCTTCAAGGACTCCTCTGTGATAAGGTATGGCCCAAGGGTGAAAGGCATCCTCACGAGGGGTAAACTAATGGGCATCGAAGGAATGAAGACAAAAGTGGTGGTGTGGGTTAAGGTGACAAATTATAGCTGTTGAGGGCTACAAATCGGATAAACTTTGGTTCACAGCTGGTGTGAAGAAATCAAGGGCCAAAGGTTGCCTATGATGTGCCTCATGATGCAATTAGGATTAAAGAATTTTGATGCTATAATATCTTAACGGGTCATCATTTCCTCCCTCCTCTTTGACAACATTGCAGTGTTCTTTTCCCATTTAATCATGGGTTAGACTGGTTTAGGCATGAATGATGCTAAGTATTAGGTTCTGTAGCCCGTCAGTCCTTGGTACTTTTATGCTGATATTTGGATGGAAATAAATGATTGGGTCTAAATGTAGCAATGATTTAGCTTCTGGAGATGGTGATTGGTGACGCGGATTCTGTTTTATTTGCAGAAGTTTCTGGCACAGATCCGCTAGAAAAACCAGCGCCAGGTAAATCTCGAACGCAAGTAAATCTCACTCGAACTCAACTCGCTCGGATACTATTTTGATCCATCCTTAATTTTTTCTAACTTGTTGGATTAATATAAAGAGAATAACAGATCGAGTCTGCAATAACTCGTATACAGTTTAATTCAAAAACAATGCAGCAAATCATCCTTTTTTGGCTAAAAAGCACATTTGTGGCCAAAAAATCGAATTTCAATGGGACTTATGGTAGTGTTTAATCTATGACAACACTGATGTATTTACATGCAGCAACTTCTTGAGCTGCAAAGGAATGCCTGTGTGTGTGTGTGTATTCTGATCAGATAGCAACAGCAGTGGACTCCCGAATTATCTCGTATACGGATACAACATTCTCTATACTCAATAAGACTATAATGACCCATTCGAGCAAATCGGACCTCCTATTCTGCAGAACTTCTTTGTAGAAAATGAATGTTATGCTGCAAAATAAAGAACCTCATTCAGAATCAGAACAGTGACAATTCGCTAAAGAAATTAACATATTAAATGTTGCAACCATTGTTGACATGCTATACACATGCATGGCTTATTAAGTAGCAGGCTGGAAAAATTTAACTGTATCAGAAATCTACAGCAAATCACATCAATGCCTGTCTACATTTAGAACAGACATTGATCTCATGCGTCAGTCTGGAGATTGGCAAACAGAATGGAGAAAAAAGCAATAGTGTGTCAGTAAGTGACAACTAAATAGGAACAAAGTATCAAAATGAAATTCAACCTCCACAAATTTTAGCTTAAAATTGAGGTTTCCAAACGTTTGTGTGACCTCGTATTCTTCTCGAAGGTATTCATGTATCTGAGCATATTTTGCGTCTCTCCAAGCAATTTCTGATCTGAAAAATGACAAGCAGAAAAACAATAAGCCAAATCTTGCACAATAAACTGAGCAAAGACTGGTAGTGCTAACAAACATTACCTGTCAAAGAGACCGACTTTCAGAATCACATCTGCTAGATTTGAGTTAGCCTTCCCAACAAGTTGAAAGAGCTTCTTACGGTCTAGTGTAAAAGTTCCAGTTTTTTCCATTCCGCGATTTATTTCTGTGAATTCTTCAACCATAACCATCCACCTAACAGAAATACATCATTTACAACATTAATATCAAACACCAAGACATGGTAGTAAAAACTAACTTGATACATTTTAAAAAAGTTTCCAACATAGAGAAAAAGTTAGTCAACTTTACAGCAGCTTTACAAGGCCCGAATTGTTTTGTTTCCATTAGTATAGACAGTCCCAAAAAGTTGATTTTAATGATATATCTCAATTAGTTTTACCTGTGAAACAAAATGGTCCAAAGCAATGCTTTGGCCAAGCACACTGCTAATTATACGGATGCTATCAGTATCCAGGGTCTTTTAAAACAATGCAATCCAAACCTCCCCTCCATATCCTTATCCATCATCGGCTTCTCTTTTACAGCATAATCTATTTTTGACAGGACAGGGGAACAAATATCAGAGATTAACTTTGCAAACTCATTAGAAATGCAGCAGCAAAGTACTAAGGTTAGCAGCAATTAGCAAAGGAAATTGATCATAAAAATGTGCTAATGACTTGAGTTCAAATCTTTCAATCTATTCTGCAATTCTAACAACTCAATTGGAGGTACAGAGGGAATAATATGTTGCACGACACAGAAATTTGATACACATGATTGCATTGTACATGGAGGATTTTGCCCAAGACTTTCTAGGAAATGGTCATTCAGATTAAGTTCCAGTCATCAAGGTCCTAGGAAATGTCTCATAAACTAATTATATGATTTAAAGCCACAAGGTTGTCTGCAAAATGAAGACAAAATTAATTAGAAGAGCAGAAATATATTAGAATTTATTAATATAAAGTGAAAATTTCCCAAGGATGTAATATTCGTGGCAGAAAGCAGGAAACTGATAACATAATTAAATCTAGATGTGGTCTTGTATTTGCAAAAAAGCCTCTTGTATACCTCTTCCTCGACTTGTTTTGTGTTGACTAGGGCAAAAGAAGTCCCTGCATCAAATAACTTGAAGATTTATAGCGTAATGACTATTGGAACACTGTTTTCTTAACAAACTCTGTAATTAGAGAGGCTTAAAGGTTTATGACTTGTTAGTGTGCGCTCATGGGTGTGGGTACTCCAAGAATAGAGATGGTCAAAGAAAGCACCCCAGTGAAGATAAATTTAGCCCCGCACAGTAGCTAAGGACGTCCTTTCTTATCTGTCCCACGTAAGCAATCTGCACTCCTGCAGAGGTGAGTCCCTCTCCCTCCCAAAGTGGCATCCTTTACATAACCTGCTGCTGCCTAAAGAGTATCTTGACTTCACAAAAGTTAAGAAGGAAAAGATAGCTCTCCTGGTAAGTGCTTGCACTTTTAAAGATTATGAAGTGAATATCACCACTGCATGACTAACAAAGGAAAAGGCTTTTTAGCAGAAACCTGAAACCCCCAACCTTAAAGCTAGCTAACACTCTCGATGAACTTCAGCTTTTATTCAAACTAACCAGTCCGAATTGCTAGCAACTCTTTGACCATGTGAAGAAACTAGCACGCAATCAAAGTGGGTATAGCCTCTTTGAGTGGAAGGAAGGGGACCCACCTACTACTATAACCATTACCACAGAAGCTGCGGGTCCTTTCTTTCTCTGTTTAGACTAAACACATATTTCAGCTGTGGAGACCGTACCATTGCCACAGAAGCTGTGGACACTTCAATCTTGGCACTGTTATTTCAGCTGGAAGTGGAATCAGAAATGGCTAAAAACACTAAGGCCTTGGAACTACTACAGCTTACAATGGATAACATGTCAAAGACATGGGTATATTTATAAATCAAGTAAAGATGATCTTTTAATCTCATAATTACATATTTTGTGAAGCTTAGGATTGCTGTAATTATATTATTGTAGTTTTGAGCAACCTGTTAAATTAATTCCAAGGTTGTAACCCTATGCAACTTTAATTATTCCAAGTTTACCAAAGATCCCAAAAAGTTCACAAAGAAGGAAAAAGGCCAAGTGAAGCGTAGGATGATTTCTTCAACCACTTAACAGAACGAAGACATTTCATTTAGAGATCTTACCATCTTTTCTCAACTCAGGAAGCAAACCAGAAGCATATCTTCTCACCATTTGCAGGTACTGTTCAGCTTCATGATCCTCCACATTGAACAGAACAGCAGAACCATACTGGAATACAATCATGTACTGACAGCTACTTGTGATCTCTCTGACTTTAAAGTCCTGAGCACCAAGGGTTTTGTGATTCAAAATTCCATCCATAAAAGTCAGAATTAGATGGCTATTCATTTATACTTGAGTTGCACAATAGTATCTCCTCCAGAAACCATCAATTAGTCAAATAAATGATTTTAACAGTAAAAATGGCATGTTCTATGTTATACAATAAAATTACGAAAAATGTAAACTTCTTCACTCTCTTTGAAGGACACTTGCTCACTCGATACCTTTTATTGCCCAGTGTCTATACGACTTAGAGTCAAATTTTGAAGTGTAGAACTACCAGCTAGAACTATTTATGTCACAACAAACAAGTAGGAGTTGAATTAGTATTCCCGTGCATGTCAGGCATTCTTTCGGGCGCAACCTGCAGAAGGATTCCTAATTCTTCCTCTCAGGCAATCAAAAGTTCTCTTGACAACCTCAGGACTCCTAATATCAACTAATCAAAGGAAATAATGTCCCTGCAGTGTCGGAGAGATGCAGTCTCTTTATCACTTCATTCAAAAAAGATTCACACCATCAATGGAACAGGCAATAATTAATAGCGCCAAGAAGCCCGGGAATAAATAGGATTGTGACACATCATTTATCAGTTAACAACTCTTCTTACAGTCATGTTAGATTGAAAGTTGCAAAATCTGAGGGCAATGGAGTTCGTTGAGCGAGAGGTTGGAGGAACAATATATCTGGAATTCTCAGCTTGCATGCTCTTCAGGTCAATACTGCCAAAACCATGAATCTGAGAACCAGACATTAATAAGGAAAAACATGCAATTGCATTAATGAGAACAGAAGTGTCAGACCCAAATAAAATGTGCAGAGTAATGCAACATTAGAGCCTCCACCATATTCACGAAAGCAATATCCAGAACACAGAAACTAAAATCAATGTGGAACGAAGATAGGCATATGCTGATTTAAAAGAGCAACCCGACAAGACTCGTTTTGCTGAATATCGATTAGAAAATTAAAGAAACTGAAGATGAAAATAATAATACAATCCATCAGCAACTCATCAACAAGCAACAATACCAAATACAAACAAATCATTGGTGCTAAATACAATATAGGATCCTGGATCCATTTCACCCTATCCAGTAGTCAATGCAAAGTATCTTAGCCCTCGAAAGAAAAAAAATGGATAAATGCAGGGTGACAGTCTACTACTAAGCATGCTACCTATGATTAAAATCCTGCCTGTATGCAGTGTCAGCAACTTGAATTTAGGATTATGCTCATGCAAGTATATGCCGAGATAGTTACGAAGTAAACATAAACCAACGACCACGCAGCAATTACCTTCAAAATATCGATGTACATAATCAAAAACACAGTTCAACTTGGACATGTTACTGAAAAGTACAAACTTGATAGTTGATCCATCAAAATTAGATCAATCCTATCCATCTACCACCAAAAAAACAAAATGATTTTTTTCAGTCGGTTATCCTGAACTAATATGCTATCTGCACCACTAAATCTCCTATAGCAATAAAATGGATACTCTCCACTCATCATGCTCGCCGGTAGCCCTCCAACCCCCCCACCCCCGAAAAAAAAACCATACAGACACCCAACAAGGAAAGAAGGTCCAACATTTATATATCTCATAAATAAGAACCCAGGAACGTCTCGAAAACCGGCTAATAACACACGAAAAAGTCTACAAATCACGACAAAAGATAACTAAAGCTCAAACTACAATTGCTTAACAGAAAATCAAGTTTAAAACTTTAGATAGTGAACGGAACCTGGTGCAAAGAAAATAAGCTTTGATGGGGATTTTCCCAATGTCCACATATTCCATGGAATCAGAGGCGGAGTAATCATCAAGATCTTGATGGGCTTTGTAATCCAGGTCGTCAGCATATTGGGCGGCTGCAGATGAGGCGGCAGAAAAATGGCCTAAAATCGAGAATTCGAGCTCTGGATTTTGGAATAGATGAAAATCTAAATAGTGGGTTCGGTCCTGAATTCGTAAATTTAGTCAAGGAGGCGATTCGTAAGAAATAAAGCAAGGGAAGCTCTCCATCCTCCCATTTACTACTTGAGAGGCGACGTTCCTCGGCCTCCTTTCTCGACTTGGACTGTTGCTATATGTTAAAGTTTTTATTCGTCTTTTTTTTTTTTTTTTTAATGTAATAAAGAGTTGGAAAATTGCACTTAACCCCTCACTAGCCACAGATTATCTTATATGACCAACTTTAACGCTTTATTATCACATTAAACCCCGGGTTGGTTTTAAATTGGTACAAATGTTATAGGCCATGGCATCTCAATTTTTTGGCAAGTTTTTTTTCTACAAATTTTTTTAAAAAACTTAAACCACACAACTTCAACAAATCCTCCAAAGTTTTAAAATACATGCAGAAAAATATTCAAAAATATATAAAAAAATTCCCTTCTATCCTTCCTTTTTCCTCCTCTCACCTCAACCAACCACTATAGAATGCTCCATATGGTGATACAAAACATAATGCGATTTCATTTAACACTCTTAATCTCTTAATTGTTAAGACAAATTGGAGGAAGGAAACACCAAAAAAAAACCTGACATGAAACATCAATTTCCCAAATATACAAAGATATCAGAATGCTCATCTATAACATTTAAATGTAAACATGTCAACTTTTTTATTTTTTGGACAATCACATGATCTTTTAGTAGTCATATTATAGTTATATTTGCTTAGCTGCTTTTGGGGTATTTTTTAAAAACTTTACCGTAACTATATATATGAAAAATTTTACTATAAATATTTTTGAAGATATTTTTAGGAATTTTTAATATATATTTTAGGGTATTTTATAATTTATAATTTTTTGGGGCATTTTTTAAAAATTTTACACCATCCTCGCTACCACCTCCTCCTTTCTCCTCTCCCCTCTCCTTTCTATTCCTCTACTTCTCCCCCTCCTCCTCCTTCCTTCCTCTCATTTCTCCTCCTTCCCTCAACCCCAAACCCTCTCTCACTTGTGGAATGGTGGTTGCAACTCTAGCCACCACTCTAGTCACGACCTTCTTGGTTGCTATGAGAAAGGTCGCAAGTAGAAGCCATGAGTCGTGGCTTTTATCCGCAACCTTCTAGTCGTGACCAAAAAGGTTGCAGTCAGTTGAGGGGAGGGGGGATTGAGGGGTGAGGAAAGGGAAGGGAGAAGGGAGAGGAGAAGGAAGGAAGAAGGAGAGAGGGAGGAAAGATGGGGGGAGAGAGAGAGAGGAAGAGAGGAGGGAATGTCGTGGGTATGGTGGTGGTGGCAGTGGTGGTGGAGAGCATAGTTATTAAACCCGATTCGAGAAGGAACTCGGTGAAGGAGGTAGGTTAACGGGTCACTGGTTCAACCAGTAGGTGAGTGGTTGAACCGATAAGTCACTAAATATATTTAAATATTATGTTTACATAATTTTTATATAATATAAATGATATAAATTGTAATAAATAACACCATAGCAAATGTTCATTTAATTTAATTCATTATAGAATAAGTAATTCACATAAGAATCAATAAATATAAATTTATTTAGTAATCCACTAAACTTAAAGTGTAAAATTATATCTATATTTAGTATAATTATCTAGTTTATTTATGAATTTTAAGTGCAAAAAATTATTAAAAACAATATTTATCTTTAAAATGAATTATGTAATATGTTATTTTTGAAATTCATTTTCTAACTTATAAAGTTTGGGGTGTCATAAGTTTTTATAAAAATATTTCAAATAAATTTGTTTTAGAGAAATAAAAAAATAAAGATAGAATTGATAAAAAATTCTTATCAGCTTTGGTGGTAACGGTGCTTCTGGTGATAAGCTTTGATCCAAGTTTCAAATCCTACCAAAAGCAATTTAAAATTTTGTTCACAAAATAGGAATAATCGGCCGGGTTCCCGGTTTAATCCGGTCGAACTACCGAATCATTGACCAGTCAACGATTCTTATGCTTAAATGATCTAAATGAAAATCTGACCTGATTCACCGGGTTGACCAGTCCGACTGTCGAGACGGGTCGGGTTTAATAACTATGGTAGCGAGTGATGGATGGTGATGTATTTTTTTGTATATTTAAAATTATTTTTGATATATTGTATGGATGTATTATTTTTCAAATTATTTTTATTTGTGTGTTACTCTAATATTGTATATAAATAAACTTGTTTTTAAAAATTTTGGGGTATATTTCAAGCATAGCATCCTCATTTCCTGGTTAAGTTAAAAGGCTTATAAAAAAAAAGGGCATTATTCCAATTTCTTCCGCTAATATAGGAGTTGGGGAGAGCAAAGCCAGGGAATCTTGCAGCAAAATAACAGCCACAATGGAGGAGCAGCAGCAGAACGCTCTTAGTAAAACTTCCACCTCCCCGTTTCAGTCAAAGCCAATCCGCTGCATCGTCAAACTTGGTATGCAGTCTTAGTGTCTAATCTTTCCTGAGATCTGTGGTTTGTGTAGATTCTATTTGTTTAATTACTAGATTTCTGGGGTCATTATCTATATAATTTGCATCCCTTTTAACTCGATTAGCCAAGGGGTCCGCAGAATCCAATTCGTTAGCTGAATTAATCAAAAGTAAGTATCTGTTCAGTAGATGATTCTCCATAATCATGTAATAGCAGAGTCCAAGGTTAGTGCTCATTCACCTTCAGAATCTTGTTGTTTAGTTCTTGGATTTGTAATCTGTAGTATTTTTGAAGGGATAGAGTAAAAGAGTGCAGAGAAAACTGTTTCTTTTGAAGATGAGTTCGGATGATAAATAGTACACATTTGAGGGATTCAAGTTTTGTGATGCTTCTGATGCTAGGAAGCTGACAAACCAAGGACATGTTAAGTGATTTATGAGTTGTAAGCTGACGGCCAACCCCAAATAATGTGGATAAAGGTCTTCCTTTGTTTGTTTGTTAAGTTTGGACGTGATTATCTTTTATTGGATATTTAGAGCTCTTTACAATTGGGATAACCAGGAATGAATGCATGTTATAAATTGTAATAACCAGAAAAATATGCATATTTATGCTAGTAGTGAACAAATTCCTCCACATATTTTAACATAATTTGCTGGTGTGATATTTATCTCACAGGAGGTGCAGCAATTACTTGCAAGCATGAGCTTGAAACAATAAATGAGAAGAATCTTGACACTGTTTTCAAAACAGCTGCGGCAAGTGATGTTATCATGTCCGGATTCTGGAAAAGTTCTTGGAATGGATTGGAGCAAGAGGCCAGGAACATCAGAAACGCCAAGTACCATTGATGGATGCTGTGATGAATTTAAAGTAGACTTTGAGAAATTTGTTGTTGTTCATGGTGCAGGTTAGTGTACATCTTTGTTGAAAAGTCTTATGATTTTTCATTTGACCATTTGTGATGATCCCATTCTTAATTCTCAGCAATTGAAAATTGCAAACAGAACAAAAAACCATTAACTGAAGTTTAATGGAACAGTATTTCTGTTATTAAAAAGGCTTGCATATAGCTTAAAATTTAGATCTTCGTTTGCAGGTTCATTTGGACACTTCCAAGCTAGCAAATCCGGGGTTCATAAGGGTGGTCTTTGCAAATCCCTTGTCAAGGCTGGTTTTGTTGCAACACGTATTTCTGTAAGATCTAATACTTCTCTGGGATTTTGATATCCAATCATCATAAAGTTATTTGGTAAAATGCTCAGATTTTAGATTTTTTGTTCCCACCTTGGATATGCTGAAGATATTGACCTTGTCTGAGTATGCTTTCCAGTGATACTAAAATCCAATACCTTGACTTTTAGAATTGGCACTCAGGTGACTTCGGCCTTCGACTTGCTAAGTGATAACTAGAGGAATTCACGAAAAGTCAGTTTATTGTTCTTAATAATCATGTGATTGGCTGCTTTTTGTATCCTTCTTCTCTATTGTTGCTATAAAAGATCTTTTCAATTATGATTCTTTAGATATTGGCTTTCTTTTGCAGGTTACATCCCTGAATCATGAGATTGTTAGGGCTCTAGCAAAAGGTACAACTCCAATTTAATATATCTTCTACATCCCTTTGATGCTTCTTCATTAAGTATGCGCCTAGCCATTCCAGTGGTAGTTATTCTAGCGACTATCTACCTGCCCATTAAATATGTATAAAGATCTGATATTAACATTGGAAGATCTGCTGTGAAATCTATTTTTTGGAAGTTTTTTTTGTTTTTTTTGGGGGGGGGGTTGTTGAGGAGGAGAAGGGGAGGGGTGGTTTGTATTCTGTAGATGTCATCTTGAAGGCGATTAACAAAAATGGCATCAGTAAAGGATGCTACACGGAGCATGAGAACAAAACTATTTCCTATTGCTGCTGCTAGATTTGCATGAATCAACTTAGCCATCTAATCTTCTAATAGTTGGTCGTGTTTATCATAGGCATTTGTTGATGTTTCCATTTACACATGCAATTTCTGTTGACCCAGTTTTCTTTTGTTTGTCTTGCAGAGGGTATTCCTTCTATCGGAATGTCTCCATTTTCATGTGGTTGGTTGACGTGTGAAAGAAATGTTAGAAGGCAAAACTTTATTCTGTGAATCTTTTGATATCAAAATTATTCTAGTTGTTACTTTCTCTTATATTTAGTTGATTGTAGTGAAAACAGATGTCTTATTTTGACTTGTACATTTATAGATGGAAGCAGCCAATGTGAGTATGGTAGTTAAGGCTTTGGATTCTGGCTTCGTACCTGTAAGTTAAAATCGTGTGACTTGGACTTCTTGTCAATTACACCTTCTGAACATATTGCATTACCTTTTAGAGTTAAATAGGATCCTCCTTCATTTTGAGATGTGAGAAATACTTTGTTGTCAAAAAATCTGTGTTTTGTTTCCCTTTTAGATCTAGGATATTCCTTAATTGTACATGGTCTCCTCATTTATAGTTGTGCTGTGTCTTCTGTAGACCTACAGCTATATTTAAAATAAAGCAATGCTATTGTGACAACTAATTTTAGTAACTCAAAAATTGTATCTCAAGTTCTATTCTAAGAATCTAATTATGCACTCTGTTATATATAGCACACTGTAACATATGAAATACCTTAGTAGTTTTCTTTATTGACAACTTAAAATGCCCTTTATTAGCGCACAAATTCTATATTTTAGTAAATGTACAGACATGCTTCTTTCTCCAACCTAATGCTCGAGACCATGCCACAGTTGATGTATGGGATGATAATTGAGTGACATTATGGTGAACGGCCAATAAGTAGTGCATTATGCATTACCTCAAAAGCGTTAAAAGCATTTGCAATCATGAGACAAGCTCAAACTCTGCTTTAAAAAATAAGTGAATGAAAACAGGATCACATTTTTTAATGGGCTAAACTTGTGTTTTACAAGTAAATAATTGTCTCGTGCAGTTATATTACAGTTCCTTCATCTATAAGATTATGGATGACTCGGATCAGATAGCATTTTAGTATGTAAAATTCAAGACTACGTGTATCTGTTCATATAATATGAAACTCAAGAATAATGTGATTTTGATTTGATGAATCAGGTTCTGCATGGAGATGCAGTGCTTGATACTTCACAGGTTTGACGTCTCTTCCCTGTGAATGGCAAGGTGACTTGGCTATTCTCTGTATTAACTCCTTCAATGGCTCAGGGTTGCACCATATTAAGTGGAGACGTAATCATTCGTTATTTGGCTGAAGAAATGAAGCCTGAGTTTGTTGTTTTTCTCGTATCCTACATACGTTGCTCAAAAGGCTTGGCAATATATCAAGCTGTTCAAATTCGTTTAGTGCCATTTCAAAAGCAATTCTAATACGTGGGGCCAATTAACCTCATAATATTGTTTCCAATTTTTTTTTTCTAGTTGACCTTTTGAGTGTATGCCCTATACAAAGTTGACATAGACAGATGTCTTGGGAGTACATGACCGCCCGCCAACTGAGCCTGGTGCAGTACTTCTCAGAGAAATAGGTGAGCACAAGTCCATGATTGAGGATATATTGCTCTCATTCTCATGTTAAACTCATGGGACTGATCGATCATTTTACAACAGCTGTCGATGAAGATGGAAGCTGGTCTGTCGTGAAACCAAACGTACAAGATGCAAGCAAACAAGGTTTGATATAATCAATGTTTACTGTTACGAGGTTTAAGTCTTAGTTTCCTGTCCGTGGAACTGCTGGAGGAAACTTAATTTTGTCAAGTAATTGTTTGTTTTGTTGGAATTTTCATATGGACTTTCATTATTAGTAAGCATTTTATTACCGTCAACAGTTGTGGTAACTGTAGCAGCTCATGATACAACTGGAGGCATGGTGACTAAAATATCAGAAGCTGCTATGATTGCGAAACTTGGAATTGATGTATACATTGTGAAGGTAATATAACACTAACAAGTAACAGCTTTTATGCTATTTATATTAATTACAGATTAAGGGTTTGGGATGATGATACAGGCAGCAACGGAGCACTCCAAGATTGCTTTAAGTGGAGACCTGAAACTCAATGTTCCTGAGAGCTGGCTTGGAACAATTGTAAGACCTTTAAGACAACAGCAATGAACTGCTGGACGCACGATGGGAATGGGCAACTTGTAGAAGGGCTTTTGTCTGAACGGCAATGCAAGCCAAACAGGGGCTATTGAAAGAATTAATCTCTGTTAGGAATCAAGTATCGGCAGGACCGGAAATATTTTTGTCAAAATTGTTCTTCGTAGCAGTTGGCAAGGCTTCTTGTTTTGAAGCATCTTCAATTTCGTAAATTTCATTCTCGGTTTATTGTCTGCGTTGGGTTGAATCTTCAAACATGCTCCTTGAAACGTTATTTTCGATAAGCCAAAACATCTTGCTATGCGGGGACGATTTGCTCAACATTGAGACAAATATCAATTATTTGATTTACATTTCAATCATCTTCATCTTTATACTACTTTCCTTCAGTCCAGGAGAATAGGTGGGGATTTTTACTTCAAACCTTCTTTCCAAACCCTGCAGCTAGCTAGAGAGAAAGAAGTCCAAATGTTTTAGCAATGTTACGAGTGCCAATGCTGGAGTTTAACTAGTGCAGCAACTGAGCCAATGATAAAGCCACCAAGTAGGGCAACGCTCAGTTGGCCATCTGCCAGGCAAATGGATTGTTAGCAAGCCACAACGTCAACAAGTTCTCAACCTTTTGTTTTTCTGTCCAACTCCAAAATTTTGGACACGGACACGGTACCCATTGTTCTCGTAAGCAGATCTTCCTGCAACTAAAACTAGCTTCAGACATTTTAATGCACAACAGGATCGTCCGCCTACGTCGAAGTATATAATTCAATAAACTCGCAATAGGAAATACCAGAAAACAAGTGATCCTGTACTTCAGAAGCTATATACGCTCAGAAGCAGCTACCCATGCGCACAAATACTCAAACCACAGAAAACTTGGAAGCAAAAGCTTCCAGATAAATCTGCATAGTTAGAACACCAAGAAGTAACTAGGAGAATCAATTCATTCACTTGTGAAACTAAATTTCGCAACTTCACAACAGTTGAAGGTGCTACAAGTTTATACACTTCCTTGCCAGATTAATTATGGCCCACACAGAATAACAGAACGGGTTCAGACAGTAATCAAACAGAAACAAGAACTCAGAACACCTCAACATCAAAGTAATCTCTTAAAAACCCTGAGGCCACATATTATCAAGAATCTAGTATAAAATGATTTAACGATGAAAAGGTACGGTAATTCATGATCCTCCCTTCGCACTAAGTCAATATCATGTCCATTCCCTATATAAGATATAAAAGCCTCAAGCAACTCCTTTGACAAACAGCTACTTGGGGCCAATATCCTTCAGGGCACAGATCTGCTCCTCTCCCATGGCACACATCACTGACACAACCAAGTCCTTTCCCTCAGAGAATCCATCCTTGATCTGTACAGATACCACCAAATTTCATTAAACTACACAGCAATGCATGTGCACAAGAACTTGAAATTACTGTAACATCAAATTTGAAGCCTCCCTCCCATCTCCTTATTGCTGAGGCATTGAGGGGAATCAGCCAAAAAAAAGGTTAACAATACTGATTGAGCTAGGAAAAGAACACCCCCACAGTGTTCAACAAAGGAGTTATGACCTCAATATCCAAAACTAGAATCTCCAAACAGTTAGGTCTTCAGCCAAGTTGGAGCTTCATAGGTCATTGCATAACAAATTCATGAAAGCATATAGCCACATTTAGCATTTATAGAATTGATAACTACAACATCACAAAACATACCTTCCTTTTCCATTACCAACATTCTATATATAACCAAGGACCAAGTCAAATTGAATGAATGAACTCCAACAACTATCTAGTAAACCATACCAACAAGTTGACTGCACCCTACCTACTAAGAAATTAGCAAAACCAAACATCTACTACCTGTGTAAGCAGATTTTTCATCGGTTGGAAGCCTCAGGTCATCCTTAGTGTTTCCATTCTCAGTGAGCAAGCTGACCTGCAATGTTTCAAGTGTTGAATTAGCCTACACCCCATCAGGGAAAGTATACAAGTAAACAATGGGATAAAGGGGAGTCAGCACTTACAAATCCATCCTCAGAAATATCAATGAGCTGGTAGTCAGTACGATTGACATGGGGCACCTATAAAATAAGACAGCCAGTTAAAATCCAGAAAAAAAAAATTAAAGGGGAATCGCGTATTTAAATATGGCCAATGGTACAGTGGCATTTCAAGATGAAGCAGAACAACATACATCACAGTTGTGGGAAGAAGGAACAATATCTTCAAGCTTCTTTCCATTAAAGATATCAATGCCCACAAAGTGGCATTTAGCATGGCCGTGCTTGCCAGTCTTGGAAGTTGGAAACTTCTACAACCTATCAGATAGGAAATGATACAACCAAAGACTATATTAGTAAAAGGTGAACAACAAGAACGCCAAAGCTCACTTCTTATTCTGCGTAAGATCATTACCAAAATTTTGCACACATCTGCATAACAGTACAAATAATGTTCAGTTTTGCTTCAAACAGAACTCTTCATTCAAATCTGATAAACTGTCCGCTATCAGTTTTTCAGTGTGCTCCAATAGAAAGGTTACTAAATTTGAGAAATTAACCATCAAAGAAAGCAATCAATTTCATACGAGAAGATGAAACTAATAAGATAAATAAATAGATTAGTACTTACATATGCTACAGAAAGCTTTCATGATTATGACATAAAAATCCAATTAACTAAGCCTCATCAAGTCAAAACCTTCTCAAACCAGTACCCGACAGCCAGAGCAATCAAAATGACGTCAGATCTGAACTCACTCAGATTATAGGAAATAGCTCACTAATCCTAATTCGAAAGAAATATTCTGTTTATCGATCCGTATATGCAACTAATACACCATCCAATATCCTAACTTAGACTTTTTATTTCTTCAGAAAAAATCAAAACAGACTTTCAGTTACTTAATTCTAATTTTCTAAACAACGTAGTTTTCGCGTGCTCAAATTTTCATTTCAAAAATTTTATTCTTTTTTATCAGAATCTAACCTCCAATTGACCATAAACAAATCACTATATTCAATCAAAAGCAGAACATCTGAAATATGCTACTCAAAGTCCGAATTAAACATATGCACTCAGAAAATTCATAATTAAAAACTGGAAAAATTTAGGGTAAAATAACCAAACCTTGCAAGGGGCGGTTTTTGATGACGATGTAACCGTTCTTCCGGATAGTACCGGCCTGCTGAGGGTAAGTCTTCGAAGCTCCGGCGTCGGCCTTGGATTCGAAATGATGCTCGTCGTCCGACATCTTCTTCTCCTTCGCTTCGAAGAAAGAAAGCTCAGCTAAAAAAAGCCAAATTCAGAGAAACAGAAAAGGTACGAAAAGTTGAGAGAGAAATAGCAGTGGCTGAGGGCACAACCGTGAGCGTTCGACTTTATACCGGAGGAGATTTTAGGGTTTTTGAAATGTGATGTAAAGAGGGTGAAGTCCGGATGGAATCTGGGCCGTTTGATGTTTATCTTTTTTCGGATTAGATATTTTATTCATTTTTTGATGTTTGCGTCGAAACGACGCTGTACTTTTAACAAGAATAGCCCAATTACTTATTTTTATTTTTATTTTTTTTTAATCTTTCCGTCCTTTCCACTATCAACTGTTAGGTATGATGAATTTGACTCTAATCATCTACTGTCACAGGATTAGAGCATATTTTTGACATCATCGATCGCTCATGGGAATTCTTAAACATTGTCCATCCTCACATTAATGCCGGCCTTTTGTGACGAAAATAATTCATTCTTTATCAATTAAAATGTAACGCGTGTGAAATACGTATGAAATTTGGGTAATTTGATGTTTATCTCTTTTGGGTTAGATATTTTATCATTTTTTTGTATTTGCCATCAAAATGACGCTTAACTCGAGTTGAATCGTGACTCTCACATTTATTTATTTTTATCTTTTCACATTTTTCACCTTTAACCGTCAAATACGAATGATTGGTTCTCTTTCGTTTTTCTTATGAAAAAAATTTGGGTGAATTTCGCTCCAATCACTGTTACAGATTAAAGCATAATTTCGAGATCATAATAAGTTTGGGTGAGATACTTGTACATCACCCACTCTCGCATTAGCAAAGACTTTTTACGAGAAAATGACTCAATTTTACCAATTTAACAGGCTGACTCTCTTTCACTGTACTGGATAGGGTCAGCCGCCCGAGCCCGAGTAGACTCTTTTTGAGAGGGATGTTAGGGTGTATCAAATCGGACTTTGTAATCCTACTGCTGTTCTCTGAGCCGGGATCGCACGTATCAAAATGCATGATTATCGACAATGGCTAATTTTAACCGTACAAAGTGAACATGCAATGAAATGATACCCTTTCGTTGTATCGGAAGGCTAGCATTAGCATTATTAATTGTTGAGGTCTCATCAATCTTTCATGCATGTTATACTTCTTATCAGTTAATTATTTTAATTAATTATAGATTTTGAATTTGAATGATTAATTTTTTCTAATATTTGTTGTTTATATATTATGTTTTTTAGATTTTTTAAATAAAAAATAAGATTCAGAATTTACCAAAATATAACAACATTAGTCGATTACTATTCAGCTTTTACAAAAACTAACAAATGAGATAAGTTTGTTTATATATCAAAATTTTTCAAATAATATTTCGTTTGCATCGTAAACATATTTTCCGACTTATATTTTTATATTTTCAATAATTTTTTATCTTATAAACATCACGTCTCAAAGCGTGTTACAGTAATAATTTCAAACAGTATATTTCTAACAAACTTCGAAATTTTTTAATTTGAATTTGTTTCGCAATAACCAGTTTTCCACGGGGAAAAAAGAAAGTGTTTTGTTTTGTAGAGTGATTATTATTATTATAATTATCTGGAAAGGGTGCCCGGATTTATTTCAAAAGCAAGAAGAGTCAAACTAGTTGTAAGCACCTGATTCTTGTTCATACGTGGAATAACCGAGTGTCATAAGCAGTAAGGTTAAAGAGATAAGGAAGAATCATCAAATCGAAATCATCAGATACGTACAAGAAGTCAAAATTCATGGATAGTACACACACCATTCATTTCGTCAATTGCCACAAAACCAGGTTCTTCTCAAAATTCCTATTCGATTCGACCATGTCTTCATTCAACAGTTCAATAACGTTAACATCAACAAATAACTGTAAAATTTGGTCAAATAGAGAGTTTAATAATAGTTGAAGACAAAAGCGTAAATTAGTACAAGCAAATTCTAAAAGGTCAAAGTAACCACCAGCTCTGCAGTTAGTTAGTAGTCGAGCTTTAAAACGCTCACGGACCACATCCAGCTTCAATGCACTAGCTCCACGGTTTCTGCAAAACGGGACCTTCCTTCCAAGGACAAGGACTAATGCCATTGGGTTTTAAGTTTCCAAACAACCAGAGTTGCATAGTGCACCAGTAAGCAAATGTCAGTGCTGAAGACGGAAGGCAGAAGGCACAAATCTCATCCCACTCGTCCAGTTGGAGGGCTTCACTCTGTTGCAGGCTTCAGCAGAAAGACATTCGTGGAATTGTTTCCGAATCACTCAAAAACGTGATTCAAAAACTTCCACAGAGAAGCAAGGCAAAGTATTGGATCGATGGATGCCGTAAAAACAATCATACTCCTTTGCAGTTTGCTCCTATTTTGAACTCCCAGCAGAAAGGGATGAAATGTTGAGGTCATTGATTTCATGCAAGAATATCTGAGGCAGCTCCTCTCTGACATGGCAATGCGCAATTGATACAAGTAAAACTACTGCCTTAAAATCAACTTACTGATGCCATGATGGGATTATGAATGTTGACTTCTAGCATAATAAGATACCTAAAGCTTCACATATTTCCTCAAATAAATGAGTTCCAATAAACTCCGAGACTTCTATTAATCCAAACTCACTAAAGCTAAGCAAGCGAATATGATTCGTAATTCTGCCACAATCAATTTGAAATAGGATTTCCTCATATGTCAAGAAATCTGAGCTACAACTGAAGGACCTAAGGATAATCATAGGGACATTTAAGTTTGAATCAGTTTGAGTAACGGTGGAATATTTCTGGTGTTAAGAACCCTGACTAATTTACTGTGGAATATTTCAAGCACATGAAATGGCTCTAATCCTACATTGAGAAGTTGAATCATACAAGAGCCTGAATTCACGCTCTGCAATCACAATAATTTGAATCCTCTCGAGAAGATGGATCCATGATGATTATAGAGGAAAATATGAAATCTTGTATGGAACAAGTAGACTGCTTTAGAAATACTAAAGGGTATTACATTTTGGAAAACTTAACAATAACTACCAGCATGCTTCCTCCGATCCCAAAAGCCTTGCATGTGAAAAAGGATACTCTCAGTAAACCAAATATTTGAATAGCTAGAGGATTACTAACCTTTCATTAGCTTCTTGGTATGTGTAACTCGATGCAACTGCTAAAAGTAATCCATCATAGCTATAAGAAAGTGAGGCAACAGCGTTTGGAAATCTCGGCAACTGCAGAAGAGAGCGGTAGCATTTTGAAAGAAGTTAATTAGAAGTAGAAGTAAAAAATAATTGAAAACGAAGACAAGAAGTACAACAGTTTAGCAAAGAAGAAAGATTTTCAATCTAGGCACGTTCAAGTCAGACATGAGAGTAGAAATAAGAACAAGTGCAGACACAGACATGACGATTCAATATTTTCAAAGCTCCAAAAGCTTACTTTGGCAAATGTAAATGCCATTGATTGATTTCACAAAAGCATCAGAAATTACCACAACGCAATCCATGTCACAGTAAACACATTTTTCTAGAATACTAACCATTACATTTACATATACCTACAGAGCTCAAAGCTTCATCCCTAAATTTTAGAGAAGATCCTAAACTCATGTAGGAAGTAAGCACAATTTTTTCTACCACTCGATCAAATACTAGATTCTTAATTCAGAAAAGAATTGCACAAACCAAAATTTCAACTCTCTGTTTGAATTCACCCTGACAGCAGCTGATGCAATCTCATAAAAGTGCACATAAAATGTACCTCATATAGTCTTTTCTTACTCTGAGCATCCCATGTTGAAACATAACCTTCATTATCACCAGTGACAAAAATAGTTGGCAGGCTGAAACATGAGAAACATACGAGCAGTCTCATATACTAAAGGAAAGCTCACAATCTATAAATTCAGAACCATTAAGATCATAGCAAAGAATCACATACCATGGATTAAATGCAATATCATTCACAGGGACAATATGATGCCTTCCATCCTTTTTCTTCGGATGGCATCGGAAAGCATATCTGCAAAAGTTTAGAGTCAAAGGCATGTATTTACCACATATCATCTGAAAAGTGCAAAAAAAATTGTTTTTACTAAAACATGAAAGAAAAGTTAAAATCGTAAAGACTCAGAAATCTGGACTGCTACTTCTGAAATAAGATGAACAAAGTACAAAAATCAGATAAAAGCAATCAATTATAAAAATTTCTCTACCTAGTGCAGCATGTTAAGTCATTTATAAAGGCATTATAGAGTTACAAATCTGAAGTTAGTTGTGAAATTATACTTCCAACAATTTAAGAGAGTATGAAACACAAACAAAAGATTGGAAACCCATTTAGTGTTTTTGGTGACAGAGCTTAAAATTTAAGTATTCCCTTTTGTACAATAACATGGTGCTGCAAAAGGGAGTTTATAAGCCATTAACACACTTCATGAGGAAGGGCATCTGGTATACAACGAATAATACCACTGAAATCCGCATACCAACAAAAGGATGTACTAATTTCTGAGATCTCTGTAGAGTCCATCATGACAATTGACCTCTGTCTCATGCTTAAGTTTTAAACCAAGAGGAACAAGAAATTCTTTTGACCCAGCAAAGAATTTTAGAAGTAGATTGAAGTGGATACTAGTAAACAAGATTCCTTGTACCAAAAATGTATAATAGATTTGGAGATGAAAGTATAACCATAATAGCATTACAACCAAATTAAATGAGACACAAGAAACAAAACCTTTAACATGTGAAGGTAGACCTTCAGAAATCCGTTACCTTACAGGAACATTGAGTGCTTAAACTACCAGAAATCACACATACTGACCTGCCACTCTTTGAGTTGCTATCATTAACATACTCCAAAGCAACCCGTCCATCAAATGATCCAACTGCAAAACCTGCATGAACAGGCTATTCACCTTTTAATGTCAAGAAGGATAAATAACTATTCAAATATAATATTTCCTTAGAAGTAATCTTCACCATAAAAAGGACTATAATACTAGCACACCACAAATACAATAAATCCGCTGTCCTTATTTGTTACCAAGTAACTCCAAGACCAGAAATAATGAAGTTTATTTTGGCAGACATATCTCTTGCAACAAAGAACAATATCAGGTTAGGTTATTGTGAGTTGCCAGCTAGCTTAGAAAGACAATAACATTGGAGATAATGATACTACGTGCATATTGTTAACGCACCTTCAAAACCAGGACGGACACATTTTATTTGAACGTCCATAAATGATTCTTTGGCTTGATCTAACTTGCTAAGCTTACGCAGGTCGTATGTGCTTACTGATGTCCCAACAGCAATCATCAAATGGAAATTCCGAGAGGGACATGGACTCTACTTCTCCACCAAGATTCTCCAAGCATTGAAGAGACTTAACTAATCGCGTGTCCCAAAACTTTATCTTTTTGTCCCAACCAGCAGTGATTGCAAGACCTGTTACAATTGGGAAAGGGAAACATGTCATCGATAATTATCCTAGGAAAAACTGTGAGAGAATAAGCAGCATCAAATCAAATTGTTAATCATATGCTCTGTGGTGTACAACGGAAATAGGAGCAATTAAGTAACAAAAACGCCTCCATATGACCCCGGCAGAGGATCTACCTAGTACCTACACCATAAAGATAAATTATTTCTACCACTCAATAACTTTTCATCAAAACAGACTTTTACGAAATCCAACTCCAAAGTGGACACAATAGCACAACAAAGACGCCTTTTTTGGATTTTTGATACGTACAAAAATGCACTAAGCAATTAAAACTTCAGAGACAAAAAGCTACACACGTCAACATATTGTAATCCGACAATACAGTTTAACAAAATTCTGAGGTGTAAGTGAATCCCTCCTCATCACTCCAAGAAACTACCCACATCGGATCAGACTTATGTGGAAAGAGAAAAGCTTACTTGTTTCGTTTGAATACTCAACACAAGTAGCTTCATCATGACTTCCAATTCGATCTACATCTCCGGAATTCAGATCATACCTGCCAAAATTCTCCAATAAAAGGGGGAAAAAGAATTAAATAACACATCTTAAACAAAAAGGCAAAACATTAAAGCATCCAATGTCAATGTAACGCAAAACTAAGCAACATATCGATTTTCAATTTCTAATTTTGAAATTCAGAAGCAGGGTTTTTTTTAAAAAAAAAAGAAAGAAAGAAAAAAGAGAAGGAGCTAGAGCAAGAGCAAAAATGAACCTGCGGAGCAACCCATCTGTTGCAGCAGAAAAAGCAAGCGAATCGTCGGCGAAACAACAATCGAGAAGTGGATATTCATCGGAAGCTTCAAGTCTTAGCTTACATGCATCCACATCATACAACCTAAGACTCTGCAAAGCTAAAAAGACGCCTACATTAGACTCGAAATTGGAACATAATTTCAAAGACACAGTTGTCTCCATAATCTGCTATTATTGCCGAGGTAAAGCTTACGGAGTCCCAAGAAGAAATGAGGAGATGGTTGGAATGCGGGGCGAATCGTATCCGGGAGATGGCGTCGCGGATCGGGTTGCTACCGAAGCTTAAACAGGTTTGTTTCATGTTCATTGGGGGCGACTCTCAAAGTCGTTCAACCGCTGCAATTGCAAATGCAGTACTAGTGACGGTAACAGGAACCTTTTGCTTGAGGTTCTCAGAACGACGTCGTTGCCTGAGGATTTGGGCTCCAAAATTTGAAATGCCGTGTGGCGCGATTCGAATACGTATTATCTTCAGGATGGATGCCAGCGTCCACCATTACGACGCCGTCTTGAGCTCGGGAAGGCTTTACAATTACGGGTTAGTTAAAACAAAGTACCGTTCCTTTCGCTTTTTTTGAGTTTCGAGTCTTACCACGCGAGGCACTACTTAACTTTTAACTTATGGTTAAGGTAAAAATATAAATTAAGGTCCCAAAAGTGTACACTAATAAGTTTTTGTGGTAATTTCAGGAAGGATTATAAAATAGCTTTAGATTTATTGGTTCCTAATTACCTCTTTAAGAAAAGGGGGGAAAAAAAAGAACCTATGGCTATGAATCATTCTTATTTATGATATACGACATGGGAATTTTCACCCTACAAATTGTCAAAAATATTGGTAACACTGTAAAGAAGTTTTACACTTAACTTCACATTATTTTTAATCTTTAGCCTCTGCATTTCCTTCCATAACTCTTTTTCCTTTCTCTTCCTACTTGATATCTTCCTAAGATTCCATTTTTCTAGTACTTCATTTTCTCATCTATGAGACCAACCTTTGAAGGATAGAATCCGAGAGGATTGAATCAAGATTTCTTCCGCCGTTGGGGGAGGGGAAGGTAAGTAAACTTTTAAGGCTCGTGTCATTCTTCATACTACCAACCGAGCTCCAAATGTTCCATTTCTAGGCTAAACTCCCATGCAACATACTAAACACAGGAAAATTTTCTCATGTATGAAAATTTTCTCGGCCCAACATGGGACTGTTGAGCGTTCATAGCTTTTTCAGGTCACCAAACAACTGGCAGAAGTACTGCCCCCATGAGTATTCAACCACCTCTGCAAAATGGCCATAAAGAAGGAAATGAGAGGTCAGATGAGCAGGATACAGCACAATGGGGAAATGTTGGAATTTTCAAGGCCTAATGTTTTTGATCCTACAAACCAAGACACGTGCACTCCAAACACACCAGCCCATGATGTGCACGAAACATGGATGCACGACCATTACTGCGAAGAAACGTCAACTTTCACATTTAGCCATATTTCCAACAACCTAAGCAAGAAATTGTAAATATATACAAGAGTGGCAAGACTACAAGTTTGTAACAATTCTAGGAGATAGCAAAAGACCAAAACATGAGAAAAAACCGAGTTAGAAATGATATCACTACTGGCAAACAACATAATTGCATTTCTTCTAATTCTTCTCTCCCTTCCTCCTTGCTTGGCAAAAGCTTCATCTCACAAGCTGAAGTCGTTGAATTTTTTATTTGGGACGTAGAAGTCGAACTTGACATCGACGGAACCAGAATTTTCTCCATTGTCTTTATACTCGATGTTAGTAATTGTTCCAGTAGGATCTTCCTCTTGATATTCTGGTCTGACACGTCTAACAGGAACTGTAACCGAGTAGACAGTCCCCAGGTCTGGATCTGTTGATACACTCAGCTGGACTTTATCTTGTGATTCTATCTCCACAAAATCAGATAAGGCAGTCACTATGTTGCTTACAATTTTCTGTTTTTGCCTCATCACTCACAGCACATCGATCAGAGAAGAGAATCATCTTCAAGCGTTGCTTGGCTACATTTGCATTGGAATTCCTTCTTGATGCAGGAGAAGGAAATATTATCTTCCAAGCCAAATTCAACCGCTCAAAGAAGTTCATGTTTATGGCGTTATGTAGGAAGTAGTCAAGCTCCTGGCCAATGGCACTTGAGGACAGCTTGTGTTCGCCAAAGATCCCAATAGATCGTTTGGAATGACAGCGCATATTGTGGCCCTCAAGTACTGTGCGAGACCATTTAGGCATTGCGTCAAATACAGCAGATCCACCACCAGGGAAAGAACCAAAATCCACCTGTAATGCCATAAATGAATAGGGACATTAATAAACGATACAGATGCTCAGTACCTATCAGAACAATTGATTAAGTAATGAGGTCTATTGGTCGATATCTGCTGTAAATGCTTGGGGGTACTCCCCCCCTCCTTGTGTAGATTATTGCAAAATCAAAGTAAAAGCTATACTACTTGCACCCCAAAAAAAAAAAAAGATATTTAATGAATTTATGTTCAGCAACTTTTAATTGTAGTATAAAATTAGTATTCGCTCAGTAACATGTAATCTGCCCTCTGGAGGAAGTAAATTGGAACCTTGTTCAAATTCACATAAAGCACCATTCAATAGGTGTAGAAGACAACAAAAGACTCCTAAGCATGTTTAACTAGAAAGGATTCACGACATTCCAAACTAGTAGAAAGAGTACCAGTAGAATCATAAACCTTCTACTGACCAAAAGCACGTTGGAAGCAAACTCCTCTAATGTACACTTGATACTGAGATAGGTAATATTCAGTAATGCTTATGATGACCAAATATCAAGATCAATCCATAGCATGCTTGGAATGCTTTTCACGCACTTGTATGTGTCTCAAGAAAGCATTTTACTTGCTCAAATACAGAAAGCTTTAAACAGTTCAGATTCCACAGTCATCACAAACTCACAGATTGTAACAACTCTTGAAGGAAACATTAGCTACTTGAAGCAATAAAAGAATAACAAAACAAAGGCATTAATTCACCAGCAGGTGAACTATATATGACAGAGCAATTCATGAGCAGAAACTTTAGAAGGATAATCAGCATAAACAAATTCAAAGCACAATCATAACAAGAAGCACCATATTATCAGGAAAAAAAAAAACTTGATGCTTCACTCTAAATTATAGATGCATACTCTTTGGCTCCCACCCATCTAAACTTTAGCTTTGTAAACCAAAAGAAAATGCTCAGTGCAACGCTGCATCACGTCTAAATTATGCAGCTAGACTCATCTATCGTATAATTCCTAATTTCCCATGAATGTTCCTTTAGAAAAAGAAGAAAAAAGGTGTAGCATAAATCCAATATCATTAGTATTTAAACGTGAAATTTCGAAAATTTTCATATTTACTCGAAAGCATTAAAGGCATAAGTATGACTAAAGCATAGAGGGGTTGGTTGGTAAAAAAAAAAAAAAGAAAAGCCATAAAGTTCACAACCGGATTACCATCTTAAATTAAGAAACGCTTTATTAAGTTCACAAAAAGGGGGGAAAACACCCTTAAGCGCCATAAAGTTTTTTCCTTTATTTTAAGCGCCATTTAGTTAGCACCTGGACATTAAACAAGCATCGCAAACTGAAAAGAGAGAATACAACTACAAAACGAAGAAAAGGAGCTGAAAGAAAACCTTGGAAGGTGGAAATGAGCAGCGAAGAAGAGGGTTGATGGAATGTGGGCCCAGCGCCGCAGAGACCCTCAAATCTCCCGATATCGCCATTCTTCTTCTCTTGATTGGGATTCAGGCTTGAGCTATTTATCGTTCAGTTATTTTTTCTTCTCCTCCAGCGGGTTTTGATAAATATGTTCCAAATTGGGTTGGGCGATTTTCAGGTATCTTTTTGGTTTCACCACTGCTTTTGGGAGTTCTGGGTTGTACACTAGTAGTGAAGTAGACTGGCAAGAGAAAATAATAAAGAGGAAGTGTGAACATTACGATGCCGCTTGGAGTTGTTTGGGGAGGGTTTGGAAAGAGAGAAAAGCGTCCAAAATACCCCTTACATTTTGCCTATGAATTGTCATCCTCATTTTTAAAATATTTATTTTATATTCTTAAAATTTTAATTTTACAAAATTTCGTCGTTCCATCACTTTTTATTCTAGATTATATACTAGGTTTGTTTGAATAGAGTATTATTTTAAATATTATTTAGAATAATTATGGCAGCACTTTTTGTAATATGATATATGTGAGATAAAAAGGTAATTGGGAATATAAAAGGTAGATTGAGAAATTAATTTATAATGCAAGCGAAATATTATTTGGAAAAATCTACTATCCAAACACTCCGACTGTACTATTTGTAATTAAACAAATAAATTAATTCATATTCATTGTTGTTTCTAAAAAAGTAAAATCTAACCTCAACTATATGTATTTTTTCTCCTGAGAGAGTAAGATTTAACTCAATTTATATTCCATTTTTCTCTTAAACAAGTAGGATATGATTTTTTTTATACTTAAAAAATTTTCACACGGAAATCACGTGGTATTTTAGACTAAAAAAGTGATTGCAAATCGGAATTGGGATCGAATTTTGTTGATTTAAATATGTAATGGATGTAAAATTAATATTTTAAAAGTAAAGAACAACAAATTTCATTTAACAAGACATGAGAGACATCTTGAATCACTTTCTTAAAAAAATAAAATTTGTAAAATTTCTCAAGAATGATATAGTGACTGATTCAGCAAAAAATCGAACTTGCGGTTGAAAGCTGAGACGAGCCAATATAGGGCCCAGCATTCTTAAACTTTTCAATTTGAAATCATCTTTGAATTTGAACTTTTCTTCTAAACTTACAAGTACATGTTCAAGAAGTAATAATAATCTCACTTTGCAACTTTGAAATAAAGAATTGGAAATATTTTGTAACAATTTTGTAACTTAGGAGGTAATGCAATACAAAATGTAATCCATCTCAGTTAAGTTGAGGTAAGAAGCCGTTTCTGTAGTAACGAACATATTCATTCTAAAAATTGATACGAGTTGACTTACCACATGATCGCTTGAACCAAGATAGTTTCACGGCAACTCAAGTAGTGTCAGAATTGGGAGATTAAAGATAGAGTATTCGTATGTGCAAAATTTAAAATGAATAGAGTTGAAAGATTAATCAAACTATCCGAATCGATCTCGATTTAATAAGAATTTATTCAAATTTGGTTCGCCAACAAATCAAATCAAACATAAATAACATTTTATAGTTAATAACATTAAAGCTCAATAACATTCTTGAATTTCTCCGCTTTTACCCCAGCAAACCATTTTTATACATTTTGTGCCCAAAACTTTGTTCTTTTTTTGGATCAGGTCCAATTGCCAGGCTCCAGCCCAAATAGGTCCAGAGGAAAGTAACTTATGGGTCCTAACTGAGTAATAAGGCTATAGCCCAAACAATACAGGCACTGCTTACATAGTTAAGTCCATCAGGAATCTCTATAAGATGGATGTACATTCTCTCTCTAGAATTTGAGGTCTACAAATTACTGACTCAGGGGTGGAAACCTTCTTGCATGGAAACAAATTTGAGTGTTATTTAGCATTTATGAGAGGTTACCTGCTCCCTTGCTCTGAGTCTCATGTTGGTTAGTCAGAGTGTGTGTGAGTTCCACTTAAGTTTCATGGATGCAGTCAAAACTCAGCAATTGCCTTTTGATTGTACTTGTGGGGTTGTTTAAGTGTAATTTGTGAAAATTCTTGCTAAAAGGGATGGAAACTTTCTCTAAATATAACTCCACCTATTTTTGCAGGTCATTTCTTGAGATAATTTAGATGTTATTTGGCATCGAATAATAGAACCACTTCGAAAAAACCATATTGGGTTTCACTTATGATAAAACATCCAAATCATGAAACAACGAGAGGAGACTTTACGGCAAGCCCCTAAACTATTAGCTTTACATGGTTTTAACCTCTCAACTATAAATTGTTACAAATAATTATTTGAACAAAAAAAAATTATAAATTTAGCTTAAGGACTTTCATCAATTTTGGACATAAAATGAAACTGAATTAGGGGCAAAACAAACTAAATAGAAAAACCAACCCACGATTTGATTAAAAACCAAATATCTTAAGTCAACTAATAACATGAACTTTAATGTCTTTCCATCTTCTTTCATTTTTCACCTTTTCTGACTCTAATTTGATGAAATAACCAGACAACAAGGCCTTTTAAGCTGTTTTCATGGTTTTTTTTTGGTCAGTTTTGCTTCTAATTTCGCCACCTCTCACAACCAAAATTGACGGAAGTCTTTAAACTAAATATTTTTTATTTGAGGACTTATTTATAATAATTTATAATTGAGAAGTCAAAATTGTGCAAAGACAATAATTTAAAGGCTATCGGAAAAATTTTCTCAATTAACAATGTAACGCTTTCGAAATTAAATGTAATGCATGTAATATAAAAAAGCGATTGTAAACGCCTTTGCTTCACCCTACTTTCTAGCCCATGTGACTTTTATTCTTTTCTGTGGCAAATCTAACGACTTCGTAGTTTTTGAAAGACATTTACTGTCTTTTCATTTTTTTTCTAGCAAAGGGGTAATTGACTATTGCCCTCTCGAGGGTCAATTTATTAGACATCAACACTTTACACACGCACATGCATGATTAGTGCGTTTACCGCATTTGCCGTGATACTGCGATCACAAAACTTTAAAATATCAAAACTGCCATTGATGCAACGTAGGCGATTGATTAACAGAGACAAAAAATTATTAACTTGCATTGTAAACATATTTTTAATTAACTATTTTATCTCACATGCATCATGTTATAAAAAGTATTAAATTTTTATACGATAACAGTATAATGATTTTTTTGTTAAAAATATTAATTTTTTATACATTAATAGTGTAGTTATTTTTTGTTCACTAGCAACTTTATATGCATGTCATATGTGCATGATTTGAATTTTAAATTTAAATTCATATTATATAATATAATCTAAACTTACTAATGTAAAAAAATATACACTGACAGTATATAAAAAAAATTAGTCTTATAAAAAAATGTTATAAAAATATTTTAAATAATATTTCAAATAATTTCTTATTACTCTACTTGAGTTTGGACAAGTCAACAACAGGAAGCATAGGAAAAGGAACAGCACTGGTAGAAAATTCATGTCTAATATATTATTACATCATAAAGTAAGATTTTCTTTCCTTTTAGAATTGGAGATATAAGGAAAGCTAAGGGACCAGCTCCCAAACAACTTGACAAATGTCAATGTTATGGAATTTTGGACGGTTTTTGTCGCTTCTTTCTCTCATATCATTAAGGACGGACGAATTTGGTTCCTTAATTTTCCTTTAAGTGTTTAAGCGACAAAAAGTACTAATATTTCAAAATATTGTCAAGTTTTTAGTTTCCTCCTATTTAGAAGGTCCATTTTGCACTCCGAATTTGTTACCAATTTTGCATCCCTAAACATTTAATTTCTACAATTTACTACTTTCAACTC
Organism: Coffea humblotiana; assembly: GCA_023065735.1. Classification (NCBI taxonomy): domain Eukaryota; kingdom Viridiplantae; phylum Streptophyta; class Magnoliopsida; order Gentianales; family Rubiaceae; genus Coffea; species Coffea humblotiana. Next base: position 3,682,810 of record CM041218.1, on the reverse strand, counting down.
ATAAATTTTTCACAATCCAATACAATTACTTATTACCTAAACAATAAGATACATTCCCCTACGTGGATGATTGGTAAATGACTATTTTAACCTTTACTCATATTTTATCCGCAAAAAGCCTTTTACTTTTTGAATTTGAAGTGACGCTAGATTATACATTTTCCCTTCCTATCCAAGCGAATAACCCTATTCTTTAGACGAAAGAAACAAATATATAGAGATTTGCGTTAAATTTCCGATAATAAGGTGTAAACATGGCTTTTATCAGTTTTAAGCGGGAAGAAAAAATTGTGCAACGCGACACTTTTCTTGATAAAAAAAAATAAAGTTTTATCAGGACAAAATAAGAATAGGAGTTGAAAGAACCACTTTACCAACCACTAGCTTGGACGAAATCAACTTCACCATGCCGGACTCTAGTTAATTGTAGTGGATTACAACAAACCACATGTTGTTGAAGATAGTAAATTGCAAAAATTATGAAAGTTTCGAATGCAAGTGGGATGTGAGAATAGTTGAGGGGCGTAAGATGAAATTAATCCTATTTAAACCAAGCACAGGTCATCTCCTTCAATCAGTCGTGCCCACTTGTGTTGCCACATGCAGCCTGGGGTTTCTAGATCCCATCCCCGCCTCCAAATGTCAAAGCCTCATCCCTTCAAAAGTCTTCCGCGACATAACCACCCCAAACGCAAACAAACACAGTTGATTATTGTAAATTTATGACACCCACGAGTGACACAACCCACGTCATCCCTATCCTATCCCCATTTTTTAAAAACTCTTTTAAGCGATTGGAAGAAAATAGCAAGAAAGGAAAAAAATTTCAAATTATTGAATTAAATATATAGATATATATAACATACCATAGAAAAAAATCCCAAGATTTTATTTGGTATAGGCCTTATTCCGGTTTATTTTAGATTTTATAAAATCTGATTATAGAGACTTATTATAGAGAATAGTCAGAATCAACAAAATTATTATATTGGTGATTATAAATTTTTTAATCATTAAAAAAATCTATAATCATGATACGAAAGCAATCGAAAATATCACAAAAATTGATCAGAAAATAATCAATCAAGAGCAAGGCTATATTCTTATTTCTCAATCTACTCAAAACACGGTGGGATTTTGGGGGAAAAAAAACCTAAAAAATGCAATATTGGAGAATAATTAAAGAAATTAAAAAAAACCGAGTACTTTTTTTTCTTGGGGAAAAGAAAATGATGAGCAGTAGTAGGCTAGCTGCTAATTTTTTGTCGGGTGCGGTGGCGTGGACTTCTAGCTTTTACTACTTAGTACGAGTACTAAAATTTGCGATCCTCTAAATATAGCTGAAACCAGAAAGTAGAGAAAGAGTGGAAAAGACGACGACGTCTTGCCTTTTTAGAGAGAGAGACAAAAAATAAACCCGGGCGACTGGCGGCGACTTTCAGTAGAGGGAAAGAAAGGAAGAAAAGGCGATGGAATAATAAAAAATGAAACAAAGATTTCGTTTTCTGCTACTGCTGCTAAAGCCTGCTGCCGCTACTACTATAAAAATTTAAACTTCAGAATTTTTTTTTTTGTTTTTTTGGGTCAAAAAATCCAAAGTCATCGAAACTAATGGCGGAGAACGATGGATCATCATCGCGAGCTCCGACGCGGCCTACCATAAGTTTACCGCCGAGGACGGCAATGGAGAGTCTTTTTACGGGCGGGCCGGGTGCCAGCCCTGGCCCGATGACTTTAGTTTCCAGTTTTTTCTCCGACAACGATCCGGACTCCGAGTGCCACTCCTTCTCGCAGCTTCTCGCCGGTGCCATGGGCTCGCCGGTGCCTGTACCGGCTTTAAGGCAGAACTTCCAGCGGCCGGGAAATTCTAGCTCTAGAGAGAAAGTGAGCAGCAGCGGTGCAGGTGATGCGGACTTTAGGTTTAAGCAGGGCCGGCCTACTGGTTTGGTGGTGACGCAGCCGGCGATGTTTACTGTTCAGCCGGGATTGAGTCCGGCTAGCTTGCTCGACTCGCCAGGGTTCTTTTCGTCTGGTCAGGTACTTGAAGCGATCAAGCTTTTGACTTTTTTTTTTTAATTTTTAAATTATTCCGTTAATTGCCTTCTTATTTTCCTGATTATTGTTTTTAAGAAAGGAAGGTTCGATCATGATAATTGATACTGATTATAGAGAACTTTGCAGTGCTGAAATTATTGAGAAAAAAAATGGTAGATGTGCCTAAAACTTGGACATACCGAGTTGGAGTTTGAAGAGCACATCATTTTTCATGGGGAAATAAGCAACTTTTGGGCTTTAATTAGCGCAATTAATGAACTCCTTACTTCAGTTTCTGAAGTATTCTTGCATGTTGGATTTCATTGTAACATAGCTGTGGAACTGAGTCAAATTTGGAGTCATTCAGGGTATGCTTGTTTGTAAGCAAGTAGGGATTAGAATTCTATCCAAGAGATGTCAACTGAAGTTAATAGGATACCAAGTCCAATTGCATTTGGATGATTGTACCAAATGCAGCATCAAATGTTGCTGGCTTATGGAATTTGTTTGTTTTGTTCAAATAAAACATTATCAACGGAGAACTTATAATAGAAGCATCCCTTTGCTGGAGATTTGGGTGTCAAATTAGTTTTGCATGGTGTCATTTGCTTAAATATGATAATGAGGATGTTCTCTTTTGCATAGTGTCATTTGCTTGAAAATTATATTGAGGGTGTTTTCATACTGCCTCATGTTTAAAAATCCACCATTTTACGGGTATTTTGTTGGATGCATATGTTGCCAATTACGAAAGCCTTCAATTTGATTCATACAGCTCGCGCAAATTTAGAAAATGAAGCGTATCTTTCCTTTTTAATAAAAAGATTTGTTTTGACTTTTGGTTGAGTGTCACATACGAGTTTCGGTAGAACATATGCTTCGTAAGTAAGTGGCCAAAATGGGTAACATCTTGAATAGCTAAATTGAGTAGTGATTTTAGTCAAAAGTTGTTATAGATGGACTAAAAAGAAAAGGTCAGTACAAATGATGGCTTAGACCTTACCATATTTTTCAAGAATTCTGTGAAAAAGTAAGTTTTGGACTTTTATGTAATCCAGTGGAGAGGCAAACACATTCAATGATAGTTCATCACTTAGTAGACCTTCAAAGGTGCTGAAATTGGCAACTCTATAAATGTGAAAAAGTTCAATTTTTTTGTGGAAGAAAACTAAATTGCATGGATGAGTCAAGTTACAGTAAATGCACAAGCTGCAGTTTTTTTTTTTTTCCTATTCTATTTCTTTGTAATCATCCCATATTGTTATACTCACAGGCATCATATGATTGCAGTAGAAGCTATTCATTTGTCTGCCAATAGTATCTTTTAAAAGTACATTTGTTTTCTTTCTAGGCGGTTTTTCCATGTATTTACATGCATATACCATTTTCGTATCTGAAGGTCAGACGTCCATGGTGAAGTTGAGTCAAAATATTGTTTGTTAATCTTCTCTTTGGTTTTCATTGAAGCACTTTTTACACCATAAGGCTAAATTCTTTCTTTGGTTCTTGGAATTTTTTTTCCCTTCTGAATATGCATTCCATCCCCTTTTCTGATTTCACTTTTCCCTACCGCGTCTTCTGTCAAATTTTTTTTTTTTGGGGGTTGGTGTCGTCTCTATAAGATAGGCAGGCACAAATGATAAGTGTATAGAACATGGCATCCTTCATTGTAGTGATGTACCTCTTTAGGTGTATTGGAGCCAAATATTGTGATATTTCATGCTATTGATGAAACGCACTCGGATGTATAACTGTATATGTGGCTTGCACACTGATAATGCTGACATTCCTCAACTTTTAGTGTCTGGAGTTCACAACTAGTTTTATTTGACCTGTCTCAACTATTAATGTCTAGTCTTTGGATAAAATAGGGAGCTTTTGGATTGTCCCACCAGCAAGTCCTAGCTCAAGTTACAGCTCAAGCTGCACAAGGTCAGGCCCACATGCAAACGCCAGCAGAGTATCCATCTTTGTCTTCAGCACCTGCTCCTCCCTCATCACAGCTTCAATCGCTGACGTCGAGTACAACCACACCCCAGCAGATGCCGCCTCCGGCACCCGATCCTAACATCATTAAAGCGTCATCTGATGTTCCACAACTGGATGAAAGATTGCAGCCTTCCATAACAGTTGATAAACCTGCCGATGATGGTTACAACTGGCGAAAATATGGGCAAAAACAGGTGAAGGGCAGTGAGTATCCGCGAAGTTATTACAAATGCACGCATCCAAGTTGTCCTGTCAAGAAGAAGGTTGAAAGGTCTCATGATGGCCAAGTTACTGAGATTATATATAAAGGTCAGCACAACCATCAGCCTCCTCAACATATGAAGCGGGGCAAAAGATTCTGGCAATCCCAATGGAACCTTCAATCTTCAGGGGAACTCTGAATTGGGATCCATGGTAGGAGTGAAAACTTGAATATGAATAGGGAGGGGTTCCCTTCTCATTCATTAGCACTGAAAGACCAGGAATCAAGCCAAGCAACGCCTGAACAAGTGTCTGGATCTAGTGACAGTGAGGAAGACGGAAATGCGGAAAATGGAGTAGAGACAAGAGATAACGATGAACCAGAATCAAAGCGAAGGTATTCTTAATTTTCTTACAATGCCTTTTGCCCATCACTTTCTAAACAGTGCACGAGTTGTTTGCTCCCAGGTATGCTAATTAATATTTCTATACTTTTTGTGCAGGAATATTGAAGTTCAGACATCAGAGCCTGCCTCATCCCACAGGACAGTTACAGAACCAAGGATCATTGTTCAAACAACAAGTGAAGTTGATCTGTTAGATGATGGCTATAGGTGGCGGAAGTATGGCCAGAAAGTTGTTAAAGGGAACCCTTACCCAAGGTAATTTCTTTCTTTAGAATGATCTCCGAGTTGAATTGACATTTGGGGAGACTTGATTACAGGAATCTCTTAGTGAGGTTCCGTAATTTTGATTGTTTAATCTATTACTATGGCAAAAGGAGTCCTTGATGAATAATTCATTCATAGGGCAATCCAGTCCACTTGCTCATATTTGCGATGCAACAGAGTAATCAACTCTTAAGATGTAACTAGCCGCCTTTGGATAATTTTGTCTGAGAAATCTCTCTCTCTCTCCCTCTCCCTCTCCCTCTCTCTGTCTCTGTCTCTGTATGGGAGTGTATGTGAGTGTCCGTGCTAATTTTGGATATTGGGCGTGAATCAATTGATTATGTTAATTGGCTTGTGGCTACAAATTTTCATTGTTGTCCTTAACAGAGTCTCTAGTATTTTGCTATACTAAGTAGTAAGCACCATTTATCGTGTACATTCCATCGATTATTGGGTCTAACTATGCTATTGCTGTTTGCAGAAGCTATTACAAATGCACCAGCCAAGGATGCAATGTTCGTAAGCATGTTGAGCGAGCTGCTAGTGATCCAAAAGCTGTCATAACAACTTATGAGGGTAAACATAATCATGATGTTCCTGCAACCAAGAGCAGCAGCCACAGCACTGCCAGTATGGCTTCAGAATTGAAGCCACCTACCACTCTTGTTAATAATCAGTCTCTAACTCGGAGGGCAGAATTCAAGAATAATGGGCAACAGCCAATAGCTAGCTTAAGGTTTAAGGAAGAACAAATAACATATAGATTCTGATGAGTGAAGACCAGGTAGAAAAGCAACGGGAAAGCTGGTTGATATGAATATGATACACAAGTCAGAGGAAGGCGAAAGTTAATGCTATTTATGTTTGTTCCTCATGCTTGAGGCATTAACTTCATCCAAGATCGCATACTTTTTAAGTCCAAAATACAGAACGACACAGGAGTTAGTAACATAAGAAAGTAGAGAAATCATAGATTTTGTTGGAAATTCCTTTTATATGTAGTCATTGTAAGGTTATTATATCTATGTGCATTCTTTCTGTAAATGCTTGTGTGGCAAGAGTGGATGTTGGTGTAGCACTTGGAAAATGAGGATGGATGTCCGGATCTGAACTTCAGCTTTTGCTTTCATTGACAAAATATAAATCCATGTCTGTTTCTTACTTCTTGATCTATTTCCACTGTTGGGGCTGAAATACTACACTAAACATCCTTGTTCCCTTTGGTCCCGGTTCAATTGACAAGCTTTCAATTCATCTACTTTGCAACGTATCACAGCTGCAGCATGTTAATTGGTCAGGCAATCATTTGCTTATTGAAGTCAGTTCTCTTTCTAATTTGATGTGACAGTATTTCTTTTATTGTGCTTCATAGGTTGAACTCTCTCAATCGAATATGATTTGGTTAGCCACCACAGTATACTTGTCAACAGGGATTGCTGAATTAGTGTGCGTGCCGCAACATCGAAATCAATCCCATCTTTTGACGTAGATTAAAGATATTAGTACAAAAATGTGTAGTCTCCAATCCATGGCATAGATCTTAAAACAAATGATTACAGATTTGCTACATGCGGAAATGTTGTATCCGCATGAGCCCGTGGCTTTAATTCCAACTCAAATCATTACCATGAATTACAATTTCAGGTAATTGGCCGTGATTTTCAAAATCAATTTTATTCAATCTAATGCCACACAGCACTTTCTCCGGCAGCTCTTCAGGTTTTTGTGCCTGCAGCAGCACATAGAAATGTAGGTAAGGAGGAAATGCAGCACATAGAAATGTAGGTAAGGATAACAAATATACCTGGATGGTTAACCCCAGATCAAGAATCCCATATTTCAACCTTTCACGAAATGCATCAAGTCCTTTCCTCGATATGTAGCTGAATCTATGTACATCGAGGTCAATCTCAAAATAGTTGGCTCCCTGCAGGCGCGAATTTTGCCTCAGTGTCAGGCTAGAAGTAAAAGCAAGATATCTTACTTGGATTCTAGCCGAATAACGGAACAGGTTGAGGCAGAGATAAAATTCCCAGTACAAAAGAAGAAAGGGGAAAGAGGTCTAAGGAGACATCCACATTGTCCTCATATTATTCAAGATTATTTAGGGAAGTCTTTTCGTGGACGACCAGACCAGCACATTCCTATTGAATTGAACTGCATATATTGGAGCTTTTTGTTGACAAAAAACATGATAAGGCTTTGTCATAAACCCATAATCTCGTTGTTTTTGGTTTTGGTTTCTCAAGTCGCATGTCAGAAGGAACACAGAAGTTATTAGCACCTACAGCCAGAACAGAAAATCTGTAACGAGCATGAATACCTTGTAGAAAGCATGTTGAGGACGTGAAAGCACGGGCTTTTCGTTATAAGCATGCAAAAGCTTTTTTTCTGCAGGATTCAGCCTCAGATCTTCAGGATTAACCACACCAACCAAGATTTTTAGTCTTTCTCTAAAAGGAATGATGGATTCTTTTCCAAAACCTTTCACAGTTTCCATATCATCGGCCACGAATCTCTGCATCAGAAAAAGTGCTGAGCTTTAGCAAGAAATATCAGACAACAACAAACGAGAGTAATGAAAATTTTATTGTGTCATTGGATTTCAAGAACTTTATCCTCAGGTTAAGACTTTGCAAATTCATGATCTTCAATTCAGCCAAACAACTAGGTGACAAGCGTAGCTAAAACTAGAATGTGTTTGAGATTAAGTCTCTAAAAACTTTTTTAGCACATTTGATGCAGAGGTGTAAGATGAACCTCATGTACTACTGTGCATCATCTAAGCTGGCAACTTTCTGTGCTTGAACAGAGGGAAACTGCTAACGGAGAGAGAGAGAGAAGTAGGAGAGGTGGAGGAAGTGAAACTACTGGACTTGAAGTACCCTGGTTTTTCCTATGCCTTTACATACTTGAGAAACACAGATAGCCTTGTGAGATAAGAATTGCTCAAAAACAGATATCTACTTGTCTGCCTGAATTGTTACTTATATGCAATGTTTGCCTGGGATGATAAACAGACTTTCTTATGCTGGTATGAATTTTGGGTACTCTATGTTTCCACTGAATCAAGTTAGACTTTATACAATCTTTTAGTTTTCTATGTTTACTAAATTAGGAGAATCATCCCATTTCTATGTTTGCTAAACTAGGAGAATCATTCCCATTCCTGCAGTTGGCTATGTTGCATCGTTATCAACTTGTATTCTGCAATTACTACTTCCTGTGCTTGTTTGCTGGAGTTTCTCTAACAATTCAAGAAGGCAGTATTTTTGACATAATCACCCCCCAATAAACAAAAAAGAAAATATGGTGCAGCTTGTGCTAAGGAGACGGTGAGCTCCTGAAGTGATCTAGGCATACCTTAATCGATTCTCGGAACTCCACAGAAGTCTCTTTTTCAAAATTTTCTGATATTCTGAAATACAATGCAAGGCTCAGTCCGTCCCCATCACTTTCACCAAGGAACATGGAAGCAGGATATGCTGGCAGCTGGCAAACCACAAGAAAGAAAAAACTTGAATGACATGCCAAATTCTAAGGAAATTGTAGCGCTGAAAACGTAACAATTTCAGAAAAAACAGTTAAAAGTTGACCACAGTACTCCAAAAGGTTCCAAAGTTTTTGATATATTTACAGTACGGAATCCGTTACCAAAAAGACTAATTGAAATTATATACTGCCTATGAGTGAACAGAGGAATCAAACAACATGTATATTGACGTAATAGATACTTCAATATATAGGAGGTACTCGTTGAACTGCAAAAGAATAAACTAATTTCTGCAAATCCCACAAACAGTGAAGATAAAAGGAAAAAGCACACACCTGAACATTTACAATAAGCAATGATGGCACTTCATGGTGAGCTTTTACAGAGGGAAGTTCAAGGTATTGAGCAATATGGTGTACTTTCTGAGGGCAGGCAAATAAGTCCACACCAAAAGGAACATAAGGGCTGTAATTAGGAGCAGGGTGCTTCATTTTATCTCTGCAGAGAAAGATCATCAATTCTAGTAAGCAATCAATACAGACCAGACTTAGCTGATGTAAATGGTTTATAGAATGAAGCAAAACCTCAAAAACATGCCTGAAATAGTTCTCTCCCCTAAGCTTAAAGACTGAAGGTGAAAGAGGATGCCAGCATCCATGAGCTAGATTCTCGCCCATTGAACGTGGAATGGTAAGTCCTGCTTTGCGATGATACAAATACCTCTTAGATGGACCTGTCGGTGTACTGATATTTCAGTAAGAAGACGGTATAAAATAAAAATTACAAACATCATATTCTTCCACCAGTATAATAGAATGGGCTTAAAGATGAGGACATATTAATCCTTGATACTAACCATGTAGCTATAATGGCAATGCACATTGTTACATTTACCATCTATCAGTTACCAGCAAGCTCCAATAATGTGCTACTATCAATATATACGCATTTATGTTTTTGTGGATATCTGTATGCATTCTGCACAAACTCTTGTATGTATATGCCTACGATCGCATGAAGTATACTCAGAGGGTGACTCTTTTATCTCAACAGACAATTAGTAACTGGCAAGATTGTAATAGGGTGCATTAAGCAAAAGGTGGGAAAGTTGTTAATAACTCGACTACTAGTTTAGGCAAATGTATCATAAACTTTTTGCAAAATATGCAGTAAAAGTGCAGCCATCAGTTCAAAAAAAGCTAACCATATGTGATCTCTGTATAACAGTACTACAATCATCACTTACAATATTCATCGTCTCATCTTCATCCTGCTGTGTCTTTTTAATGGCGACTTTTGTGGCTGTTGACCTTCTTCTTTTTGAAGTTGATAACGAATTTAACGAACAATGGTCAAGCAACTGAGGTAAATGGGACTTTGGATGATTCTCCACATTTTTCTCCTCGTATTGCCGGGGATCTGCTTTGGCACCCTTGAATCTCCAAGATGGAGCATTTGGGATTTTCTTCTTCTCAGTAGATATTCCATCCGCAATGGTCAAGCTTGGAAAGTCATAGCATCCTTTCGAATGGGAGATTCCATTTTCGCCCTCATTTTCAACCTTGCTAGAAAACTTTTCAGTTTTACCACAATCTATAGTATGGAAATTTTTGTCACTTCTGTGCTCACTGCCAAACCAAGAATTGTTTTCATGCTGTGCCATTTGATTCATGTGTACATCTTCAGTCGTATTGCTCAATGAAGGGAAAAAATCTGATAGAAAAAATTTGGACAGGATAAGCAACTTTAGTTCACTACTAGTGAAGGTGCAGATGAACAGAAAAAAATTGATCACCTCCATGAACGCTACTGAAGTCTTCATCTGAATCCGAATCAAGGGCACTAACAGAGTCGAACCAAGCCTCCTCTTGGAACACTCCTGATAATTAAAGACCGCAACACCTTTATCAGAAGCTTGAAAGAGACTCGTTGGATTACTGAGTCCATAGCATTATGATAGCTCACAACAACTAATGACAAATAATAGACATCGCAGTAAGTTAAGATGGGAATCATAAGAGATTGTGTGACATACGTTGAAATACTATTAACAATTAATATGTTGGAAAGGATAGTAGAGAAACTAGAAAATGAAAGATGAGCAGAGGAAATCATGCACATGTCAGTACGTACATGAACTTTTGTGCTATCAAAACTTCTTTGTGCGTTTAGGGGGTCTACTGTGATAAAATACAGCCTAAAGGGGTCATGCAACATTGCCTAGTACTTGAGTGTCTAGTCATCAGGGAATTTAGTGGCTTCACAAAACCTCAAGTGAGAGAAACATTTTCACGTACGATTTGAGGACCAAATTGTTTCAGTGAGCTGAGAGATCATCCTATTCATCAAGCTGATTTGTTCACTTTCGACTCTAATTCTTGAAGAGAGAAGAATTTACCATTTTCAATTACTTGATTGTGGTCCCATTTGTGGCTGGGTGCTATGTAGTGTCAGATTAGGTAACTCGGACCTTCTGCAGCTGGTGCTTGCATGTGCCTCATTGTTCCCTGAAACAGATCCTGGCAGAGAAGGATGTCTGCCAAATTCTGCACCCGTGAACTGTTCTATAGGAGCAACAGAAACAGAAGAGGCAATCTTTCTCCGGAATTTCCTAGGCTTGCGGAAGTACTTAGCACTTGATTTAAATCTTTTTTTTGGGCATTGAGATGCATCCTCCCATGGTGCCAATTGATTCAAGAGAGATGGTAAGAAAAAATGCTTTCTCATAGCATACGCCAATTGGACAAAATGATCTCTGCAACGAGCCTCATAGAAAATCCGAGGAAGGAGAATGACACAAATTCCTGCAACTACAAGAGAAGTGTTGGATGTAAATTCAAGCACTACCGAGTGTATCTTTCTGAGTCAAATACTAAGTTCAACATGAATTGGTACAGAAAGCAGTAAAAATGAGTTCTTAGGTTGATAAAAGTAGCTGTGAGTTCTACTTCCAGCTAAAGTGGTTTAACACATACTTCAATTTGGTTACAGTCTCTGCGAATCACAACTAATTATCAACTTTCCTATTCCAGAACCAACATTTCCAAAATTGAACATCTATGTTTCCCATCGGTGTTAAACTGCGCTACTTATCATTCACTACTCAATGAAGGACGAGATTTCAAACTTCTTTGCAGTAAGACTTTTGGGTGGTACGATTGGCAGGGATGTGAACACAACAGCAAAAACTATGAGCCATGACAATGCTTTTTAATAAATAATCCACTGACTTAATCGTAAATAGTGCTCTGCACTCAATAAGCTATTAACACATCCAGTGGGAGAGGGGCAATGAATTTGGATTTGAGTTCTCGGTTATATATGCTTGAAACCTGGAACTATAAATTCCAGGATAAATCTTGATATTACCTTAATTAGAGAGAGAGAGGAGAAGCTGCCATCATATGTATTGTTCGGCTGCCCACATTAAGAAGAGATGCAGAAGAGAGACGTACCAACGAATCCTCTTAAGATGGCTTAGATGAAACTGCACAGAATTCTTGAAACCTGCATGTGATCTGAAAGGACTCAAGACCTCAGCAACTGAAAAAAAAAGCTACACTAAAGTCAGCATAAATATTTGGTTATAATCAAAGAACTTGTGTGAAAGCAAATTGCAGGAGGAGCAACCTGCAGATTATTTCATACGTTGCTACCCCATTTTGATCAAAGACGCAAAACTACCACTCGGCAGAGACCAGACAAGTGAAAAAGTGCAGAATATTATTTGCACAAAAATATACCCTGTATGTCACTGGCAACATGCAAACTTTGATCCACTCCACAAAAACTGAAGGAAGAAATATCTGAAATCAAAAAAATTCTTAGAAAAGAGTTGAGAGCCTTCCCAGGAAGAGTACAATAAAGTCAAGACGACCACCAGAAATTGGTCGAAAGTCATTCTGATAAGATTAGCTATTAAGTATTATACAAATGAGCAGCCGATGAGTCCTAATCAAAGACTCAAAGCCAAAGAATGAGGTAAAAATACTTCACCACCAGACGACAACGTGTAAAAATGATAAAGAGTCAATCTTTGAAAGATTCCACCTCTTAATTGAGGATACAAATAAGTTTATGCATGTGACAGGTTACTGAAATGCCAAGAAACTGAGCCCAAGTAAAGTTTTCCTTTCCCATTTTCTTAAGGACAGCAGAGAGAAAAGACTCCCAGCAACTAAGCAGAACAGAACTCAACAATATGGAATTAAAATTTGTTATAATCACTTCAAAAGCTCAGATAATAAAAATGAGAGTAAGGATTCGATTAATAAGCTCACCGTCCCCTTTTCCAATTCATACTACAGAAAACAAAAGCAATAAAATGCAACATAAGAGGCACTAAAACTCTTTAGCAAAGCTCTGTCAAACACAAGAGGAGACCAACCCCAAAAACACATTCAATCCAATTATGGCACCTGCCTTCTGCAGCATTAAATGTATGGAAGACCATACATTTATCACCTAAAGCACCCCCAAAAAAAAAAAAAACTAAACTGAAAACGAAAAGAAATCTTCAGGGACTAGTTAGTTACCTGTGAATTTATTAGGGGCCTGAGAGGGAGAAATGAAGGGATGACTTCCAACCCTCAAGTCTCAGTTTCTTGATTAAAATCTGCAAAACTGCAATTTATGAATTGGTGCACCGGTGAAGTAGCAGCAGCACTAGCACTACACTATTATCAATCATGGCCCACGTTGGTTGAATTGGAACTAAACTCCAATCAAAGCGAGTGGAAATGACTTTTGATTAAATTATTATCCTACTAGTACGTCAAGAAACCTTTAACGCTGTCTGCTCAGCACTGCATATATCGGTAACAATATGAGAAAAAAAAAAAAATCAAAAGGCCCTCGTGGCGTCCTTTACGCCCGGGCATTTTGCTGGCACCATTGACGTTATTATTAATGTGACAGTAGCAGCTGGTTAGGAACTATATGAATGTAAGTTTTTTTTTCTCATCATTTAGGGGAATGCCGGCTTGGTCTACGTTGCACGTGTTGCATATTTAATGCAGAAGAAAGGAACTAGACAGCGACGCGCCCAACGACATGGCAAGAAACTTAAGACGGCAAACAGAGAAACGCACACCATTTTGCAGCTTACAACTTAATCCATTATTGACAGGCAACCGTGGAAACAGATCAAGCGGGATTAGGACTTTTTTTTTCTTTCTTTGCATTTATTTATTCCTACTACTGTGTAATCTTACCATTATTTGGAGTGCTGCTTTCGTTATTAATGGTAATTGAGCGTCTTACATATATCACATCACACAATTCTTGTTGACTAGTTAATAAAGTGAAATTATATCAAAATTGGGCATGGAATGGTACTATATTTTGTTTTAATAGCCAATTTTTATGGTACTAGCATATTATTTACTAGCATTGAAGTAGAAATGCTAACAAAAAGAAAAAAAAAAGGGGTTGCCACTTCTAGTCTTGAATGACAGACATGGGTGTTCGTTTCTGGTTTTCTGTCCCTTCTGTCTTAGGATAAGGTGATTCCACTTTGCTGATAGAGTTTGAAGGTCACTCATGTTGGCCAAATAAAACAAGAAAAGGCAAAGAACAATCCCATCCCGCATCACTTTTTCGCTCATTCATTAATTAATAAAGACATCCTATTCCTCCGAATATTCATCATTGAGGTGGCAAAAAAGGGTTGGACTACTTTGATGAATGGATGTCCTGTACAGTTCTGATGATGTGTTGGATGCCTGATTAATGAGCGGTTGTGTATGTTGATCAAGTTATGCAATTAAGATATGATAAATTGCTTCACCGAATTTTAGATTCTTGCACCGTGATTAAAAATTCAACCTGGCATCTTTTTAACCCTTTATTTTTGTGATTGTGATATGAAGAGTTCAACCAACTCCATTCAATTAAAATCGTGATTCACGCAAAATTATGATGTGCATCGCACTCTCTCTCCGTCTCTGTTCCTAGTTCTTCCACTTTCATGGAACCATGATCCTTGTCTCCCTCTTGTACCTGCTTTTCCTTCTCAATCCGGACATCATAATGATTTGTGAAATATGCCAGAGACCAGAAAGCAAGTGAAGATTCTTAATTAGTAAAATTAAGAAACGCAGCAGAAGGAAGCAAATATATCCTTATTTAGCTGGCATAATCCGATACTTAACAAGATAATGTTAATCCACTTGCTTCCATGGCATGAGGGGTCCAAAACCAATTAAGATGTGACGTCCTCTCAAACTCAAGTTTGTTAACCTGGCCATCGTATAATCCTCCCCTTGTATAATGACGTTGATTGGAGACTTCAAGAAGCATCTCCTCCCATGAAAGCTACGCTTTTAGGAAAATATTAATTTAGGGTTCTGTTAGCCAGAAAATTCTTAATCTAGGATTAAGCAATACTAGTATCTGGCTAAGCAAAATTGGAGTCTTGAATCAGTTTCTTGCATCCAGAAGCAAAAGATTGCCAGCTTGCTTCACTTGATGAACTGAATGTTCAAAAACTAACCCAAATGTCATTTTAAGAAACTAGATATATATACATCAGCAGCAGATTTCACTCTGAAGCATTAACAGCAACAGGTTTCAAATTTTGCATAGTTGTCATTCATCCAACATTGACATTGTATACACTGTTAGTGTATGAAAGATTAATCCTAAATAAATCAGGAGCAAAGAATGGAATTCCACCAACATCTAAGTATAGGCTTCCATGTTTTATTCATAAGCAACATTATTATTATTGTTGTTTTATTACCAACTTTATCCTATGTCATATGTGAGATTAGCAGTTGTTGCCCGCCAACGACGAACAATGATTGGAAGGGCTGGCTTGTGATAAGCATTGTATAATTGTTTATTGGAACTGGTCTAGTCCGTGTTGTAGTGGTTGCGCCGTAGGCGGACCTAGGTTTAGGTCAAGGATCAAATTATTATGATCTTCTCCATATACCTACCAATTGAAGAAAAAAATTGTTGGCTTTAAACTAGCCTTCATTCAAGTGAGTTGAAAAATGCAAAAGAATTTACATAAAGAACGCTGCGACCATTGAATAATTGTTTTCTCTTTTCAATTGTCTTTTAGTCTAAATTTGGGTGTTCAGTTACTTGATTGTTTGAATTTAAAAGCACGATTGGACAGTAGTTTGAACTTTAAGTAACTGAGAGAGTTTTTTTTGTCAATGTGGTATGAACCAAAAACATCATTAAGTCTTAGCTATGTACCAAAGTTTTGAAAAAGGAAATGCATTAGTCGTTGAAGCAGAGCCTACTTGAAGTTGAAACTTGAAACCAAACATCATTTTGTTTCCTGTTCATCGGTTAAAATTGCAATGTTTCAATCTTCCTACTACTGTTACTATTTCTTTTTGCCCTAACTATCCAGAAGAAATTGCTATGGCCTAAATGCATCTTGTAAGACAAGAAATCCCGTTTCATAAACAAAGGCAGTAAAGTGCGGATTGAAGAATTAATATATGTTTTCCCCTAACCACCTTAATTTCATGGTTTTCATCTCATCTACCACCACATTTGATAATCTCATAGAAGTACTTAATGAGTACCTTTTTTTTATTCCCACTTTCTGGTCTTGTTCGTTATACCAAATAAGGTTTAATATGTTTGTAGTCTTGTAGTGTTTTGCTACAAGAACTTTGAGGTAATTAAGAAAAATATTTGAAGATCGCCATTAGGCCTTTGGCCTGGTGGGTCACCGGCAACCCTTGCCTCCCACCAATTTGTTACTATATGCGGTAGCCTTAATTGACTTTCTTCGATGGAGTCTGTACTCACACCGAATCCCCTTCTCCCATCCCCTAGATTAGCCTAGATTAGGTTATAGGAATCCTATTATTGCGACAAAAAAAAAGGAAACATTTGAAGATCAAACCACAATTATGCGGCTGGAGCACGAAAAGAAGTTTCTCCATTAGTGGAACAAAGAATTGCAGGGACATGCGAAAACTAGGACAAATTCTTGAGGCTAAAGATCCTAGTAAATCCAATGGTATTTCAAATAGGCAATGATTTTAATGGAGCTCATTTAGCAAAAGCTGCAAGAATCACATACCCCATTAAGCCATATCATGGATTTTATTTAAGTAAAGGGATTAAATCCCGAATACAACAAATCAGCTAGATGGATCCTTCTTCTTTTTTTTTTTCCCTGTAAATTTAGTTACACCAACCAGGGAATTGTAGATTTGTGGTCATGCAGGCTGCTGCTAGCTGATGATGCTATTCCACCTGAAATGTTCCCTTAGTTCATAATTTGGCCAATTGGCCCCGCAACTTACCAAACATGTTTCGGTATTTGCCTGCGTTTCTGAATTTTTCAGGTATAAGAAGTTGGGAGCCCTAATGCTGCCATTTATTCTGAAAAAACACTAACACCGGATTAGCTGCTATTTGCCTACCGCATTACACTTTGTAATGTGTAATGTGTAGGAGACCAACAAGGGCCAGTTTGCATAGAATGAAGTCAGAAACATTATTTAGAACTTTTAGGAGTAATATCATTGTAAAGATCATTAATGTCTGAATTAAGCACAAGTAATCATTTATTTAACTTCTCGTAATTTTTTTTTTCTCAAATAAACTAAAATGTTGTTAAATTTAAGAGCTTTGACCTCGCAAAGAGCCCAAGCCGTAATACAAGGCTTGATGACCGGCTGTTCAAGGCCTGCACAAACACCAAGGTCAAAGTAAACCACAGCAAGCCCGATAAGAAGCATTGGATTACCACGTGCTTCATTTAAAGCTACAAAAATTTGTATGTTGAGAGAGTAATTTTTTTCCCTTTTTTTTTGGCATGGATGGCAGCGCTTAGGGCACCGACTAAAATCTTTCTTATTAAAGCCTTGCTCGTTTAGCTAAGTCTCTTGTCAAACCTTGTCGAGTTACTTTATAGGTTTCATTCTTATTACTAAGCTCGTTTTTTTTTTTGTGTTCTAATTAACCATTCGATACTTTCTGTCCACTATTTAAATTAGTTTAAATTGTTCCTGAATCAAGATGTACGCATCTTCATCTAGATAGTTCAAATACCTAGAAAATAAACTTTTGTTAAATTGAAAAAAATTGATACGTCTAAAATAGAAAACATAGGTTAAAGCCATGGTTCATTAATTCTATCTCATGCAATTTAGGAACAAAAAAAACTATTAAGCTTCGGATTGAGAATCAAGAACCAAATATCGGGTTTTGGATTTTCAGGGACGTCTTACGAAATCCTATTTTGGTTGCTCATCGGTATCCTTCTTAATACCAATCTTATTAGACCGTATAATCGGATTAACCATTGAGGCAAGTTCCCTCGAGTATTGAGTTTTACCTTACCTATTGCTTATCCGTTAATGTATTTAGGATTTATTTTCTAAATCATTTGGCAAGCGAACCCCAATAGAGACATCCATCAACACTTTCCACCAAATCGACCCAGAAAAAGTGGTCCACCAAATTCCTTGTGGCTTTAATGGACAAATGTCTCAAGCTAGTCCACAACAATCGGGCCAAATGATAAGGAAAAAAGACCATTTTTACAATAGCCCTTTTGGTTTCTTGTGCTTTTGTCTCTTGGTGATATTGGGTTTGCTTGTGCTCACTTTGGCCAACCACATAATATTGTGCTTGAAGGTGCAGCAGTAAGATAACTAGTTGAAAATTGAAATTCTGTACCAAGAAAAAGAGATTTTAGTATAAGAATAAGATTAGGATAGAGGTCGAAAGTGCAGGAAAAAAAATGGATTTCACACTCAATCATAGTAAGGCATAAGCGAATTTGTGGTCACAGGATGAAAAGATTAAAGTTTGTGGTGGAGTGGAGGACATAGTTGCAAGGGTATAATTAAATGTCTCACATGTTTGTATGAAATTGTATAATGAAAGACACCAACCCCTTACCTTCTTTATTTTACCCATCATTTAAAGTCATTCAAAGACCCTGGACCTTTAATTCAATTGCATTGGACGGACCCACACCTCACTGTTACTGTTTGGATGGAGACCCAACTTGGAAAACAAAAATAGATGTCTACTTTTTACATTTTGATTTGCTCCATTACTAACAAAAGGTTTCTTAGTTCAAGTGGGCCAACAAACTCTTTACATGTTTGACCAATTGTATGGGTTCTTCCATTTTATGTTTTTTAAACATTGCTTGTATTTAGTGCAATACACAATTAGGCATGTTTACTTCTGCTCAATGCTCAACAGGAATAGCAGGAATTGATCGTACCTACTCAAGTATTCTTCCTTCTTTTTTTTTTTCTGTCGACAAAATAAATTTTATACTACAATTACTCTTATTCTATATTAGAGGGAGGGGACCTAAAGAAAGAAGTCAAGGAGAACCTGTCCAGTGAACTACCACCAATTCAGGCGGATGCTTATGCATCAGCTGACGAAATATTTTCAAGAAAATTTGGATATTAGAATACAAGTCAAGGGATTTGATCCCCTTAACTTACATTGAAATAGAGTTTTTTTTTTAAATTCTTTTGATGGCCAACCATTCTAGGAGTCCATGTATGACCAATATGTATACATCCATGTGCAACCAGAGTGGCAACCGTTTGATTAGTACTAGTGCTAATTATGGTTAATGACATAAAAGTACAATACATAGAACCCCACAAGTATCTGATCTCAGTTAGGCTGCTATACTCATGTTCTATTGCAGATATTGCTAGTGAACCCCAAGCAAATTTTGCTTTAATGGACGACTGCTGATCAACATTCAATTCAAGTAGAGGTGTCTGCAGGGTACAATTTGTCGTCGAGCATAGTAAAATCTTCTTTGGCGGCTATTTTTTGTTCTAACAATATATCCTTAGCCATTCCTTAAGCTTTTTATAAGGTTTTAGAATTAAATTTGTTATATAAAAAAGTAAATCTTATATGCACTGATAGTGTATACACTATCACAGTTAAATATACGACACATATGTAAAATTTGAATTTCCTAATTCAAATTAAGTTATGTGTTATGCGTTTAATGGTGAAAGTTGTATATAATATCAGTGTATAAAAAATTAATTAAAAAAAAACGCATCTAAGGCTGCCTTAAAGTCTCAATCCCTTATTTTTAACTCAAACTACCAAAAAAAAAAATAGAATTTATCTTGAAAACAAGATATCAACCTAAGACGTGCCTAAAAAATTAGAAAGTTGTGGACATGATGTGGTCCCATTTCCATTGCTACTGTACCTTGATGAAAGGAAAAGCTGTCTTTAGCTTATAGACAATGCCAATTAATTTAAAGGCTAGCGAGCTCCTGTCATCCTCAACCTGCCACTCCCACAGAAAAATTTTTTTTGTTTGATGGGGAAAAATTATCACCTATGTCAAATTGTTATAGTAATATATATATATTTTTTACAAAAATTCTTAAAAATAGCGTGGCACAAAAGATTTTGTCGTTAACATGCAACAAGCTAAAATTTTAGCCCACATGAAGGGCAGCTAGGCGCCGGCACCAAGCGGCTAGGGGCGGTGTATGATCGACGGGTGTGGCTGTGAGATTTTTGTCACGGGTTTCACCGGTCACGTGGCCCCCTTTGTACGCATGCACACGACCAAAAAAACCAAAAAGCAAGAAAAAGAGTGATTCAAAAGGTGTCACGGGTCAGATGTCGGAGTAGTATATATATTTTTTATATTCCAACAATTTCCAGCCAGCCAATGTTAATAATAATAATGATTTCTTCAAGATTGCTTGAATTTGAAGGTATGTTGAGATCGTTTTAGATAATACTCCACCCGGTGCGTTACCTGTTGTATATGGTCAAAGAGGAGGAGAATATCGTCTGCTAGCTGCTTTATCTTTGGTTTTACTTTTCATTCAAGTTATTCCACCATGATTTTGACCCATGCCTAGCCAATAACGATCTGAGTTTTCTTTTTCGCTCTGTTGGATTTGCTAATTATCCTTGTTAATTGTTTATGACTTGGTTAACACCTTTGCCACTTCGCCAATATGCATGCAGTCTCCCTTAGATTGCTTTCGGGCCAGTTTATCGATGCCTGCTGCATGTCCAAATCATTGTTCGTATGTGTCTGTTCTATTTCGTTGCGGGAAAAAATGCAATCCACTTTTTTTTTTCTCTTTTTGCTAACTTGTGTGTTAACTTCTTGAATATACGCGGAATTAAAGACAAAAAGTATAGTTGATGCACAAAAGGAAAATTATATTTAGACAAATGAATAAGAAGAAGTAATATCAGATGAGCTCTAATAACGTCAATTCAAAATTGACACTCTAAACGAAGCCTGTAATGAAAGACTTTAGGTTACACTATTTTGGCCTCGTTTGGCAAGTGAGTTTTTTGAATGTTTGTCTAAAATTTACTGTAATTTACTGTTGAAATTTAAAAATTTTTTTTTTGAAGTTTTTGAATATTTTGAAGTGTATAGTTTAAAATTTTTGAAAAGTTTTTTAAGGTAACTGTAGTTAAAGTTTTTAAAAAACTTATAGCAGATAAACTTGGCAAAAAACTTGTCTGTCAAACAAGGCCTTTATTTGCTTGCATGAATCATGATCAACACATTTTCAATCGCTTTTTTATCTTACATAATTCACGTCAAAAAAATCGTTACAATATTTTTTTTTAAAAATTATTTCAAATAATATACTGTTCAAACACACTCCATATGAAATAGGGATGGATAAAATGTCGTATGTACTTGGTTTTAATATGAAATAGGGATGAGTAAAATGACGTTAATAGTTGGGTGTTAGTCAAAGGTGGCATGGTTAGTGTAAGATAATGCAGACACGTATACATGCAAACTAACAGTATGATCGGGGCATTGCAGGCCTGTAGTATCAATCAGGTACTCGGGTCCATGCAGCATCACATTATGGAATTTTGACCATTACATCTAGACTATAGGAGAAAAAAAAAGGGGGGCTTTGCTGGAAAATAAATTGCAAGAAGAAAAGGACAAGAGAAAGATGTGACGCTAAATTTATCTCAAAAAAATTAAAAGGTGTATAAAAGAGACAAAGATGTGACAGACCCTCTCAGTTCATCGTTTCTCATGTCAGCATTATTCATACGAAATTTGGAGCACTATATTGCATAATTGATCACTCAAAAACAAAAAGAGAAAATTTTTCTTTAATTTGACTAGTTTTTGCTCATATATATATATATATATATATATATATATATATGGAGGTTCAGGACATGTTTGAATTGCTATTTTTAAGAAATTTGATAGAAAAAATATACTGTAACGATATAATGTATACGATTAAAAAATATACTCGTGAAAAACGTAAAATTTTTCTTTACCTGCACAAACAGATGAATATTTTGTTCGCACATAAATCGTTAATTGTTTTTAATCAGAAAAAAAAGAAGAAGTTAGTATCTACGTGCATGGACATGCAGTGCTGCCCTGCAGGAGACGAGTGGGGTTGCAGGCCTCGTCATCCATTGCATGTAATGGCCACCTTACACGTACTCTGCTGCCAAAAACTGCACATATGCTGGAGTTTTTCTCTTTTTATTATCAAAACATTTTTTTTAAAAAAATTTTTTGGATGCTCAAATTTTCATTTAGACCCCTGCGAGTTTCCCTTGGTTTCTGAGGTTGTAAAACATTTTACTCGGACTCCAAAAAAGTACCATTCTTATGGCTAAGATTTAGACGGGAGAAGCCATGCATCAAAACTTAAAAATCTAGACGTAGAATTCCAAGAGTAAATAAAAGAATATTTATGCAACTCGGAAGGTGAGTTTTTTGGGAGTTTGTCTAAAACTTTGCTGTAACTTACTGTAAAAGTTTTTTAAAATTTTTTGAAATGTGTAGATTTTTTAATATTTTGAAGTGTATAATAATTTTGAGAAAATTTTTGAAGTTACTGTAGTTAAAATTTTTAAAAAACTTATAGCAGACAAACTTGGATTCCAAACAAGGCCGTGGCGTGTGAGTGAAGAAACAGCTAAAAATCTGCATAATAATGAAAATAATGGCACTGGAATTTATGATTTGTTGATTTATCTCTTTAGCCACGACAAATTTGAGTGGGTTATTATTGATTCCTACAATTTTTATGATTCAAGGAGTTAAAGATAGTGAGTGCTATAGCAAAGAAGTAGAATACCCAATTAGCTACTGATTATGTTGGGACAGATAAATTAGAGAAAGGGCCTCTTAAATGTAATTACAACGTTGCATTATTGTCTCTCCACATTTGAAGTCCGAAACCATCACCTTTACCTTAGAAAATCATCTAATAAAACAAACAGCTTTTCACTAGTGAGGTCCTGAAATATTCTTCCTACTGAACCCGTAAATGGTTTAGGTAAAGCTTCAAGTTTCAACCACTGCAGATAAGACCTAGTATAGATTTGTGACTTTTGGGTTCCTTTTATTCATTATTAAATAACCTCACTTTGCACTTTTTGCACAATTATTGTGGTTGAATATCGATCTTGTCTTGTGATAAACCTTCATGTCAAGGGCCAAAAAGGGCAAAAAAGAAGACGAAGAAGAAAGAAAATTGGACCCATGAATGATCTAATTGACAAATTTTAATTAATTGATGATTGAGCAACTTATGAAAGCAATTAAAAATTTGCCTGCATATTTTGCTAGATTTTTTAGGGACTAGTAAGTGCTTAAAAACACAAGTTGCTAAAAGAATCTCCCCATCCAAAAGATAACAATGGGAAAAAAAAATATGTACATTAACATGCAGTTGAACAGTAATCTTCACAATCCTAAAACCAATTAGTGAAGGAACAACAAAAATTTTTTTTTTTGTGGATGTGTATAGACTTGCAAGTCTGCTGTCTTAAAGCGAAAAAAAAAACAGCAAGCCTGATGCAGCTGACAAGAACGTGCCAAAATGCTTAAAGTTCAGAAAACGGTGGTGGATTGAAAATTCCCAGACGAGAGGCCTCCATTCAAGGCCCTGGACTCGACAGAACTGTGATCAACACATCCCTTCTCCTTTCCTTCTCTTTTATCAACGTTGTGTCGTTCTCCATGTTTTCCATTGTTTAATGAGGTTGAACCACCCTGCTGCCAGATTCATAACTGTTTTTGCTGGGGTAGGGTCCTTTTTTTTTTTTCATTACCCATTAGTTTTACTCTTCTCGTTTTTCTTTCTCAATTTTTCTTGATGTGCAGATGTACTATAGTTGAAGCTACCAATTTTGATTTCGCCATTTCAAGGGTACGAAAAAGAAGCACGACTTTTGATGCAAATACTTCAATTTAGTATGAAGTTTATAGCCCATCTAAGGCCATATTGACAATGCAAGATCACACAAGTATGAAATATATATTGACAATGCCCGTAATAATCCTTGTTATTGATTACGATTACACTTTTTTAATTATTTTTTCTCTCGGAAACTTTGGCTTGTAATCAAATACAAAAACTAAGACAACAGAGAATTATTAGTTCTCTAATGTTCAGCTCTTGAGGTTGGACATATCAACAGATCAGCAAAGTAAATCTACTTCTCCTGCGTGACCAGAACTGTTTCTGGTGCATTTTTTGCTATGCACCAGCTATAATGGATAGGAAAATTTATACAAGGAAGGAGGAGGATAAGTAGAAATTTTGCACTCTCTTGAAAGGCGATTTGCCCTGTCTAGTTTTGGGACAAGGTACCCTAATAGCTAGTGAAAGATTCTACAGCATGCATGTTTTGGGCACTACATCCAAATCTCACCCTCTGCTCTAGGCATCTCACCCACTCCCTTTTGATTTGTTTTCAAGGAAAGAGGACTAAGATTCAATTTTCATTACTTTTATTAAGTACGTAGACCGGGGACCTAATGCTTCCAAATTTTCTTCAGCTGGTAAGATAAAAAAAAGAAGAAGAGAGAATCAAAAGATTGTTTAGTAAATACAAAGAACTGAAAAAGCAAAAATGGCAAGCTACGTTCTCTCAAGTTGTCCCATCTTCTACTGCAAATTCTCTGTTGTAAATTTGAGACTGATGAGTTTGTTTGAAGTGCAAATCTTTGTTGAAAGAATTGATTTCTTGATCTTAGCTTATGATGCATGACCAAAGTATTCATTCATAGAAGCTCGAATATTACATCTTAAAATGAGAATTTGACCATCAAACATTTCCATTGCCTTTCCTTTGGCTTCCTTCCTACTATTCTCCCTCTTAAAGAAATACACATAAAAATTTACGTTACTAGTTAATTATAAAGTTTACACTTAAAGAAATGTTTTAGAATAAACTTAAAAATATTAATTTTTGTATTTAAGTTTAAATATAAAAATGTTCTCCTTCGTTCATTTGCGAGAGATCTAACTCATTAGTCAACTTCAAGCCTACAGTGAAAACGAAGAACCAAAGGCGGTGAAAAGTTTACTGTGACCAAGAAAACCCCACAAGTAATAAAAGGAATTGAAGCCTCGAAAGCCCGCTACAGCATTTACAGTCTCTTGTTAGCTGCAGCAAATCCAGACTGCAGGAATCCACCAGAAATAAACTTGGGAGGGAGTGAAGGGGATGTGCAAAAGAAAAGGGGCGATAGAGGAAAAGGTAAAGAAGGTACCAAAGACTTTAAATGGGGGGTGGTTAGAGATTACATTTGGTTACTAGATTAC
Source organism: Coffea humblotiana (assembly GCA_023065735.1). NCBI lineage: Eukaryota > Viridiplantae > Streptophyta > Magnoliopsida > Gentianales > Rubiaceae > Coffea > Coffea humblotiana. Next base: position 3,657,848 of record CM041218.1, on the reverse strand, counting down.
AAAAGGGGCAGCCCACAGCCCCATCACTGCAGACCGTGAGACAACTGGTTGTAGTAGTATAAAGCTCTGTAACCTGTGATTTTTTGCCCCTCATCCAATCCAAAAAAGGGTAACGCTTGAAACAAGGAAAAAGTGAAAGTGTTGAGTAGAGTGAGTTGGTTGCAAGGTGTGATTATAGCATTGAAAAGCAAATGCCAGTCCAAGAAACATCACTCATCAATTCACTCCCCCTTCACCCATCTTCTTCTCTCTCCTCCTCCTCCTCCTCCTCAACCTACATTTCCATGGCATATTAGTACCTTGAAAAAAAATGATTTTCGAGTGAAAACGATTAGATACTTCAAGAATAAAAAAAGATAAGATTAAAAGAAAGAAAAAGTTACCATTTTTATCTCAAAGGTCTTGGCTTTTCTATACATCTTCAAAGATGACAATGTGGTGGTGGTAATGGAGGGTTAATGGTTATGATTGAGTGAACCAGACAAAGCTTCCTTGCTATCTATCCATCACTCCATTCCCCACAACCCACTATCAGTAGGCATTTTCTTCCCCTTTTGAGCTCTTTTGTTTTCTTTATGTCATTGCCCCCGCCCACTTTGGCCCTTTATTTGATTGATTTTCACTCTTCTGATTAAAACCAACATGCAAGATTGGTGCTTTTTTTCTTGTCTAGTGCTTGTACAGTGAACTGGTTCTTGATCTCAATCTTTCCCTGAAAATGTGGGGGGACTGATAAGAGAAAAGAAGGCTGAAGAAGAGAAATTTCAGGGTGGAAAAAAGTGCATTTTTTTAGCAACCCTCTTTTGCTTTGTACCATTTTCTTCAAGCCTTTTTCTTGGTTGCTATAGCAAGTCCAAAACAATGAGGAAGCATGGTTGGCAACTTCCTTACCATCCTCTGCAGGTCTCTTCTCCTTTTCTCACCTACATTGCTTTCACTCTTTCTTGCTTGCTCTAGATTTCTTGTTTCAGATTTTTTTTTAATGTGTGATTTTGGGAGTTTTCTTTTTGAATTTTTGTACATTTCTAGGTGGTAGCCGTTGCTGTATTTCTGGCATTGGGTTTTGCTTTCTATGTGTTCTTTGCGCCTTTCGTGGGGAGGAAGCTGTATCAGTACATAGTGATGGGGCTCTATACTCCTCTTGTGAGTACTCTTCTGATGTGCCTTTTCTGATTTTCCACACACTGCGTTTCCATGATGGCCTCTAATAACTGAGATCTGTAAATTGACTGCCAAGTGGTTCCAGATAGCACTTTATTCTACTCCTTTGATCTTTTCTCTTCTTTCTGTTTGCTTATAAAACCATGCCTTATTTCTTTATTTCTTTTTTTTTTTTGGTGATTCAATATCTGGGCAGAGAAGGGAGGAGTTGTTGAATTAATTCAGAATTGTTCCGTAAGATCATTTATCACATCAGTTTTGTGTTGCATTTCCTGGGGACCACAAATTTTAGTCGAAATTTTGGATGTCACTCTTAACTAGCTTCTCTTTCTTGTATTTTAGAGTGAAGTGTAATTTTAGTCCTGATGAGTTAAGATAAGCCTGCTATTTGTTTCTCGGAGGGTATGTTAAAAATTTCTTCTGGGGTGTGGAAAGGGGGCAGAGGCAGAGCAAGCTTGTTGTGTTAACGTATTATGCTGTTGTCTTTCCCCTCATGTTCCCGGAGCAGGAGTTGAATTTATTGACCAAACTAAAGTCTACCCTTTCAGTTAAAGTTGGGGTTTTAAATTTTACGTAAACGTTCCTGAAGGGCATGGCTACGATTTGTCAAGGGTAGCCAGTGGTGGCTCTCACGAGCCAAGGGCATAATCCTTCAATATTGGTCATCTGGGTTGCTTTGAATTTTTTGCCATCCTGCAATTTTGTTTTCTAGGTTAGTATTGTGTTCTTTGAAGGTCATGAGAATGCAGTTATGCTTCCACTTTTACCTCAAACCTTCTTTAAGCATGTCTCTCTGCATTGTATAGTTTCATTAGTAGTTTAGAATTGCCACTTGGGGTTCCAGATTTGAGTGTTGGTACAATTGATGACAATTAACTCTTCAATCTTAAGGTGTTTTCCTTGAAAATTTGTATATAGTATGAAGGAAAATCATTTGATATCAGATGTCAGATATTGGGATAGGATTATGTCTAGATTGGGTCGTAATAAGTATTAATATTCTGACCATGTGTTTAACATCTGAATTGAGCTTTTTATGACCAATATCTTGGATCAGAATACATTTATTTGACATTAAGATTTGCGATATACGACTACCTTCAGTTATTTTTTTTAAAAATAAAAAAAAACAAAGTCCTTCAGAAATTCTGATTCTCTTCAAGGGGGAATCTTGCTTTAGATATAGTGAAGCCTTGAAGTCTTCCAGGTCTGCAATTTTAGATCCACTTAACAGGACTATTTTCCTAAGATACTCCTAGTATTAGACATGCTTCACTCTTAACTTGTCTTGAACACTAAAATATATTTAATATTGTTTTCAGGCATCCATAACTCTGCCACACGTTCTAAACATTTTTTTGAGTCTATGCTGTTGTCAAAATGGAAATTGATAGATTTTTTCCATACAGATTGTTTCTGCCTTCAGCCTATATATTTGGTGCGCTGCGGCTGATCCTGCGGACCCAGGTGTCTTTAAGTCCAAAAAGTACCTTAAGATTCAAGAAAAGCCTCTCCAACAGAAGCAATCTAAACTTGGTGGAGATTCAACTTCATCAATACAAGATGCAAAAGCTGCAACAACTGGAGATAAAACTTTTGATGAAGCTAATAAAGAAGTTGAAGCAAAAGCAGAGCATGCTGCCCAAACGGAGAAGAATGCATCACCTAACCAGAGAGGACATTTCATGGCCCTGTTGACCTTTTTACCTTGTGCCTTCCTGTGTAAATGCTCAAGTTCACATGAAGAATCTTCTGAGCATCAAACAAGTGAAGATGGCATGTTCTACTGTAGTTTGTGTGAAGTAGAGGTGTGTACTGATTAGATTGTTCTGCTTCTTGAGTCTTCCATTCATTTTTCTGTATCAATAGTGGTTCTTTCTGGTCTAAATAGCTTCTTCAATTTCCCTTGCCTAGCATTCGAAACCTACAAGGATATGAGGGATCTTGCATTGTGTTTAAAGTTGGCTCTCTTTCTGCCCTTTGATTGGGCTTTGGGAGATATCAAATGACTTCATCAACCCTTTTGTGGTGATTCTGGTAGAACTATGAACTACACTAAACTTATTTCCATCTTTCAGGTTTTTAAATATAGCAAGCATTGCAGAGTTTGTGACAAATGTGTTGATCGTTTTGATCATCATTGCAGGGTAATCCGTGACATTGAGCATAAATATCTTTACCGTTTCTGTTAAAAAGAAAACCTCTGATTCATTTTGTTCTTTGGTTTTGCAGTGGCTAAACAATTGTATAGGTAAAAGGAATTATCGGAAGTTCTTTATCCTCATGGTCTCTGCCCTTCTCCTGGTATGTTTATTGTACAGATTTTTTATTTCTACATTCCCAATAGATCTGCAGGTGCCCAAATTATTTATCCATGTCACTTAGTGTTTCTGTACAAGCTTCAAGGTTTCATACATATTCATTTAGTGCTTCTCTTAAATCATCCAAAAAACTAATTGTCTTTCTGGATTTTGCTTTCAATAAGTGGTTGATTCTCCTAGCATTAAATGCTTCAATGGTGAAAGGCCTTTAATCTCCTAGATTTACAGATATGTTTCAGTATTTTAAGCTGCTTCTTCCTGTGTGACACTTATCATGTCTAGAATACATTTTCTATCCTCCTGCGTCTAAATAAATATGAATCTCAAACTTAACACCTACAGCAACATGTTAATAGGGTCTGAATGTCACGATAAAAGCATTAGCATTTATTTTCTTGTTACTTTTCATTGTATTGACTATTGCCAGGTCTATACCATGTTTGTGGACCTCAGCTTATACTTCAATGGTCAACCGGGATCCTTGTACTTATTTGCTGTTTCCTCGAGCGGAAGAGATTCTCGGTGGACATCACAACCAAGCTAGGAAGCAGCTTCACTGTAGTTCCTTTCATTATAGTCGTGGTGAGTGTTTAATTATTTCACTATTTAATTTTGGCTGCATTCGTTCAGATGGAAAGACCACCAAGCAAGCTAATTCACCCTTACTATTTATTTTTTAAAACTAAGATAACGAATAACAATATTTTCCTTGTTACAGGCAGTGTGTACCATACTGGCCATGATTGCAACCTTGCCATTGGCTCAACTTTTCTTCTTTCATATTCTTCTTATAAAGAAGGCAAGTGTTCTGTTCTCTGCTGCAGAAAGTACATCTGCAATTTGTGCTTGTTTTTTGGTGTCCATCAACATGAGTTTTCTTGATCTTTTTGAACCTTGAATAATATATTGATTTGTTCTTTCCAGCTGCTAAATCAGAAGAAGGAAAACAGAAGTATGAAATTTTAATGTAAATTTGCTTACCTAATATTTATACTTCATTGTCAGGGAATCAGCACCTATGATTACATTATAGCTTTGAGGGAGCAAGAGCAACAGGGCATTGGGGGCCAGCAAAGTCCGCAAATGTCACCTGTTAGTTCCCTCACTGGATTAAGTAGTGCAAGCTCCTTTAATAATTTCCACCGAGCAGCCTGGTGCACACCGCCACGCCTCTTTGTTGAAGATCAGGTACAATTATCTGCATATTCTTGCTCCAAGGAATAGTCCAACATAATGTACAGTACTTAGTCATATACCTGTGTAAGTTTGGCTAGTCAAAGGGCTTTCATGTTTTTTCTCAAGCGACTGTTTCTTGCATTTCTGATATGAGAATGTTTGAATAAGTTCCATGGGAAATTAGAACTTTCTGTCTTTTTTTCCCCTCTATCTTCTCTATTTCATGATAAGTAGGTCTTAGTTTCCCAAAACGGCGCTTACTAATATCCTGATATCTTACAGCTTCTTTGTCTTGTACACTTTTGCTAGAGTATAACTGCAATCAAAAGAGTATTGATTTGAGAATTGATTCATTATCACTGCAACCACAAGAGTAATGATTTGAGGATAGCATGTTAAAAAACGGGATTTTCTTTTAATTATCAGCAAAGGAAAAATTGAATGTTCGAGTGAAAAATGAGAAAAGGGTTTAATTCCCTTTAGCAATGATGCTGAGGATTTACAAGGCAGGAGGTATTAGTAGTCATGAGAGCGCTACTACCGAAGGCTTTTTAAGCGTCCAGTTTGATAGCCACTTCCTCTATTTTTTACAAACAGTAACAAGTCAGTTATAATTCTAATGCTGATTCTATCGTAACTCCCGGTTCTTGCAGTTTGATGTAGTTCCTCCTGAGACTGGATCTGTAAGTTCACTTGGAAAAAAGTCCGTTGTGGAGGAGCCAATAAAGAAAAAGAACCCAGTGCCTGTAAAGATCAGTCCATGGACTTTAGCTCGGCTGAATGCAGAGGAGGTGTCAAAGGCTGCTGCAGAAGCTAGAAAGAAGTCAAAGATTCTGCAGCCTGTAATGAGACATGAAGCACAATATACTCATGAAACGGACAGTAGTTTTGGCAGCAGTGGGCGCCGAATGGTTTCAAGGCCAGATAATAGCAGAAAACGACCCAGTAAGCGAGTCCGCCTTCCTGCAGATTTGCCCGTTGAACCTCTGACAAGAAATTCGAGTGAAGCTGCTGGAATTAGTATGCGGCACATGATTACTGATACCTCAACCCGTTTGGCACCTCTTCACCTTGAAGCCCCAAGTGCTTTCCGTACAGGTCGAACTATCTCCACCTCAGCTGGAATCGTTGCTTCTTCTCCTGAAAGTAGTTTAGACTCCCCTGATATCCATCCATTTGGGGCATCCTTGGGTACTGAAGAAGCAAGGCGACTCGTTGGTCTATCAGCTGCTAGCATGAATGCTCAGAAGGATATCCCTCTGTCAAGGTCTACAAGTGATGGATATGATGCATCAGGTGGGGAAGATAGTGACCGAGTTCCTCATAGAATTGTACAGAGGCCATCCAACTGGAGTAGCCTTCTTTTTGGTGGCACCGAGCCTGATGACAGGGTCACTAGATTGAACTTTTCGTCTTCATCTAGGTCTGATGTTAGACAGTAGAAACCAAGTAAATTGTAGCCTCAACATTTTTTCATTTGTTAGCCAAAGTCTTTATCACCTGATCGCCACCTCTGAGTAGGCCAGATCTCATGGCTTCTTTGGACGGAAGTTTCTTTTGGGGAGAATGGTATGCACTGTAAAGATTCTACAATACAAGTGAAATTTCACCCTGCAATTACCGTTCCTGAAGCATCATCAGTCGAGGACTATTCGCTAGGTTTGAGAGGTGTTCCTAATTTTCTGAAAGAAGGCCGTGCCATCAATGCTAGGATATCTTCCTTGTAGTGCAGATTATGCTGATATGTGCTTGGTCGTTCATTTTGCCCATTTGTTCTTCCCATTCCATGGTAGCAGGTCATCTGTAAAGAATGACACGCTTAAAGATGCTATCAGAATCAAACGCTTATTTTTTGGCGCCTCAGACGTAATATGGTCTTTTGGCAAGGTATCAGCTCACATTTGGTGTCTCTAGATGTGTTTAGGCTTTTGACAAGGTATCAGCCAACTTTTGCTGCCTCCACGCATTCTTGCTTTGTGTTGCCGAGTCATTTAAGGACAAATCTGTCATCTGAAATCCCAAACACAAGACTTCCCCACCCGAGAGAAACTCGTACTAGGTGTGTTTACGAACGATTAGTAAACGAGAATTGCAGTAGCAGCTAATAGCAAGGTCGAATCCACTTTCGTTTCCACCAATTGTTGCCGTTTTCCCAGGATGTGCTTTTTGTAGTAATAGTGCTGGAACCCTAAACATATGCTGAGCTAACACTAAAATACGTGATCCATAATTCCTAGATGCCCTTGCTGACTAAATGCTTTATTAGCAGACAAATCTCAAAATGTACTAACACTGGGTTGCTTCTTCACATTGTCAATTGTCCGACTTAAGTCACAAGATCATACTACAAGAAGCATAAGCATCTGATCACAACAGATTATGCTAGTGGATATCACCAGAGAAATCGAGTTAGTAATCCTAAATTGCATCAAACATAAAGTTTGTATAATCAGGCAAAACCAAAATTCTCCCAACATCAAATGAGTAATCACAGTTTCAAACTAAAAATGCACACCACATAAGAATTACCGTGGAATCTATAATGAGATAAAAAAAGATGTATATTTCCAAATCAACCAGCTAAACGAAGCTAACATACTCGTTTAATGAATCATAAAGCAAACGTGTAACAGCCATTATATTTACAAATATTTCAGCACACAATTCCAAATGTAGTTCGTATACAGGAAGATCAAACAGCATAAGCTGATACAGAACCAAACAAGACTACAGCCTAAATTTAGCATCAAACCAAGTTCAACAACCTAGAACTAGACTAAACTTGAACAACAGAAACGATATGGGGAACCTTCTGGCAATCAAAGGGCAAGCTAACATACTGGCAGGCGAACTCCTCAGCAATCTCAAATGCCAATTCGCCATGTAATGCCTTGCAATACATGTATAGAACCACATTAGCAGCAACATTATGAAGCATTAGCAGAGTAATAAAAGCCGAGCTAACAACCGTCTGCAACACAAAGGCCCACCTCCACCATCCACTAGCCTGCCCTGCATTCGCCACAGAAGTTGAACACCCCCAAACTAAGAACCCAATAGCCAGCCCATAAAACAACAGCATTGACAATGCCACCCTTTTCATTCCACTCAATAAATAGTAACTTCTTTGCAATGGCTCAAAGCCCCATTTCGACTCTACTACTACAACCACGCTGCCTAATGACCAGTTCACTTGCAACCAAACTACGACTAATCCAACCATTATCGCTATGAGAATCGAAAATACCAGAAAATATTTTGAGTCAAAATCCATATCCAAACCATAAAGTTGCAAACTTTTGTAAATTAAAGCTGCAAAAAGGCCCAAAAGTGAAATGATCAGAGCCACGATGATTTGGGATACAAGGAAGCTGGAAACTAAAGGGAGAAATGAGTAGAGGGTTGATTTGAAAGATGACACAAGCTTAACGGGTCTACCATAGAATCCATGGAAAGTGCTGTAGGTGATTGTGGCTACAGCCAAAAGGGATAGGAGAAGCACAAAGAGGGTGTAGACGAGAGGGAGGAGGAATTGGGCAGTGGTGGGGTGTGGGGAGGCGTAAGGTGAGGAGATGAAAAGGGATTGTTGTGGGATGAGTGAATCGGATGGCAAGAAGGTGGATTGAAGAGTAGGGTAGATGATCAGAGAGAAAGAAAGGGGCAGGAGGAAGATGACTGACAAAGCTAAGAAGTGGCGAGAGTGGGCATTGATTATGCGCTTTGATTCAGATAGGACTCCCCAGAGATTGGGGATCTGCGAATTGGTTGTAGACATGAGGGAATAGAAGATTTGAGCACTTCCTTCTTGCCGTCGGCAGCGAAGAGGTAGATTTGATTGATTTGGGGATGCAGGAACTCTGAGCCACCGGGGAACAGCCAGAATGGTCAGTCGAGAAAAGAAAGAAATGAAGATGGACTCTTTTTTTCGGGTGATAATGCAGAGGTGGGACGTGGAGATTTGGATCGGGCCTCATCAATTGCTCATTTGGATCGTTTTTTAATGAAATTCACATTATCCTTTTTTCTTTTCTTTTCTTAAGACACAGCAGCCCTATTTGTGCTCCTTCCCCGTTTTATATTTCTTTTTTTTACCGGATATAATAAACCTACATTTTATTCTATGCTGTAGGAGACCTATAGAGATTCAAAATAAAACCAGTGGATATTGAACTAACATTGATCCAGACGGGTGCAGATGGTGGCAAGCCACATATAATAATAAATGGAAATCTTGTCTATAGACTTTGGTGGTGGTCACTGAGCCAGGTTCAGTGATTTTTCCGTTTTATATTTCACCTCATTCACATATACCTCTAAGGTAAAATGGATTCCTTGTACTTTTTTTTTTATTAATGGCTAAATATTCCATATCTCCACACATTTTCGGTGCATCAATAACTTGCATAATTTGCATAAAAAATTGTAGAGTAGGTGTATATTTGAAATGAACGAGTATGAATCTAAATGTTGAGTGATTTGTGAAGTGAATTAAACTATCATATTTGTGGTATCTCATGAGTTTTCTCCTTTTCTTTTTTTGGTCACACTCTTGTTTCTACAATAGTATTCATGTGTTAGCCAAAGTCAAATACACCTCATGATTATTACTGTTTCTCTCCTAAGAAAAAAAGATTATTACTATTCCATTACACCGCAAAATACAACTCAAGATTATTGCAAGGCTTAACCAAGCCAAACCGTAAAATTAATCATTTATCAATAGTAATGCTAAAAATATAACTCAATTAAACACTTCAAGTTGCCATTGTCCCATTAGATTACTGGGATTCTGATGATTAATGAGCCATTGAACCTACGACCAATGAGCAAGAGGTCAGTCGCTCCAGTAACGTAAGGTAGAAAGTTGGCTCCCCCCCGTCCACACGGCACGCCGCACCCACGCACAAGCACACCACCACCTTCCTCGTTCCTCCCCGCTCACCTTTTTCACTTGGTGGAGTAGCTTATGATTCTTTTCCTCGGAGTTCCTCTCTCACATTTTGCACTTCCAAATCCTCAGTCCCCATCTCCATGATGGCTCTCTTTCTCACGTGGTCTCCCTTTCTCCGTCACATTCACACCATTCTCATCTCTCGGCTGTAACGTTTACCATTCACTCTTGCTGCAATGTGCTATTTTGTCAGACCCACTTCTTGAAAAACTCCGACTTTCTTTTATTCAGATCCGCATTTGTCTTGGTTGGCTGCAATTGAACCTGTTTTTCAAGAAATCCCAGTTCAATTTTCGCTGTCCAGAAGGTATTCTTGAAAAGATCTTAATGGGGTTGGTCCAAAATTAGTTCCTTTTTGGGAATTTTAATAAGTAAATTTGGGCGAAAGATGGAAACTTCAAGTGGTCTGAGTCCTAGGCTTAATTCAATTGCATTGAACAAAGAAAAAGATGAGGACCCAGATCTTCATAACTTTGAATTGGAGCCTGCTGGTCATGGTTCCGGATCAGATCACCATCATTTTCGTTCTTCCAATGCACTGGAAATTTTGAGGGAAACTGTAAGAATTCTTCGATATAATTCGACTGGTTTTGTTGCAATTCTGGCGCTTTTAATTTGCCCCGTTTCAGCTGTAGTTTTGTCTAATGTATTGGTTGATCAATCCATTGTGAAACAACTTACTATAAGGCTGTTGCTGGTTGCAAAATCTAGTGGACTTCCATTAAGCCCATTTATCAGACAGTCTTGTCAAAAGTTTGCAGAAATGGCAGTTTCGGCTACAATGTGCTTCCCTTTATATATTACATTGTCACTGCTGTCTAAGGCTGCTGTTGTTTACTCTGTGGATTGTACTTAATTCAAGGAAAAGGTTTGATTCATCCAAGTTTTATGTGATTGTGAGGAAGATTGGAGGCGAATTGTTGTGACTTATTTTGGGTTTGTGTGGTGATTGTTTAGTTGTATCACATTGTTCTGTGTACTCCTTGTTGCTGTGAGCAGCACATTTTCCGTGATGGGGTTCCCGTCAGATTTGATTTTGTATCCTGCTATGGTGCTTGGACTAATTTTCTCAATCATTCTGGCGAATTCGACAATCATTTGCAACATTGCTATAGTAATCTCGGTGTTGGAGGATGTTTCAGGGCCACAGGCATTGCTCAGGTCGAGTTCTCTGGTTAAGGGGCAGACTCAAGTTGGTCTTTTGATATTTCTTGGATCGACTATTGGGATGGCAATGGTGGAGGGGTTGTTTGAGCATAGGGTGAAGACATTAAGTTATGGCGATGGCTCATCAAGGATATGGGAAGGACCCCTTTTGGTAATCATGTATTCATTTGTGGTACTTATAGATTCTATGATGAGTGCAGTTTTCTACTTCAGCTGTAAATCATATAGCACAGAAGCCGCGGCAGTGGGAAGTGAACCAGTTTTAGAAGCCTTTACAATTTCCTTGGAATCAACTGGCGTTCAATGACATCTCTTTGCAAAGTTTTATAGTCGTAAAAACTAGTGGAATTTGCCGTAGCAGACATAGAAACTTGCACAGTCGTCTCTATTCTTGGGACTTTGTCACCATGAGAAAAAGTATACATGTCTGCTAGAAATGACTATACATGGAAGGATCATAAGTCTATATGACTAAACTTTTCTTTTACATAATCATAGCGCTTACAGTTATCTGTGATAATGGAAGGTTAAAGAAAGATTTGGAGAGCTTGGCAATAGAAAAATTTTATTATGAGTTGTACCTTAGGGTGCAAATTTCGAACATTATAGTTATATGCTTTTTATTTTCAATTGAATCAGTTCTTATTCTTTATTGCTCCCACATAGCATTTCCTAAATTAACTCTTTTGCCGAATAACAGTTCTTCACAAATTAGGCATTGAATGGGCTGAACATTTAGAGGATTTAGCATGTCTTTAAGAGAAAGGCCATAACTTTCAGCTGAAATGGCATGTGGCATTTATTAATTATTTACGACTCGAGGCATCTTGTCATCTACCTGCAGTACACAAATATACGATTGTTTAGGTATTTTGATTGGCTATGATCTGTCTGAGTATCCCAAAAGGGAAATATTCCTGTTTTTTCAGGGTTTCTAGGGCTATACATCTACCTACCGCCTTGCTTAGTGCCAAAGTATTGTGCGCTGCTTGTTATTCTCCTTTCCTTCAGAGAAAATCTTTCATTTATCATGTACTAACTTTCTGTTATAAGCACCAATGCAGTCATCAAATGTTATATTATGGCATGAGTTTACTGCCTGTCGGAGACATGAGGAATCTGCTCTGATGTAATCTTCTGGCCAATATTCTTAATCCAGCTTGGGGGGTTTAAAATAGTTCTACTGAAATTTTAATGATGAAAGTGAGTAGGACATCATTGAAATGTGGCTTTTCCTTGAAGCTATGCACTGGATTGCTTAGACATCACCTAAGGATATTCATGTTGAAATCTGTTATTTTAGCTGGCATAGGTGATTAGTTTAAAAAATGCTGTACCTAGATGGCAGCTGTTAGCATGCAGTGATCAGCTAAGTTCTATAGTCTTAACAGCTAGTGGAACTTGCTGTGGAAGCAGATAACATAAACACTTGCATATTTGATTCTATTCTTGGGACTGCTTGGACAATAAGGAAATCTGCTAGAAATGACTATTAATGCAAGGAGCATAAGTCTATCCAACTCTAAACTATTATTTTATCTACATCATATTGCTTGCAGTTATCTGTGGTGATGGCAGGTTAAAGAAAAAGTTTGAGGGCTTTGCTATAGAAACATTCATTTAGCTGCATCTTATTGTGATAGTTATGGTACACAGTATAGTTATACACCATATATTTTTCATTTCAACTAAATCATTTCTAGTTACCTTTGCTCTTTTTCGTTTCCTCATAGTATTTACTAAATTAAGTCTTCTGCCAAGTAACTTTTCTTGGCAACTTCAGCATTTAATGTCTCTAAGGGAAAAGCTACAGCTTTTATCTGGATAAAGAATGGTGTGTGCACTTATGGATTATTTAGAAGTCTTGGCATTTCGTCATCTTTCTATATTAATGATTAGGTATTTTGATTGGATATGATCTGTCTGACTATCCCAAAAAGGAAATATTTTCTCTATTTTGGGGGTCTTAGGGCATCTCTACTTAATATCTTCCCTAGTACTGAAATGATGTGAACTGCTTGTTATTCTTTTTTTGTTGCATTATCATTTACTTAACTCTTCGATTAACAATGCTGGTGCATTCAGCTAACATTATGTTGTGGTCACTGTTAGCTTAAGTTTACCTGCTTGTTGGAGACATGCAGAACATGCTCTTGTGCAATCATCATGCCAATATTCTTAATCCAGCTTAGGAGTTTTAAGTACCCCTTTCAAAATTGTGAAAATGGAAGTAGGCATGAGATCTTTGAAATTTAACTTCTCCCTGAAGCTATGCACTTGATTGTTTATACATCAGCTAAGAATCATATAGATCTCCAGAATAACCTGAAATCTGCTTGTTCAGCTGGCCTAGGGTTTGAGTTCATAAAATGATGTACCTAGATGGCAACTATCAGTATGCAGTAATTAGGTAGCAAGCTACAGTCTTACGCTGGGTGCAAATGACTAATCTCGGTTGGCATATTTTGAAATCAGTCAATTTTTTATCAACATCAAGAGGTCACAGTTTGTGACGGTATATAGTGGAATTCCTGGTATTCTATCTTGGGAAAGGTTTCATTAGTTGAAATATTCATTCTCTTATGCATATGGAAAATGGATTTGAATGTATCTGCATCATTATAAATTGCAGCTTTTAAACTCCTTATAATTGCTAGAATGCATTTTTTTGTTAGATATTCCGAATTGCTAACAAGGTAAGGATTTGAAACTTATGGGTGACATAGAGTAAGCCGATAATTGCTCGGTCTTGGTAGTTTGTACATGATGTATGTAATTCATTCTGATTCTTGAAGCATCTTAAAGGATAGCTGCTGGAATTTTCTTTCTGTAAAGTTTGCGTGTGCGTGTGCCTGTGCATGTTGTGGTCTTTGTTTTTCTGCTTCCAGTCTCTCTTTATAGGTAACCTCCATTTAGTGATGAATGGAAATGCAGTGAAATCGTGGATGAAGCATTTAAATGCTCATCTGAGCTATCCATTTTCTACATGCCCCATTTGTTTATCGATGAACTGGTAAATCAGTTTTTGTTCAAAATGTAATGAAGTGTGAAGAAAGGCATCAACAAAACTTGCACAGTATTGTGAAGTGGGAAGAGCTGCTCCTACCGAGGAGACCTTGGTCTAGAGGTTAAAAAACAAGAAAGGTTGAGTGCCCGGGCGTCTTAACTCCTGGGTGGGAGTCTCACAGTTTCTGATTTTAGTCTGGCTTTCCCCCACTTAGTGAGTTAGCTGTAATATTCATGAGTTATTCTATTGATGTTGGTTTTAATCTTGATAGTCGGCTGTTGTATTGATGCCCCGATGGGCTACATGCAATCCAATCCAAAAAATAAATAATAATAAGTAAATTTTTTTTTAAAAAAAAGGGTGCTCCTCATATCATATGTTATTCTTGCCTGAATGGTCTGATTCAAGTATGCTTCATTAGTTATTATGACAGGTAGAAGGACAAAGATGATGCAGTTGCCATATACAGATCCTCCTGTTGATACCAATTATAACATGCAGGGAATAGAAAACAAATGAATTCAAGCTTGTGTGATCTGGTGACTGGTTGTATGCTAAGTTTATTGACAGTTTGTATTTAATCATTTTAGAGGTAGAAAGTTGAACTTCTGATGCAGAAGTAACTTGGTTGCTGTAAAATGATTAGTAACCTGTGGTCCTCAGGATTCTTTTGTATGCAGGCGATTATGAGCAAGGCCACAATTGTTCTTCTCCATAATTGGAGAGAGGTTCTCTGTAATTATGCAGACTAGAGTTCAATATGACTAGTGTGATGTACAAAGGAAATTTTCTCTGAACTTTTGGAATTGAAATCTTTTTTCGGGTGTCAATTTAAGCTGCATATTATCATTGTTAAATTTTTTTTGGTCCGTGGATTCATTTTCCATGCAACCTAAGTAGAATGAGCTACGTGACGCTTGAATTATGTCTTTCTATAAAAAAAAATTTTTACATTTTCGGTGAACACATTTTTCAATCAAATTTTTTACGTCACCTATATCAAATGACTCTCGAGATTCTCTGACATCTTCATCTTTTGATATGTATGGTCCAGAATGGACTGCTGATTAAGCTTATATCTTCAATGGTGATTAAGCCTATATCTTCAACCCTTTTTGGTCTGCTAATGTTGATTGAGCTCATATCTTCATCTTCCCTTCCTTTTTTTTTTTTTTTGTTGTACCAGAAAATTGATCCGAATTCTCTAATATTTACTGTCACGTACATAATTTGGAATTGTTAGTTTCTATCAAATAAAATTTTACTAAAACTGTGAGAAATGGGTATACCTAAAATCCATAAAAGACAAGGGTGAGAGAATTTTCTTAAATTAGAAGTAATAAGCAAGTTACATAATCATAATAAAATACTTTGTTTGTAACTTTAATATTTTCCTAAAGTTAAAAGGAAATCTGTGGATAAAGCCTCAGAGATTTTATAACCAAAACTGGAAACATGTCATTTTACTCTAGACAGCAATTCAGCCAGCCAAGCTCAACATGTACAAGTAGAACCTTTTTTTTAAAAAAAAAAAAGAAAAAAAAGAGAGTAGAATTATGGGAGTTGAACTTTTCATTCATATAAAACAAAAAAAAAAAAACACTTTTCAAAATCTTAAATATGCTATAGTTCAAGGCGCGCATAAATTTCTCAGTCATCGGACAGTTTCGGACAGAGCTGCCTCCATTCGCCGGCACCGGCCCACCATCACCACCACAGTCCACAGGTATCTTCCTTCTACGTTCATGTTTCTCTAATAATAACAACCCTAATTTCTATCTCCACCTCCACCACCACCACCACCTAATCGCGCTTCTCATAACCCAGTCCTCACGCTCCCCACTCCCCAATTGTCCGTCTGCAATTACCATTCCATCTAAGTAAAGACCACACCTTTTGCCCAAATTTCACTATCAGCTGCGCTGGCCTCTCTCTCATCTTCCATCTCGAGGAGCTCGAAATTGTGATTTTTTTGTAAAAGGAAAGGGATGAGTAAGATTAGTTAGACAAGCTGCTAGTAAATGTTTTCCTCTTTTGGGGTGGGGCGTAGAAAAGATAGAGAGTTTATTTATGTCCTTGACGATGTTTATGGTGATGACTTTTCGGTTTTGAATTTTCTTGAGATACTTGTTTCTACATTTTGTGCCTAAAGTTGTCTGAGAAATTTTGAAAATACTTATGTCATACACATATCATACACAGGCATCTTGTTATACTCATCTTCTCCTGTTTTATTTGCTTAATTATTCGCTCAAGTTTCTAGACTCCCCTTGTGATTCAGTAAGGTCAATATCATCCTTTTGTTTGAATTAGAGTAAATTGATTTTTTGATATGATTAAACCTGTTCTAGGTCTGAAATGGATAGGGTTCGGCAAGAAAAGATACAGAGATTCGAAGAGTTTGTTGATCGCCGCTTGAAGCCGGATCTTGTTCACGCTATTGCTGAAAGGCATTTGTACTTTATTGCTTCACTTGTTTGTTCTTTTGTTGAATTATGTACTTCTTATTGGTATTAAGTGTTCAAATGGCTGTAGGCATATTAAGGCTGCTTTCCACGATTTTTTAATAGTTTTAGGAAATGGTATTTTAGTGTACAGTCAATGTTATTAGCAACTGGTAAAGGATACAATGTTTTTACTTTCTATTCTTTGCAAAAGCAGCAGGAGACTAATTTCTGAAGCCTAGCCTTACTAATCAGTTGGTTGTCTCATCCTGAACTCCCCCACTTACAGTTGTTATTTGGAGAACCATTCCCTGTTATCACTTTATTGAGCTTATTACCATCAGCAGTGGGGTTCTATGAGTTGGAGTATTTGCCTACTTTCTGTTTAATATTTTGATATTAAGTTGAGAATTTGAAGACAGAATTTCTGTTATGTGCCAAATTTCTAATATTCTATGTATCTCTTTTGCAGGGACAAGGTCTTTGAACAACAAAAAGTTTTTTATCCTTTTAAATTTTCTTGCATTTGGGTATTGATATTATTCATCTTCATTGCTCAAACTCCTACTTCTTTGCACAAGTTCACCAGTGCTTCTTTATGTTTTTCCCCTTAACTTCTTGTAGCTCTGATCTGAAAAGAAACATAGAGACGTTGGAGAAAAAATAGTGTAACCAGTCTGAGGACATTGGTCAATCTTGGTTCTGAAGTGTATATGCAAGCTGATGTGTATGTCTCTTCATACCATATCAATGCCATTTTACTTGGTTTTCTTCATGGCTTTTGAGATCTTAGATCCCAATATTGATTAATACTCTTAGTTTCTTCTAAGGGGTTTTGGCTTGAAGGAAGTTTTGCCCTTACTTTTTATTTTATTTTATTTTCTTTTTTGGAACTTTTGACATCTATAACGTAGCTTTTTCCTCCCTTGCAATTGTTGCCCTTGCATCTTTGCAGGCCAGACACAAGTCGTATATTTGTAGATGTAGGACTTGGATTTCATGTTGAGTTCACTTGGTCTGAAGCTTCACAATATATTGCTGCAAGGGAAGAAAAGTTGGACAGGTAATGCCACCTGGGCAGTTGCATGAGTATCTTGTTCTCATTTGAGATGTTGACGCTGATTCTAACAACATTGAGTTGGCAAACAAATTTAAAGAAAATTGTTATAAAAAAAATTGTCTTAGTGTTGCTCTTTTTCTTTGCTTCGCCATCTGAATACCTTTATTGGTGCACGCTGCTTGAATCTGGAAGTTGCTAACTTTTGTTTGCTTCTAAAACTCTGAGCTTAACGTTGTAATGGATAAATCAGTTAGGTGTTTTCAAATTTGTTCTCTGTGTAAATATTTGTGTCTTAATATACAGGCAAATAGAGGATTATACCCGCCTAATTGCATCAATCAAGGCGCAGATCAAGATGGTATCTACTCTCTGATCCCTTTGCTTTTTTGCTCTTCTTTTTGTCATCACCTTCTTTACCACAGATGAAAATCTGTTAATATTATCTTGTAAAGTTAGTCGATGGATGCTAGTGTTTTGGTTATAAATCTGATGCTTAACCACGTATACATACGTCAATGAAGGAAATGTTAAAAACTGTAAAAGATGTAATACTGTAGTTGAAATTGAACCATAATTTCACCTGTTCTCATGTTTATTGCCATATATTTGTTGTGAAATAAGTGAATATTGGCCTTGACTTTTAATAACGGTTCTTGGCTGCAATGCAGGTTTGTGAAGGGATTAGAGAATTACTCCAACTTACTGAGGTTTCTTAATGAAATGAGTATCATGGGTTGCTTCTAGCAAGAAAAGCCAAAGAAAGTTTGAAGCCAAAGAGTTTGCTTAATAGGGTACAATGAGGGATAGGAGCTGCACATATTCATGTACATCCAACCACTATTTCGTAGTGGAAATCAACTACAATGCCCTTACTGGCTTCTGCTTTGTGACATTATGTGAAGCAATTTGCTTGCTTAAAACCTGTAGGAATCTTTAATAGAGGTACCTCCTTGGATGCTGTCACATGAAACGCTGATTGCCTTACTTCCTCTGTGGAAGTCGAACATCATGTGGGAAATGAGCGGGTAGACAGAGTAGAACAGAGGAGGCAGCCAGATAGGAGTACAATAATCCAGGAACAAGAAATAAAGACGAAGAATTCAATTTCTGCTTTGTTCTTGCTCCACCTTGCTTTAACACGAAATAAGTTCTAAAAGATTAAAGGGCTTGCAAAACCAATGCCCGACTTCGAGGGTTGGCAATACATAAGTTGTTTGGGCTCTAAAGGATCAAGTATAGGAGAAGCTATGCTGGACTGTGCACAAAGCACTAAGTAAAGCACTGGAGATTCATTGGCAACAAGTGAAACTGGAAATCCCTTCAAAGAAGCTACTAGATTTTTGAAGACTAAGAAAAACTAAAGTTCTTAGACTTTTTGCTCAACTAGGAGATATCCACAGCTTAAGACTTTTGCTTTTGAAATGCTCATCTATTTTGTTCTCAAGTGACGGTAGTATAAGCAGTAGAATGATTAGTATATATGCATCTGACTTGATACAAGATGAAAAATGTTGGATTCCTCTGTGTCCTAATATACGATTGTAAAGCTCAATATGAGCCTTTTGTTCAAGTGGTATAGTCTTCTTTTTTTTATTAATAAAAGTCTATTGTTTTAGTTAAAAAAACATTAATGCCCGACTTCAACAGAGAAAAAGAAATTCCTAACCAAAAACAAGAAAGATGTAAAGAACTACAGTATGAAATTTTTAGATTTTTAAAACACTCGTATATCATAGCCAAAATAAGAAAGATGTAGATCATCACATTATGAAATTTTGGATCTTTAAAACATTTGTATATCAGATTCCAAGTAGTTAAAGATACTTCATTTTATTTCATATCCATTTGCAATATACAAATATCGATATTCTATGCCTGCGTGACTTTGGAGCACAAGCACACTTCTTACTTTTTTTTTAAAGTTTTTTTTTTGGGGTAAAAAACGGCAACTAATTCTATTAATTAAATCACTGTATAGATTAGAGCAAGTGCTC
Organism: Coffea humblotiana; assembly: GCA_023065735.1. Taxonomy (NCBI): domain Eukaryota; kingdom Viridiplantae; phylum Streptophyta; class Magnoliopsida; order Gentianales; family Rubiaceae; genus Coffea; species Coffea humblotiana. Next base: position 3,638,567 of record CM041218.1, on the reverse strand, counting down.
TACAATGTCTGCTCTTCGTTTCAACTTTGAAAAGGAGTGAAATATCAAATATGACAAGATTAGACGCGAAATGCCTAAAAGTAAAAAGTTTGAGGACTCAACGGTAAATACCATCAACTTATATAAGTAGTACCTTTGCAAGAAGCACAATAAACTAAATAAAAATTTGGATAATGTAATACGCTCTCCTTATTAATTAATTAATCAGTACTTGATACAAATAATAGTTAGGTCTGCCTCGCATCACTCCCGCCAGAACCTCAGTCAGTGTGTGTGTGTGTGTGTTTTTTTGCCGCCGAAAGTCTCCATCGGTCTCAATTTTACCGAAGTAACAGCGCTGCCATTTCGTTGCTTTAAAGGTCAGGGCATGAAATATTTCCAAGTTTTTCTCCTTTTTCTTTGATGCTCTACTCACAAGAAATCACATTTAGGCATTTAAGCTTTATTCAAATTCATGGGCCAAACTATTTCATCATTGAACGTGCAGTCGATGCTGAATCCAGCTTAGCTATCCCTGTTCCTGCTCATTGCTTAAACTGATTAGTTCTTTTCTTTTCCTTTTTCCTTTGGGAATTAAAATTTTTCTTGATATTTGTTGATATAGAAAGGTACTATGGCTTGGTGGGGAGATGCTGATGAAACTCGGGTTCTTATTGCACCAGGTAGCAGCATTTCGTAATCATCTTCTTTTTCCTATTTTCTTGTGTTACCGTAATTTACTATCCTAAAAATGACGTCTTTTTATGAAAAAGGAGTCTTTTTTGTTTTGCTTTTATTTTGTTTAACCGGTGGGCTGTTTTTTTTTTTTCACAAAAGGAAGTTCCTAGTCAATGTGGTTGCAAATTGTAATGAAACATTTGAATAGCATATGCCACATGTTAATATGGGCTTAGAGAATGAGCATTTAATTTTGAGACTGAACCTTCTAAGCGTACTCCTGTAAAATTGCCTGTATTTGGAGCTTTGTAGTGGCCCAAAATAATCCGCATCCTCGAAGCTTGTAAAGTCTTTGATTTGTTGGCCATTTACTGGGTGTCAAATAAGTTTCCGTTGGTTCTTATTAGTTAGATCCACAAGACAAATCTAACTATATAAGAAGCATTTCCCTTGTTTGGAATGCATATTTAAACCCTTTCCTTTGTCTGTTGCTTTGTTACTTATTTTATTATTGAACTTGGTATTCTTGCGGTATTGCTATTTCATTTTACGAACTATATTCGGTCGATCCTGTTTGACCTGTCCTTTCATTTCACTGTGCTAGAGCAGAACTTCTATATGCAATAGCGATTTGTCTTCATTGATAAACTCATTGAACTGATTGGTGATATAAGATAATTGAATTTAAAGTCCAGTGCAAAAATCTGCAAACCTTTAAGCAAATCATCACTTGAAGCCTCATTTTAATAATATACAACTTATACTATTTTTCTTTCTACATGTAAGAAAGTCTTGCTTTTTAATAGTTGGAAAGTTTAACAATTACAGATCACGATACAAATGGGAATGGTTCAGGAAATGTTCTATCTCTTCGGCATCCCAAAACTGGTAATCCTACTCAAAACTCTTGGTTGCTTTAGTGATTATTTTATCTTTTAAGCTCTTCATGTTTGTAACTATACATTTGTGAGCAAGAAACTAAACATTTACTCTCTTTCAAGCGTTGACATTTTACCTTTCATGCTGGTGACTTATTACTAAATGGATCCTTTGTTCCATTACTCTTTGTTTTCTTTAGAATGTTTTTTTGTATACACTTGGAACCAGTGTGAATATCTGTCGTAGTTAAAAACTACCTGTTGAATTGTTGGATTGCTCTTTGTTTAGTGGGAAGAAGCCTTTTATGCTTTGGGTCTTTTCTGATGATGATGTTCTTATTAGTTTTATTCTTCTCCTAGACAAGTCAATCAAGATATACATGATTATAATTTGTTGCTTATGTATCAGGAAATAAGGCATGCTACCTCTATTTTGATGAAGAACTTCTGGAACTTCAACTGGTTTAAGCAATCTTATGGTCTTGGTTCCTGGGGGATTATGTTTGTGAAGGTAAAATTATAAAAAATGAGCACCTTAACAACCAATCTTTTTTGTATAAGTAAATCCATCTGGTTCTAGTATATTTGTGGCATTATCATTCTTTACTAAGTTCCTCAGGATGAAGGCAAGTTTCCAAATGTCTTAAGTTTTGAGCTAAAATCAACATTGACTTTAGATTTTGTATGAATTAGGAGTGGGCTAACTCCATTCCAAGTCTTATTGTCGTATGTTGTGCTAGAGACATAAAGCAAGGACTGAATGTTCACTTTAGATGCCACAGAAAACTTCATGTAGTTTCTTGTGATGGTCATCTACAGTCATTTGCATGACTGATCAAAACCAACTGAGATAGTTAGAAAATAAGTTTCTCACTTTACTCGGAAAAAAGTAAATGCAGGATGTAAACTGTTGTGTGAGTGAAACTAGGTCTGATGGAATAATGGGAAAAGTTTGACAGTGGATGAATGATGCTTTTAAAAATGTCACCAGAAATATGATGTTTTATCTATTGCTATTACTTCACGAACTTATGTTTTCTCTTGCGGTCCTTAAATAAATTAAATCACGAGAAACCACAAAAATTTTCTTTCTCATGGAACTTTGTTCCTTTAAACAGATGGCCGCTTATATACTGCCACTCCAGTAGATCCTGTTTTCATCCTGCTGCCTATATTTGATGAAAGCACGAATGAAGGTAATGTTGCGGCCTTTCTTATTTTTATGATTTGGAATTTCGAGATTTTCAATGTGTTTCCTGTTCAGCTAACTTTTTAGTTTACAAATTGTAACAGTCATATTCATCTTGGACATGGGAAAAATACATACTTTTTTCCACAAAAGGAACTCACTTAAGAGTTGGAATGATTTAAATGTGCTTTCATCTGATTCTTAACCTTATTAATACATTACATGTGTTACTGAGTGATTTGAGTAATGCCACTTGTAAAGTGATTGGGGTGCAACCTTTTCTGGTCTCAGTTTTATGAACATGATTCATTGTTATATTCACGAGCATGCAGAAAAAAGGATGATCCAGGGAAATTCAGGCAGCTGGATGAGATATTGTATGTTCAAGGGTATGAGGGATATCAACAATTGGCATCTATAGCAGAAAAATCCATGCAAATAGTCTGTGATTTTAAAGGTAATTTATGTCATCTAGCACATTGACTGCCACATATTGTCATTTAACATAGTATTTTTGGGCTGAGGTGGAAATGAGTTATTGAACTGGAGCACTTCATTTTGAAAATATGAAAGTGGGAGGTACAGTATTGAAACATTACAAGGCCAAACTGCACTCTGTTTGGGTAGGAGGAATGTATGTGGTATTGATTAAAATGCCTCACATACCTCTGTGCGAGGCTAATTTCTTGAGGAAGCTAAACTGCTTTTGTTTATCTTCCTTTCTTTATGACAGAAGTTGGATCAACAAAGTTTTTTAGGCTTAATGACTCGAAGGTGTTAAGGTGGTTGAGCTATAAGGTCAGTTGATCTGTTTTTACCATTGATGTATATCATTGCCTTGTTATGCCTCCAAAGTTAATGAGGTAGAGAAGTAATGGCCTAATTGAAGGAAATAAATGAGGATCTCTCTACTGAAACTGAATACTTTAATTTCCGTGAGAAAAAAAAAACATTGCATTGTCTGCAAAAGCATTGGCGTACAGTCTTTTTATATCCAATCATTATTTGACAACTGTAGTGAATGGCAAATTGCAGCAGGGGAAACTTTCTTCTTTGTAAGTATATAGGGAACTTGTTATGCTAAATTCATTTTTTATTCGGCATATGCAAGATTTGGAGTCTTGTGCAATCAAGTTCCTCGAGATCTAGATAATGGATTTGGGAATTTGAAATTTGAGTAAAACAAATTTATACTGAATAAGGAAATCAAAAAGTATACTGGGCCTAAGTAGAGAAAAAGGGTTCATATACCTGATCTGAAGTAGTATCCAGTTTTTGGCTTAGGAAAAACGTTGTCAAGCTTGTCATCATTTACTCAACCAGAACGGACATCATAACTTAAATTAGAAGATCTTTGCTTTCTTTCCATGGTATTCCAAGGTAATCATTCTCCACAGATGAGTTAAAGGGCAAATTATGAGTCTGCAGTTCCAATAAGGTAAATTATTGTACTGGTCCATTGATCTTGAGTGTTTGACTTGTTTTGGGATATTTAAAAGATTTCACAAGATTCAAAGAACAAAATCAAAAGAAAAAAAGGATTTTGGTAAGGTGCGCCAAGTCAAAATTAGATCAATTGTGACAGCAACAATCGTGCTGCTTGCACAAGTTAGTGATATTACCAAGTTGCTTTATTGCCTATCAGTTATCAGCCACCTAGTTGACACTTTCTTCTTATCTAATAAGAGGATGGTTCTAATCCTTTGGTTTAAAATGATCTCTAACGTGACATGGGAAATAACATGAGGAGTTGACTCTGTTTGCATCTAATAGGTTTCCAGTTTGGAATAGGTATTCTTGTTTTTAATCCTTGACGGGGAAATTCTGTTGCTTTTGCATCTAATAGGTTTCCAGTTCTTGCAATTTGTAGGTGCACCAATTAAGGCAGGTTCTACAACGCTGGATAAGAACTATGCTGCTCAAATTGAGAGAGCTACATGTATGGTTTCTGTTGGTAATCTTTGAACATTTAAAACTTTATGTCAAAAGTTATGCTATCTTTTCTGCCAGTTTTGGGCTCAAGTTTATATTCTCTAGGCTATGAAAAGCCACAATACATCTGAATACGCTGAGTCTAAATACTTATAAGATACATAGAGAGAATAGTGGTGATCACATCTGAACATCCAGTTTCTGGTGGTAGATGCTGCATTAAGTTGAACATGCTTTAATGTTAGCTAATTAATGGATCTTGTTATTGCTTTTATGTTATGGAAATCCAAAACATCAAGGTTTAACAAGTTTGATGGTACAGTGGTTGATGCGGTCTCAGTAATTGGTGAATACTTGAATGAAGAGCCTTGGCTGAAGCTTCTTTGCGGCAAGTTAAAGTATAGCCTTCAATTATGTGATTACAAGTAAATTTATTTCTGAATATTATTGAATATAATGACTGTTACATCAGAACGCACTCTTCCTCGCCCTCCATGCTTTCAAATGAATGATTTTGAAGCAACCTAAATAGAATAGTGGTATGCTAAGTGAGAAGCCACTAAATTGGGTTTAGGTGGAATGGAAAGAAGTATTTATGACTTTGCAAGGTGACTGATGCTGAATAGCAAGTAGCAAACCACGCGATTGCATGAGATGGGGAGCTTGAAACTGCTGGAAGGCATTGATTTTGGCTTCAAAGTAGATGGAAGGAATTTTATTCAATGGTCCAGTAAAAACTAGAGAGAGCCTTCGCAGGCACCCCTGCATTATTCTGCTGAATTGGCCTGTATACCTTGAAAGCCAGCTGTTGGCAGCTCATATTTCATTCTAAAGATGAAGAACAAATATGCGAGTCAAGAAAGTAGCATAAACTAAGATGATGACCTCATCCCCTAAATAGTTGAAGTTTTAGCTACTTTGTAAATCATTACTGGTATAAAACTTCTAGTTTCTAAAAGGTTACATATGAAAACTTCAGCTCAAGTTTTGTTGTGGAAAGTATATGTCACAACAAGAAAATTTCAGTCAGATGGCAGGTTGGATTTTCTGATGTAACAAATCTAAGGTCATTTCAAAATAGAAAATGTGATTATACCAAGGAGCGAAAGAGACATTTTGGCACTTAACCGGTGGATTTTTGGCACTTAACCTCTCATGTGAAGGATAAGCACTAAAACTCTTTGAATACCTGCTCCTTCTGGGTCATTGTCCCTGGCTATATGGCTTCAGCTTAATATACAGGGGATGAATTCGAAGGAAGGGACCTAGTTGTCAGTGTTGAGATGAATAAGTTTAAGATCCATAGGATTTTATTTTCATTCTGATAAAAATATTGTTTTTGTTGTTTTATTTTCAGCTTGAGCTTACAGGATGAACTGAGATCACCAGAGCGCAAAGTTCTTCCATCCTCACTTGAAAGTGGTCAGGCATCGTTTGATACCAATGCAATTCAGGTAAAGAAAACCTAATTGGGTTGTACATATGCTTGTATGTATTGCTGTGGGAAGACAAAGCTAAATTTTCTTTTGATGTACTTATTTTTCACCTACTGAATCTTATGTCGCACGTAAGTGTGGTTTATGCTTTTTGATGCTAGACATTTGTTAATCATTGACACTTCAGAGTCTGGCTCAAATTTGTCTTCTGAAACTCCAATTGTGAATTACTTGGTGAATTGGTCATGGGAGATAAGAACAAATTAACAGAGTTCTATCATGAAGATGAGGATAGTGTGCGAGTTATATGGCCACTGTGGGTATGTCCTGCAGCAGGATAATCTCCTTGAGAGAGAGAGAGAAAGGGGGGGGGGGGGGTTTGAACTAAACAGAGCTGTAGTTTTTGAAAATGGTCTCGAAGAGAATGTTATGATGGTTCGGTTTTAAGATTCCTTGTGACAGTTGTCTTTTGTCCATTAATTTTTCAGGAAAAGACGGGGCTTGAGAAGAAAACTACTGGAAATGGAAGGCTAGCAAAAAAGGCCAAAGTAGAGAAAAACACTCGAAATATCAAAGACATGTTCAAGCAGAGCTTCGAGAAAAGGAAGTTGAATTTTGCCGTATAATTGGCTGTAGCAACGGTATGGCACAGTAAAGGCGTGATGCAGGGGGCAACGGAGGCTGCAATGAACATTTGGACATTGGCACTTGTAACATTCTCTTGAGCAGATGGCTTTCTCCTTGGCCTGTGATTCAACACTTCAACCCGAAGGCTACTGCTTCTGTACAATGTTAATAAACATAATAGTTGCTGTATTCTTAGTGGTTCAAGGGTCAATGAATCAACGGTTTGTACAAATCTCAACCCTGTAACTCTTCCATATATCTGCCTGTCCTTTCATTAAAGACCTGATGAAGGTCCGTGGATTGAACAATTTAAGACGTGGACTCAGAGGAGCTGCCATAGCTATGAGGTCCTTTAAGCTTGCAAGTAAATGGAATTGCTGATTTCTGGTTAGTGGCCTTTACACTAGTCAATAATGTATTATTGTAGCCATTATAGTTTTTAGTGACTGACCGCAGTCTTCCTTCTTTCTTCAATCTCTGCATTATACAATACATCAGATTTATTTATTATTCTTCATGTAAATGTTATAAGAGTAAATATTATATACTGACAGTATATACATTATCAATATATACCGACAGTATATACATTATCACGGCTTGATAGTGTTTATATTATTACGGTTGGATGCACGATACATATGTAAAATTTGAATTTCAAATTCAAATTTGAATTATATGTCATGCATCCAACGATAAAAATATATATACTATAAAAAATTAATTCATATTATAATGGGAATTAAAAGAAAGGAAAAAGCCTTTTTTTTTTTTTGCCCTACCTTTTCTGACGGGGTACGAAACGCCTTCCGGATGCCATATAATCGCGAGGCGTGAGGAGACATAATCTGCGGCGTTGCAGATAGAGGTGGACCCTAGAATCAATCAATCAATGATTGATGCTAGTGCCAGGTCGGAGGAGCCCAGGTGGAAGCAATGATGAGAGTGTTACACGTATACAAATAACGCTGCTCGTGTACGGATCTTACCGTGTCCTTTACCTATCTAATCCGATTCGACAGCCTGCTCGGCTTTGGACAGTCTTGCTTTTGGGGCATGGGGTGGGCCTCATGGGTTTGAGAACCGTTAATTTATCAGACAAATTGCTGAGGTGAAAGAGAGTGCAGGCGCCATAGGATTTCCGAACCCCATGCAGGCACTGACAAAGAGACTTGGACTGGACTTGATCAGCAACAGATAATTGGGACAACAAATAAAACAAAAAGAACATCCCGTTTATTGGGCCGTTGCTCGTTCGATTGTGACTTAACGGCCCGTACGAGAATCTCTTAGTCAATTAGTGTGCAGGGTGCCTTTTAGTTGCATAATGTTTAGGTACTGTAACTTATAGATGGGCCTAAGCACAGATAATGAGAATGTATTTACCACTACTACCTAATTTTTATCCATATGAAATTTAATTAGTGATCAACTCATTGGTTGGTGCTTAGGACTGCTATCTAATCAAGTCCGCGTCAAGTAGTGCACTATTCAATCTTTATTCGAGTAAAAATGTTTGAATTTGAACTCGTCAAGTTCTTCAAAACTTATTTTATCTTACTCAAAACTCGAGTTCAAGTATATTGCGCTCGATCGAGTTTTTAAACTCGATTTTTTAGTAAATTTTATAATAAGCAATTAAAAATTATATTATAAATAAATTACTCGAGAAGACTTGACAAATACTCGACTTGATTACCTTATCAAATAGATCGAATTCAGTCAATACCAAGTTCGAGTTGACCTCTTAACCGAACTACTTGTGAGTCCGAATCGAGTAGTTTGATTAATTTAAACCCCTATTGCTGGTAGCCTCTATCTCTTGAAGGGTGCATAAAAAGTCAATAGGCATTCTAGTTTCATTCAATAGAGAAGAAATTGATAAAGATGGATCTTAAATTATTGACTCAATTAAAAGTTAGAAAAGGTATATGCCATGTTAGAGCATTATTTGAAGGAGTGATTTATTCATTCGAATCAAGTACCAAGGCTATTCATTATATTCACCTCAAGTTAAATGTTGGCCTCATATTATTACCCAACAGCACAATGCTATGGCTGGAAAAAAAAATATATTTAGTACTAGTAGTACTAAAGAATCATGTGTCTCATCAAATAGAAGCAACTAGTGGTCCGTTAGATGTCTTAGTACCGAATGAATTATTCTTGTTGCAGTTTCCTTATAATTAATTAATAGTAGGTAAATTTAAATTGTTACTGTTACGGACCTGCATATCACAGGTAGGGGAAGCTACTAGCCTAGCCATGCAGCGTTCTAAGTCTAACTAAATCGACTAGTAAATTATAGGATCATGAGCAATTGTACAGTGTCTTCTTGATCGCCCTTTTTATCCAAAAACAAATTTTGATGAACATGTTTTTTCACCTTTTTCATGTTTAAGATAAAATTTTTATTTCACATATATCGCATCTGAAAAAAGTTATAATATTAATTTTTAAAAAATTTTACATAATCTTCAATCCAAACAGACGTGTAATATTTTTTGTTAAAAAAAATTCATTTGTTGTGATTGAATTTTGTACACAACTCTCAAACGCACAATTGTTATTTTTATAGCTATTTAAGGGTATACATATTTGCTAATGCTTAATTATATGTATATTTATTAATGTAACAAATAAATTACACTCTAGCTACAATGATCACAAGCAATTATATAGCGGGGGCCCTCATCCATATCAGTACAGCAGTACTGCTACTTTGCTAGAGTGAGTCCAAATCCTGTACAGTGAGTAAAGGTGAGGTCAGAGCCTCTGGGGGTGGGGGGGCACAGAGAATGCAGGAAAGACGAATAGTCCTCTTTACTTCTTTTACAAAAAGCTTGTGGAAAAAAGGGGTGAAAGAGACGCTGTTCTGTGAGGTATACACCTGCATGTAGTGATATGGAGAAATAAGAAAAGAAAAAGAAAGATCCAAACAGAGAGAAAGACAAAAGGGGAAGTCGAAAGGCAGACCTCTCTAACTTTACTTCAAGTCCCCTTCTTTTGTTGGCTTTTGTTTTGTCTTACTTATTTACTTTTGTGTCTTGTGTAGTTGTGCACCTGTGCTGTGTCTATAACCAATATTGCTCCCCCCCCCCCCCCCCCCCTCTCTTTTTTCTTCTTTTTTCTTGATTGAGCACTGGATTAACTTGACTAGTTCACATTTAAACGTATCTAAAATGAAGCAGTAATAGATTCTTAAGGGGACCTAATTGTTTTTGAACTGGGGTTCATGGATGATCAAAGAAATTTGCCAATTTACTTGAGCTCTGGTGAACATTTTTTTGGTTTTCACCTACTTTCATTGGTTGGTTAGTGATCAAATTTGCATGAATAGCTGACCTTCTTGTTTCTAGGATAAAGTCAGATGTAGGGCTGCAAAGGAATCGAGTCGAGTCGAGTTTTGGACTTATCGAATCGAGTTCGACTTAATAATAGGTAGGCTCGAGTTCGACGAGCCAAGAAAATTGAGATCGAGAGCTCGACGAGCCAAGAAAATTGAGTTCGAGTTCAACTTGATCAAGGAAAAGTCAAACTCGAGTTTGACTCGACAAGGTTCGTGAGCTATAACTCGATTTTTGACTCGCGAGCAGCTCGAATTGTCAGTTCGTAACGTAGCTCAAATTTTTGATTCTCGAACAGCTCGTTAACTCGAGTTTCTAAAAATTAATCTAATAAAAATAACACATAATTATTTTTTCTTAATAAATAATAAAATATTAGGTATATATATGTAATTTTACTATTAAAAAAATTATATATATATATATATACTTGATCTTGCGAGTTAGTGACTTTAATATTTTGAACTTGAATTCGAATTGACCAACTCAAACTCAGTAATATCGAACTCGAGTCAAAGTTTGACTCAAGCCGGTCGTGAGCGACTTGATTCACTTGCAGCGCTAGTCAGATGGGATCCTAGACCCATGTCTTGGCAATCAATTCAAGTTAGCAAGAAAGTTGCAATAGTTTTTGCTCCTTAGAGTATTAAAGGTTGCTTCTTGATACGGACGAGGGTGGAATACTTCCCATGCAGCATTTAATTGCAACAAACTTTTGACCTACTTGTGTGCAAGATCCTATCCTTGACTTTATACCTTCCAATTCATCAGTTCGTTGGTATTCTCTTTTTCCCTTTTCTTTTCATGCAACCATGCGAGGGAGTGGTATAATATACACTGACAAGAAGCCAGGGACACCGGACACACAGTAGCACTATACTCAAATACTGTACATGAATCCACATAGCTTTTATTATTAGGATAAAAAACAAAAAAGCTCTCGCGATAAATTTAATATACAGAAAAGCTTCTCGTAATTTCAAAACATGCAACACGATATCTCATATTTTGAGCTAAATTGTAAAGGTAACAAAAACCCGTTAAACTTAACGGAAATAGACGAAATGACAAAAATGCCCTGATATAATTAAATAAAATATAACTCAACAAAATCATTTGTTTTATTCTCTAGAGAGAGAGAGAATTGAGGGTTAAGGGGTTAAGGGTAGAACAGGTATATTTGTTAAAAATTAGGTATATAATTTTTTTAGGTTCCAAGAAATCATATCCGTTAAGTTTAACGAATTCCGTTACCTTTACAATTTAATTTAAAACATGAGGTGTCATGTTGTACGTTTTGAAATTACAGGGAACTTTTCTGTGTATTAAGTTTACCATAGGATTTTTTTTTTTGTTTTTTACCCTTATTGTTATTAGTCAGACTCCCTACTAAACCATCTTCCAAAATTGACCCCCTGAGTAGCCTGGTTAACCGTATAGACTATTTCCAAATTCTGCATTCTCCTCCGTATGTGACCATTCGTTATTTCTCACCAACACAATGGCAGCACAGTATTGCAGAGACCACCTACAGCTCTTCTTGCTTGCTTCATAGAGTCATAGACTGTTCCAACTGTCAATGCATGCAATGCAAAAGGACTGATCAGTTGCTACTATTTACTCCTACTTGTTATGCATTGGCCCTCTTGCTCTTGAATAACATTTGTTCGTCTTAACCACAAAAAAAAAACCACTCAGATGAGGTGAGATCAAATTTGTTCTTTTGATTAGGTAAATGCATTTGCAGTTGTCAAGACAAGAATTATATATTAGTCATATGCCTTGGCGGGCTTGTTAAGGGAAAATCGTTCAAAACGTCCCTCACATTTTAGAAGATGACTTTTTTCGTCCCTCACTTTTAAAAGTGTAATTTTACGTCCCTTACAAATTCACATTGACCAAATTTGGTCCCTACCTAAGTTTCTGACTAGTTTTTGGTCGGAATTCACCACGTGCCTTGCACGTGATCATATTTTAAGGGCAAATTTGTCAAATTAAATTTTATATAATTCGATGCATAATCCCTCACATTTCATAAAATAAAATTTTTCATTCCTTACATTTCACAAAATGAATTTTTTCATCCTTCACATTTTTCAAAATGATTTTTTTCATCTTTTATTGATCATGTGTGTGAATAATTTTTTTAAATCCATGTATATATTTATTTGATTTCACCTGAACAGTACGAATAGTATGTGAAATCAAATAGAGATATATTACACACTATTCGTATTGCTCAAGTGAAATCAAATAGATATATACATGGGTTTAAAAAAATTGTTAGTTTTTCACTTATATTCATTTTCTTTTACACGAAATTTGAAAATAAAGAAGACATTTAATCCTAAATATTATCGAGTGTTTATAAAGAGGACCCATTAATTAGATGATCTTATTATACAACTCAATAAATAAATTATTACCAAAAGAAAAATGTCACAAATATTGAATAGGTTCAAATAGTGAAATCATATAAATATATACATGGGTTTCAAACAAAATTATTAGTTTTAAATCCCTATATATATCTATTGAATAGCATGTGTATAACTACGATTAGCATGTTTAAATGAAATTCAATAGAGAAAAATTACATGTTATTCATACTGTTCCGGTAAAATCAAATAGACATATACGTGGGTTTATAGAAAAAAAGCTATTCGTATACATGATCAATGAGGGATGAAAAAAATCATTTTGAAAAATATGAGGGATGGAAAAATTCATTTTTTCAAATGTGAGGAACGAAACAACTCATTTTGTAAAATGTTAGGGACGAAAAAATTCATTTTGTGAAATATGAGGAACTATGAATCAGATTATGTAAAAATTTGATTTGACAATTTTGCCCTTAAAAAATGATTACATGCAAGTCACGTGGTGGATTCCGACCAAAAACTAGTCAGAAACCTAGGTAGGGACCAAATTTGGTCAAGATGAATTTGTAAGGGACGTAAAATTACATTTTTAAAAGTGAGGGACGAAAAAAGTCATCTTGTAAAATGTAAGGGACGTTTTGAACGATTTTTCCGCTTGTTAAAATGTCAACTTAAACGACCAAATTAATCCATCCACTACAGTAGTAGTATTTTGTGCTGATAACATAGTATTACAAGTAAACAACTGTCCAAGAATCCTCAGCCGGCATGAATATCTTGTTGATCCGGCTAGATATCATTTTGATTTGTGGGTGGTTTGTTCTATTCTTTGTAAAATTTGCTGGAGTCATTTTCTTAGTCCAGCAATTCCCTTCACTATTAGCTTTATGAGGTTATTGTCAACAAAAGCACCTCAAGACACATGATCAAATTGGACATAGACTTTCTTTTGACTTGAAGATTTTTTCTTTTTATGATAGACTTCTCCACTCTTGCTTTCCCATTTGGGCAGTTCTTTCCAAAATGGGATGGTCCTACTATATAATTAATTTATAGTATCTTTAAAGATTTGGTTCATATATATGAAGAAAGCGAGAAAAGATGTATGGCAAGATCAACACAGAGGATCACAAATTAGAACCCATTGTCTTACATGCAGGGAATAGTAGGCCACGTATTCTGATAAATTATCAATCTTTGATTAATTAAGACAAGCTCAAATAGTTTGGCATCTTTTTGTCTGTATTGAGGTCCAAATTTTGACGCTTAAACCTGTTATCAACTTAATCTTCTTATTTCTTACCAAAAAATTAAAAAAAATAAAAACTGCCTTCTTTCTTTTTATAGATGACTATAACCATCTAAATGGTAGTGCATGTGTTGGTTTTTTTACTGTTGCGCTTTTGCATCAATTGTAGGTTCATATATTGATCACAGTAATAGAAGAACTCCAGTAAGAGTCAGTAGTTATAACCTGTTAAGGCAACTCTAACTCTCTCATACTTCTTGGTTTCCATGTGGAAGAAAACTTCTTTAAAATGTGTATAATTTTGAATTGTGTCAATGAATTGAATTCCCAACAAAAATTCATTGGCATTAACTTGTAAATTGTTCTTTTAGTCCGTTGCACTGGTTGAAAGAAAATATTTGCGTATTACATCTATCATCTGAAGTCATGTGACTGGACTGGGGAATAATTGTTCCAGGTTACCTATCATTTCACTGATGTAGCAGAGAATGTACAAAAGCAGCTCATAATTTCAGAAGCCTATAAGGGATTCAAGGCGCCAATAGCATTTAAATGAGGCAAATGAGCTTTACATGACAGATAATTTAGCTGCTTTTTCTTAACCACTGAATTTAGTTATACACATTTGAGAGTGCTTAGCAAGGATTTCAACAATAAAACATAAGCTTTCTGATATTTTCAGTTAGTTTTGGAAGAGGAGTTGCCTTTGGAGGGGCAGCTCGGGAGATGGTAGCACAACCTTTGGAGGATGCGGTTGAATCTGCGCGCTCAAGGTAAAGCCTGCCTCTATATGCAGCAAGATGAGCGTAGTAAGCCGGAGGCACCAAAGATATCGGCTTGGTGCACCTCACAAACGTGTAGCATAGATTGTACACCAGCTTTTGCAATTCATCTGAAGTGAATTGGTTTTCATCCCACAACACATGATAATGAATTGGACGACTTGTACCTTTTACACCCCAATGGCTACAAAGGTAGAAGTCAAATTCTCGCGGGTGAGTGATCACAGTATCTACAACTGTCCCCGGGGGTATATTATCATCAAAGAAATGGTTTTGAGAAGAGGGATCGCTTCCATCAGGGAACAACCTTGTGTGATGCCTTTTCTGTACAACTGCAAAAGTAATTGGAGGCTTATAACCAGCAAATCTAGAACAAGCAGCACGAATTGCTTGCAACTCATCCTGAAGAATTTTGTAGAACTGTGTTTCACTCACTCCATCTCTGAAAAATATTATTCTCTCAGGGAGCCTGGATTGTTCGTCATAAAAATCATTCAGAATCTCACCCACCATTGCGCTTAGGTCTTGTATAATCTCTTGTCTATGTGTTTGGGATCTCATTCTTGAAACATACTTGTTTGCTGCAGGCCAGTTTACACTGCCAACCACGGCAGCAACTGAGGGGCTGAAATCATCCAAGGGGTGAGGATGGGTTACATCAGCACCCATAAATATCACTGGCTCATCATATTTTAGGAGTCTTGGAATCTGAGTAGGCAGTGAGTTATACAAAGCAACAGTGCAACCACCAACTTTCGCATTGATCTTGAGAGCCAAATTGGCCAGAAACTGTGAACTCGGTTTGCCAAGGTTTGTGTACAAACAGCACTGACTCACAACACCAATACTTGTCTCAGCAACTCTTTTCAAGTCTGCATATCCTTTGTGTTTTCTCTCCATTATGCAAATCAGGAGCTGGAGATTGTTGGAAGAAGCCCTATGAATTTTATTAAGTTTAGACTCCAGGAGATTCACATTGCTGAGCAATTGCATGGATTCAAACCGCGGTCCAACAACTGCGTTTCGGTTGAGAAAGATGCCCAACTGACTACACCTTTGGGACAGCTGATTAATGAACTTTGGGATGTTGGATTTTTGATCAGAGGTTCCACCGAAACATACAAGTGTCCACCTGTCAATTCGAGTACCTTCTAAGACATGGCTATCAAGAAGGTTCCATTGTCGATCATGTCGAGCTGGAATTAGATCTGTTACACAACCCCCATCTCCAAGTTTAAGCTTGGGAGGCTGAAGGATTCTGCCATGTAATCGTGTCATCTCCCTTGACACTTGGAGTTTGAACTCTCCTCCCTGATTGCCACTGAAAAAACAGATGAGTTCTAATAGTTTAAATCATCAGAAAGAACAGGAGCAATAAGAGAAGTCCCAGCATTATACTATAGATTTACCTTGTTGGTCCAACAGGGCCTGCCATAACTTCATCGATGATTGCTTTTCGTTCTCTAGGCCTTTGGCATCCCATCTTAATAATTTTTGCCGTCTGATCATCTGATAGCTTCCCAAGAAACTTCTGTCCTTCACAAATCACACATAGTTCCATTGGAAGATAACATGGTTTGCTCCTACTAACCTGCAAACATGGGAAGTTCCTAAACTGTATGTCATAATTATAGTGATCCTTGAAATAATTCACCAGTTTTAAATTCGTCCCATCTCTGTCTGGAAACCAGATATTTTCAGTCACTTCCTCAGTCAAGCTATAGACTCGATATCTTTGAACAGTTTCTCTATGGCAAACAAAAATTCTGATGTTCTTCAGTGCCCTTTCCACTTCTTTCCTCTCTTCATTTGTCAAACCTCTAGTCTTCTTCTGCAAAAGATCATGCAGAAAATCAAGCCGCTTTTGTAAGTAGGGAATCACCCCAATGCTCTCATGGAAAGCTGTCACAGAAAAATCCACATTTAGAGCAAGCCCTTGATGAGTTGGTCTGAGACTTTGAAAGAAGCCTCTTAAAGCAACCGCCCCTCCTCCAATTTCCTTCAAGCCTCCCATTGAACTCGAGTAAAATGATCGCCCCACAGTCACACATTTGTTTGTTGGGCTCTCCCGTAGGACAACATCTAATGCATGAAGATATTCCTGAGGAAGGGGACTCCAATCATCCCTTTCTTTATTCAAATAGTTGCCTAGTTCTTTACCATCAAGTTTGGATACAAGTTTGATGTTAACTCTGAAAAGCTTAATTTGCTGTTTCTTTTCTTGAGAATTGACTATTTCCCCAACAGATGACATTGACTTGCCATTAAGAATTGGAAGACTAACGTATACTTCAATCCTGTCATTTTGAAATTCTATAGGGCTGTACAATGTCTTTCTACCATCATAAACTGGAAGGGCACCAGACAGCTCAACAGAGTTTTCATTGACTAGTTTTTGCTTAATCATCCTGGCAACTTCCTTCGATGGATTAGGAGAGATTTCAACATCATAGTGGAAGATTCTTTGGGAAGGGTCAAATTGGACATGAAAATGGTTGGCAAGAAGAGAAATAACTGTCCCCTCCAGACCACCAGAATCGGGTCTTCTTGCAACCATTCCTGATTGTTGTGTAACAGCTGTAAGTCTCCTTCCTTCTCTCTTTCCAGGGGGCAGAACAGTTTGCCTTTGGGCCACCTTACCTGCATTTTTAGCATAGCGAAACAGAAGGAGGTAAAACTACATCAAAAAACTGTAAAACTGGTCCATCATATTAAAAAGTGCTCTTTAATTAGTTCTGAGAGCATCAATCACTGAAGCACAGTACTACATATTCATAATTCATTATGTGCAGCTAGGTTCTCACTTCTCAGTAATTATTGTAGCATCAGCGAGACATTTACTTTACAAATAGTCTCGTAGACTGGAATCAGCATATGAAATATTGCTATCACAAGGGATTCTCGTAAAACTGACCAAGACATCGCTCTGCTGCATAAAAATTCAATCTTGAAAGTTTTATCGTATGACAAGAGCAAAAACCAAAATCGGATTTTCTGCCATGCTACATGTCGTGAGCTTCTAAAACCAAAAGCAGACATGCAAACTCAAATCCTAGAGGATAATACCATCGGGTTAAAAAACATAAAAACTACAAAGAAGCTAACTTTTTACGAAATGTAATAGTTACCTGGTACAACAGAGATATCTTGGGCCCTGGAGTTAGAGGAGGCAGCAAGAGGAGGATTGTTCTGTTTCCTAGTAGGCTTCTGCAAATGGGATTTTGATCTGAAGTTCTGGTTTTGAGGGAAAGGTGGAGTGATGGATAGCTGCAAAGGTATGGTAGGAGGCAAAGGAAGGAGAGCCGGATATGTCTGGTTCTGATTCTGGTTACAAAATCCAAAGCCAATCCTGTTAGAGTGATGCAGTAGCTGGTTGGGATGGTGGTGGTGATTCTGATGGTTATGAGGATTAGTAGTCCTCTCTCTGAAGCTAGTTTTGGATGTGCATTTCTTGTTTGTATTGGACTCCTCTCTCTCTTCCATGACTTGAAGAATGAGAGAGAAACAAAGAGTAGGCAAAAAAGCTTCTTTGCATGAGAAAGATTCTAAAAGATATGGCTCTGCTTCTGTTTCTGAAACCAGTGAATAAGTTGTAGCAGCAGAACAGAAACTGTAGTTATTGCAGAGAGAGAAGAACTGGGATTGGGTTGGGGGGTGCAGGGAGTGGAGAGCAGGGCTGATGCGGTTTTTCCCTGTGTCCAGTTCCAAAGGGGGTTTTGATGCAGGTGAATATTGTTTAACAAAAAGGGAAGAGTGGAACCTGGCCTAACCTTAGAAGAGAGCAAAATATGCTGTTCTCCATATTTATAAGCAAATCTGTGAATACTAGTTTATGTTTGAGGGGGGTCAGCAAATAGCTTTGTCTGTAATTTCATCATAGGAAGACTAGATTAGCCTTTTACCCTTTTACCTTTTCCCTTTGAGTGAATCTACCTTCTATTCCAAATTCTAAGTCAAATGAGGAAGAAAAGAAAAGGTCTCTTTTTGGTTTGATTAAATAAGTCAAGACCGTTTAGTTAGTAGAGACAGTGTAGTTGCTAATGTAGTACTAATGGCATCTTTTATTTTTTTTTTCTGCAGTAGTTGGCCAGTATTAATTAAAATCATTAATAATATGTTAATATTGATTGGCCTTTGTTATCTCTTTTACCAAACTGCCTAATCTATCAATAGTTTTTCTAATCAGCATTAAATGGTCAGTGAATTATCATATTTTGTTTTTATCGTCATCATTGTCCTCATCTCATGTTTACCTGGATAGATTATATATCAAATCATGGTTTAGTCTAGTAGTGCATGTACACGGAAGCAGGCCTGCAAACTGACAATTTACAAGACAAACATGTCAATGGTGGAAACCTCAGAAATCTTCCTACCGTTTGTCTTTAAGTAATCGGTGTACAAAGTTTGTTACTGTCATCAACTGTTTGATAAGAGGGTATTGCTAATCCTCTTTTTTTTTTTTTTTGTCAAAAGGGTATTGACAATCAATGGTGCAATAGTTAAGATTGAGACTTAAAAGAATGCAATAGTTAAGATTGAGACATAAAAGAGTGGGGTATATATACTCTGCACTGTAGGAGGCTATGGGTCTTGTCCCAACTAACCATTTTCGTATCAAATGAACCTCAAAAAGAGAGTGAATATGATGACAGTACAAAACAAAACACTCAGGCTGCTCAATCTTGTAGCTGCAAATTAAGAGAAAACTATGAAGTGCAAAGGGGTTCCATCTAAGGATTAAGACTGTCCCTTTTTTTTTTTAAAAAAAAAAGGCTTTACTTGATTCTTGCCTACCCAAGAAGGAGAGCTATTTATTAATTGGATACGACCAGTAGAGCTGTGGAAGTAGAGAAATAGAGGAGCCCCCCTAGGATATTTGACTTCTTTCACATGAGAAGGAAATGTTGCAGGGAGAATAAGAATCTTCCACATAGATCTGTCTCCTCCCAAGGATAATGACCTGTAGAGGTTCCATGACTCCTGCAGCTCTCGAGTCATTAGAATATTGGAAAATCCAGTTCTCAAGGACAACTTTCTTTTGGCTTAATTTTTTTTTTTTAATGTCATCTCTGAGACGGACCAAAATCTCGTGTTGATGCAAACAAATACTGTACTAACTAATAGAGTAGTAGTAGTAGTATTTAATTTACAAAGACAAAGATGGGTTCTTTTTAATTTGATCGAAATCTTAAAAAGATGGTTCAAGAATGAAAAAGCAAATCACAGAAAGTGCATTGGCCCTTCCTAAACTTCAAACAAAAAAATGTAATGTAAAATGGATACGTAATCTGCACCTCTACTTTTAGCCTCACTTCTGCCTCAACTTTTCTAAACATGTTCAATGGTGGTGGAGAGAGGAGGCCAATTCATGCACTTGGAGAAAGTGGGTTTTTCTATATCCATCCATCCATCTGATTCTCTTATGAAATTAGCATGGTCATGGTCGGAGGAGTGTGATGATGGGACAATATGATCAGCATTAAGCCTTGGCTTTTTCAAAATCCAAAATAGTACTCTTACCAAGTATGTTATGTTAGTGATGGACCACATCATGATCATAATTCATATATCCCTATCCCTATCCATATCCATATCCAATTTGGTCTACTGCTTATGAATCCTAAGCAAAAAGGACAGAACATTAATCCTGGTCAAACTGCCGAATATCCAAGATTAAGCTCATCGAGGTTACGTTTACCTGCCAAGATAACACCACCCTACAAAAGTTTCCAACAGACTCTACTACCACCACCACCACCAAAAATATGTTCCTCCATCTGCCTCATGAAAACAACCTCCATTTGCCTTGATTTAACATGCATCCTAACCAGTCAGTCTATCGATTTGTGACAAATCATACTACATGACTTGGATGGGGGTAATTATTGTCATCATTATGCTACAATTAGATGCTTTGCTTTTTGAGTCTCCCTCACTTGGTTAATTTGTTGGTTTCGATGGTCCAAAATTCAGTTCAGTATAATTAATGAATTTTGAGCTATAGCCGGCTTCACTGTAACAGCTGATGCATATGTTGTAGTAGAGAGGGCTTCTAACCCCAAATAGTTATTTTATCATAAGGCCCAACTTGCACTTCTAATCTAATTTGACTGTAGCAACTTTCGCTGGAGATTTTGTTTTCTAGCTTCCTCTGCTGCGTCTTTTGCATGGTATCTTTGATCTCAGCTACCCATCGCCCTGATGATGGTCTCTGTCGAATTCCCACATAGCGTTTTCTACCTCTCTGAAGCTGAGTTCCTCCAAGTTCCAGATATGCAGACTCATTTCTTGTTTGATCAACATCCCATTTCGCGATCATTAGTCTTTCCTTCCTCATCTTCTCCATTGCTGCCCTTTCGCTTTCTCATTCTCTCCTGTGCTTCAGAATGTCGATAATTATCTTTCTGGCTTCTGCTACTAATAAAATGGTGACAGTCGAGTTAGGAGAACATTTAAGAATGTTCCAGTTCTGTAACTTCTGTTTGGTTATATTTATATATGTGTGTGTGTGTGGCAGAATATCAGGTTGTGCAGATCCAAGAGCCTGTACTACTTGTAGCTACATCTTTGCTTCCTGTAGAAATGCGGATTATTGATCCTTTTGATCTGGTTCAAGGCTAAATCCAAGAAAAATGCTACGAGTCATTGAATGAGAATTTTTCTGCGATTAACCTTGTAGTTGAGGTGAAAAAGTAAGGAAGGTCCTGAATCCATGGAGACTAGGACTTGCCTATTCCATTCTGGACTAAACCCACAGTGATGCTTATAAGCTATGAAATTCTTCCTTTCAAGATTGTACAAGATGCATTAGATTACAAGCATGGTTCGAAGACTCGGCCGAGACCGAGACGTCTCGGCCGAGTCGTCACCGTCTCGGCCTAGTCCGAGACGAGACCGTGACGAAACGATACCGAGATACGTGACTCGCCGAGACATCACCGTGAAGGGTTGAAACGGTCGAGTCACACCGAGTCACTCCGAATCATCCCGAGTCAACTCGAATTTTATTATTTTACTAATTTTTTAATTATTTTTAATTATCATATTTTTTACATTTTTTAGAATATTAATATTTCAAAAATTTGCGTCTCGCCGAGACCGCGACCGATATGCCGAGACCGATGTGGAACGGTCCAGGCCGCGACCGCAACCGCGACCGCGACTTTGAACCATGATTACAAGGCTGTATTCTTCTCCTGCAAACCAGTTTAACTCTTTCTTTTCCATATTTAAAAGTCATTATTTGTAAATTAATCCAGACAAAAACAAATAGTCTGCATGAGATGACACGGAGCAGGAAAATGCATTGGGTTACTTACAAGAAAGATACTGTTTTCTTTAACTTTTATGTTCATTATTACATCCCAATCTCCTGTTTGAAACGCGGTTCTTTGCACATTCGGCGCAAACCAAACATATAATGCCAAACTGAGAAAGAAAAAGAAGGTTTGCTTCTTGTTACCTAGCTTGCCTGCTCAAGTACCATTTTGCAGCATTTGAGGAAAATCAACAACATAGACCCAAATTATTGACCATACTTGTGAAATGCAATTTGTTTTGTCCTTTGATAGAGTCAAGTGTTGTCAAACCATTTTTTAAAGATAAATAAGAACTCTTGGTCTAGAAATCACTAATCATTTTGGCTTTATCATTGACGGACAAGTATATTGACCCTCTCAGAGTCTCTCTGCTATTCTGAACTGCATCACTTAATAGTTAACCAGAAAGGAACATGTCCTGGCTTGATAGACAAATAATTGGATATCTGACCTTGTTATCTGTCTGTTAAAAACACAAGCCAGACCTCTGCCATTTGTTGATTACTTAAGCCTGCTTCTGCAAAGACAGAAAGTTACAGCGCCAAATCCAAAATGCCTCCCCTTAGTCATCCAACTTTAACTGGAGAAGTAATCCTAGGTCTCACAAATGGCATATACAGAAATTCCTTAGGAAGAAGGCATAGCATCCTGACAAGCTATACTTATAAGTTGAAATATTGTAGACAAACATATAACATATAAAACAAAAGCAGCAATCTGCAACTTATATATGTGAAGCTTCTTCACTACCCAAATGACACCAGTGTAGACTACATGGTGTTCATATGTAGAATAGCTGTTGAGTTTTATTGAAAACAAAAGGTACAAAAGACAGAAAACTTTTTATCCTGCAAAACTTTCCATCTGGAATGTGGATCAGATGCCACTCCAACAGCCTCAATATTCAAACAGGAGATAGAAGAGACGTCCTTTCTCTGTTGGAATCTGAAGAATATTGCACGGGTAATAAAGCTGGATCTTGGTAGGCAGCAACTAATTTATTAAAAAACTCAGCAGTTGTAGCATCATTGATGTCCTCTCTGTCCTTCTTTATCAAAGTCTAAAGTAAAGTTTGTGAAACAAGTTTAGAATGATGACATGGAAGTAAAAAGAAATGATGAGAACAGATTAAAAAATTTTTCAGTAGCCTACGAGGATCTTATAAACTAGTTTGTGATTCATGGATTGCTAATAAGTTGTTTTTATTGTCTCTGGGATACGTGAAACTGACATTTAACTGATGCAATTTATAACTAAAGTTAAGATAACCATGAGATAGAAAGGGGAAAATAGTAAGTTAGATGAATGTACCTCAGCAGAATATGCCACAAAGATGGGTAGAAAACGCTTCCGGCAATATGCATTGAAGATCAAAGTTATAACTGGAAGAGGAAATACTAAACTTGATGCTAGAGGAAGCTTTTTAAGTGTGAAGATTCCCACTGCAATGGCATGCATCAATAGAAGAGAGAAGATCATGGAGTTGTGGACAATTGGCCAGAATTTTCCAGCAGTCTCATATATTGGTGCATATACATTGATAAACTGCATATTAAGGTTGCAAATCATCAGCTAATTCTATGTTTAAGTTCAACTTACACCACAGTCCTAACACTCGCCAAAAACTAAAAAATCAACTGTCTTTATTGACTGTCAAAAACATAAACTTCAACTACAAACCTGGTTAGAATATATCGTGTATGCAAGACAGAAGTAAACCAAGAGAAATGGCAGAATCAGAGGGGCCAGGAAGAAGTACGTTATACCAAGTAGGCCAAAAAAGAGAACCCTTGGAAGGACCCCGTGATAGGGGAATGCTGGATCTTTAAGTTCATTATTTGTATTTCCAGAGAAACATTTTCTTATTAGGCTGCAAATGAGAGGTATAAGACGGAAGAGCTCTGATGTAGTACTTGTCCATCCTGATGTGACCACGTAGGCGATGAAGAATGATGCCTACAGAAATGGTAGTAAAATTAAAAGACAATTACATTATCATCAAGAAGATTAAGCAATAGACAACTGAATTCAGTTCTAAATTTCAGAGAGTGAAATGCATCTTTAACAATCAAACTATTCAGACTCTTCCAATAAGTACAGTTCATTACATTCATATAAGGACTGACAGGTTTGCCATAGATAAGGAACTTAAACCCTTGATTTTGAGGTTGAAATACATAGCTCTTATAGAACCTCAGGTGTGATCCAGTGCTCTCATGGTCATTGCCTTGACAGAAATGGCGAAGATCTAGTTTGCATTATCCTTTTACTCTTGATAGGTACTCCAACCATAAATACAAACTTGAATTTCAGTAAAGTCCAGAAAATCTGAGGTACCTAGCCCTGCTCAGTTTGTGATTCAGTTGACAAAGGTCATTAAAAGAGAACCTACACATAAAATTGATTTCTTCTAAGAACATGAGATTTTTCTACAGAAGATCCTCTATTTGATCATTTACTTTTAGCTCTGCATATGCAATCTTCACATGTTTAAATAAACTGGGGACATGTTTTCTGACCCTTAGACAATACTGTCTTAAATAAATATCAGTGCGGAAGAAGGACATTACCAGAAGACGCACTGAAAAGAGAGTCATAATGTACTCAAAAAGTTGGACCTAGATACTGTTTCTGTCCCATTCATGATTTTTGTTTGTTGTTCAGCACTCAATTTTCAAACTCCGGTAGAAGCATAATTTTTGAACTTGTCCTGTCATGTTTGAACAAACAACCAGTATAGCAACTGCAAGTATTTTGAATATAATCACCTGAGCAGGAACTGCAACAGCAAGTCGTGCAGGAACGTTCTTGGGTTCAAGAAAGATGAATATCTGACTGAAAACCGATCCAGAAAGAACATTTGCGAAATATATGTTCCATATGGTAAACCAAAGAACTTTGTTGCAGGCACTTTTTATTATCTCGCTAATAGATATGTGTCCTTGTACAGAGGATAGGAACTTCATGATGGGAGGAATCATCATAAGAAACAGCTGGAGAATAAGACTGGGGAGGTATCCTGTAACTACTTGACTGACAAATGCTCTGCAAAATAAGTAAAAGAACTAAATAACAAGGACAAAAGAAGAAAATAATTCCTAAAGTTCATTGTGTCATATTAATCATTTCATCGCTTGTGGGGGTAAAATTCTAACTTGTTCCATCCAAACCAATTAGGAAAAAATTGAAGTTCGTAAGTCTATATGGAGATAACTTAGTTGAAATGTGTGGCTAGCCACAGTGTTCCTTTCTCATTGCTGGATAAAGACCTAGTAAGAATGTCAGCTGTATACAAATATGTACCTCTACTACATGAGAATTTCTCAAGATATTCTAGTCAGGGGACAAAATTCTGACATTTATTTTTCAATGGTTATTAGCACCTGCGGAATGTGATTGTAAATTTCTTTGCACCGCATATGCTAAGTTAAGCGTAAGAGAAGATGTCTCTTTCGAGTATTCAAATGAGTTAATCTTACTCCTTACCCATCGCTGAAACTTCAAACCTGTATAACCACATTATATTTTACAGCTTTGAACTATTATATCAACCAAATTTGTGGTTATAAAACTCAATTGAACACAAGCAACACAGTGGCACTTAGTTGGAAAATTCTGAATGTCATTCTCATTATTACATGAACCCTGATATCTTACATTTGATGGAAGGCAGATTTAAGAAAAAATTATTATCTCTTTTCTTTTTATCTCATAGATAATCTTGCCTTTTTCATTCCTTGTCTAATTTTCCGTTTTGACTCGTGGGATCTAAAACCTCGATTCTACTTGTGCTCTGCTGCTATTCTCAGGCGCTACATTTTATGAAACTGGTGACACTAGAATGCAACTAAGAGGTTGTTAACAGTTAAGGGATATCATATTTGGTAGAGTATGGACATTGGGGGAGGTGCCTTACTAACCTAGATTCTTGCCACTGTTCAAATGTTTATCATGTATGCAATGTGAGAGAAATTTGATGGTAGCATCTTACACATTCAGGATGCTCTTGAGGAATGGTAACCAGATTTCTAGTTGAGACAAGTTAGTGAGACCTTGCACAACTACAACTGGAATAAGGAATAAAGCTGTGAGGAGAATACAAGCAACGATGACAATCAGTTGAGATATCCATCTTCGCATGAATGATTCAGAGAACAAAGGCCAATAAACATCATGTGGCTCGGGAGCTTGCTCTGCTACCATTTGCGTAGGATTATCTGCTTGTTGTATGTGCAGTGCCGCTGCAGCTCCATATCGTGATTTGAAAGACACAAAGGCTGCACGAACTTCCTTTCACATGCCAGGGTTACGAGGGGCAGCAACAGCAGATAAATCTCATTAATATGATCAATGGCTTATTGGCAAGCAAAATAAACTTCACCAGTGAATCAAACACTGATTTATGAAGAACAATCAAATCAGAGAAGGAAAGCAATCTTGACTTAATTTCTCAGATTTTATCTTGAAGTTGATGTGTAAGCAATAACAACCCATGACAAAATCGTGTTTGACAAGAAAAGTTCCAGTAAGAAGCGAGCAGTGGAGAATGAGAAAAATCTAAATATTACGTAATATTCATTTGCAGGAAATGCAATTATTGAAGCAATTAAAGTAACAGATTGACCAACAAGTAATATTTAGAGTGATCACAGACTCAAAATTCAGAATTTATGGTTCTCAGGAACTTTGTGTTTTACACTATTCTCATAATTAACCAAAAGCAAATCAAATATATGCATCAAAGATTATAAGGTAGAGGACATACTTCTCCAACCATTGAAACGTCTGATTGCACCAACCTAACATTCTCCTCCAGATCTTCTAATTTCTTTTCATAGTGATCCATAATATCATCCTTGGCCCCAAACAAGCCAAAAAAACTACCAGGCTGGGACTTTGAAGCAGTTGGTTCTCTTTGTAGGTGGATAAGCCTTTTATACAACTTCTTTGTGTCATTCTGGAACATTGATTACATAAAGTAAGTGAAGCGATGAAACAATTGACGGTCTATCCAACACACATCAGGCAGTGTGGAAATAACTCCGTGCCTGCTGACCGAATAAAAAATACTGTTTAACTTTCCCAATATGAGCTAATTTTTCATGAACCAAATTTAAGCATATCCATGATTATATGCTAATACAAGGGGAATAGCAAAGACTAATGATTGAATTCAAAGGATACATCAGCTACACAGCCTACCCTAGGATATATCCACAGCAAAAAAGAAAATATCAGCTACACAGCCTACACTAGAATTGAATTCAAAAATTACAAAGGATTTCTACATTTATAATGTATTGTTAGGAAGTGAAACTATCTAACTCAATCACTTCAATAACAAAAACATGGCATTTCACTGGAAGATAAAAGACATGGGAAGGATGAAAGAATTCAGATAGTAATATACATACAGGAACTGACCCCTGGGAATGTACATCAAAACTTCTTAGGATGAAATCTTAAAGTTTTCTCCTTTGAGTAACCACCACATATCATAACCATCTAAATCCTTAAAGTTAATGGAACTTACTATGAGATATCTAAGTTTGTTTGTTCTACGCACCACCACGTGTGATAAATATGCACTGGGATGATATTCCTTAAAAAATCTCTCAACGCTGTCACTCACAGTGATCCCAGCAGAAACAGGCACACTGCGAACCAAAATGGTGAACTGATGTGGCTGAGGTTTTGATGAGAGAAAGTATGAAATCCTTCTGGAGGAAACATATTTGTATTCCTGTAGAATTGACATTTGGAAGCAATTTAACTTATTTTAATTGTATGAAGGTTTCAAATATATACATCAACAGCATATCATGTACACGTGTGTGTTTGTGTGATTGTGTATTTTGGTAAGAACTAGATTAATGATAACTTTAACAGTTTACATATATATATTCCGCCTATACATATTTGTTTAGCATAGTTTCGAGCAGCAGCTGTCTATTTCCGGCATTCTCTATTTTCACATAATATGATACCCTGGTTTTACCAATTTTTATTTCATCAAAGGATCAAAGAGAAGACACAGATCCACTCGTGTTTTGGGGACGCTGGAAACCATAACATAGGCATACATATAACTTACATTGTAAAGAAGGAAACAAACAAAGATGGTAAGGAGATATACGGCACAAAAGTGTGCCCATAGCCTGCCACAAATTAAGCACCCCAGAGTCAAAGTCTCTCCATGCATCTCTTAAATCCAGAGTACATTTAAAATCAACAGTCCATGTTATTCATCATGCTTACCTATTGGAGCCATCTTTCACGTTGGAGATGGTAAATATATCCAAAGAACTACTTGTTAAGTTAGCGAAATTTACATCGTGAAGTTGATCTCCAGAGAAGTTCACCGGAAGGAGGATAAACACCCCAATAACAACAGCAAGAGTAATTACTCTCAAACTGCATAATTTAGAAAAGATAAGCATTTCAGAGAGGACACCTGGTATTTCTTGTCTTGAACATCAAGAACGTCTCAAGTTACAGGTTCTAGAGCAGCAAAATATAAAATTCAAAAAATTTAAGAGAACTCATCTAGACACAAGAAAATGTGCAAAAAAACGTTGGTACACCTTCCAATCTTTGGTCCTTCAAAAAGAAAAGATTAACCTGAAGGTGATGATGCGCATGAAAACAACAGCATCCAAACCAGAAGAAGAGAGTAATTCCTCTTCAGAAGACTGCCACGCGCGTCTCACCCAATCGGGAGTAGGCAATAGTCTCTCCAAGCGGAAGGTACTGGTCCCTTGAGACTGCCCATCAGAAAGCAAGCGGGGAGCATAGACGTCGTAATTGGCAGGTTGTTTCCTCAAGCTAGAGTATAGTGTCCAAAACAGAACACAAAGCCCAAAGTTTATTCCAACAGACGTTAAAAGTGCAGAAACTAACATTTGCAGGTCATCAAAGGAAAATCTGGAAGTCTTCAGAGTATTTAATCTTCAACAGCCACACTGCACCTAATCAAGAAGTTAATTGATAGTCATCCAACATTGAACAACATCAAACAGTTCGCTAAAACTTAATTTTGCACGATGCTGTAACTTTTCAGATTTTTTTCCTCTTTCTTTCTTACTCAAAGATAATCTGAAACCACCTAGGAATCTAAATTAATCTCATACAACATCAAAGATATATTTTCTGACGATGTTTCACATAAATGGATCCCTGTAGCCTAAATTGGTGCTTTAATTTGAAGGTGATGAAGTAAATGAGCTGAGGACACTCGACGGACATGCAGAAATATCACAGTTACATACGATCAAGAAAAGGCATAAATCAAAGCCTATCCGTAGAAACAACAGAAGAACACACCCAATCCCTCCCCGCCCACCTAAAATCATCAGAATTCCGATGCATTATTTGAAATTCCATCTAATTTAGCGGATACATCACCTAAACATCCAATATTATAGCCCCAAAAAAAAATTGTGGGGTTCAGATAAAGAAACCTTATTCTTGGCCCTTCCTTTGATGGTGAAAATGGTGCAACTGAACATACCATGGAGATAAAAGATTAATGGCAAAGTCTAGATGATTGTTTACCATATCCTATAGGTTTTGTGGGAATTTTGAGATGGGTTTTGTGGGAATTAGGAAATTACACTAGATGCGAAAGACGGACTAACAGGTGGCTGGTAGTTGATAAGCACTCGACAGTGGCATATAAAGACGCTCTGTTTTGGCGCTTCAATAACGACCAGTCAAATTCTGCTCATGCCGAGGTGGTAGTTGTGACTCCTGCCATAGTCATAAATCATAATCCCAACTGATTTTAACAAAACACAATTAGTGTTGTGAATTTTGGTTTTAAATCCTCCAAATTATTATGACTAGTGTTTTTTTTTTGAAAAAATTATGACTAGTGTTAAGAACGCACCCAATGTGTATGTAATTAGAAAATAATTACTTAAAATGAATCAATTTTGTATAAATTTTGTTTGTCACATACAAAAAATTTATTTAAAATTTTCATGAAAGAAGTTTGGTTTATGTAATTATAGTAATATTTACGGTGATTATGACCAGTTACATTGGTAGAATAGGATTAGGTGATTAGGATAAAAATTAATTTTTATAAGAATAAAATCAAAATTTCAAAAAATAACAAAATATATTTATACCAATTGAAAGTTCAATAAAATATTTATTTATACCGTCATATTTTGTATCGATTGAAAGTTCAAAAACATTATTCTGTATTTGACGGGTTGGCAGTAACATTACCCATCAAAATACATATCAATATTTTGCATTTGAATGGTTGCTTGTAAAATTACCAAATCTAAATTACAGTCACCTACGACGTCACTTTGCGCTCAATTATTTATATTAGTGAAAAAAAAAATATGCTCTGTAGAATTTTGGGCTCGCTTGGTTAAATGGGTTAAAGCAAAACATTTGGGTTAACGTATAGGGCAGGGGCCGCGCGAACGCAGGCCCCCACTATCACAAATTATGACGTTGGCTCTCCCACTTGGGGAGACCATAGGCAGGCACCCCTCCCAAGTGCAATGGAGGTCACCAACCTAGGCCATAGGCCTTCTTGGTCACCCATTGACCCCGTCCAGGTAAGTATGTAATACAAGCCCATTCGTTCTCCTTTTATCCACCTCTCAGTGCTTCTCATCCTACTTCCTTTTCCGATGTGGGACTGCCCAACTGAAAGCAACCTCAAGGTCAAGGCAGTGATTTTCGTCTCTCTTTCGTCTCTCTTTTTCCATATTCAAATCTTCTGTGAACGCAATGGGGATGGCCATTAGAGGATTTGACTACCAATAAAGAACAGGTATAATTGAGCTTACTCTTGAGTAACCTCAGATATGTCAGTTTTCCAAAAGTCTTCATTTGGATAAGCTGCTTTTGGATGTGTTTTTGAAGAACTTTACTGTAATAATGTATATGAAAAACTTTTGTATGAATTTTTTTTTATGAGTTGTTTTTGTTTGTATATTATTGTAACATTGTATTTGAAAAATTTGTTATTAAAAAACGGGGAAATCCAAACACGAGCCTTTAATTGAACCCCAAAATGTTAACAGTCATTTTGGGCAATTCTGAATAATATGCTTTAAAAACCAAATTGGTTTTCTTGGGTTCTTATAGATACACTAACCAGGCTGCTATCCATATCTGTGCAAAAAGATGTGCTTTTTCTTTTTGCATTTTTTCAACCTTTGTTGCCTATGTGGAACAAGCTGCCAAAGCCAGATTCTTTAGAACACATCAGCCTTTAAAGATATTTTTGGCAAAATATCTCCAGAACAATTGAACCTTAGCATGCACTTGTCCGCCTAGATTTGTTAATACCCCGGCATAAATATCCTGGAAGAGGAAATTCTAGTTGGATCCTGCCTTGTGGAATTCTTTGGATAAAACATCAGTGACCACGAAAAAGACACGAGAAGTTGCGAGTTTTGCACTTGAAGTCTTAAATACTCCCATTGCTGATATGCTTCATGTAACTTTGTACTGATCAAGGTATGGATAATGAAGATATATCTGGAGGAGAAAGTGATTGGATTGAAGTACAATCACCATTCTTCACAACCAAAGCTCATCGGAATGAGGATGACGAAAATTCAGTGGTAATCAAAGACAGTTTCTTTACTACTACTGACCGTGCAATTTTTCCACCAAGTAATCATGAAAACTTACCAATTGTTTCTTTTACCAAGGACCAGCTGATTGAGGAACAACAGCAGTCACATATTGAGGAACAACAGCAGTTACATCCTTCGTCTTCCCCTGCCTCGTTGTCATCTGATGGCGATCACCACAGTGAGGTTGAAGAAGCTAAGGTTGAAAACAAAGACGGAAACTGGATAAAAAGGGGTTTGGGATTTTTCAGTTCTGGGATTGAGAAAATTGTTTCAAGAATGAGGAATTGTGCTGATCGTAGAGCTAGCATGTGGTTATTTGCTTCAGCAACAACTGGAGTGGGAGCAATGCTGTTGGTGGTGGTGTTGTCTAGGAGAGCAAAGAGGTGGCGGGGCACGTGCTACCTGCAGAGAGCAAACAGCATCTCATACTTCTCATCAGAGAAAAAGACCAGGTGCACTCTAGGCCTTTATCACTCTCAATTCAGCAGCTGTTCATGTTTAGTGTTTATCTATTCCGGTCCCTTCTGATGCATGGATGCACTTCAGAAAATTCAACAAACTGATGTCTAACATATCTGTTCACAGTTGAAGTACTTTAAATTTGTTTGCAAGAGGTGGAACAATTGCTCTCTTTTTTTGACTTGCAGAGCATCACAAGCCCAATTCAGCATACGTGAAACACTGTCTTACTTTCCTTGCTGGAAAATTGCATAGTTATACAAATTCTGAATATCTAAGTGCTTCAAGTTTTGCATTGCAGAAAATCAATCAACTTTCGCATCAAGTAATCCAGTTGAATGATATGTTATTGGCTCGTAGGAGAGTTCCAGTTGTTCAAGTTGCTTGAGCTGTCAAACTTCATCGGTCCAAGATCATCTAGAGTGTCTACAAGAGAGTGACTCGGGTCCTCTTCGAAACGTCTTTCGCCCTGAATATCCAAGATGTTGATCCTTGACAAGAAACCCCAAAATGTTTTCTGTAACACTTAATTCAAGTCCTTATCAACGAAGCTATTGAATGATATGTTTTCTGTAACATATTAATTTCTGATGCCTTGTGTACTGGGAGATATTCCCACAGGATGCAACTGCATGCATTTTGCTACCCAAAACCTGTTTTCAGTTGCCTCTGAGCAGCATAGTTCTCTGTTGGACAACTCGGTGAAAGTTCCGTCACTTGTTAATGTACGTAGAACTGGAGCTTATATTTCTCTTCAAACACCTTTGAACTGGACAATACAAGTAACTTGTACAAGATTTCCGACCTAAAAATGAGTAAAAACAATGGCTACCTTTGATCACCTAGTCACTTAATTGTATCTACTCCACT
Source organism: Coffea humblotiana (assembly GCA_023065735.1). Taxonomy (NCBI): domain Eukaryota; kingdom Viridiplantae; phylum Streptophyta; class Magnoliopsida; order Gentianales; family Rubiaceae; genus Coffea; species Coffea humblotiana. The sequence goes on along the minus strand of CM041218.1, from coordinate 3,605,827 downwards.
GGAGACCGCCCACTCATGTATCTGTCTTGCCCTTGTACATTGAAAGACATGCTCAAAAAGCATCATAACGATTTAGCTGTGCAATATAAAATCCTTGTCGATAGATAGTTAGATACTCTGCTAGGGAGAAAAATAAAAACTAAGATACTCTTCAGAATTTGGCCACAGTGGCCAAAAGAGAACCGAAAATTTCACTTGTGGACTACCATTGTAGCCAAAATTTTAACACCTACTTCGTACAAACTCAAGAATAAGAAGCATTAGCCATTTGGGAAACGTGGATACAGTTAAATTAAATTTATTGAATGTTTGATTTTCTAAACATAATTTTGAAGAAGAATACGTTAAATTCACTCATTTGGTCAGTATGATATATTTTTAAAAAATTCAAGTATTATTCAGATTGCATCATAAACATAATTTTCAATCACTTTTTTATCTGATATACATCACATAAAAAAAAAAGTGCTACGATAATGTTATTCCAAATAAGTTTATCCTATTTAAAGCGTGATACCTTTGCTCTAGTCTTTCAAATAATTACTATACTTGGTTTCTAAATAACTACTTGAGTTAGATTAATTTTTGCATATGGGTTTAACAATTTTCTCCAGAATTGCAAATGAATCGAGTCAAGTCGAACTTTGGTCTAATCAGACCGAACCTAAACTTAATTGTATCAAGCTCGAACTTGAGCTCTCGATGTAACAACTCGAGCTTAAAAACATAAAAATAATTATTTTATTTTTTAAAAATAAATAAAATAATAATTTTTCTTAACAAATAATAATATATTAGGGATATATATGTAATTTTATTATTAAAATAAAACTTATATATATAATCGAGTCGGCTCGCGAGTTAACGAGTTGAATATCTTTAAACTTGAGTTCGACTAAATCGACTCGAACTCAAGTTGCTCGCGAGTTGCTTGATTCGTTTGCAGTCCTAATTTTTTCTTAAATTTGATTCCGTGCTTTGCTGCTTTTTCTTCTCCGTACTTTGTTCTTCCATTTCTAAATTTGAAAAATAAAATAAAATAAAATTATGGAAGTAATTTTCCAGGACTTAATTGTCGTTAGTATTTCAGAATGGGGCTTCAAGGTAAATATCAAAAGATAAAGGATTGAAATACTAAATTCAGATAATTATTGCATCAAATTAGCTTGCGGGATGGGTTTCTTTTCTTTTCTGCATACTAAGTATACACAGTCCCGCTGGGGACATCCGATATCCACAGTTCGTTCCTAACACATTCGCGAGCCCTAATTCTGAATCACTCAAAACTCCAATTTCAGATATTGCTGATCGAAGGTATCTTTCAATTTCATGTTTCCATCAAAATTTCTAAACCTAGTTTCATTCATAGCAATTCTTGGTTAGCTCTTTGATTTTTTTTTTTTTTTGGTGATTGGTTTCTCGCTGGGGATGCTAAATTTATAGATTGGTTTCAGTTTTTTATCTTTGAATACTCGGAAGAAAATAAAATTTGACAATTAAAGCGTCTGCTAGTCTTGGAAGATTATCGACGCTAACTCTCGAAACTTCATGATTTCTCCTATGATCTGATCGGAGTTGTTTTTTCTTTTCCCCTTTTCTCCCTGATAATCTTTTTCTTGTTCATGCTAGCTCTGAATTTGGATTTGGAAATTTGCCCTTTTGAATATGGCCACAAAGCTGTGTCATTGGACTTTCTAAGAACTTAAATAGGACTTGGACGGATGAGTGAGGGTGCTGTGAGATAAAAGTTCGATTCGGAAGAGATTTTTAATTTGATTTTGGCTTATTTTGTTTATGAGCTTAGACTTCTAAAAATTGGGGCCTATGTTGTTCCCCTGTCTTTTCCGTATACCTTTCTTCTTTCATCAATTCAACTTCGCTAGTCTTTTTTTTTTTTTTCACTGGGTGGGGGGAGGGGGGTTTGGGGGAAGTGGGAGAAGGCGTGGGGACTTAATCTAACCAATATAAGTTCTTTGGGATCGATAATTTGATTTACTTCATTTTGGCAGTAAGTGGGAATTGAAAATTTTAGTCGAATGTCTTGAGGTATGAGGAGTGGAACTTTCTAAATATCATGTAAATATAATCAATACTATTATTACTATGAATTTGACAGTGGCCATAGTTATGGAAAATTCTGGAAGATGATTAACCAATAATTTAGGTTGGACTAGTTGCTATGTTGTAATAGTTGTGCTACTATGTGAATGTGAGGTGGGGATAGGCTATGGCATTATGATGTCAGATACTATATGGTGACAGGGATTATTGAAGGGCATTGAGCAGGGTAATAAATTATCACAAGTATACCCAGAGTATGGGTTGTGGAGTATAAGATTTTTGCCATAGCCTTTTTTGGAGTTTTTGGGACTTTTTGCTAAAACTATTGCCTTTTTTATTTTCCTGTAAAGTTAATGACTAGTTCCCTTTCTGATTAGTTTGTCATCCAAAATATAATGCTGTAAGTACTAGCTGTCTCATAGTTATCAATGGTGCACTAGGCGCATGCCTACGCCCAGAGGCACAGCAAGGCGCGATTTTGTTTCTGATTAGACGATTGTTCAAAAGTTCGTGTGCCTTTGGGGCGCAGTGGCGAAAGACTCTTAAGTGCTCTCTTTTTCATTTCCTGTGGTTTTGTTGATTTACAAAAGTTAAAGTTTATGTTTTTTATTGACTCTGGAATTAGTGGCGGTTGGACTATATTATGACTCAGAAGATAATGTGGAGATTGGAGATGGAGATGATTTTGGCAATAATTATAGCATTCTTTATAAATTTCTAACTATTCTCTCTTTTTGTCATGCTTAATCTTCTTATTTTGTGTTGATGCGCTTTCTTTTTGTAATTATGTTAGTTTCTTATATATTTATGATTCTTGTAGTAATATGCTTATTCTTTCGTGCTGAACATTGATAGCATTCTTTATAAATTTCTAACTGTTATCTCTTTGTCATGCTTAATCTTCTTATTTTGTGTTGATGCGCTTTCTTTTTGTAATTATGTTAGTTTCTTATATATTTATGATTCTTGTAGTAATATGCTTATTCTTTCGTTCTGAACATTGATGTCCTTTTAATAAATGATAAATGTTGCATATGCATATTTTTCTACCATATATGATTGTGTTCACACCTGTGCCTTGTGCTTAAGCTTCAGGGGGCCATAATGCCTAGATGTGCCTTGCGCTTGAAATAACTGCAATACGTTTTGTAGCTGTTCCTGCTTAGTTTCAGCTCTTGGAAGTCAAGATGTATTAAATGATGGTATATTGTGTGTCAAAGATGAACTTCTTTCCATATCGGAGCATATGAGACATAACTTGCTGTCTCTTAGTCTTGTGTTACTTTGAGAGTCCATGTTTTCTTCTATTGATTCCTGGTTACATGTTTATAACTGCATCCTGTAATTCAATTTAGCCTTAAAGATAGGGCATCCAGGCTTTCTGCAAGCTATGTGATCCTAAATTGTATCTTGAATCACAGGTGTCCAAACATCTGAGACGTTACCCATTGTCTTCATCCTCCCTGCCAGCTACCACTGCTTCACTTACACAAGCTTCTGAAGCCACTAGCCCTTCTGAGGCCATTTCTATCTATTACCAGATACTTGCCAACCCTTCATCTTCTCCAGAGGCCCTAAGAATAAAGGAGCAGGCCATCTCCAATCTCTCTGATCTGCTTAGGCAGGAAAATAGGGCAGAGGAACTTAAGAACCTTCTGACCCAACTTCGGCCCTTCTTTTCCTTGATCCCCAAAGCCAAAAACTGCAAAAATTGTTCGTGGAATTGTTGATACGGTGGCCAAAAACCTGGTACATCTGATCTTCAGATTGCCCTATGCAAGGAAATTGTGCAATGGACGCGTGATGAGAAGCGAACTTTCCTTCGTCAGCGCATTGAGGCAAAACTCGCAGCTCTTTTGATGGAGAACAAGGAGTATTCTGAAGCTTTGGCTCTCCTTTCTGGACTAATCAAGGAGGTGAGAAGATTAGATGACAAGCTGCTTCTTGTGGAGATGACTTGCCTAGAGAGCAAGCTGCATTTCTCTTTGAGGGAATCTTCCTAAAGCCAAAGCTGCACTTACAGCTGCAAGAACAGCAGCAAATGCTATTTATGTTCCTCCAGCACAGCAGGGCACGATTGATCTGCAGAGTGGGATTCTCCATGCTGAGGAAAAAGATTATAAGACTGCTTAACAGTTACTTCTATGAGGCATTTGAAGCTTTCAATGCCCTTGAAGATCCCCAGGCCATATATAGCCTAAAGTATATGTTGCTGTGTAAAATCATGGTCAGCCAGGCTGATGATGTGGCAGGAATAATATCATCCCCCAAGGTGGGCTTGCAGTATCAGGGCCCAGAACTTGATGCAATGAAAGCAGTTGCTGATGCTCATTCAAAACGCTCTCTTAAGCTCTTTGAGGACTGCACTTCGGAACTTTAAGGCCCAGTTAGAGGGAGATCCTATTGTCCACAGGCACCTCTCATCACTGTATGACACTTTGTTGGAGCAGAACCTTTGCCGGTTGATTGAGCCTTTCTCTCGGGTTGAAATAGCTCACATTGCTGAATTAATTGAGTTGCCGGCTGAACATGTTGAGAAGAAATTATCTCAGATGATTCTGGATAAGAAGTTTGCGGGGCACTCTGGACCAGGGGGCTGGATGCCTTGTAATTTTTGACGACCCAAAGACAGATGCTATATACCCAGCTACATTGGAAACTATTGAGAATATGGGCAAGGTGGTTGACAGTTTGTTTGTGAGATCTGCCAAGATAATGGCATGATGCCCTCTTCTGCATTCCCTCTTTGCCGTTCTCTCTACTGAGTCCATGTTGAATTTTGTGTCCCGTTTCACTACATTTTTAAGATGGTTCAGTTTATTCCTACAACGTCGTATTATCAGAACTGTTGGCAGATTTGTGTCCCTTTCGCTACTTTTTTTAAGATGGTTCAGTTTATTCACTTTTACATCAGGACTCTTGGCAGATTTGGTCAGGGTGATGGACTTATTATTTGCATCTTTGTACTCTATTAGGTATGTTTAGTCGTTGAACATTTTGGTATTCCTTTTTGTTGAAGGGGGAAATATTTAAGGGCAAAATGTAGAAAAGTTCCATGTGGTTAAGTCAACCTACAAAAAAGTCCCTTGTGATTTCGAAACGTGCATTTCAACCCCTCGTCGTTTGAACGAATCTGAAATATCAATTGTTAAAATAACAGAGCTGACGAAATGACACAACAATTATTCTAATATATATAAGTGAAACAAAAAGGACCTCTAACAACCAACCTCCACCATCACCTCCAAAATTTTTTCCTCCGTCAACAACAATTCTCTACCATTCCCATCTTTTGCCACCATCACTCTCCACCTTTCATTGCCACTCTCCCCTTCTTCACTCTGCCTTCTCCCTTCCTCCTTCTTCTGCCCTCTCTTGCCCCTCCATCTTTCTCCTCCCTCCCCTTCCTCGCACCCCTCTCTTATTGCAACTGAATTAGATCTCCAATGTGTTTATGTAGTCATCTTTCTCTAATTATTATTATCATGGATTAAATGGAACTCTGCCTTATCCATTTCCTTCCTTTTGGTGTTTTAAGTGATCTCATTTTAGAAGGAAATTTGTATTAAAATATATGACTAACATGTAAAATGTCCAAATTCAACTTTAGCTGGCAGAACTAAAATTACTAGATTTTCGACATTGATTGGTTTGTTCATTTGCTAATTTATTTTCTATTTCAAGGTTTTAGACAAAATTTTTCTATTGGCATCAAAGATATATCTATTAGAAAGCAGCCAATTAGTGGGATGATGTCAATTTTAGTCATGGTTCAAATTTGCAATCGCGATTGCGGTCGTTACTATTCCATATTGGTTACACTAAAATTGTTACGATTGCAACGAGACGCATATTTAGCATAAAAATTATTAACAAAAAATAATATATTATATACATGAGATCATTTTTTATTTGTTTATTAAAACGTATATTTTTTAACTCATCTTAGATCACATTTATGTCTATGTTAAATATTTTTGTGAGTCTTTGAAATATTATCAAATAAAAATTGGTTAGAAGTTTGTAATCTTTCCCCTTTATTGTTAACTATAGGATGTTAATTTATATTTCAATAATTATTATGTATTTCGAATCATTAATTATCGGGTAATTATATTTTGTATGTACTATGTAAATGTAATCAAAATTGTAGGGGAAGCTCATAAATAAATGTTAAAACATTTAAAAGCTATGGCACAATATTTTAAAAGTTTTTTTTATAGTCAACTCTTCTTATGTTCTCTTTTTTTTTCCCTCATCTCTCTCTTTCTTGTTTTTTTTGCTCCTTCTCTTCTCCTCTCCTCTTCTCTTCCGTCGTTTCCCTTCTCATCTCATCTCCTCTTCTCTGCCTTTTCTTCCTCTTCCCTTCCCCACCCCCCAACCTTTATCTCTTACTCCGCCTCTCTCTATCTCTTACTCCCTCTCTCTAGCGGCCCCTGGTTGTGCGACCAGAGCTGGTTGTGTGTAGTGAGGGAGAGCGATGGTAGGGGAAAGGCGAGAAAGAAGAGGAGACTAGAGGGAGAGACAAGGAAAGAGGGAGGAGGAGAAGGGAGAGAGGGAAAAAAGAAGAGGTGGAAGGTGAGGTGGTGACAGTGAGAAGTGAGGGAGGAGAAAGAGTGGTGTGGGGTGAAAGAGAAAAGTGGAAAGAAAAGGAAAAAAAAGAAAAAAAGGATAAAGAAAAAAAAAGAATTTTTTTCTCCAAGCTCTCAAATATACAAATTTTTTTCTATTACTTATACAATAAGTTACAATAAAATTTTATATAAACTCCCAAAAAATACGCCATCTAAACGGACCCTTAGTTTTATTTATGTACAAGCAATATCTCTCTAATCTTCATGGCATTTTACATTTACTGCAATTAAGAGCCCTTTATCAATAAATAATTTTACTGGGAGCATAATAAAATTTGATTTTTTAATTTTCTTATATATTACTCTATTTCAGTAATTTTTTTGCTTAGGTGTTTAGGTAGACATTATTAGTTTATTATTGGTATTGTTTACTTTACTCAATTCGTCAGATGATCAGTTTTACTACCGTCTTTTTTACTTTGTACAGCTTCAAACCAGATTGGGAATATCTGGTCAAAGCAACCAAGGACCTTGACCTTCGCAGCCATCTCGTCCCTCGACTCGACTCTGCCTTTCATTCTTCTTTCCTCCTCTTCCTCTCCAAATTTCACCTCCACCCGTGCATATGATATGAAAGCCGCCTCGTCTTCGCCCTTTTATTTTTTCTCCTCCTTCTCTTGAATCTTTGCCGCCCACTTGCTGTTTAGTGAAGAGTGAGAGAATGTTGGGTTATAGATTGGTAAAAAGATTGATTTGTTATGGCTGTCTTTCGTGTAATTTTTCATAATTGGATATGGGTAAGATTTTGTTTATTTGTTTATGACCTTTAATGTCTCTGAAAATCATGGTGAAAGCCTCCATTTATGGATATTTGATGAGTCAATACGGGTTGACTCGACCGCTTTTTGAGTCCCCGATCTTCCGAGTTTGAGCGAGTTTCCACCGGTTCTGCCGTTACCCGGATATGGCGGACCGGTCGCGGAGAGGAAGCTGAAGTTCCGGTGACGACTCGGCCGAGTCATTGAACCGTGAATTTTTAGTAATTGAGAATTCAAATGTAGTGACGTAGATAGGTGCTTTTTGTGATTGGATGTTAATTTTGTCCATCGTGCTGGTAGTTGGTCTCTTAATGCGCACCCTTAAGTAATTAATTTAGGCAAATTGGCGTTCTAAGTAGTTGTTAATGTGGGATCGTTGATGCTTCCTGGATGGGTGAGAAATTTAGTCAAATTTCTCATCATTAGTCGATGAAAAAGTTATAGTTTCTTGCATTCCCTTAGTTCAAAATTTCTGTCATTTTATCTGTTTCTTCGATACTGATATTTTTGCTTTGGGAAAATATTTCCATTTTGGGCTTTATCTTAAAATTTACTGTGTGACCGTCGTCGTGAGCCATAGTTTATTCTGTAAAGTACTAGCTGTATCTTTTGTCTGTTGCATATTTGTATCTGTTAAACGAAACCATTCTCTTACTCCTGTATTTCAATGCTCCTCTATTGCATAGCATGTGTAGAAATTAAGCATTATAGTTGCCTTGAGTTGCTTTTTTTTTGTTTTGTTTTATGTTAGCTCTGTCTTGTGGGATCGATGTCATCGTATATAATTTAGTTAATCTGTCAACCAGTCAAAAATATTGTTTGGAATTTGTGACAATGCTCTGAGGTTTTAGTGGTCATACTCGCGTGTGTATGATTCAATACAAAGATTGTTCCAGTGTTTTGGACAGTGGAAATAGGATAACCCACATGCTCTTCTTCTCACTGTCATATAGTTAGACTGAATCATTAGCATATTGTGGTTGCATTTATGTGTACTTATGCTATTGTCTTGGATCTTTGTTTTGTGTAGTATGTTTCACAACATGATTCCATCAGTCCTTTGTTTGCTATCTATGGTAGATTTTCAGTGTTCTTGTTGTGCATTTGATCTTCATTTCTGAATTCTTTTTTTCTATCTTCATTTTGTTGGGAAATCTTGTTTATCCACTTCAGAGAATTGCTGAAATCCTCACTAAGTTTATGCTTCTTTTAAAGATTGCGAGGCTTGTGCTTTCACCAAACTCCCAGCACTACAGCAGTTGCTGATAGGTTTTAACATTGTGGGATTGTGGTGAAATTAAGGATCAATGGGCGCTTAAGGCTACAATCAAATATCAATGCAATCGAAGAGGAACCTGAAGACTGTGAGACTACTTCTTCCAATAAAGCTGCTTTAGCATGTATGGTTAATTCAGAAATAGGAGCTGTTTTGGCAGTCATGAGGAGGAATGTTAGGTGGGGAGGTCGCTATGTTTCAGGAGACGACCAGCTGGAGCACTCTCTTATCCAGTCTCTCAAGACATTGAGGAAACAAATATTTGTATGGCAGCATCAGTGGCAAACAATCAATCCAGTCCTGTATCTCCAGCCTTTTCTAGAGGTGATTCGATCTGATGAGACCGGTGCTCCAATCACAGGTGTTGCATTGTCGTCGGTTTACAAGATTTTGACTCTTGATGTGCTTGATTTAAGTACAGTCAACATTGAAGAAGCCATGAACTTGGTAGTTGATGCTGTGACTAGCTGCAGATTTGAGATAACTGATCCTGCATCTGAAGAAGTTGTATTGATGAAGATACTTCAGGTTCTTTTGGCTTGCATGAAAGGGAAAACATCTGTTGTTCTAAGTAATCAGCATGTCTGCACTATTGTCAACACATGCTTCCGAGTTGTTCATCAAGCTGGAACAAAAGGTGAACTATTACAACGGATAGCTCGCCACACAATGCATTGAACTTATCAGGTGTATCTTTTCACACCTTCCTGATGTTGACAACACAGAATGTTCTCTAGTTAAAGGAGGCACTCCTATTAAGCATGAGGTGTGGCTGCACCCTTTCTTCTTTCCTCTTTTTATTCTCTGATCCCCCGTGCACGAAGAAATGCTACAAGACTAGTGGAACACCATGAAAAGATTTAAAGACAAAATTAGGAAACTGAAAAATTCAACACTTATTTGCAGGAACACCAATAATGAGCTTGCTGCTCCCACTTCTTCATAATGCATCATAGTGAATTAGCATATCATTTCTTTGAACTTGCAATTTTCTTCTCTTGCATCTGTGTTTTCTCTACCTAACTTTTGTGAGGATTCTCCTGAATGCCTTGAAGTTCAGGTTCCAAGTAGATATGAGGATGCTGAGAATGAACATATATAGCTTTCTCATATTTTTTGTGTGATGTTATTATCCTAGGCCTGGGATCTTCTAGAAAAAACTGCATTTGACATTGTCCATATCTTGGGCAATACCAAGCAATTGGACTGTTTTTGTTTTTGCTTTTAGATTGTAGATTTTATTTGTTTTTGGGTATCTGTTCATGTTTGATTCTATTGCTTTTGATTCAGTGTGGTTATCTTTTTGAAGTTCTTTTGTATAGTTCTAATAACAAGATGATTTGTTAGAACTTCTGATTGGTGAGCATGGTGCATTGAGTATTGAAGTCTAAATAAAATACATTCTCTCCGGTTCTAACTGATAATAATCATGTATACGTGGTACACAATTGTTGGGCAGAGGCTTATCAATATACGTGCAAGGAGGGGGTTGGGCGAGATTGATAATGAATCAATCTTATGTCAGAAGGAATTGATCTTCTATATTAAGGTTAATATATCAATTTTATGTAATAGGTTTTTTTTTTGGGACATAAACGGTGTTCTAAAACTGGAGTTTCTGTTCCCATTTTTTACGATCAGGGCTCATTGCATATACATGAGGACTTGCACCTGTGCTTGATACGTGCATGTGTGCTGCCAGAAATTTTGTGGACACTGATTGAGCAGTAAAGTTATGTATAATTTCCTTGAGTGCAGGTCGGTGGAATTGATGCTGACTACAGCTTTGGTAGCAAATCAGAGAATGTAGTGAGTACAATGGCCAACTTGGAAATGTTGCTTCTGATATTTCAACTGGTCTCAATGTGATGGGCAATAGTGCTGGGAAGACAGATAGTGGAAAGGATTCTGTTCCTTATGATTTGCATCTGATGACTGAACCTTACGGTGTCCCCTGCATGGTTGAGATATTTCACTTCCTATGTTCATTGTTGAATGTTGTTGAAAATATGGGAATGGGCCCTAAAGCAAATTCTATAGCTTTTGATGAAGATGTACCTCTTTTTGCCTTAGGTTTGATCAATTCAGCAATTGAATTGGGTGGCCCTGCAATTACACATCATCCTAGATTGTTGAGTTTGGTAGAGGACGAACTATTTCGTAACCTAATGCAGTTTGGCTTGTCAACGAGCTCACTAATTCTTTCCATGGTCTGCAGTATTGTTCTCAATCTCTATCAGCACTTGCGTTCTGAACTTAAGTTACAAACTTGAGGCTTTCTTTTCCTGTGTGATATTAAGGCTCTCGCAAAGCCGTTATGGGGCTTCATATCAGCAACAGGAGGTAGCGATGGAGGCTCTTGTTGATTTTTGTAGGCAAAAAACATTCATGGTAGAGATGTACGCAAATTTAGACTGTGATATTACTTGCAGCAATGTGTTTGAAGAACTTGCGAATTTGCTGTCCAAGACTGCATTTCCTGTGAATAGTCCTTTATCTGCAATGCATATCCTTGCCTTGGATGGTTTGATTGCTGTTATTCAGGGGATGGCTGAGAGGATAGGAAATGGATCGTTTAATTCAGAACCTGCTCCTGTAAATCTTGAGGAATATACTCCATTCTGGATGCTGAAGTGTGAGAACTATAATGAACCCGACAAGTGGGTTACCTTTGTTCGTCGGAGGAAATACATCAAAAGACGTTTGATGATTGGGCTGATCACTTCAACAGGGATCCAAAGAAAGGGTTAGAATTTCTTCAGGGCACACATCTGTTGCCTGAAAAACTTGACCCCCAAAGCGTGGCTTGTTTTTTCAGGTATACTGCTGGTTTAGATAAAAATCTTGTTGGAGATTTTCTGGGGAATCATGATGAGTTTTGTGTTCAGGTTCTTCATGAATTTGCTAAAACATTTGATTTCCAAGATATGAACCTAGATATCGCGTTGCGTTTATTTTTGGAGACTTTTCGACTGCCTGGAGAATCGCAAAAGATACAAAGGGTGCTTGAGGCATTTTCAGAGAGATACTATGAGCAATCACCGCAGATTTTAGCTAATAAAGATGCTGCTCTCTTGCTTTCTTATTCATTAATAATGCTCAACACTGACCAGCATAACGTCCAGGTGAAGAAAAAGATGACAGAAGAGGATTTCATTCGAAACAATCGGCACATTAATGGAGGTAATGATCTTCCTCGTGAATTTCTCTCTGAGCTGTATCATTCTATCTGCAAGAATGAAATCCGCACAACACCAGAACAAGGTGCTGGATTTGCCGAAATGACCCCCAGTCGTTGGATTGATCTAATGCACAAATCCAAAAAAAGTGCCCCTTACATTGTCTCTGATTCTAGAGCGTACCTTGACCATGACATGTTTGCTATAATGTCTGGTCCTACAATTGCTGCCATTTCTGTTGTTTTTGATCATGCAGAACATGAAGAAGTTTACCAAACATGTATTGATGGGTTTTTAGCTGTGGCAAAAATTTCAGCATGTCATCACCTTGAAGATGTCTTGGATGATCTTGTAGTGTCTCTCTGTAAGTTCACAACATTGTTAAATCCCTCATCTGTTGAGGAGCCTGTTCTGGCCTTTGGTGATGATTGCAAGGCACGGATGGCCACTGTCACAGTGTTCACTATAGCAAACAGATATGGCGATTTTATCCGTACTGGATGGAGAAACATATTGGATTGCATCTTAAGGTTGCATAAACTGGGGCTTCTTCCTGCTCGTGTGGCCAGTGATGCAGCTGATGATTCAGAGATGTCCCCTGAGCCAGGACAGGGAAAGCCTCTTACAAATTCTTTATCTTCTGTTCAAGTGCAAGCCATAGGTACTCCTAGAAGATCCTCTGGATTGATGGGCCGATTCAGTCAGCTCCTGTCATTAGATACGGAAGAACCAAGGTCTCAACCTACTGAACAACAACTTGCTGCTCATCAACGCACACTCCCAGACTATTCAAAAAATGTCATATTGACAGCATATTCACTGAAAGTAAATTTCTGTTGGCGGAGTCTTATTACAACTTGCACGTGCACTCATATGGGCTGCTGGGAGACCTCAGAAGGGTAGTAGTTCCCCTGAGGACGAGGACACTGCAGTTTTTTGTTTGGAGTTGCTTATTGCAATTACCCTGAATAATAGAGACCGGATTGGACTCCTCTGGCAGGGTGTCTATGAGCACATAGCTAACATTGTTCAGTCAACTGTAATGCCGTCTGCCCTGGTTGAGAAGGCCGTCTTTGGGCTCCTTCGTATTTGTCAGAGGCTGCTCCCATATAAAGAGAACTTGGCTGATGAACTTTTGAGATCACTCCAACTGGTTCTCAAACTTGATGCGAGGGTTGCAGATGCATACTGTGAGCAAATAACACAGGAAGTTAGTCGTCTGGTGAAGGCAAATGCTACTCACATCAGATCACAACTGGGATGGCGAACTATTGCATCGTTACTTTCTATTACAGCTAGACACCCTGAAGCTTCTGAAGCAGGGTTTGATGCCCTGTTGTTTGTTATGTCAGATGGAGCCCACTTAACTCCAGCGAATTATGTTCTTTGTATAGATGCAGCAAGGCAGTTTGCCGAGTCTCGAGTTGGACAGGCAGATAGATCTGTCCGCGCGATAGACCTTATGGCAGGTTCTGTTGCTTGTTTAACACGGTGGGATGAAGATGCCAAGGGAGCTATGGCTGAGGCAGAAGCCTTGAAACTGTCACAGGAGATAGGAGAGATGTGGCTGAGGCTTGCCCAGGCATTAAGAAAAGTATGTCTGGATCAGAGAGAGGAGGTGAGAAACCATGCACTTTTATCATTGCAAATGTGCTTGACAGGAGTGGAGGGGATTCATCTTCCACATGCTTTATGGTTGCAGTGTTTTGATATGGTCATATTCACTATGCTTGATGACTTGACTGAAATAGCACAGGGACATTCCCAGAAAGACTACAGAAACATGGAAGGAACGCTCGTCCTTGCCCTGAAACTGTTGACTAAAGTGTTTTTGCTATTGCTTCATGAGCTGTCACAGTTGACGACCTTCTGCAAATTGTGGTTGGGGGTGCTTAGTCGGATGGAAAAGTATATGAAGGTGAAAGTCAGAGGGAAAAAAAGTGAAAAGCTTCAGGAATTGGTACCAGAGCTACTGAAGAATACCTTGCTTGTCATGAAGACAAAGGGGGTGCTCATACAGAGGAGCGCTCTTGGAGGAGGACAGCTTGTGGGAGCTAACATGGTTGCACGTGAATAATATCGTTCCTGCTCTGCAATCCGAATTGTTCCCTGGTAATGAATTAGAGCACTCCGACAGTAAACTCGGTGAAATGGGTAAAAATACATTGCCAAACGAAACTGGTTCTGCTTGAGAGGAATGGCATCCATGATCCGTTACTGTGTTTGTACTGTTTTGCTCTCATGATTAAGTTTGCAAGGTATTACAATCTAGATTAGAGTTTAGGGTTTTCGTAAACTTACACTTGCTGTACACTACAGATTTGCTCAAGGCAATCAATCGACCGTATTTTGTAGCACTAAAAGCATGGAAAGGGCGAGTATTTTCTTGGTTGCGCGAGAAGCTTGAGTAGGACGTTTTTCTCAGGCAGTCTATTCTATTTGCTGATGTTGTACGGAATCTGAAGATGTAATCTGTTTTGCTGAATGTGTCACTGTAGTTTAATCGGCATATGGACTTGTGGTTTGCCTAGAGACTCCTGAGATTGCTGCGTGAACCAAACTCTCAGAACCCTATGCCCATTATAATTGTAGTTATATGTCCTAAACCTCATATCTGGGTTCTTGTAAGGATTGATTGTTCGATTCCAGCGTGTTCCAGCTTCAGTGAATTTTATTCTCGATTATGACCAGCATTAGCAAGGAAATGGTGGCCCAATTGGTACAGGGGTGGGTTAGTCCTAGAGTATTTGGAACCTCACAAGTTCCGGTTTTAAACCAATCGTGGGCGTAATCGTGATTTTTTTGCACAAATTTAGGTGTACAAGTTATATAAGTTCAAGTTTTACATCAAAATTGCACAAGATAGTATAAGAATTGCACGATTAGGTTAAATCGAAAAACATTCAACCGGTGAGACGGCAGATCTTAGACCTAGAAAGCCTTCCAGTTTCGATTGAATAAAATACCATCCAGGAGTTGGATTCCAAATAATAATGCTAGTATTTTGATTTGACTGAATCTATGAAGATTCGGTTTCAGCTTCGACAAAAATTCAACATTTAATAATAACATTTTCACAGTCATTGAAAGTTCATACCTGGCTGCAATACAGCAGTATTTCAGCTTCCAAGTGGACTCTTCTCGTATGCCGTGGTTTAATAATTACGAAGGCGTGTACCTTGGGCAGTAAATTATTATGTAGACTCGTCCTACGTTTTCGCAAAACGCTCTCGTCCGTTGACAACTTGACAGGGACATAGATTCATCTCGTACGTGCCAGACATTAGACTGTCAAACTCTCTGAGTTACTGAATTCTAAATCCACCGCTTTCGGCTCAAATCAAGTTCCATCGCTTTTGGTTCAAATCAAGTTCCATCCAAACACATAACTAAATACACAATCATATATAACATATATTTTATAATTATGAATTACTATCAATTTATGTATAAATTATTAAAATTTTATGCCGTAACATGTATAATTATATATACATGTATATTGCACTTATATATGAGTCGAACCATAACTAGATTTGAATTTAACATGATTCAAACTTGACTCACATTTAGTTTGAACATAATATTTAGGCCCAGATCCTGTTCGGTACCGTTAAAACTTAAACTCATCGGGTTGTTTGGGTCGAACTCGAGTTAGCCTGACCCTGCTGACAACGTTAGGAAAAAAGTCTGATTCAGTGCAAACATCGTGAGAAGATAGAAACTTTAACGTGAGCAGCTGAAGGCATCTCCCACTGGCTATTGACATTTGCATTCGCCATTTCTGCGACAAGCTACGTTTGCAAAATAGCCGGGGTTGAGGCATGGGGAAGTGGAAGTGTTGTTCTTGAGTTTGAGCGGTAAGCTTGAATGTTTAGGTATTTGTCTGGCTTAAACGTGAGATGGGGAGCTTAATATTCAATTATGCTGCCCTCTTTAGTCGAGTGCTTGAGCGGCTGAGCCGTTATATACCATAGAGAAATATCATCTAGTAAATTTTGTACATGACATTTCTAGCAACTTCAATATACAACCCTATGAGTTTTGCAAATACAACAGACCTCCCTTCTCTTTCCTTCAATCAAATGCTGACCTCCCTTAAATTAATCCATTAATTTTTGGGTTATTTCCAGTAATACTCCTCAAAAATTGCATTTTCCTCGCGTTACCCCCTTGAATGCTAAATTGAGCCCATCCACCCCTACGGTAAATCAAGTCCTTGTCCCACATTACTTTTTATTTCTAATATTTGCTAAATGCACTGAAATTCATTTCCCAAATTCCATACCCACTAAATTACAAAAGATATATTAACTTACCTCTCGTAAGTTTCATTTCAAATCAATTTTGTTTTTTGGTCAAAAAAAAATACTAAGTTTTTGTCATGAGTTTCATTTCAAATCATTTTTTATATCACAATACTATTGATCTACATTACATTACATTTTGTCTAAATCTATTTTCACTGCATCTTTATCTATTTACACTTTAGGGGCAAACTAGTTTGGACTGGAACTTGCGAGGCCCTGATGCATTAAATATCGATAAGAGTTCATTCCCCCAATTCCTTTAACCGGGCAGGTGCCATAGGAGTAATCCTCTCGGACCCGATCGGGATCTCCCTGCTCAAACTCATCTCCCATCCGAGTCAACTCAACCTCTTCCGGTACTTCATTTTCTCCGTCAAACTCTGACTTACGCAAGCACACATGCACCCATCTACTGTGTCCAGTTGTTGATCATTAGGGCTTTGATGTTTGATGAATTGTTTTTTGGAAATTGTATCTATTTGATCAAATTTTATTTTGGAAGTTTGATCCAAGTTTTGGCTTTTATATTTCTTTTTTTAATTCTTTTTATTTGGGTTGTTTTTAGGTGGTGGAGTTGAAACTGAGAATTGGGGATTGAGCTGTGTCAAGAGGAAGAGAAAAAGATGAGTGAAGTATTTGAAGGATATGAGAGGCAATATTGTGAGCTCTCTGCAAATTTGTCTAGAAAGTGTAACTCTGCTGCTCTTGCTGATGGAGGTAACAATCGACTATCGCTTGACAATCACTTCTGGTTATCTTTTTTCTTTTTTCTTTTTTCTTTTTCCCCCTTCTCTGAAAATTAGTTGATTTATAGATATTCCATTATAATTGATTGAGGTGGTCAATGATTGAGGCGCTCAAATGTTTTGGCTTTGATTAGCGAAGAATCTGGGCTCATGTATGTAGAAAGAAAAATGTTGCCAGAATTATTTTAAAAATAGGTCCTTTTTCTTTGGTGGGCTTAACAAGAAATGCAACTAAAGAGCGAGTTACTGTAATTTTGTGAGTGAAAAGACTGGTGCTCAATGGATAATTTGCACCTATGTTATTGTTGTGCCATTAAGTTACTCCTATTCCTTATCACTCATCCAGTAGGCTGTCTTTTTCTTGGGCAGAGCAAAAGAACCAACAAGTTTCTGACATCAAAGCAGGACTTGATGATGCTGATGTTTTGGTATTTGAAAAGCTTTTGCATTCTGTCTAGCTGATGTTCTTTGCTCTGGCCTATATTTAGTGATTTTTTGCTTCGCCAGATTCGGAAAATGGATCTTGAGGCAAGAAGTCTGCAGCCAAGTTTGAAGGCTACACTGCTTGCTAAGCTCAGAGAATATAAATCTGATTTAAATAAGTTGAAAAGAGAAGTTAAGAAATTAACATCAGCAAATTCTGTCCAAGCTGCCCATGAGGAGCTGTTGGAGGCTGGATTGGCTGATTCGCATATGGTATGTCCTGTTATAGATATTGTTGCTTTTTATTTGTACCCCAGCTTAGCGCTCCCATACAGGCATACACACTCTCTCCTCCACCACCCTGGGTGGGGAGGGGGGTAAAGAAACAACTATAATAAAGAAAGAGATGGATTCAGTTTGGTTGCTGGAAGTATTGAGTTTGTCCATATTTTTGCTCAGTGAAAAAGGTTATTGGCTTTTCCCTTACTGATTTATTTATCCATTAACAGCATCCAAATCTTTATGGAGTTGTTGTGGAGAGCTGAAAGCATAATGTTTAGATTGCTAAGGTGATTTGATTTTTAAAGCTGGAAGCTCCTCTTTGACTAACTTGAAATGGAAAAAGAAAATGAATGCCACTTTTTTATGAGTTCATAACATGCCAATGTGAGATTAGCAAGGATACCAATGTAGTTATAAATGTACGTGTTTGTTAACATCATTTTTTGGCGCATTAGTCAAAATCTGGTTATGCAGGATCCAGAATGATATCGGTGAAGAAAAATATGCTATGCTAAGGGCTTGAGATACAGTAGAGCACTCTAAAAAGGAAAATTTTTTTTGATGAGTTTACATACTTAAATTAGGAGAATCACCTGTTTCACTGACAAAGGATGTTTAAAGGCTTCTGCAAACCAAAGAGAAAGAGTGATGATGACAACGGAGAGACTGAATCAGTCGAGCGACCGAATCAGAGAAAGCCAGAGAGCAGCTCTGGAGACAGAAGATCTTGGAGTCTCAATCCTCGGGGATTTGCATAAACAACGTGAAACTCTTCTACACTCTCATACGAAGGCATGTAAATTTGGTGTTGATAAATGACTTGACATATTGCTTGTACTTGGACATTTTATCTCACCTTGAAGCTTGGCGCACTCTCGACCATTTTCACACGTTGCATGCATTTTGCTCTAGATTGCTACTGCAGGGCTTATGTCTATCTCCATCTGACGGATTTTCTCTTTTGCAGCTTCATGGAGTCGATGATGCCATCGATAAGAGCAAGAAAGTCTTAACTTCTATGTCCAGACGGATAACACGGAATAAGTGGATTCTTGGCTCCATTATTGCAGCCCTCGTCCTGGCCATCCTCGTTATCCTGTATTTCAAGCTATTTCATTAGTTAACCTGATTATATTGCTGACCAATCACTTGGCATGTATTTACTTGTGTATTTGGGTTCATGTTCCATTATAATTTGCACTTGTGGTTTACCACTCGACAGCACACATTTTCTCTCCAAGGTTAAATAGCGCATAACAGGCATGTGTAATCGAAGTCCGCCGCCGTTTCTGGTTTTTATCAATGAAATATAAGCATGATAAGAAAGCGTTTGATGGATCATCAGCTTTCTGGGTTCAAATTCTGTCTTGCTGGTTAAGAGAAGATGTGGGACAACTGTAGTTAGAAATTTGGTGGAAAGACTCCGAAATTTTATAGGATAAAACCATAAACAATACCGGCGTATCTTTAAAACGTGTAAGATCCGTCACTCTCTTTTTTTCTTTGGCCTCCCGTAATTTTCCGATGTATCTATTATGTTTATGTGTTTCGTGAAACGAGAAAAAGTGCAGATGAATGAATTTTTTACAGATCAGAATGAAACTAAAGATCCAAAACTTTTTACAGAATTTTATGAGGCTGCCAATTTGACTCGTAACTTGTCCCCTTCTTTCTACAACTCCCACTGGACCTACCATCCAAACCAAACCATAAGAAAAATATCTTCCCCGCCTCTCTCACTCTGACTCTCTGATTCTTCCAACTCTTTCCGTATACTGCATTCCTCCATCATCATACAACTTCTTCTCCTGCACGCAGAGGATTTCTCTGTCTTTCATCGATTTACACACTCTCGAGACAAGAATAAGAAAAGAATACTATAAAACTATTTTTCACCAAATCATATTGGGCACCTTGATGGATTCACTGTCATCAGTGTCACCATCTGTAGTCCTCCCACCTAGCGGCACCAGCAGCAACCCTCTTCAAAATCATCGGCGGCGAATCAGTTTCTCGTCTCAATTTCTTAAGCCAGGGATTTGTCAGTTTCGTCTTTCGTACAACGATTCTTCTCAAGAATCTAGCAGAGCAAGGAGGAGATGTCATTTCTCGCAGGTGGGGTGTAATATTAGAGGAGAAAAAGAAGATGAAGAGAATAAGAGGAGGGATGAAGAGGTGGAAAGGGCGCTTCACATGGACGGTACAATTCCCGGGAGTTCCAATGAGTTCGTTAAGCAAGTGTCTTCACGCGCCTATGACATGCGTAGACATCTCCAACAATCATTTGACAGCAGTAGCTATGATGGTACGGTACTCACATCAATGAATCTTTGTCTAGATTTTGGATTCTGTAGAATCTTTCTTTTCCTTTCGTCTTGATTTAGCTTGTTTGATCATGGTTCAGAGCTGCGTGCGAGTTTTTGTTCAATTTGTGAACTCTGTGTGACATGAGTTGGTCGTTTATGTGAACAGGGCCTTGTTGAGTTTATCACGCCATTTGGTGCCTTGTCTTGCATTTTGACATTTATTCGGGTGTTTGACGACATAGTTAACTAGGAGCTGGACTTGTGCGACGGTGTATATATCGGTTGAGAAATATGTTGTAGCAAGGATGTTGCTTCTGAAAATTCGTTTACTTTTATTAGCCATCACATAATGTTTATATTGGAAACTGGCATTCCAGTTGTAAAGGAGCCTGGAATGTTGCGTATAATCAAGATTGAGTGATTAGCATCTTTAACATTGCCTGCTAAAGTATAGTTTTATCAAGGGAGAATCAAGAACCAATCCAATTTGTCTCCTGGGACTTTGCTAAAATTGTGGAACAGAAATAAGCTACATTTCATTCTTGATTCTCATTTATTTTTCTGATTTTGAGAATGTAATGACTGAAGGTCAAAAAAATGGGCTTTATTAAGGGAATGATTTGTCAAATACTAGATGTTAAGTGAAATGTTTGGTACTGGTTACTTATAGAGGGAGATGAAATAGTACTCTTAACATTGGCTAAGAATTGTGGATTTTGATCCTCCAAATAGAACTTGAATTTTATCTCAGGACTGTGTAGAACTGTCTAGGCACAGGACATTTTTACTCGCGTGAGTGGAAGAAGGGAAGGAATTGGTGTGATTAGTCCTGCTTTCTTTTTCCTTGATTGGGTTTTATCTTTCCATTTTTCGACTTTTTCTCTGAAGGCATCATAAGTTTTCTGCTTTTTGTAGAATTTGTTCCTGCAAGGTTTCACGAGTGCTTGACTTTTGTCGCTCCTTTTTCCAGTATTAGAGGCAAACCCCTGGAGAGAACCTTCCAAACCTGTGTATGTACTAACCCACAGGGAAAACCAGTTATGTACAATGAAAACTCGCAGAAACAGAAGGTGAGTTTCAGCTTTGTATGTTAGTCTTTCTGAATTCTTTCTGTTTGACTTGCTGAAATTCTGTTTTCCCTTGCAGTGAAGTTGAAAGAGAGCTTGGATTGTTGTTTTCAAAAGGGGGCAAGTGGAGAAATCAAGCCAAGCAGTCAGGAAGTGGAACAAAATTTCAGATGCTGGTTGAGGATATCCGGGAGGGTGTGCTTGTGAGTCTTCAAAACTCATCTTTGTCTTTCAAACATTTATGCCCCAAACTTTCGGTCTGAAACAAGAGATTTAAGCTAAGCTTTTTATACAAAGTCCTGGAACCCATACAAACACCAGAGCATGAGCCTGTGATGTTATGTAGTGTGTTGATGTTGTATGAGATGAAAGGAACATATCAGCAGCATGTTGCTGGCTGTTTTGGGGGAATAGGGAATGGTGTTGATGGTGTTGGTACATCTTTTGTGGTGGCTTTTTTATTTAGGTGTAAATAAGTAGAGACTGAGATTCTGCATTAAATTCTGCCCCACGTTGTTGTAGTTGTTATGTTATACCCAATTGTAGGTCTTGAAATTTAGAAAAATGATTTTGTCAGCCTAAAGATGTATGACTCTTTGTTGAAGGTATTTGAAGATCAAACTGAAGCTGCCAATTACTGTGACTTGCTCCAAGGAGGCGGCCAAGATTGTGAAGGCGTGGCAGAGGTAGAAGCCTCATCGGTAAGAAGCACATCAAGACCTGGATTTTAGTCACCACCGTTATTTCATAGTTAACAGGATCTCTTTACAGGTATTTGATCTCTGTCAAAAAATGAGGGCCCTTGCAGTTCTGTTTCGCCGTGGGATGACCCCTCCTCAACCTGAAAGCTTGAAACTCAACTTGAGGGCACGTAAACGATCCCTTGAAGACCAAGAAGACTTGTGAAATGCTTCGTCTATATACTGTAAAAGTAGCTAGATTAACTGGACGCAGTAACATCATTTATATCTGGAGTCATACGCGAATTCTTTCTGCATTACACAAAAAAATTACACAAAAAAATGCAATCTTTGCATATAAAGTAACAGATTGAACTATACCTTACAAGTAGAAACTTCCTATTCATCTATTTTGCTCTTTCAGCTGTCTACGAGATATTGGAAACCACTTAGTTGTTTAACAAGGGACTTGACCTGCTGTAACTTGAACTTGGTTATGGTGCCTTGTCCCTTTTGAATAGTTTTGTATTGGGGAAGAATCCTTTGATTTATCATTTGGTTAATTGAAGTTCTCGTGCATGATCATACCGTGATCTCGCTAAGCAACATGTTTCACGGTTGACTCTTCTAAGGATGACTCTGAATCCTCAATATCTGGAACAATGATTGATTTGACCAGTTCCATTTGCTAAAATTTCTCGGCAAATAGACTGCTAGAAAGCCATTTCCCGTCTTCACATTGAACTACACGAGAGAGTTGTTGGCGTATAACGGTCTTGCTACAGCTATCTGAGTTTCTTGACGAAGTCGGAGTAGATTTTACATCAACTTCAACCTTCCTTGTGCTTGGGAATGATTCAAGTACCAGTATGAATGCGGTTGAACTAAATAAGCATAAGTGGCACAAAGACTTAATGACCACTCTACACGGTTGCTTCGTGATTGGGAGAAGTGAGAAAGAAGAGAAACTTGTATGCCCTACCAACTTGTATTTGTATGCCACACACAGCTTTCATTTCTTTCTGGATGAGGGACACTAGTGACAGGTAGAATTGTCTAAGAAACTCGTATATTCCACATCCAGATATTGGCTGATGTATGTACTGCTTTCGGGTAAGAAAACTAAGACAGTGTTTGGATTGCAATTTTTTGAAATTTTTATAGAAAATGTACGGTAATGATTTGATATATGCGAAGTAAAAAGGTGATTGGAAAATGTATTCACAGAAAATGCAGCGAATTTTTGATAAAAAATCCATTTACATACTTTTTGTGTACAAGTCCAGATTCATCCCCAAGGTGAGGGTTGCCCTCATGATTCTTCCTTTCTTTAAAAAGGGTAAAAAAAACAGTTCAATGTCAACTGAAAAACAGCATGCTTATCAAGCCTCTCCTTTTTTTTTTTTTTTCCCCTTTCTTCAGTAACTTATTGAGGTTCAGAAGGAAACCAGATGCATAAATTACTACATGGAAATGTAAGTTGGTAACTTTATAAAGGGATAATTTTAGAAACCTCCCTTGAGGTTTCTGACAATTTTACTAGTCTCCTCTAAAGTTTGTAAAATTACATAAACCTCCCCCAAGGTTAAGGTTTTGACTTTTGATAACAAATTGGTCCAATTAGAAAAGGTAGCATTAAAAAGAGATGAAACTTTTATTTCACAAATACCCCTTATGCATGAATATAACTCGTATTAGTAAAAGAATAAAAATAATTAAAAATTAGAAATAATTAATATACACATTTAACTATTTAAAAAGTTCACATTTAATAAATTAGACAACACAATTAAGCAACAAAACTATACTAATGATTACAAGATTCAGCAAAACAAACTAGTCATCTCTTTTAACATGATGTTTACTATAATTCTTGTGATTTTGAACAGAAAAATTTTCGAATTTTGCCTTTCTTTTCCCTCCTTTTAATTGTCTTTGAAATTCTTAAAATTGTGACAATTGTAAAGTAATTTCATGGAAATAAAGTAGAGAGGAGGGAAAAGAAAGGCAAAATTCGAATTTTTTTTGTTTAAGATCACAAGAATCATAACAAACATTACGTCAAAAGAGATGTCTATTATGTATTACTGAATCTTGTGATCATTAATGTAATTTTGTTTCTTATTTGTATTGCCTAATATATTAATATGAACTTTTTGAGTAGTAAAATGTGTGTATTAATTGTTTTCATTTTTTTACTAATACAACTTATATACATGCATAAGGGGTATTTATGAAATAAAAGTTGCATCTCTCTCCTTAACATACTTTTTTAATGTTACTTTTTTGGATTGGACCAATTTGTCATCAAAACCTTAACCTTATGGGAGGTATGTGTCATTTTGTAAATTTTAGGGAATTTTCCCCTTTATATATGAAACAAGAGGAGGAAAAAATGGAGAGAGATCCCAAAGGGAAGCTAGATTTCTAGAAGAGAGCGGTTCGAATCTCATTCGGGGCAAGCAGAAAAGGTCAAAGACCGTGTTTGGCTGGCCAGATTCTCCCACCCAAAAAGGGTAAAGAAAATACCCATCAAATTAAAATAGAACTATTGAGGTACTTTCCCGATAGAACAAAAACGTCAATATCCCAGCGGATAAATGAAATGAAAAATAATAAACTGAAAAAAGATTAAAAAGCAGTTAGGCATTAGTTATAGGACGCCCAAACACGCGCATACAGTTGCATACAAATAATTAGAACAGCACTTGAAACACACACTAATTTCACGCAGAGGGGGAGAGATACCACTTCGATCAGGTCCGATCCGAAATGAGCGGGAGCGAAGGCAGCTCCGACCATTCCGCCGCCGGGGAAGCTCCTGCGGCCGGGGACGGCGGCTGGGGGAACCGTTGAGAAGAAGAAGGAAAAGGCCAGAGTAAGTCGAACCTCGATGATACTTTGGCACGCTCACCAGAACGACGCCGCTGCGGTCCGGAAGCTGCTTGAGGAAGATCGGACTTTGGTACAAGCTAAGGATTACGATAACAGGTCTCCGCTCCACGTTGCAGCTCTTCACGGTTGGATCGATGTTGCAAAGACTTTAATCGAGTATGGTGCTGATGTGAACGCTCAAGATCGCTGGAAAAATACGGTACATTTTATCTATACTCTATACTATCAAAAAAATTTTTTTACAGTTATGATTTTTAGTGCTAATTTTTTTTCTTTGCTAAATTTGCTCGGAAATGTATCTGGTGCAATTGAAATTGACAATTCTGATGCAGTGTTTTGGTTTATTATGTTTATATTTGTTTCTTTAGGCAAAAGTAATTGTAGTTTGTGCTTAGATTATTGACTAAATGGTTTGGTTTGGGTAAAGGTGAAACATTTTTTTTCAAGTAGGGGGAGAAGGGATCAGTGGTAATTTATTGACTGCGTTTTGTAACCTATGTGTATTTAATCAGTGGTTAAGTGTTTGACACTGTAATTAGCTGTGCTCTAAAGTGAATCAGGCTAATGAGATTTCATGTTACTAATATTGGACATTTCTAGTTTGCTATGGTCATTTAGAGGTTACTTTTGAAGTCCATGGGCTGTTGGATACGTTATTTTGGTATGTTTACAAAAGGTGACAGCAAGGTGATACCAGTCTATCTTGCGATTTTTCGTGTGGTCAGGAATGTTTGAAAGCTATTTTGATTATGGTAACTCAGGCAATTGCTTTACGTCTTCGAGCTTTCTAGCCCTTTATGCTGCAGTTAATAGCAGCTTAGTGGAATTAGAGACATATCTGGAGTCGATTGCGAACTTGTATAAGATCTACTTTGAAAATCATGATTGTGTTATGGAAACAGTAAAAAAGAGATGGATGGTTATATGGTTTTGTGGAGAGTTCACGTTGGGATACTTCATCGCTAATACAGGGCATGGTGTTCTATTTACTTGTAGTATCTTATGTGCCTTCTGATTATCTGTTTGAGACACACTTGATTAACATCTTATCTTGTCAGGAAGCCTTTATTAGCCGTTGTTTGTGTTATTTTTCAGCTTTTCTTCTGAGCTCAATGTTTATGATGGCAGCCTCTAGCTGATGCTGAAGGAGCAAAAAAGCATAGCATGATTGAATTGTTGAAGTCATATGGCGGTTTATCTTATGTAAGTTTTTAATGCTGTCCATGTATTCTCTTCCCTTCTCATCATCATCATCATCAGCTACTTATTCTTCTTCTTCTTCTTCTTCTTCTACTCCTCCTCTCCCTTCTTGTTTTAACTCCTAAAACTATGGCTTGTTCCCTTTTTAAGCTATGTTATTACATCTGCTCTTCCTGGAAGCAGTTTCTTCCTCTTTATTCTGTTTAATTATCATTTTTACCCCTGCTACACTTCTCATCATTCATGGAAAAATATGCTGTGTTGCTTTTTCATGAATTCTTATGGGATGCCTACACATTTGCATAGTCAGTTGAAGTATATGATTTTGGACCATTTACTTTGCATTAGCTGGTTCAGGTTACGAGTATGATGTTGTGAATTTTCCTAATGTGGGTATATTGGTTCTAATGGGTTTAGAATTTCTAAGTGAACATCTACATGTCAGTCTCATTTTCCTTTGGTTTCGTCCTCCATATCAGATTTTCAGAGTTGTGATTGAGAGCAATCTTGTTTTGTGCATTGAACATTCTGTTGGGGTTTTGTTATAGAGGTTTAGTTGCTTCCTGTGAGCTTTTTGGGAATACAAGTTCTTTCAAGTTACCTTGCTTGTCGTATAAGCTCAGAAGATGTATTTTGTTCTTCTCTTCCATCTTTGTAAGTTTCTTTCTGAGTAATGGGTGGTGTATTTGGAAGGTGACTGTAATAGCCCACACCAAGTTGAAAGTAGTGAAAGGTACTGATTTGATGCACAGTTCAATCAATCTGAATCTTTCAGCTTGTTTTCTCATTTCCGCTTAACGAATGTTTAAAGTTCGAAAGCTACTCCCTGGTTTGCATGTATAGTACTAATATACTGTAGCAAAATTGGCGGAGAAAAATATGTACAGGTTGAAATTTGTGGGGTTTACTTTCAGCTTAAGAGTCTTATAATGGATTTTGCAGGGCCAGAATGGAAGCCATTTTGAACCAAGGCCTGTTCCTCCGCCACTACCAAATAAGTGTGACTGGGAGATTGAACCTTCTGAGTTGGACTTTAAAAATTCAGCTACTATAGGAAAGGTGTGGGTTCAAATGATTCTGTAATCCATTTAACTTTTATGATGAAGTGTCCAGTCCTGCTAAACTGCTTGTATACATGCATTTAGTTGTATGATTGATTTCTTTCTTTTTGTATCTAATATCTTATTGAACTAATGTGATTGACATTCATACTGGTTTCAAGATAACTCGCTAATTGAATGATCACTCATAACTGATGGTCAGAAGAGAGAGAGAGTGTGTGTTTGATCACTCAATGCTGATCGCATGCTTTAGGCAGGAAAGAGTTGTTAACAGTCATTCTTAGAGAGTTAAACCTACTTTATTTTAAAAAAAAAAGAAAAAAAAAAGAGAAGAGACTTAATTCCATTTCCTCCAATTATATGCAGTAGCCTTTAGTTTGAGGTACATGTTCTCCTGTACTTTTCTGTTTGTCTGATTGCTAACAAACTTGAGGGATGATGATCGAATCATCTTACTTAGCTTTTGGCATTTTTTGCCTTTGCTAATTTTTTCTCTGGGACGGGGGTTGTTTGGGGGAGAATAGCGGGGGCAAAACAGATACAGGTCACCAATTCCTTTTGCTTTAAGTAGCTCATGTCTTGTTGTAGATAGTTCAATGAAATGCATCTTATGCTGCTTATAATTGACTATTAGGAAATATGCTACTGTTAATTTGCTACTTTGTTGATATTGAAAAGTTCATTTCTGATTAATGAGAAATCCTTAGGGTTCCTTTGGGGAGATACTAAAAGCCTGTTGGCGTGGAACACCCGTAGCTGTTAAACGAATTCTTCCAAACCTCTCAGATGATAGATTGGTGATGTAAGTTTCTCAACTGCAAGGTCAATTGTAACATTTTTGCCATAAAGGTATTTTAATCTGCTTAAGTTGTATGATAGTCAATTGGTTATTAAGTTCTTCTGATTCTTTCTCAGTGAATGTGTGCTTGATTAATTATCTAAGATGAATCATACTTCGACTCAAGAAGCATTTTTTTGTTTTATTTTAGATTTTTTTAGTAACATGAGTCTCTTTAAACCTCATGAAGGATAATGGCTATGGGGTAGAGGTGTCCTATGCAGGTTTGGCTTAGTTTTAAGATCTTAACGATCCAGGCTATTTCATTGATTGGTAATGCTAATTGGTTTTGCCTCGGTTACTTGTCTTTAGTGGAACAAAGGTAAAGACTTCATATTTTTTCTCTTGGAAACCCTTTCCAATAACTTTATACAGAAGTGCAGCTTGTAAATTATGGAAGTTGTTCAATTATAAGTGGATAAAGCTGGCTGCAGTTTAAACTTGTACATAAGTTCCCGATTTCATCATTCTATCAGATGTTACCATACTTTTTCTTGGCCCATTAAAAGAGTTTTTGTTGGCACCTTTGGGTGAAATTCTGAATATCCTGAATCACTTAAAGTATTTTTCAATCAACTCAACTTATATAATTTCTGTTTCACAGTAGCTGTAACAGCAAAACCTGCTGATGCTTTGGTTGTTTCAGCCTATATTAAAAGTTATTTTTTTATTCTCGATGCAGTCAGGATTTCAGGCATGAGGTAAACTTGCTAGTAAAACTTCGGCATCCAAATATAGTTCAGTTCCTTGGAGCTGTTACTGAAAGGAAGCCGTTAATGCTCATTACTGAATATTTAAGGGGGGTAAGTGAATGAGTACATCATCTTGTATTGATGAACTTTTCCACATCAAGGGGTTAACTATCAGCGTCATGTTTTCCTCTAGGGTGATCTACACCAGTACTTGAAGGAAAAAGGTGCACTTAGTCCGTCAATAGCAGTCAATTTTGCATTAGATATTGCCAGGTATTTCAACTTTGTTGTTCTTTTCTTTTTACCTTCAGCAGAGAGCTTCAGACTAAAGTAGCTATAAATTCCCATTTTCATGTGTAGATGATCTTTGTGGAAGTTGGATTCTCTGCTTGCCTTGTTAATTGGAAATCTTGCTTCCAGGAATTTGGAACTATTCTTGCAATACCGAGTAGCTACTATAGATTAGCCTTACATTTCTTTTCTATCGTCAAACTTTGTCTAGGATTGAAGTCTTATGCTGAGAAGCAATAGAAAAGGATGTCTGGATGTGTCATGTTTGCGGGATTGGAAAAAGTAGAGAAGTTGATTTGCTTATGAACTTAGAAGAAGTTTAACTTATTCTGGTAATGGAGTGAGGTTGGGGATAGGGTTCAGTTTGCAATTGAATTCCTTCTAGCACTGCAGCAAAGTAGTCTGGCAGTTAACATGTAGATACTTTGGGTGTTTGTTACAATACGCACAGCCTATTGTACTCTTAAGAACATTAATGTGCTATCTGTCAGTAGCTAATGAGGTGTAGTGGGTTCTCTGTGTTTCTTAGTTTGTTCAATGCAAACGTTATGATATCATCATCAGAAAAAAGCATTCTCAGATTGACACCAGGCAGTGTAATAATTTTTTGTGTAATATTTTGATGTGTTTTATAAATCATGTGGGCAGAGGCATGGCTTATCTTCACAATGAACCAAATGTCGTGATTCACAGAGATCTAAAGCCAAGGTGACTCTATTTATCTAGTTTCATATTTACATATACATCTTTTGTTTGCCAATTAGTGAGCTTCTGCACCTTGCAAAGTGTCTCTTGTGTTGAAGCCCATCTTTCCATTTGGCTTTTTCGATTTACGAAGAGCTGCCTGCTGAATTATCTTTTCAGGAATGTTCTGCTTGTGAACTCTAGTGCAGACCATTTAAAAGTTGGAGACTTTGGCTTAAGTAAACTCATCAGGGTTCAAAATTCACATGATGTGTACAAAATGACTGGAGAGACCGGAAGTTGTAAGTACCATTTTAAGTCTCTCAACGTGACAAGTTCATCTATGGATAAAGTATTATCTAATTTCTTTTTGTGTAAACAGATCGATACATGGCTCCTGAAGTATTCAAGCACCGAAAGTATGATAAGAAGGTTGATGTGTTCTCCTTTGCTATGATACTATATGAGGTAACTTCTGTTCATTATCTTATCCAGAAAAATACTCATGCAACATACGCATCTATAATAGATTGAGTAGTGTGCTTGACGAATGTTGCAGATGCTTGAGGGTGACCCACCACTTTCACATTATGAACCGTATGATGCTGCTAAGTATGTTGCAGAAGGACACAGACCTATGTTTAGGTCAAAGGGCTTTACTCCTGAATTGAGAGAGTAAGTAAACTCTGCAACTCTTGGTGTTGGGGATGTTTTAACTTTAGTGTATCATGAAGTTGCTTTAGCATTAGGGATGCTGCATTTGGATGGCGTTGTTTTTCTTTTGGTTCCTTATATCTGTCGTATTATCTTTGCTCAGGTTGGTTGAGCAGTGCTGGGCAGCAGATATGAATCAGAGACCCTCTTTCTTGGAAATTCTGAAGAGACTGGAAAAAATTAAGGATAATCTGCCTTCGGATCATCACTGGCACCTCTTCACTTCATAGCATCCTATCCTAAAAGATAATTGGATGTGAAAATCACAAATTTCATCAGCGAGCTTCCCAGTTCACCCCACACATGCAATCACGCAGAAAGGGTTGTGAATAGACTTTACGAGGTTTCGGGAGTTCTGCTGTCACCAATTCTTTTCCATCCTGTGGATTTTGGTTTTGGGAGATGGACATCTTCGCTAGATATCTGAATTAATATAGTTGCAAATCTGAACTTGATCTGGAAATATTCTAAGCTAGCTTGGTGAAAGTAACATCTTCTATGCTATACTTTGGTCTGATTTCTTAAGCCAGTGTTTGTTATATAAATTGTGGTTGTAGATGATCAAAGCATGCATGTAGGCATTATTCTTGTCGCCCCCTCCTTTCTTTTAACTCTTGTGCAAAACAGAATTGTAATGTAATCTGCAAAAATAGTTTGAATGTTACTTTTGTTGTTATGTTGTCGTTTTGTAATGTGGTTTACACATGCTTAATCGCGATGCGTGACGATGTAATTCACGAGATGTAACTCACGATAAATAAGCAACAAGATGTAATTCACGAGACAAAAACAGGAAAACGGCCCTATTTGCCCGTGCAACATCTGTATTTTGAAGATTATTGAGGATCCGATATCTCGTCAAAGCAATTCATAGCGTTCCTGTTTTCAATATGTCCAAAATTGTACACGAACAAGTTTAGTTTGCAACTAAAAAGCGCCTATAAAAAAACATTATATAAGCTTCTTCTTCTCAAAGAACGTCTTCAGATGCCATAACTGCAATCCTCCAACGGACAAGGCAACAACAATTGAGAGAAGACTCAACCAACCCATCTTCGCGTTGGTAGATCTGTTAAGCTCCTGCATCTCTTCTTCCCTGAAACAAGTATTAAGATGACTGTCAGTACATAAAAACATTTTTGAGCAGAGATAATGACGATATGAACACGCCACTATGAGAAATATTTTACATTGACGTTAATGAGAATATGTAAACCCACCTTTCTCGCAGGTAGAACATCTCATCATGAATGGATTGAACAGTATCAAACATCTTCTTCAGCTCTAACTCCATTAACTGGCATTGGAAGGAAGAAAAATGAAAATCATTATGCATAATATCCATAGTAGCATGTGAGTTGTGTTTACAAGTGTTGTTGCTATGCAAGTACATGCAATATTCTTCAAACAAAATTATCTTCAAATCATCCAAAACTCTCAAACCACTACTTAAACAACCTAAAAATCTCTACAGAAAAAAAAAATTTCTCTAATTGCTAACCAAGTGACGTACTAGGGCCATAGGTCATGAAAGAGGTTGTCCCCATCAGGGCCATTGCAAGGGCAAAGACAGTGATCAAAGTAATTGCAGATGATAGAGAAATTATAACCAATCAAATCATGAACGCAGACTATACAGAACCGCTAGTCAATATTCTCATCCAAAAGAAAATTCAAAATTGCACCAAGTTAGTCGCGACATCTAAAAAGCATTTTATCCCTAGAAAGTGCCATGTAAAAAAAGACTCCGAAACTCCTCGTTTACAGGATAGGGCAGGCAGGGAAAACAAAAAATACCTCAAATACGAGGTACTGCTACTTCCAGCTATTATATCTTAAAGAACTCATTTCTGGGCACACCATATACCCAACATGATCAATGTTAAACTCCACAAGTGAACAGTACTACCCTAGTATTGACACGACTGCAGCACGTAAAGGTGCATATTTTTCTTTGCCTTTATGTCATTCTCAATCTGGTAACAGCTTGCGACTAGATTAAAGACGAGTCCTTGTATGACATCACAAAGAAAATCAATCAGGGGTACAAATTGAAGAATGTTCTGAAGAGTTGGTTTAAGAGAGGTATTCTTTATGGGTTTGCACCTCTATGTTTATATGGAAGGTCAGGGGGGATTACTTGGCATGTATCAAAACACGGGTTCAAAAACATTTGGAAGTTAAAGAATACTGGGACAGTAAAATTATTTCTAAAAGAGGAATATTCACTGTTCAATCATCTCTCCTTAAAAATTTACAGTATCTTAAAGATACACAAAGCCTCATGAAAATTGCTGCATGATAATCATTTATTTGTTAGCAAAGGAAACCAGTTTACAATATTTTTTCTATTATGCTTCTATGAAAGTAGGGGACTCCATTGGATAATTAATAAAGTGAACACCTTTTGTGTGTTCACAATACTTTTTTTAAAATTTTCTTTTATTTTAGCAGAGGATAATGGGATTTAAGAAGCAAGGAGGAATGGGATTATGCATAAATGTTGTTTACAACACTGAACCAACATTTATGCATAAAACTGTGTCTCTGTGTCTACCACACCCAGTTACTGCTTTGTTCCTTTGCCAATGATCAAAGATCTTAACAGAAAAGGCTATTCTCAAATTCATCATTATCTAGTCCATACGTAAATGGACGCCACTTTTTTAAACAAAAGCCACCTCCAACATGGAAGCTATACTCTCCCACTGAAGGACTTGTAAGCTGTTACTTTCCTTGAAGATGAGGTGCGACAAAGGTGTTCGAAACTTGCAGTAACAAATGCACTAGATTTCCCAACACAAAAGCAAACACAAGCCAAGGAGAATCTTAGGAAAACATCTGCTTGCTTCCTCAATTCCCCAAGGAAAAAAAAATCATGGCCACTGGCAACAAACAGTCCAAGCGAATGATCTAAGTACAATACTTCATTAGGCATGAAACATGGGTCAAATACAATTTAAGACTATTAAATCCCCCGCTCATGTTATCAATACAAAAGAAAAAGCGCTTGTGTAAATCTTATACTTACTTCAACAGAACCTTTCTTCGCAACATTTGACCAGTCCTTCGCTGCAACACCAGACTTCCAATCAAAATCAACGGTGAGCGTAACAGCAGGCTTGTGATCAGCTGCAAAAAAGCAAGCCATGTAATCCCCAGCCTCTGCAGTCTGAAATGCAAACTGCCCTGTATAGACATGGTCCGCATAGTGGTAGTTATTCCCATAACCTGATGTAACCTGTATCAAACAACCCGAAAAATACATCAAAGAAATTTAAAAACAAAAAAAAAGACCTTGATATCCACTTAAACACAATATTTACTACTAGAGGCAACGGAATCTTTGGACAGAACCCATCATAGTCTTCGTTCAGTAACCCATCAAAATCCATCAAAATCAAATCTTTAACCAGCCAAACACAAATGTTGAATAAAACAACAATCAAATTCACTAAATCCCTTGCTTTCTTCGCATAAAAAATAGCAAAGAAAAAAATAAATTCAGCTATACTAATCAACCAACTAACCTAAAGCCTTTAAACATATATGCAGCAAATATTGAAAAATACAAACAAGCATGTGAAACACATAATTAAACCGAAACAGACAAAAATAAATAAAACCCAGAAAAAATAGGACTCTGATAAATTACCCTAACGGTGACTTTATGAGAATCAGGTAAGGGCTGGCCTTCATTTGGGTTAACAATATGATATTTGCCGACGGTCATGGCGTTTGACTGAATATCTTCAGCTATGCATTTAGTATGACCCGAATCCAGATCGAATCGGATTGATTGAACCGGAGTTGAGATAATACTCAGGACTAATAGGAATATACAAAAATTAAATCTTTGAGGATAACTACAAAGGTCCATATCTTTTGGTCAATTCTAATAAGGTCAATTCAGATTCCAGTTGATAAAGCAGGATTTGGGAAGAGAAAGATTTGTGATTGTGATGGGGGGGCTCGATGAAGACGAAGATGATGAAAATTATTGAGCTGAAAATAAAAAGGAAAAATTTTGATTAGGATTGGAGAAAGAAGAGAAATCGCATAGACAGAGAAAGACAGAAACTGGGCTGGTGAAGGCTTGTAGCAAAGATCAGATTCGGCCTTAATTCAACATTTACTTGTTATTTCTTTCGTTTTCAGATTTATGTTAAAAACGGGTTAAGTAGATTTCGTTTTATAGTAAAAACGGGTACATTACTTGGCCCACATCCCACAAGGGGAAAGCGCAGAGTGTGGACCAAATTCGGAACTGATGCCCGAAAGAGAAAAGCAGTAAAGTAGGAAAGATTGAATAAGAATGCGTTTGATAAAAACTAAAATCTGAAGTTTGAAATCTAAAAATATTAAGTTATTGAATTATTCAATATTAAATATAATACATTTGAATGCATATCACATTCAATGATAAGTGAATAGTTTATCACTTAATTTTATGAGTAAGTTTTGTCTAGAAAATTCAGTACCATTTAATTAATTCAAATGTTCAATTTTTTGTTATCAAACGGTCTGAATATGTTAAGATCTAAATTCATTAAATTTAAATGATGAATTGATTTATCAAACATGGCCTAAGTAGAGTTAATTAACAGACAAACAAAGGCTTGAATTGTAGATTACCTCTTTTCCCTCCTTATGGGTTTGTTTGGATTGTAGATTATTTACAAGTAAAAGTGTTATAGTATATTTTTCAAAAAAATATCTCAAATAATCTAATACTATGAGGCAAAAATGATGGGAGGTTAAAACAAGGAACACTTCGGAACTCGACCTTTTTCCCCTGCCATCAACATTTTTATAAAGAAAAATTTAGAGAGAAAGATAACAGAAACGTGACATTGATGTGGTACGTAACTAGATATTAAGCCACTTGAAAGAAAAAGTCTCATATTAGTAGGATTTGGATAGAGTATTATTTGAAATAATTATTGTAACACTTTTTGTAATGTGATGTTTGTGAAATAAAAAAAAGATTAGAAATATAAAAAAATGAGTTAAAAAATGTGTTTATGATACAAGCGAAATATTATTTAAAACAATGAGATATCCAAACAGACTGACTGCGGCCTTTTTTTTTTTTAATTTCATGTTCTTATTCATAAGAGCGAACAAGTTAAATGCTTATACCGTGGGGGAAACGTCAAATACGAATTCAGCCCAAATCCATGTATATATAGTTGCTTCCTCGAATGTTTCATCGAATATGAAGATCTACTGACCTCAACTCAAAACCAAATGCCACCTCCGCCAGTGTTATATATCTACTGAGCTTTTCAAGTTTGCAGGCGCAAATAAAATTTAGACATTTGCTGAGAGAGATGTATAGACTATAGAAAATTCATTTAAAAATTCTATTACTTGTTTTATTGACCAAAAAGATAAAAATTTTGTTGACAAACGAATAAGCAGAAGGTAAAAGGCTTACCTTTCTTTCTCTCATCTCCAAGATGGGGAGGCTTATTTTCCCATCTATCTATTTGTCAGTGTTAGATTAATAAAATAATTTCTCTTTTGTCTTTAGAAGAGTAGGGATAAGACTAGAGAAAAAAAAAATTCGTAATTACTCTATCAAAGATTCAAATCTTTGTACAATTCTCTAATGCTTGAAAGGATGACAATTTTTTAGGATGAAAACAGTTGACTTTAGCTTATAGCTGCTCCAAAAAAAAAAAAAAAAACTTTAGCTTGTAGCCAAAAAATAATTTCTAACACAACGTCATTGATAAGTCCAAAATCATAGGATTAATTTATTTTTGTATGTGTTTATTTAACAAGAATAAAAAGGGTTCCACTTCCACATCCCACCATTTCAACAGTTTCGTTCTTTCTAAAATTGTCAATCTCAATCTTTGAAAGCCAGATGCTGCAAATTCTTTGGGCCACAGAGTGGAAACTAAGGAAAACATTCCACTTGTATAAAACTTGCTATAGAAAATGTCCCATACATAACAAGGGATGATAGCTACTTTAGCATCGAAATCTTCTGATCAAGAAATGGTAACGAAGAAATGAAAATTTGACGCATCAAAAGTGCCCTGCGCACACCAAGCGGTATAAGCCCATCAAGTCCTTTGCCCAATTAATATTATTGCTAAATCGTTGATTATGTCAGTTGAGGGGTGTCTAGACTCTTTGCAGTTGCAAATATAATTAACTATACAGTATTAATTCTGCTATGGCTGACTTCTTTTTTTTTTCTATATTCATTGTTTTGGACTTGAATTTGATAATCCCTTAAACAGGTGAAAGAACATTTTCGTTTCTCAAGTACTAGTGAGACGGCCTGCGCGATGCGGGGACTAATATTTCCCGTGTTAATTGTTTTTTGTTGTATGAGTTTATTAGTATATATTTCTGTTATTATTTAATTCATGCGGATCATTAGGGAATTATAGTTTTTGTTAAAAGTTAACTGTTATGAAATATATAGAATGCATGAGGACAATAATATATAAAATGCATGAGAGTGCTTGTATAGAATGCATAAGGGTAAATTAGAAAATTGTATAAGGTTATTTTGCATTTGGATCAGGATAATTAGAAAATTGTAAAGTGAATCATTCCCAAAGAGTATTAATCATTGTTGACACAAAAATAGGGGATCCTGAAAGTCAATTAAGCACTTGAACCATAGAACTTGACATTGTTAAAAATTAATTACCACATGTCACAGTAATAAAACCCATTTGTTAAAGTTACTAAAGCCAACAATAGTTTATTAATTGTTTCCTCAATAATTGTGCATTTACAGAACACTTAACCATTTTATTTCATGTCAAGCCAACAATAATTTATTAATTGTTTTCTCAATAATTGAGCATTTACAGAACACTTCAAAAGCAAATAATTAACCACAAAAAACCAAATTTCATAGGTTTCACTTTTTACACCACCAATTACGAATTCAGTCAACATGTCCGATAAATGCACCAAAACTACAACAGCTGTTAACAAACAAACAGATTAATTGACGAAAATAGCCCTGACATCCAATAACAATTACAGGATAACCGCTTGACAAAACAACACTGTTCATAGGGCAACTTTCCCTTTTATATTGTTAGATATGTATATCTCTATTACTCACTAAGTTCAATAAATACAGGCCTATTTCTTTTTCCATTAATATTAGATCATTAATCCACAGTAAAAGACATGTATTATTACATTATTTTTCAAATTTAGAGTACTTTAATTTTCAACTGTAAGAAATAATCTAATTAATGTTACATGTTTAAATAAATAATAAAAAAGATTAGCGGACAACATTGCTTTTCAATTTACAACAATTTAGAGCCATTAGAAAAAACAAATATGCTAAAAAGTTTATAATAGTTATATATACACTAAACATGGATATATTAGTAAAATAACAAACTAATTATTCTTTTAAAAAGGAAATAGGCTCATAATCTAGCACATATAGAAGATGAAAGTAAGCTCATGTTTATAGAATATATATAGAATGAAAAGTATAATAATAAAAATAAGGGAATTAAAAATTTTCCAATAATTATATAGACTAAATATGGATATATAGACTAATATATATCCTTCTAATTGTACGTTTTAAAAAGCTATAGAATTAGAAACCATTTTTAGTTGAAACCTATGACATCTTAACCGATTTTGCATACTTATATGATGACAATGTTGGACTTGTTATTTTTTCCCCCTGGCTCAATTTTCGGGAACTGTGCAGCCAGAAGATATATTGTTGAACATGCTAGACAACCACTGCATCCACTTATGTGTGCATTTTTTGCAAACAAATTTATTTCACTGTACCAGTTGGAAACCAACAAAAGATTCAATTGACTAAAATAGCCCGGAAATCCATCAAGAATTATAGGAAAACCGCTTGACAAAATTGAACTATTCATTGAGCAACTCCCTCCTTTGTATTATTAGATTATATATAGTTAGATATAAGATTTTTCTATTCTATATTCCCGAAGCACAAGATAAGCATGCAAAATATAAGGATGGACCCACTTCAAATTTTAAACATTACCATCTAATGCTAAATTCAGTCAGCAAACTTTAGCGAAAAAATTTTAAACTTTTGCAGACAATTAATATTTGGACTCACCTCTTATCATGTCCTTTAAAATGCACAAAATAAAAGATATATATATATATATATACACATATATATATATACACACACATATTTATACACACATATATAAATATGTGTATATATATGTATGCATACATATATATATATATATGTACACACGAACACACACGGAGAGACTTTGCCTACGTCTAGGCTTGAAAAAGATAATAGGTGAAACTTGGTTTGTCATTTGGAGTGACTGTAGCAAAATGGAAAAGGAATCACAGCCCGAGCATGCCAATGCACACACTTGGGTCAGGATCCCTTTGCATACCTTACAAATCGATCTTTGTACGTATGATTACAATTGCCGATTGACGAAAACAGCCTCCACATCCAACAATAATTGCAGCATAACCGCTTGACCAAAAATCACTATTCATAACCCAACTCTCCCTTTTATATAGTTAGATGTATATACATCATTTTTTTTTGTATATTTATCGTGTTAGTATACACAATTATTGTATTAGTAGATTCATTGTACTTCCTCTATCCCATTTTGATAGTTCTAGTTTTTCTTTCACACAGTTTAAGAAAAAATAGTTAACTTTGTTGTAAAAATAAATTTATATTACTATTTTTCTAAAATACCCTTACATTAAATAGAGTACAACTTTATATTAATTATTCACGAAAACTTGAATTGATGATTTTATGGGAACTTGAATTGATAGTCAAGAAAGAATCAATCCTCATTTTATATTATTTCACTATAAAAATTTAAATGTATTAAATGGGGTAGGTTAACAATCTATATTAAATAAGATAATTTATACTAATAACAACCTACATTGAATAAGGGTATTTTAGAGAAATTAAAAGATAACTACATTCTTTAATTGAAAAGTGGACTACAATTTGAGACAAACGAAAAAGGAAAACATGATTATCAAAGTGAGATAGAGGGAGTATATTATGATTGCAACTCAGAGAAGGCACTTAATGCCATCATCCTATGGTAAGTTGACTTATACAACTTTGAATTGTACTGTGGTATTTGTCAATTTCTAAAGTTAAACGACGAATCTTATTTTTCTGTTTTGTAATCACTAATGGCAGAACCTAGCATATATATAGCTTGGACAAAGGTTGGCCTCAATATTTGGAACAATTCTCACTTTCATTAATTTATTAGTTATCTGGAAATCAAATTTATTATTTCTTTCATAATCTTTACAGATATTCCTAACCTTTAGAAAAATTCAATAGCGAACCCTCGCTATTAAAACCGGTGACAGATCTTTCTCAAGTAAATAAACAAACATATCACATATTTTAACCCTAGAAAAAAGATAGAAGCTTCTCCAAAAACCAGAATATGTTGAGGTGAGCTTACTATTTTTAGTGGATCGGTTATCCAAATATACTACTATCATCCCAACCCCGAAAGAATGCATAGTAGAGGTGACGGCCAAACTTTTTATGGGTCATATCGTCTAATATAAACGGCAACGATTGTAAGTGACTGAAACTCATGGTTCATGGATAAGTTCTGGACGGAGTTATTTTGTTTTCTTGATTTATGGCTCAATATGTCAATGACAATGCACCCGCAAATGGATGGGCACACAAAATGTGTGGATAACGTACTAGAGGTCTAACTTTGGCACTATTTGATAGTGAATCAAGCAGATTGGGCAAAATTACTTGACGTTGCCCAATTTTATTTCAACTTGCAAAGAAACGAGAGCACCGGCAAGAGTTCGTTTGAGATCGTACTTGAATTTCAGCCAATAGTCACGAAAGATATTGTTAATGGCTACAAAGGTGCTAATCTTTCCCTCTATCGATTTGCCAAGAATTGGCAAGAACGAGCGGACACGGCCAAACTATACTTATAGAAGACCCCAGCAACATATAGCAACGGGTGAAGAAATAGACCAATCGTAAGCACATGTTTCACGAGTTCAAAGAGGGGAACCAAATATTGGTAAAACTCTATCAACACGAACGTATTCGTGGGGTGCACAAGGGTCTCATGCAATGATATGAGGAATCGTTTACTTTACTAAAGAGAGTGAGAAATATAATCTATAAAGTGGAGTTGTCCGAAACATTATCCCAACTCGATCCGGTCTTTCATGTCAATCTACTCAAGCCGTTCTATCAAGACTCGCACAATCCATCAGGAGCATGTCAACGAGGGCACTTGCGGGTATGAGGGATAAGTACGACAAGATTGCCTAGGAGATCGTGGCCGATCATATTGTTCGGCACAAGAATCACGCACCATCAAAGAAGTACTTGGTATGATGGTGTGAGCTACGGGAATTCGAGATTAGTTGGGAGCTGGTCGAAAAGCAGTAGCAATTTGAGAAGTTCATTCGTACGTATGAACTTAGTTAAGACATTAGGGACGATGTCTTGTTCAAATAGATGAGGATGACACGGATCGCACACCGATCACGTGCACCCGCCCCAGGCTGGCCAGACATGGAGACTCTTCCAAACAATATTGGAAGTATGTAGAAAGCCTTAACAGGTTTCTAGAATGTTCTATGTCACTCGAGAGTCTTCAGGAATAGCCTATAACCTGTACATAAGAGTTTTGTATTGTATAGAAGATTCTAGAGATTGAGTGTTGAAAAATTTATTGTAGAATTCTCTAAAAACTTGTAAAACTTTCTTGACTTGCTTATTAATAGGTCAAATCTCCTCATTTATAAAATATACTGTACAAGCATTTTCAAGAGCAATACAAGTTTTTCTTAACCTCCAATACTTCTTTTATTTGCTCACTACTTTTAACTTGTGCATAATTTCGCGCACGTAGAGGTTTGGTTGAACTAGCAAAGCGCTTATCGCTCAAGTCTTGAACAACTGCTAGTGCCGCACGGTATGAGTGCTTATAGAAAATTAAGCAGTTCGTGACAAATCAATGCTATCGCCCTTAATTTCTTTGAATTCGGGTTAGATTTATATCCATCAATAATTCAGACTTGATGTTGGCCAAGACTTCAACATCAGAGGCTTCAACACACAAGATCCTTTCAAATTTTCAGATTTTTTCCAAATTTTGTACAAGATAGGTAATTGGATCGGCCAAATCGCCTTCATTTTCTTCATGCAAAAACTCCTCCTTAAGGCTTGCTACTCCTCTTGATGTTAATGCCAGAATTTCACGTAGATTTGATTCAAGTTCTTTAGTTATAAAACAAACGTTACCATCATTAGACATGGTACAAGCCAATCCATAGATTGAAACATTCCTCATCTCAACACCATAGATAAGTCTAGTGTGGGTGAGTTCATCTTCATCTTCTCCTCTTAGGTAGAAACCAACAAAGGTTTTTCCCAAATCAACTTCCTCATTCACTATAGAAATCACTCTAATGTCTTCAACATTGCCACACAACCACCCTTTCAACTCGGCATTTCCTTAATTTCCCCCTTGATGTCAAATTTCAATTGTTCAATATGCTTGCCACATTCTTCCTGTTCATACCTTTTCTTCCCATAATATTGGAATTGATGGCTCTTTTGTGCACTGTGAAGCGTGAGCCGGCCTTTAATGTCAACCAACTCAATGTTCAATTGAGCCAAAACAAGAATCCAATCCTTCAATTCTAAGATCTTACACTTGAGATGAATGGAAAGATATTGACAAGTTCATTTTTCAAATGCAGCTTGCGGCATTGTAGTGCTTGCAGTTATTGGTTAGTGAATTAGGGTCAAAGAAGATTGTAGTGATTGTTGAGTGGATTTGAGGGGTAGGGTGAGAGAAGGCTAGATGAAATTTAAAAGGGAGAAGAAAAAATGAGTATGTGAACTTTATTGAAAGGGACAGCTTTATTGCAATGGTCAAATCAACAAAAGGTTTTCATTGTAATTTTTGGTGTTTTTGGGGACATTTTGGTCATTCTGGCATGCTATTGAGGTGGCATTTTGGTCCGTCTG
This sequence comes from Coffea humblotiana, assembly GCA_023065735.1. NCBI lineage: Eukaryota > Viridiplantae > Streptophyta > Magnoliopsida > Gentianales > Rubiaceae > Coffea > Coffea humblotiana. The sequence continues at coordinate 3,563,693 of CM041218.1, read as the reverse complement.
CTCATTTAGTGGTTTTGAATTTGTTTTGTGAAATAACGGTGCAATTGACCAACTTGATCCATTGGTTTAGGGATATTTTCATCATTAGGTAGCTTAATCATAATGGGGCCTAATGACACTCTGGTCTGTTTAGTACATTCTATGCGTTATTCTCTCGGACTAGGTGTCGTTGCACAAAATGACAATGTTTTGAAATCCAAACCGTTAATTGAATCGGCAAGATATTCGGGTCGAGATTTAACCCTAGTTTCAATGAATTTTTTAAAAATAATTTATATAAATATATATGCACAAAATAAGATATGCAATAGACTAATTTAAGATTCTATATGATGAAAAGTTTAATATTTTCAAAGAACTTGGATTTTCACAAATAAATTTTTAAAATTATAAGTTGAAACAAATAAATCTCATCTCAATCTCAATTGTATCTATCCAAAAAAAATAATCTTAAATCCAATTAAAAAATACCACAATATTCTGAAATTATACAAAATTTACATCTATAGGAATTAGACATTGTGAATTTAAAATTTAATTCATATTTTTAGGATTTAGATATTGCAACTTAAAAAAAAAGCTTGAAGTATGGAGGAAATCAGGAATATAGAAATAAAGATACAAACTTGATAAGAGACAAAAAATGAGAAGAAAGTAAGTGGATGTGGCATTTAATAATTAGTTTTAGGGTTAAGGAAAACCATTATTTTTAAATTTTTTTCAATTTAATAGACAAAAAAAAAAAAAATTGCTGGTTGAACGGTTCAATCCAATTCACACGGTTTGAACAATTCTTATCGATTTTTAAATCCAATCAATCCAAAGTATGAATCGGACCAAAACTATGAACGATTCCCAGTCCAATATATCAAATCTATCGGTCCAATATAGTTTTCAAAACAATGCAAAATGATACTACAAAGTAAAAGAAAACTACAAACCATTGGGCCAAGGCCCAATACTCAAGGAGAACCCATTAAAACTCTCCCGTGCGCTAGATCGGGAATATTCTTCAATCTCGTACGTCTCACAAAAAGTATATTGTTTCTTGTTTGTAAAAAATTCAGAGAGTACAGTAAACTACGAGTTATTAACCAGCGCTAAATAGTAAGGAAAAAAAGAAACAAAAAGAGAAAACCTTGCCTTTCTATTATTTTTTTGCTTAAGGCTTATTTGAGTCACTACCATGCTCTCCCAACTCATTTTTCCAACAATCATTCAATAGTTTTGAAATTATGAATTGGTACGGGATAGTGAAATTTAGCTAAACTATACTGTCATTCTAATATATCTCTTTGCTTTTTTTTTTTGTACGTCTAATTTCCAAATGGATATATTTGTCAAGAAGAATTAAAATTCTAATTGCAGAGCTAGATTTAAAATTAATAGTGTATTTTATGTCTTGAAAAATAGAGTCGTATTTTATTTATGTCAACATAGAATAGGGTTTGTAATATGAAATAACAATAGATGGCTAAATAAACTAGATCAGTAACCAAAACACTATTGTTAATTTTGCGATAAAAAGAACAGTTGAACAAAATTCTAACTAAAATAAGTGCACAAGCTTGAACAATTGATTATGTTTGTTTTTTAAACCACTATAAAAGGTACGTTAGTATGTAAAGGTATCAGAGGAATTCATCGCAAAAGTATGTATAATTGAAACGCTGGCTAAAAATTTGACATAGGGAATTTATGTGTCTTAATCTATATCAAAATTACGTAGCTAAGTAAGTGGAGGTGTAATGTTATCTAGTTTTACATATGTTAGAGGACTGCTAATTCTAACTTTTAGTTCTATTGTCCTTGAGACACCAAATTTATAATTAGGGAAAATTTGATATTATACTCATCCATGCTTTGAAGTTAGCTTGCAACAATAATAATAAAAAAAAAAGTTAGCTTGCAAGGTGCATCTTAGAAAGTATTACTAGTATGTTTTGACAAACTATAAATTACTACTATTTCTGAAGGATTACGAGGGCCAAAAAGTTTACGTGCACAATAGCACATTGTCACTCTACAAATAAAATCAAATGTAAGCTGAATGTGCAAATTCAATTCTTTTTCAGGTTTAAGTCCTCTCTTAGTCCTAGAGTTTTTGCAACATAAAAGTTCAAAAAGGGAGATTTGTTGAGTGAAGAGTGCATAGGTTGGGTAAGATCTACTAAAATTGATAACTTGAAAGCACAACAAAATGACAACTAAATAGGCTTCATTGCAAGTTTTCGGCCGCTAAACTACTTGGTGGGGTGGTCCATAATCCATATGGACCATAATTAACTTAACCCACAACATCCCAAATTTTTCCACAAAAAACAAATACAATCCAAACAAAGGTTGGCCATTTTACATCCATCTTGACTGGAAAAATCTCCTGTGGGAAATTGTGGGTATGTCATGATTGCGATTAAGAGTATTTGGTACCCCTTCTTGGCTCACCATCATGATCTCTATCATACCTTTGCACTGGAAATAGGATACTATTCATCTCCTCAATGACATTATAGTGTGTCCTCGGTACAAAACAAAGCTAACTTTTCGTCGAAGGGAAGTTTTCAACAATTGATCAGCGGGAGCTAGAAACCAGCTTTTCATGTCCTCCAAAAAGGTACGTGCACTACGTTAACATCGTGTGTGAATTAACACGGCAAAAACAACTGCCATATGTATGAGATGTGTATGAGAAGTTAAAAAGAACTCGTGGATAAGGATCACGACTGTCAGTGTAATCCACTCTCTCGTTTTGATGCATCATGGAACTGGAGGAAGATTTATAAGATTTGCCTGCAAAAAAGAAAACAAGGGAATCTGTAGATGGGGTGGGAGAAACAATGGGGTAACTGTCATGATTGAGAAAAGAGAAAAATGCAGTTTTTGTACTCAGACTTTGCCCCTCAAACTTTGGACGAAAAAATATGGTATCCAAACTTTCAACTTTTGCGCGCATTTAGTACTCTTGACGATTTTCTTTTTCAAATTGTTACTTGAAAGAATCACGTGATAGTCACATGTCTAGCAATTATTAATAAAAAATTGCCAAAAAATGTAAAATATCCTTTTGATAAAATTATTAGTTCTTAGTGTGAGAGGGATATTTTACTTGATAAAATTATTAATCCTTAAACTTAGTACTTAATGTCAAAAAGATATTTTATGTGATATTTAATGTCAGAAGAAAATTTTATATTTTTTGATATTTTTTATACAATAGTCGCCGAACATATGACTATCAAGTAACTTTTTTTTGGTAGTAATTTGGAAAAAATTCATCGAGAGTACTAAATGTGCTCAATAATTGAAAAATTGGGTACTATATTGGTTTTTGTCCAAAATTTGGGGACTAAAACCGCTTGTGTATCAAAGTTTGAGTACCAAAACTGCATTTTTTTCACTGAGAAAAATTCTGCCAACCTGAACCAACACAGACACATGCATCTCTACTCCAGGTTAAACTTTGGGCATCTCCAGTGGATTCTGCTGTTAAAAGTGAAAATCCCAACTGATATAGTAGATTTTGTTTAGGGAATCTGAGTGCTAGTTTCTCTCAGATTCAAGCTCTCCATTCAATTGTATTTGTACCATTAACCAACCTCTAACACACTAGCGGAAATGAAATCCTTATATGGTTGTCTTTGCCACTCTTTGGGGGGGCAAAAAAAACACACACACACACACATTTGGACTTTATTTAAAGGACAAGGAGACAGTAATGTACGAGTTGAACAGACCAACCATGCAGGCAGTTTGGTCAAAGGTATTGCCAGTTAAGCTAAGGGAGGGTATGTCATGGATGCAAATTTGCAAAAAGCCCATATATCTAAACCAAAGATTTATCCACTTTTCCTCACTTTAAGTGAAACATACAGGAAACAAGGAACAGATAGTTTCACCCAAATCTTTATCACTTTATGCAAATCAAAACGACCACCTGCATCCCTCTTTCTAAAAACTGAAATGGTTACTTCATTTGATAAAAGCATAAGATTAATCAGCACTTGTAGTTGTAATACGAGGGGATACCAATTAGTAGTAGTAGTATATTCACCTTTAGGAAGCAGTACCGATTTTTACACTTTTAGATACTTATATTTTAATCTTTGATACTAATTGGCACTGTATCCTAAATATTCTCTCAACGCTTTTGCACTGTAAAATAATTTAGCTCCTACCACAAGTTTCCAAACTCCGCCTGGTCTACAGATCAATGAAAATCCAGAGAATTAGAAACACTTTGGAAGATGTAATTCCTTCCAAAATTAGTAACTCTTCATTAATTACGTGTAGTAATCCCAAATCCAGTCATACTTGAGGTCTGCTATTAGAGTAACTACTCCTTTTTTTTTTCTTTTTCTTACTGGTGCTATGAGTTAACTCCTAGTCACGTGTCATCCCAAAAACAAAACTTCTTTTTTAATATACTTTATATTGACAATAAAAACAAGTTTAATTAAAAGCACAAGTCTCAACCTGCAGATCTAACTTCCCATATTTGGATGTTAAAATATTCATAACATTATTACTAGTATATATTAGAAATGATGGAAAAATATTCCAAAATAATATAATTTTGTCTCCTGGACACTGCGAGATCATCTTCCCCCTCTCTTTCAGATACATTTTTCAACTGATCATTTCACACAGGGCCACTGCCCAGACACTTCTCATATTTTATTTTCCACTCCAAAAGAAACAAAAGAGAGAAATAAGAATTGTTTTTCTCAAGGAAAATCACATAGAATTTTCATTGAAGGGATTCCCACCATATTCAATTTCTCTACATCTTACCTCGTGAATCCACCGTCGGTTTTGCTCTTCTCATTTCCTCCTCATGTTTGGATTTTTATTTTGTGGAAATCGATTTTGCGCTTTTTTCGCAATCTGGGATTGCATAATTTATCTAATATAAACTTTGTATCTAAATTAAATTTGTCTGTTTTTGCCAATTGGGATTTCTTGGGAAGGAGTGACGCTGTTCAAAATTTGGATTTTTTTAATTAGATGCTGGTGCATTTTCATCAATTGGGTTTTCTCAAGTTTTGAATTTTTTTAACTGGGCAGTGTCCTAAATTTCAGTTACATTCTGGCATTTGCTCCAATTGAGCATCATCAATTTAAGATCTTTAAAAACGGGTTGCATGAATTTGAGAAAAGACTGCAACTTTATTTTTTTAAATGCTGATTTTTGAGATGAAGGATAGGCTTCAATGATGAGCAAGGTTAAAGAAAATGGAGGTTAGATCAGAGAGTTTGGGACAGGCAAGGCTGGAAAAAGAAAAGGGAAGTTTACAAGGGGGCCAAGTAATCCAGAGAACAAGGTTACAGGTCTGGTTTATAAGGGTATGCTCAAGCATTTTGATATGGACCTGTTTGGTTCAGCTGGTGGCTGTCGGCGAGCTGTGGCATCCCCGTTTACTAACTGGATTGTCAAGCCGGTTCAGTGGAGCGTCTACATTGTCCTTTCGTGTTGAAGATGCTGTGCCATCTCCTCCCATTCTTTTGCCTGCCAGTGAGTTTCTTGAAAGCTCCAAATTCATTTCCAGCGGTTGTTTTATGGTGGATGTGCATTTTAGATTGCGAGTTTGATAGCATCTTTGTGGTTTTTACATCATTTTAGGATAATGTGATCGGTATTTGTGGTCTTAGCTCTTTGTCGGTGATGTGAGATCTGCTGGACGGCATGGAAATTCATATACAGTTTCTGTGGAATAGGTTCTATTACTGTTTGGATATGCATAAAGTAGTGAGTGACTAGATGTCAGATATTAACTTCAATGTGGATGATTGATGCTTGATTCATTGAAAATGTTTATCTGTACACAGTATTAGACAGAACCTAGCAGTGGTAGGAATCCGTCAAATATGACAAACTTAAGTAGAAAATTGGAGAAAGGTTGTTGTAATTGTGTAATCACGGAATTACAGAGTTGAGTATTTTATCTCTATTGAATTCAGGGACAGATGGGCTGTTTGGTATTTTCTGCATGAATATTAGTTTGCCTTTACAATGACAAATAAATGGCAAGCTCTAAATATATAAAAGGTACTGTGTTTTTTCTTCTGGATATCTAATTATTGTTACTTGTACATTTCTTTTATCCACACCTTACGCATGGAAAAGATGGTCTTTACTTTAGCAACAAAACAGGCCAACTCCAAGTTTTGTAGTTTGTGCTTATTACAGTAGCCTGCAATTGAACTTGTTTGCTATTTCACCAACTTTTGGCCTTGTTTTTGCCTCCTTTACTTGTAATAGATTTTCTACATCCCTTTTGCTTCTTTGGAATGTTGTTATCTCTTAAAGTTGGTTTAACTCTTTAAGACACTATATAATAAACTGAATTTGGGTCATTCATCTTCATTTAATTGGCTTAAAGAAGCAAAAAGAAGCTTCTTGGCTTGAATTTTCATTAAGTTTGTACTAATGAAATTGTAAATGTTCACATCTTTGATTCTCTGCCTTCATTTGCTTAATTAATCTTATTACTCACCTAAAGCGCTAGGTCAACTTAAGGAACCAGATTGAAGAGGTACTGATGATATACTACAAATAGTACATAATGGCCTCCAAATGACACACTAATCATACTCCCCTTCTCTTAAGAAAAAACTCTGAAAGTTATTCTTATATGCATTCTTTTAACCTTCTGGTTGTAATGTAAACTACCTCTGAAAAAGCTGCTCTCTTCTCTCTCTCTCTCTCTCACTCACCCTCTCTCATGACGATATATTGTTTAAAGATGCTGAGGTTCTTCCAACATGGTATATTTTTTGGAACCTTGATCGATGATATATGAATATATATATATATATATTTGAGAGCAAGAACATACTCAATTTGAGTTCATACAAAGTAATATGTTTAATTGCTTTGCATGATAAGCTTGAAATAAAGGATTTGTCTTTCCTACGATGCAATGTGCAGAAAAATTTTGTTTGACATTCAGATGTAATTTATGTAACATTCATCTAAACGTGCTTATGTAGTAAAAAGTTCTTACACCTTTGGTGTGGTAAAGACTAAGTGTAACAGAAATAGTAGACTTGACTTTTCAAATTTGGTCTGAATATTTGGTCATTTGTGAGACAAGCAAGTAATTGATTTCTCAAGCGGAGACATATATGATAGATAATGGTAGTCTAACATGATGTGGAGTTTGAGTGTCCGTGAGGAAAACAAAGTAGCAAGTGTTTCTTTCAATGAGTACCATGGGGATAATAAAGTCACATATCCAGCCACTGTTAATGTAATGAAACATATTGGATTGCTGTCACAGGGATTATAAACCACTGTTAAGTAGTAAACCTATAAATACACTAGTGGCATATGCAGTTTTATGTTTATTGTCCATGTTGCTGCGTATAGATAAAAGTAATTACCTTTTGACCATTAATAAGCAAATGATGTCTGTCAGTCTTTGCAAATAAGTTTTGCACATACTGAGAGAGGAATGTGTGTTTTTGCAGGAAATTATACAAGTAATGGTTTTCTTAAAGTGTCTTGCAATGGCGGCTTGAATCAAATGCGCGCTGCGGTATGTATAGAACTCCTATGGTTTCTGTTGCAGTGGTCTTCTTATTGTCTAGTTACTGACTTAGTCAATTTGGAATGCTAGATCTGTGACATGCTAACAGTTGCTCGGCTTTTAAATCTCACTTTGGTTATTCCAGAGCTTGATAAGAAATCATTCTGGGCTGATCCTAGGTACTTCAGATTTTATCCAGAAGTGGTTAACTTGTAGTAATTCAGAAGCATTTGGATTTCTATACCTCCATTTCTTTCTGTTATAGAAGTTTCTATGGTGTATAACTTGCAGTGATTTTGATGACATTTTTAACGTAAGACACTTCATTGACTCATTAAGAGACGAAGTTCGGATTATTAAGAGATTGCCTAAAAGGTTTGGAAGGAAACTTGGGTACCAAATTCTACAAATGCCTCCTGTTAGCTGGTCAAATGATAAGTACTACTTGGAACAGGTTTGTTTACTTTGTATTGTTACAAATATATCTTTATCATTTACATAATCTGGATGACATTTCTTTTCACAAAGGTAGACAGACACCTAAATATGCTTCTTATACTTCTATAGAAGAACCCATGATCAAACTTGGTGCTTTCATTTGAACATGCAGATCTTACCCTTATATGCCAAGTACAAGGTGATACACTTCAACAGAACAGACACTCGACTCGCAAACAATGGACTTCCTGTTGAGCTTCAAAGACTCAGATGTCGTGTCAATTTCCAAGCACTTAAGTTCACCCCTGAGATTGAGGCTTTGGGTCGAAAGTTGGTGCACATTCTGCAAGAAAGTGGACCGTTCATGGCATTGCATTTAAGATATGAGATGGACATGTTGGCTTTCTCCGGTTGTACCCATGGATGCACTGAGGAGGAAGCTGAGGAGCTTAAACGGTTGAGGTAATTGCTTGTTGAATTTGATGCATCATTTGGATAAATATGTCGCTGGAATTTTTGTCAGCATAAAAAAATGGCAGATTTTATTCTCATTGACTACATTAACATGATACAGACACAATCATCCAATGCTGGATATTCTGTTTAGTTAATGGGGGAAATAAGATTCTTGTTGCTCAGTAGCAGACACATGTATCTATATCAGGTCTTTTGGCCCGAAACATGAATACTGATTTCTTAGGAAAAGATCCACTAGGTTATCTCTCAAGCTTTGTGCTTGAGAGATGAGTGACATGGGTGCTTATTCCAGATTAATTTCATGGATTTCTACATAATTGGTGGTTGCAATGACTAAAGCGATCGCTATTTCATGCATGATTAAAAGACATGGTGTACTCCCTCGCCTCTCCCCTCCCCTCCTCCCCTCCCCCAAAACAAAAGTTCTGAACCTAAGTAGGCTCTTGGTTCACCCTGTCACCTTGTCTGTTTTCTATTATTGCTATCCTGGAAGATGTAGATTGATGGGTGAGTAGAACTACACCAGGCTTTTGGTTTACCCTGTCACTTTGTCTGTTTTCTATTATTGCTATCCTGGAAGCATAGATTGATGATCAAGTAGAACTATGATCGCATTTTTTCACACAATTCTTTTCTTTTTTAAATTTCCCATTGACATCACCTTGTCAGATCGAGTTTTGGACCAAGGGAGGTGGGTTGACTGCAATTAGTCCCATGCTTCCCTTGCAAAGATGGGGTCTTTTTATGCCATGTCTCTTAGAAGACTACTTTGTGGTTATATGATGTTCAAACAAAGTGTAAAGTATGATAAAGTTAGAAGAGACAGAGATTTGTGGAGTATTAATTTTTTTGGTCCATAATTCCTTGTTAGAGAACTATTACATCATCATGTTTTCACAAAAATGTACTTAGAATACGATTTTCAGGTTTATTGAATTTCTAGGCTGTACTGTGGTTTCAGGTATGCATTTCCTTGGTGGAAAGAGAAAGAGATAATATCTGATGTAAAAAGATCTGAGGGCTTATGCCCTCTTACCCCGGAGGAGACATCATTGATTTTGAAAGCATTGGGTTTTGACAGAGACACACAGATATATATTGCATCTGGTGAAATATATGGCAGTGCAAGGAGACTTGCCGCACTAAGAACTGCATTTCCCAGGATTGTAAGTGATTGCAGACAAGATCATCTTTCGCTAACATGTTGTGCAGTGAATATTGGGCATGCTAAATTCTGTTTCTCCTGAAAGCTTATTAAATGATGGAGTGTCACTAGAAAACTTCAAGTAATAGTTAAGAAGTGGGCTCAGCGTGGTAATTTTTCCAACCTTTTTTTGGATCTTGGGGGCTGGTAGCTAATGGGTAAAATCTACACAAGTAGATTGTTTGGCCATTCGGAGTGCATCTACATAACCAAACTAAAAATTCCAAATAGTTGGGAAACAATTGATGTACAAATCTCATCACTGTTACTGCCCAGCTTTTAATTTTCCATCCCAGAATGTATACTTAATCAGTGACTGGACGGTTCCACTTGATCCTTTCAATAACGTATGTAGAATGGTCCTATAAAAATACCTTAATGTTTGGATTGGTGCATGTACTATATAAAATGACTTAATTTTATTTCAATTTCAAAATGACTTAATGTTAAAATGACTTAATGGTCCTATAAAAATACCTTAATGTTATTTCCTTGAATTCCGTTGCTATTTCAATTTCAGGTGAAAAAGGAGATGCTGTTAGATCCTGAAGATCTGCGACAGTTTCAGAATCATTCATCTCAAATGGCTGCCCTTGATTTCATTGTTTCAGTGGCCAGTAATACATTTGTTCCCACCTATGATGGAAACATGGCAAGAGTCGTGGAAGGTCATCGAAGGTATATGTTTCACAAATTATAAGTGTTTTGGGAGCCATTTGGTGTATCAGAGCTCTTAGCACCGTGAAAGTCCCTGATTACATTTTTGGCAGGTATCTTGGTTTCAAAAGAACCATCCAATTGGACCGGAAAAGACTTGTAGCACTATTGGATATGCATCAGAATGGGACGATCTCATGGGATGAGTTTTCTGTTGCTGTGCGGTTGGCACATGAGAGCAGAATGGGACAGCCTGCACGTCGTAGAGTTCTTGTTGATAAACCGAAAGAAGAAGATTATTTCTATGCAAATCCGCAAGAATGCCTGTGCGAGGGAACAAGTTGTGATGACTTATTAGGCCCTCGGAATTCAACTGTAGTCCGATAACATTTGCCGCCAAACCAAGCCTCAATTTGTGATTCAATTCCAAGGGTCCTTGCTAGACACCGTGTGAAGAAATCATGGTGTTTCAGTTAGCAAAGGCTTGGGATCATTAGCGTTCATCCATCGAAAATCTTTCAGAAATCAAGAAAAATGTCAGACTTGTCATGGGCATCAGACCGGTGTGTTCATGCATGGGGAGCTTTGTAAGAAGCAGCAGAAAATACATAGAAATGAAAAGGAAGGTTTAGAAGTTCCACTTGGATTTTAATTTTAATCATTCTTTTTGTTCATATGTAATTGGTTTTTTCTGATGGTTATTCATGGGATCTTTCATTGTTTTAGCATAAGAGCTGCCAGCTGAAAGCTATTTGTTCATGTGTTACTATTGATTAGTCAACAGGTGCCATTTTCGGCACTTGTCTGATCAGATAAGAAGGTAAAATCGAGGCAGTGAAGGCCTCTTAGATGGTTGTAATCAATAACTACTCCAATACCACTGTAAAATTCCCAACATGAGCAAATTTGAGTGGCTTCTGAGGTTTTTGAGTTAAGTGTCTTTCTTGATGCATTGAGATAACTAAATCTTCCACTTATTTTGATGTTAACAAATTCCTTTCCACAATAATCAATTACGGAGGTTAAATGATATGAATCTGAAATCTATACATGTACTGTAACGTTAGAGGCAACAAAGAACAGGTCCGTTGAGCGTTCTCTTGGATTAACCCAGCCTTGACGTATCAAAGTTCCTTTTTCTCCATTGGATTGTTAAGCTAAGGGGTTCTGAATCTTTTTACTTATTCGAGGATGAAGGGGACTTTACAGGTTGTTATGTAGATGCTAACTCATATCAGTTCGTGCGGAAGTACAGGCCTTAACCTATCTTTGCTCTGTGAGAGTTATAACTGCCGATAGCAATCTCGTGTCCCACACTCCCAGGTTCGCAGGCAAGTGCATCTGATTCTAGAACACTTCCACATCGATTGAGGCAAACAGGTGTACTGATCTGTATCTTTAAACAATGTTCCTGCTAAATTTAGGCCAACAGAAGCATGCAAGATTAGCAAGTTCAAAATTTGGAGAACAGTAAGCTCAATCTCCAAGACCATCCTAGGACACGAGTGCAGAGAAGCTCATGAATCCGGACCACTTGCAGACAGTGGCGGGAGTTCAGATTATGAAATATGTAGTGACTGCTTTCCAGAGGATGATGATTGATGTAGTTGCCTCCTGCAGGATTTAGATGCACTGCCAATGGTGTCCACTTAGAGATGCTCTGCTAATCCCACGTAAACTTGTGTCTGCGTCCTTCCCACGCAGCATAATACATGAACAAACAAGAAAAGTTCGGTGGTGGCTGCAACCCTCTACTCCCAAAAGATTATCTCACCTTGCTCGCCGACTAGACCAAGATCCTTGAGCCTCCTTTCTTGGTAATATTCCAAGCCATCCAACTCTGATTCTCTCTCTGCAAAGATTTTGTCAATGTGTTGCAGCACCTTTTTCTCTCCTGCTCTTATCTTAACAGCCATCTCATGCCTTGTGCTAAGATTTCCTTTCTCTATTAGCTTCTCATCCTGCAGTTTACATCCTCATTAGCATTTTAACAACCTTCTGGTTGAAATATATTATCATGCAGGTCCAGTTTTCAAGACACAGTCAAAACACATAGACAAACTAACTTTGTAAGCCAACTACTGTCTTACAGGCTACAGTCAAGAAGACTTTCATAGATCCTAGGAATGAGGGGACTATCATGTCCTATTAGAGGAAGAAAAGAGTATAGAGTACTTAAAGAAATAAAATTGAAGGATATGAGCTTGAGATTTTAGGACACAGGAAGACAGAGTATACAATCTATGCAAAATTCTGGAGGCTGTAAGCAACAGCAGTATACAGGCAGTTGAAACATCTCTGCATCATCCATAAAAATCTCATGCCACTTGGATCTGCTTTAACTGTGCTTCCATTTATTGCAATGGTCATATAGATGTTAAGAGGATCTGTTTTCAAATGGTATACTTTGGCAAACAACTATAACAGAATTAAAAGAATGAGGGCAACTCAGTCTTCTCTCCTAGTCTATCAATTGCCAAGGGAGCATACAAGATGACCACAAGTCCATTAATTTCAGTTAAACAAGATGTGCCAAAGATGCTCAAAAAATGAACTCATTTCGGTAGTAAAGCAAAAGGACTTGCTCACCTCCTCAATGGTGGTGGGGTAGCCAGAAAGTGCAGATTTGCAAGCTTTTTGAACCACTTGACATATAAGCTCCTCATTTGCATGGCTAACAGGCAATTCAAGGTGACCCCAAACAACATTTCTGAAAATTGATTCCAGAAGAAAAGCATCGGTTCCGCCAAGTGCTACAAGCCGGAGATATGGAAGCATAGCTGGTGGAAGAGGGCGATCCAATTTAATATCAAAGTAAGCAGTTTCACCTAAACCATTTGTCTCAGCAATATCCAGCTTGTCCCCAAAAAATTCATCTGACTCAGAAATTTCTAATGTTAATGTAAATGCATCACGATTTGACCCTGATTCAACGAATCCATAGTCCAAAGCCATATCAGCATTGCTCTTGTTTAAGTCGTATTGAATGAAGACCTGCAGAATCAGAATGCCATTGTGTGGTTTTTTAACTTCATAGTTCACTTAGGCCCCGTTTGGGGTTGTGGTGTGCTTACAAAAAAAGCGCTTTTAAGCACTAAAAGTACTTTTACAGTATTTGGTAACTAATTTCGCGTAACTTAAGTAGCCCAACTTCTGGTAACTTAAAAGCACTTGTGTCAGAAATCCTTCTTTATAAGCCACCGCAACCCCAAATGGAGCCTTACTCTAATTGGGTGAAATAATTGGTGACTTCACACTTAGCATTCTAACCAGTTGGAACTGATTCACATATTGTACATTGTCAAAGTGCATTTATATCCCACCTCAACTAACTGAAGTTAGAAGAGAAAGGACCCTTAAACTCAGATTTCATATCTAGTTAGCTCCTAGAATGGTTCTCTTCTCTTTTGTTGTCTCAGGTGTAAATGGTCATTGACCAAAAGACTGATATACAAGCAATAGAAGGTAAAGGAAATACTTATGAGAAAGACATACTAGGAGTTACAAGACAATCCATGGTATAACAAGATAAGTTACATATTCAAGTTTAACAAATTTAAGTGCCCATTTGTGTGTGTGTGTGTGTTTGTACAGATATCCCTGAGGCAGCATTTTTAACTAAGTGAAAAAGTATATATACTTTCAGCTAATAAACCTCACCTGTTCACCAGCCTTAAGGTGTAACGGGCTCCTCAGAGAAAATAGGTAATCCCAAGAGAAAAGACCTGCTGGTCCTCTAACTTCATGCGCATGATCTTCTGTGGTTACAATGTCACTGTGGTTGATCTGATTCATATACCAACTGTCTTAAAAAAATAATTGTCCAAGTGAACTCTATAAAGCTGTTGAAATTATGTTCCACATCAAAGGACTGAACAACTCAAAATTGTTAAGAGTAATAAAAGGGCCACAATTGGTTGTGTCTGACGTATTGACATTTACTCAATCCTCTATATCTGTTTTGAAGTCCTTGTACAATAAAGAAAATAATAATGGAGCTTCAAGACGCTAACAAGAGCCTTTAGGTTTATTATTGTGTCTAAGGTTCATTTTATCCTTTGTTTTCTCCTTGTATTTATCCCAAGTTTGGCATTAGAATTTTCAGCGACACAGAGCCTTCGAGTGTGTGTGTCATTTCATGTTGGTTTATAAATACTGTGCATTTTTGCTGGACTTCGAAAAACCATCACGTTTCCTCAGTGAGACATTTAGTGCATGCAACGTATGCTCCTAACCAATGAAGCTAAGCAAAGTGCAAATATTTGAGATTTTAACGCAAAATAACATTAAAAAATAAAAAAAGCATTTGGTTTCAAGCATGTTCCAATGGTATATGGTATGGTTAGGATTTTTATCTTTTCACCAATTTTAACAACTACTTTGAAAAAGGATCCACCAGCACATGAAATTTGAAAGCAATTACAGCAGAACATGAATCTAACAATACATTCAGGACTTACCAAGTCAGCAAACGGGATTACAACAAGATTCTGATTTCGAAGCCGTGAGAATGCTCTTGATCTGAGTATCCCAAATGCCCAAAAAAACTCGTCCCAAGTTATAGGAGAAGGGAAAAGCTTCTGGTTGGGAAGGATTACTTCTGCTTCCACTTTCAAAAACTCATTTTGCACATACTCTTTCACACCTAATGTCGTGCTCAGTAGTTGTGTCCCTAAAAGACGAAGTAAAAAACATTTCAATCTTGGATGCAGAGCAAAATCCGCAACAAAATAAAAAGCTTCTTCAGCTCCTTTACTTTTCAATTGCTATTTTTACGGATCTTCATTTTGTAAACCTCAAAATCCAATCTATAGTATATTAGATACAGCAACTCGAGGAAAAGATAGAAATAGCCAACAAATTTCACCAAGATTTTTGTCCTACAAGAGAAATTATATGCCACAATCCCAATTGGTTCAGTTGTAGCACCCCTTGTTAATTGGTGCAAGGCGCAGTGCACCCCCGTCACCCCTATGTAAAAAAGCAAAATAAGGAAAACAAACTGGATTACCTTGAAGCTCAGCAAGCTCCTCGTCTGACCTGCACTGGAAGAGCATGTCAAACAATAGGGATCAAAAAGACTCAATCTTGCAAATTTTCAAAAGCAAAAATTTTCTAAAAGAACAGAAAACAAATATAGTAAATTTAGTTGGACCAACCAAAAAATAGTGGAGTCAGTAGACTGTGGAAGAATTTCAAAGTAAAATTTCCATTTAGAATCCTCTCTAGACTTTTCTGTGAGCAAGAATAGAGCTACAGCAATCCAAGGCTTCAAACCAGAACAAACGCTACCAATTTCTGAAGCTGCAGCTGCATCAGGATTGATCCAAAATCTCTTGGGAACGTCCAAAACGACCTCATTTTTAGCAATGTCCCTTGTGGCAACAAGGCCTAAGCCTTCTGGGACAACACCTGGCTTCACTGGAGTTTTCGACGAAACCACGCCTTCATCACAAAGCCACTGCCAGAATGTCTGTACAGATTGGGGAATTTGTGGGTCAGTTTTAGTCGAGAGAACTGAGGTTACAAGTGCTGGTTTCTTCAACTGGAAAGTTTTTGCTTTCCAAAAAGAGAACTTTTTGGGGGGTGTTAAAGGCGAGAGATACGGAAAGGAGGACGACGGATTGAGAGAGAAGAGATTGGACATTGCTATTTCTGCTTGTTTTTCTTTGGTTTGGTTCAATGAGCAGAGACGCAAAAGATGAGGTTTAAATCAGTGGCAATTATTTATAGCTTCTGATAATGGATAATCATTTCCTTTTCTCTATTCCCCTTATCCCATTACCTCTTTTTCTTTTTCCTTGTTTTGGTTGAGCGAACTAAACACGCAATTCGAGCTTTTTGTCTTCTATACAACATAGAAGACCTTTTGTCTTCCACCGGACAATTCGAGCGTCTTACCCTTCGTAATATACTTGAGGACCGGGGGAAGGTGAGGGTTGAAATTTGAGTTCAGAAATTTGCTCGAGACAACAGTTAAATCTTGCTGGAAGCCTACAATATAAGTTGCTAATTCGAGTTAAACAACAAAGTTAATATGTAGCTTTGCTTTTCTTATTTATTATGGTAACCATTCTTCCATTTGCCATTTTCTTAACATCTGCCTTGTTCATACTTGGAAGAATTCTTTTACTCTATGATTGAGTCTTATTAATTTTCCAAGTGAAGCCTATAGCACGAATTAGAGGTTTCGTAATTGCAATTTGTAGTTCAATTCGTAATCTGTGTCCAGTTTCGGAGAATCATGCAACTCCGCTTGAAGGTGGGACAAGCAGTGGTGGAATTGCGCAATGATGAGTCAGTAGCTTCTATAATGCATCCGCAAAAGTTTTGAAGAAAACTTGGTACGAGGAAAATACACTTGCAATGGAGGAAGAAACTATTTTTCCACTTTGTTATCTTTCTCCTTGTAACACGCTCCATCCCTGCGTTCCTCTGATACACTGCAGACAGTTCTAGCTTTTTTGCTTCTCCGGAGTACAAATTTTTTCGTTTAAATAGACTTAACTTTCAATAGGCAATGACTTACAAACGAAGCGAATTTATAAATATGTGATGACATCCGTGCATCAGAAACGCAACCCACCCCCCCCCCCCCTTCGTTCACCCAAAGACCAACCAAAACTTTCCCAAAAAGGGAAACAGCATCCATTAAAAGATTTACCTCTACAGGTTGTATATAGGCCTTAATGCATAAAAGAAGGGAGGGGAAGAGAGGGAGAGAGAGAGGGGGGGGGGGGGGGGGGCAATCATGAACGATCTCTCTCATGCATAAAAGATAATCAGCTTTCTCCAAAACAAGAACAGTAGATGCATGTTTTGGAGGAATGCTCAGCAATACAGTGACAGGAGTATGTATATATGTAATTCTCATTAAGCTCTTGCCTTGTGATTCATGTAGAAAGTAGAACCTTCTATTTCTTGGACAATTAAAGTTGAAGCTACAAAAGTGCATAAGAAAGAAGACAAATCTAAAAGAAACAACTATTTCAAAAAACACATAGTATGTATTACCGACAGAGAAGAGAAATAGAGAGCGGAAGAGAAAACGGAGTCAAAGTTTGTTGAATATTAGACTCAACGTCCATTCACAAAGCAACTCCTCTGATATCCCTTTGCCAAATTCACATTCCCATTTTCAATAGATGCAAACAAAGTTTCCTATGAATGGCAGATCAGATAAAATATCAGATTATCACAAGGTCCAGAGCTCAGGCAGGAGACAGCAGACATGCAACACGAGAAATTGCCCACATGAACTTGGATATCTGAACAAAGTAAAAGTGCAGATGCAATGTTATGCCGGAAGTCAATAGGGTCTTACTCATTAAGACTTCCAAATGTGCTTCAAGGCCTAATAGTTATTAACCAATAAGAGAAATTAGAATAAATTCAACTTGCAATACAAGTCAGTAAAGTTTCTTGCTATGGAGGTGAATGCATAAAGTCTTAAGAACTCTGTGCTCTGGATGCAAGATTATGCCGGAATTCAATTGGTCATATTCATTAAGACTTCCAAATGTGCTTCAAGGCCTAATAGTTATTAACCATTAAGAGAAATTAGAAAAAATTCAACTTGCACTCCAAGTCAGTCAAGTTTCTTGCTATGGAGGTGAATGCTTGAAGTCTTGAGAAACTTGTGCTCTAGGTTAAAACTTTATCATTCAGTCTCCAATTCAAGATAGCTGTTGCTGAAATTTGCATCCTTGCTCCTAAACTATGTCCCATATTTGCAAAAACTCCGTAGTGCTAATTGACATCTATAAGCACACACACCCCACAATCAACACCACAAATGCACAGAAGCAGGGGAATGTAGAGACAGATTTCACCATCACTTCCCTAGCAAAACAAAGAATTTGCATTCAGTGTTGACATAACAAGAAGCTGAACAAACAGATTCCGCGAAATTCACTGAACTGGTAGAGTCAGAAGCAGAGAAAAGCAATTACCCTCTGAATGCATAACATTCAATGATTGATCTTGTTCAGCTTTACTGGCAATGAACTCTCAAACGTTCCACCAAGATGATTTTACATTCAAATCATTTAAATTTGAGAAAGCAATAAGCTATACACCCAACTTTTTATGAACAAGCAAATCTCACTCAGTTTCAGGTCACAAACACATCCTCACTTTATAATTTATCATGTCACATCCAAAATCAGACCTTAACATAATGTAAGAAATCTCATTAAAGCAAAGAACTTTCGATTGCAAAGGATAATAGTACTACAATTTAGAACTTTCCAGCTAATGTCAAAAGTACAATTATTTCAAATTTATCAATTGTGGTAAAAATCTCAGCATTTCCCTATAGTTACCTTATAATAATCTCTATAATTCCATTGCTCCCAATCCTCCGCAAAATTCATCATATGAATTGAAAACAGCAAAAAAATTCCTAATTTCCGACAAAAAAGAAAAAGTCAAGAACCCTGATCTTTCTTTTCCTCAGAACCACCCAAAACTCCATCTTTCTCCTCACTTTTTGCTGAGAAATACCCGAAACCCAATCTTTCTCGTCACTCTTCTGCCCAGGAACACTCAAAGCCCCATCTTTCTCCTTACTCTTCCGCTCCGAATCACCCGAGACTCCGTCCTTCTCTTCAATCTTCTGCTCGGAAACCCCCAAGGCTCCATCTTTATCAGAATTTTCCACTGATGCTGATTCCTCATTCCCCTTCTCAGTTTCTTTTTCTTTATCTTTCTCCAATTCCTTTCTGGCCTCCTCTTGAGCAGCCTTCTCAGCCAGCAAAAGTGGGCCATAATAATCAGCATGAGCTTCCATACATCTCTTCAAATTACCAGTAATCTCAGCGCACTTGTCCACAATGTCTTCATTCTTTGCTTCACCTTCTTCAACACACTTTTCCCACTCAATAAAAACCTCCTTACATCCTCCCCTTTCATAAATAAGCAAAACCCACATTCCCCCTCCCCCTCCTCCTCCTCCTCCTCCTCCTCTCCTCCTCCTTCAACCTCCCTTCTGGGACGGCGTCGTCTTTTTTGAGTTCCAAGTCCTCTGACTGATTTTCTTGCTGCTTTTCTGACGGGTGGATCCGATGATTCTTCCACTTCGGTATTGGCTTCACGCGGTGTATGATCATGGGTTGCCTCCGACTGGGGCTTGGAATTGTGGGTTGGTTGGGAAACTGAGGGTGGCATGGCGGCGGAGGCTGTTTTTGTGGCGGTGGTAGCGGAGGTGGTGGGGGAACTAGGGTTTTCTGATGAAGTCGTAGACAAATTGCCTCCCATGGCAGTTTCCTTCTTAAACCCTCTATTTCTCTTAAACCCTTTCTGTCTCTCTCCGACTTTTTCTATTTTATTGTTAATTGTTTGTTGTGGAATTTTAGCTTAAAAACGGTTCCTTCGTTCGTTTTTAGGGTTGAATAGTAAGCAAAGTAGTCGTATAAAAGCTTGGGGATGAAGTCAGTTTAAAAGATAAAATCCAATTTCAATTTGACAAATGGGGTTGACGACTAGATAAAGTTTTGGTTCCTTTTTTTGTTTCAAATTAATGGACGGGCAACTTATAGAAAAAATAAATAAATAAATTATGGATGGGCATAATTTTTTATAGCTTTATATTTCAAATTTCAATTTTGAGTCTTCTTTTGTTTCTTTTGTGCAATTTTTAATTTGGAAAAATAGTTTAAAACGTCCTTCATATTTGTAAAATAATTTTTTTGTCCCTTATTTTTAAAAGTGTAATTTTACGTCCCTTACAAATTCACATTGATCAAATTTGATCTCTACCTAGGTTTTCGATTAGTTTTTGATTTCGTCTGACAAAATCAATTAAAGATATATTACATGCTATTTGTACTATTCAAGTGAAATCAAATAGATATATACATGGGTTTAAAACAAAATTATTCGCACACATGATTAATGAGGGATGAAAAATTTCATTTGAAAAATATGAAAGATGAAAAAATTTATTTTGGGAAATGTGAGAGACAAAAAAATTTATTTTATGAGATATGAGTGATTATGAATCGAATTATGTAAAATTTGATTTGATAATTTTGCTCTTAAAAAATGATCACGTGCAAAGCACGTGGTGAATTCCGTCCAAAAATTAGTCGGAAACCTAGATAAGAACCAAATTTGATCAATATGAATTTATAAGGGACGTAAAATTACATTTTTAAAAATAAAGGATGAAAAAAGTTATTTTGTAAAATGTAAAGGATATTTTGATCGATTCTCCCTTTTAATTTAGTAATTTTGTCAAAAGGGAACAAAGAAACCAAGTTAGTGATTCGGCAATTGTAATCAAAATTGAAGTTCTATGTAAGTTACGCTACCATGATCTGGAAAAAAATTTATTTGCTTGCATTACAAACACAATTTTTAGTATGTCTTTTTATCTTTTCAATCATCTTTTTATCTCACATATAACACATCACAAAAAGTACTACAATATTATTTTAATAATCTCCTATCGAAACACACTCACTTTTTGTTAATCACACTTTCCCTATTTATTTTATCATATAATCTAATAAAAAATTATTGATAAAAATAATAATAAAAATAATATTGAAAGTATGATTAACAAAAGGGCATTGTAATTAATATTTTCTCAAAAAAAAAAGGAATAATAATCATTTGTACCCAAGGATTCTTCTGCCTTACTGTTTTTTTTCTCCCTTTGTTCTATATTTATTTACACACTCAAGAGCAACTTATTTGGGGCAACCTTTTTTTTTAATATGACATTATGTTATGTTTAGTAACTTTTTTTTAAAGTTTTAAAACTACTAATATTATCTTCACATTTTCTTTACTCCAAAAATATTTAAAAAACTCTAATGATGGAGATTCACTTTTCTTTTGTCTAAAACTATTCGAAATAACAATTGATTCCAGATTCACTTTTCCTTCGTCTCTCTCTCTCTCTCTCGTTTTCGTTTTCTCTAAATCAATTTCACTTATGAAATTATCTTGATTTCATAAAAATCCACTGATGACTAGACTCTTGGCAGCCACTGCTTACGTATTTCATGCAAGTGTTAGGAAATATATAAATAGATGTCAAGAAGTGAGACGCGAAAGTTCAAAGCAGCAAAACAGACATAAAATGCAACTTCCAGAATTCCTAGCTAACGAGTCCCTAACTACAACAACTGCACGTAAATTCTGAAGGATAAAAAAAAATGCATATATCAATCCAAGATCCAAGCTGTGACTGACTCCAACTTCTTCCTGGTCGCCTCTTCCTCCCTCCGCGCAGCCTTCTCAGCCTGCAACAGTGGGCCGCAGTAATCAGGATATGATCTTACGCACCCCTTCAGCACCGTAGTAATGTTAAAGCACTTGACCACTTCCCTTTGAACATATGCTCTGTTAATCTCTTTGACAGCTTCCTCCTCATCATCATCATCTGCCTTTTTCTAAACATTCTTCCACACAGTTTTGGAGCCAAAACTGTGTCTTTAAAACGCTGGTCTTTTCCAAAATAGGCGAGACCCGCAAATTGCCTCTTCTTCTTCTACTCCTTTTCCTCCTCCTCCTCTGACCTCATGACCTTCTGGTACGGCGAAGTCTTTTTTGACCTGTGAGTTATCTTCCGATGATGATTTTCTGCTGCGGCTCCTTCGGTTCCTGCGGGGGTTGTGACCCTTGTGGGTTCATGGTTTGGCTCTGATTCAAGTGTTGAATTGTGGGTTTCTTGGGAAGTTGGGGATGACAAAGCAGAGGTGGAGGCCAAATTGGTTGCCGTGGAAGTTGTTTTTTGAAGAGCCTCTTACAAACGATATAGTACTTTCTTAGCTTTACCTGTACACTTCCAATTTGGGCACCCTTTTTCCTGTTTTTTGGGGTGTTTTTTTGGTGATTGAACAATTGGTAGTTGTATTTGAAGGTCTGTTTTTACTAGTGAAAACCTATATATATGATCCAGAAGTGTAATGAAAAGTATGCGAATTTGACAATGAGTATCATTCTCAGTACTGGACATTTGCAAATGACACTTGCTAGGGCCAATCTACATTTGCCACACAATGACTACTCTATCATTGGAGTCCCAAAGTTGGCTCAACGTCTTCATCTTCTTCTGTCCTCTCTGCAACAAAAGAGGAAGGATGCAACGATAGTTAGGTCCCATCTGCCAGTTCCTTGCTGAATGCGACTAGTAGCATTTGAATGAGCAGAAGTTTTGACGATAATTTGTTGCCGGGCGGACCAAAAACAGGCAACTCTGAACTAGATCACATTCACCACGAATCTAGATCAAAACTCCTACCAAAGTGGTAAAATGCCTCTGTTATTGTCTCTTTGACAGTTGTTAAAAACAAAAAGAATGATCATTGAGCTGGCAGGTGATAACAATCCATTTGCGACACCACTTCTTTGACGGAAGAGTATCATTGGATAGTTTCATAGCCAGCCAGAAGTCATATAAAAGCTATAGATGTTTAATCATCCTTTTGATCAGTCTCATCATTCTCGTCATTCTCGTCATTGTAATTGAAAGGCAGTGGGACCGACTTGAATGCTCTGTACTTTCCAACATTGTTTAAATGCTCATTCTCCAACCTGATGGAGTGAAAAAAGATTTCGTGTTAAAGTCCCCTTTTTTTCTCTATGGTTCTGTGAAAGTACAACGACAAGATTGTTTCCAGTCGTTACTCCAAGCAAGGAAATAAGGTCATGTTAATGTAGCTAATGAATGCATGGATTGAAGTACAGACGCAGACGCAATGATATGGAAATGTCTTGGTTGAGCCAAGTGCCCGATTAAATCTATGGCTTGGGAGACTGGCACAGCCAAAAGGCACCATGGTTAAATTGCAAGTAAATAATGCGAATTTACCTGAAAAAGTTCCACATCCCACGCCGAAGGATTTCAAAGCTAGAAAATGTGATTAAAATTGCATTTCCACTGAGGGAATGCAAATCAAAGGGCAATACCAGTTGTAGCCAAGCAAATCTTAGAAGAACATCCAATACCTGATCAGAAAAACACAACACATAACACAACAGACATCTTACTCTACGAGAAACCCAATAAATTGCCAGAAGATGCTTTTCACATTACCATAGCTGAAAAGTACACACTCTTGTGGGAAAGAACAAGCTTATCTCTCAAAAGAAAGTTGTTTGATTTCTTCTGAAGAAGTCCCCAATCCACTACAATATCCCAGTACGTGTTCATGATAGTTGCGATTGCTGAGCTCGCAATGGCCAATACCTTCCATGTCAAACCCTTCCTCAGTTCAAAAGCCGTTCGGATGACAACTGCAATAATTGTTGAGAAATATCTCACAGCATTACATCCGTGACAGTAATCTCTCTCTTCCAGCAGTCGTCGGACACACTACAAAGTCACATGGAGCCTATGATTGTTCCAGTTGGCCAAAAAAAGCAATGTTATTGCTAAATAAAGAACCAACAAGCGCACAGTAAGTAGATATCAGCTCTTTTCTGGGTTCAGAAGGAGCACAAGTGAAGTATTTTGGATATCTCAGTTGTGAAGTCCTAATAATTACCAAACATGAAGAGTACAATAAAAGATTCTAGGAAACAGGTTGCATAAGTTTTAACTGCTGGACTGTGAACACAGGTCTTGATGCTCTTCATTAACAATTTATTGTTTCACTTGCCTTTGTCAAGCACAGGCCTCTCCATTTTCTTTTTCAGTAATTACTACATAGTTCCTTATACTGTACAAGCGAGTAGAAAATGAGAGGATCAACTATTTATGAAGGCTTAGAGGCATCAACAATTTATTGAACTTTCTTGTGCAATTTCTTAGAGCCCTTATCATGACAATTATATTAACAAAGAACTAGAAAAGATTTGCATTAAAGTTCTGGATACTAAGAATGAGCTAGCGGAATAACTATCAGAAGAAAAGCAGTTTATATTAGTTAGCCACATATATACAACAAGGCCAAACAGAAAGTACCATGGATTTGTTAGTCCAAAATCTATTTCCTGCATTAGCAATGTCAGCGGTTTCTCTGTTTTATACCTGTAAGTGGGTTACATCTTGGTGAATATAATTGTTGAATATGATATAGGTAAACTAACGAAATAAAAGGAAAGAACGACGTGTCACCAAGATGATTCATTACATCATGCTCGAAGCCATATTGCTGTTAAAATCTTTTGATGGATCATAAAGCATGAATGTTTGTGGAGTTAAAAACTCAATGAGGAGAATCAATTGAGTGAGACCTGAAGGAAGCGAAGCCAGTATGGTATGACTGCAATAATGAAGTAGAAAACGGCATAGACATCACGAGTAGTACACTTATTTTGTCCCTTAGAAGTCCCATAAGCGTAGTAGCAAATATAGTACTCAATGCTCCTCATCGCCTGTATCTGCAATTGAACAAATACAAAACATAAAAATAGGAGCAAAATATCACAAACAAAAACCCCCCGAAGCAAAAGTAAGATCTAGACCTGGCTAGTGAGTTGGTCTGCCAAAAAAAAATCTGGAAGAGTGACCTGCATGAATGCAGAATTCAGAAAAGAACGTAGTCATAAATATGTATACCTCTATAATTATGTTCATATACAAAATTTTTCAGGCAAAATTACCTTATAAAGAGGAGCACAGATACAGCGAAATATGCTTTTCATTAGGAATACACGACTTGAATGATAGACAATGTTGAAAGGACAGAACATAATGATGAATATAACCTATATTATCAACAAAATACTTCAGCCCATAAATGGAATTAATGTAGCAGTAGTTGATCAACATTTGGCTGATAATTGGATCTCACAGTGATCAGGCCTAAAGGCATGAATTTGGCATATTTCTGGTGATCTTGAGCTCCTGAGTCCATCTTTATGTGCAAATGTACCAGGAAAGTGGCAAGAGCAAACATTGCAAGTCCATTCCCAAGGAGAAATACTTCCCGATAACCTAATTCAGTTCCCTGCTTGAAACCAAATATAAAAGGATAGTTGATCCTGTAGCGCCTCCAGAAATATATGTTTGCAGCATACAAGAGCGTATGTAGAACAAGATAGGCATAGAAACTGCAAGAAGATTTTGTATTCAGGATAGATGAACTAAAGACAGAATAGAAAAGTGAACTCCTAAGAAACGAATCACATACTCAAACAAAGGAAGAGGGAAGTTCTCTGTTACCTGTAAAGTGGCAAAATGCTGTTTATGTACAAGTTAACATCCTTTTCATCTATTAATCTTTTAGCTTCTAGTAGTAATATAACTGCAATTAGAAGTGCGATCGTGAAACCAGAAAAGAAGCCTGGAAAGATCAAATTGGATTACCAGCTAAACCAAAATAAAGATTCCCTTATTAAGAAGAGTTGAATGTTACAAGCTACATTTCAAGTTTGAAGCAGCCTACTCTGGCAACAATCTTTCTTCACCTGAAAAGAATGTTATGCGGTGCTTTTCTGTTTTCTGTTTTGGCCTCAATAACTTCATGCCCTCTCTGCGGTTAGACTTTGCAAAGTGCTTGATAAAGGTTGCCTCCACCCTATCCAAGAGCCCACTAACCTGAGACAGCATAAAGTAAGGAATACAAATAGCATTAATTACTCTCAAAGACCACATTCTTGAAACTTGAGAATTAACCATTGTTGAGAAACAAAGAACACAACAATGTGGACCTAAATCACATCTTTCAACCCAATTCAATCTTTTAAAAGAGGGACTCTCAAAATAAGAGAGCAAATATATGTGTGCTCCTTGATTTGAAGATCGGTATCAGTCTCTTATGTACATTTAAGAATTCACTCTATCATGTCTTAGATGCATTAACTCAATATTGAAATTATACAAAACATGATATCAACCTGTTATATGGTTATAAACGAGTAGCAGAATAAACAAACCTCATCACAGCTCCCAAGGTAAGAACTATCCACCATTCTCATGTATGGTCTCGCTGCATTCCTTGATGTAATCTGCATACAGGAAAAGGTTAGATGACAATTTCTGCTTCCACTTTACCAATGGCAGAACTTCCAGAATTGGCTTTCAAAATGAAGATTCTTCATTTAACAACATACTGGAAGGTTCCAATCTGAAAACCTTGGAGATTAGTGTCATACCTTTTCATACTTTTTTAAAATCTTGGAAAATGCCGAGAGGTTCATGAAACTGTGACATCGTCCATGAAATGAACAGCAAAATCATTATTTGAAAGTGAAGCAAAAACTGTTTTAAGAATTCAATGAAATACAACAGAAAGTTAACATTCCTGACCTGTAGTTTTTGAGAAGTTGAAGCTTCTTATAGTACTCAGAAAAAATATTTTTTAGCCTTTCCTCAACTTTCTTTAGCTCATCTTTGTTGAAACTCAAGCCCTTCTCTTTCTCATCCATCAAGAAGCCTCTAATAGTTGATATTGGACTTTCTAATGGATTAGTAATCTTCACTCTATCAAGGATATCTAAAGAATGTGTTTCATTTTCTCTGACATTTGCATCCTCCCTTAAAGAACTCCCAGTGACTTTGCCATTGTTCAGATGCTGTAGTTCTCCTGGAGATTCTAAATCAGTTTGCTCCGTTGCTGCATATTGGCATGTTAAAGTAAAACCTCAGAGCAGTTATGAAAATCAATAAAAGAGACAGTAGTGCTTATGAATCAGCATTGCCTCACTGCTTGAACAGTCAATTTTTGCAGAATTACAAATTTCAACTCTAAGTCTGCCATTCATCACACTTGTTCTGTATGAAGCCAAATTAAGAAGTATGAGAACATAATTTCCAGAATGGGTTCTGAAGCAACTGACTGAACACATGGATCATTGTAACAAGGTTATACATGACCTGCGCTAATTCATTCAGTTCCACTTTCATAAGCGTATTGAAACCACATTACCAAATTTCTGCAAGCTTGTGGAAATATGAAGAAGCCATCAGCGCTGTATGTTGTATTTGGGCCTTGAAAAAACTAGTTATTTCTGTTGTCCTAGTTTAACAATCCTAAGAATTGAGCACTTGCTGTGTCACATGGCAATACCTACAATCAATGAGATACCATACCCACAACTAACAAGTAAATTTCAAGCTTTCCTGGTTAATATCACAGATGGTACAATTTCAATCTCTTTAAAAGAACAATCAGTGTTGAATAACACCTTTCTGTTGTTATCTCTTCTGCATATTTCAAACACATCAGCGTAGAAATTCCAGTTCTTGAAATTCATTCACAAACTAGTTTTCAGTTCAATTCAGATGCCACACTTAGTAGTCTTTGTACTGTATTTAGCTCACTCAGATGCATATTGCATCTCAAATCGTTCAAGCTGTGCTCACTTTCTGATTTAGGGGACAAAGCCATAATGTAGTTTATGCACTTACCTGCAGCACTACTAGGGGAACTAGTTTTTGAGACTGCTGAATTTTTGACATCTGTAGGGATGCCTCTTGGAGAGCTTGATGTACCACGATGTGGATTCATCACCTTAGTTCGGAAAGCAATCAATGCATCCATCTGTTTATTGAGCAAAGATGCTTCATTTATCACTTCTTCCACCTTGTCCTTATAAAAGGTATTGACCTTGTTGAGCTCCTCATCAAGTTTTCTAAAGAATGTTTTCTCATTCTCTCCTCCTTCTTCAGGGGACAAAAGAAACTCTGTGTTGTATAACTTAGAGTTCTGCTGTTTAACAGTATTTACAGCTATAGCTTGGTCTTCTATATCCCCGTGCCATAACTGTTTCTAGCTTGTAGATTTAGACCACTAGAGTTTCTCTTCTGAGCAGATCTTAATGAAGTTGGAGGTTGCTTACTTTGTTTGAGTCGACGGATCTCTTGCAATTCATGTTTGAGTCCGTTATAGTCAACATAGGCTTCTGTCCACTCAGGGACCTTTTGTTTTTAAATGCCTTGCCAAACTTCATTTCTGCATTGTACTGCAGACAATGTGGTCGTACCTCCTTTCTACACAATCATGTATATATTTCTACAAAATACAAGAGAAAAGTGCCATAAGTGCTTTTTTCTCCATAATGCAACATGAGTTGGATTGGAAACAAATTGTAGTATGCAACAGGAGAAGGAAAGTGACAAACACTGTAGAATCATCGCAATTAATTGTCAACTAATTATAGTACAGAAAATCAATCAATCAATCATGTGTATCCGAACATGGTCAAAATGCACATGAAATAAATCTAGCCAGTAATTACATCTCATAGTGGAGAGGAAACCTTATGCTTTACCAGAATTTCAAGACCACTTGTCACCTCGTTCTTTCCAAATGACAAGGAACTCTAGTTGTACATTAACAAAAAAATTTTATTCATGTTCAAACAATAACACCACCGTGAATTCACATCCGTAGCTCAGTACAGAATTAATCATTAGCCTATTGCTATAACCAGATGAACTCCAGAAGTCAGCCTGGAGGGTTGGCTGGCTGAGATTAATTTGACTGGTTCACTTCCATGACTATATATATAATCCCTATCAATACTTCTTAACCAACAAGAATTACATAATGATTTAACCAAACAGAATTTATTTTATTTTCTTCACCTCTTCTTCTAACACTGCCAGTAAAATTTCAAACACTACAACCTAAGAGAAAACCAACCAGTTTAACTGAAAAAAAAATATCGCGTAACAGATTCGTAATAGTATTCCCAACTACATTTTAGCGTATACAACTTACCATTACCCAAACTCATCAATCCTTTCTCTTAAGCTAAATGTAGCTCGAATTTTTGGACAGAATAAAATGGATAACAAATCAAAATCGACAGCAAATATTAAAAACATAAAAAAAGAAAAAAAAAAACGCAGTCGAAAGCTTCAATCGCGCAATCCAAATTCAGAAGCATGCACTGTATCTCGGGCGGTGCATGCATGAGGTTTTCATTTATCCCCATGATTTATTACCGCTTTCACAATAATTATTGAAACTGTTCTACTATCACGCACAGCACTACTCGAAAATGAGTGTTCTAGCCTGCTTTTTAGTGAGAGAGAGAGAGAGTGTTCTGAATAGAAAAGCCTAGAGAGAGAAAGTGCCTCGGTCGCGGAGAGAGCTGAGAAGCGCAGAGCAGAGCAGAAAACGGTTTTAGAATCCAGAATGTGAATGCATGAGATGTTTCTAAACCCCTCCCTCCCAAGTTTCTTGTGCTGCTTTGCCACTGCTTCAACTTCTCAGTTAGTTTAGGGTGGGGGAATTTGGTGGTGTTAAGACCACCATAAAGGGTAGCATAAGATGCGATCGCAACCGTACGAATATTTGAAATTTTGATTTCTGAAATGCGATCACAAACGTTTAAAGTTCGAATCCCACATGCAACAAGTTCGAAGATGTGTTCTTGAATATATATAAACGTGTTCTTTGTCCTTTTTTTTTCTTTCTTTTTTTTCCCGTTAATTGTTACCATACGAGTACCACCATATCAGATTTGTCCCATTTTTCCAGTGTTTTTTCATTTTGATTTTTATGATGTAGTTAGTCCATTGGTTGAGGATTTGGAGTTCTCATTCATTCTTCACACACCTGCCTCCAAAATACGGTATGTGAGAATGAATCTGAAGGCACTTTTTTCTCTTGCCTCTTAAAAAAAAAAAAAAAGGAACTTATTCTCCCAGAAGAACTCTTCTTGTGCAGACCAATGACAAATGAGCAACCTTCTTCTTGTGCAGACCAATGACAAATGAGCAACCTTCGAGTAGGAGAATTTAGTTAAGACAAGCTACATCCATTATCCAACAACCCATCCTGGCCGTCTTCAAGACCTAAATTTCTCCTTTCTATCACACCTTTAGGACAATAAAAGGCCACCACTTGTCGTCAAAGCTGCGATAACTATAAGCAGGAGTTTTGTTACGACACGAATGATAAAGTCTTAGTATTACGACTTATTACCCTTCCCTGAAGTCTCTATTCAATATCGAAATGTAGAACCAGAATGTTTGTACAAATCATGGGAGTCGTCTATACTGAATGCTAACATCAGTGCTCCATATTAGCAGCAGAATTCTAGTTAACATTGACAAACGTGATCTTGCAGCCAGCCCCCACGTTAACCTAAGATTACATGAAAAAGAGAAGATCTTGTACAAAATCTTGTGGCCTTTCACGGGAAACACATGAAAGATGAACAGAACCATGGCTATTGATCATGCTCTAGAGATCCGCAAACTAAAACTCTCACTTAGTTGATCAATTTTGTTCACCAGGGCTTGGCTTTATTCCACTGCAACAAAAGAAATGTGGTAGTTTGACTCGACCACATACCCTGCAGAAGTGCATTTTAAGTTCAGTCAAGAACCAGCGAGTTATTAAAACACTACTCAACTTCCCCATTCAAGGTTTCCCCATACACACTCCAGCACAGAGGAAAAATCGCATATGAGGCAACAGTTTCTGCCACAATTTGGAACAAAAGAAATATTATAAAACAAAAGCATGCCAAACTAATACTCAAATGACTCATCATCCACACTGGTTAAAGGGAACAAACAGCCAGAAGTTTTGAAGCCCTTGAGCATTTGAAACTGTCTCACAAAAGTATCATGAATATCAGTTTGCTGCAAAATCCAAAATTAAGCACCTAGCACACACGGTGGCGCCCGATATGTGTTCAAATGAGCAATAAAAGAGAACTTAGAGCATTAGTGTACTATAAAGTAGACATCAATCATTATGGACAAGCAGGTAACACAGTTTCTACCATTATTAGATGAGATAAAAGTGTTAATATTCTTGACGTTTTCCAAAATTGGAAAAAGGTACACCCACCAATTAAATTTCCACATATGCACTTGCAGACCCCAGTTGTGTAAATTAACACTGCAGCCTGAACTTGTAGAGGTTACCACCAATTAAGGATGCCTAGCACATATTAAGAGAATCATGCAATCTGTATGTAAGTACCCATATTCTCTTTATTTCTTTTTCTTATTCAGCAATCAAAAATTAGCAGATTGAATTTGAATGCTGAATTCCAGTCCAGGAATATTTAACATGGAGAATCTCCTCTGGTATGTAACTACAAGTCCGGCAAAATAGCAAATATAATTGGGGTCCCAGGGAGGGGACTTCCAGCTAGATAACAAATATAATTGGGTCCCCCGGGGGGGGCTTAGGTCAATGTCATATCTTTTCTGAGATATAACTCATTCCTCACAACTGAGACGTTCTGATTAGGTGTACGAATCATCTTAAGAGACAGGGTGTGTACATCCACATGTTGCTATTTCACCTAAGGTCCTTTTTTGACATGTATTTCATTGTTCCCTTCAAAGATATACAGCATTTGATCAACCACAATAAGGCAAACCAATAATCTGAAATACGGGATTAGGAACATCATATTTTAATGATGGCTCACTCTCTCAAAAGATTAAGCTCAACTCTATCTACAGAATTTCATTGTAAGGGTGATGAACCACCTAGTTGAGTATACATCGATAGACTCCACAAATCTGCTCTTTGAACTGATTAAATTTACCAGACAGCAGTAAATCATAGTATAAACTTGTATGGAGCACAAATAATTTTTAATTTCATCGGAAAAACCCTTACTTGCAACGCACGATTACTGGCACAGGTTTCAGAGCCTTTGGTCCATTCTTATTCCTCTCTTGTGTGGAGAGACCTGCATGATAACCAAATCTCTTGAGCTACTCAGATGCACTCAATATGTCAATTCTCCTAGTTATGACATATAACACACATGTAGATGCTCGAAATTTTGCTAGTTTTTCACCTATAGTTCTCAAGACCAATTCCAGCTTTCTGTTGCCATAAAAGTTAAACAGATGACAAATAAAATTTCTAGTGATAAACCTTTGTAAGAAAGAAGCTGGTTCCAATTGTGTTCAGCAATCTTGTCACATTTTACTGATACTTCTGCTATTTTATTGATCCTGAAAGATATATTATAGACCCACCTTCCCCATAGACATTATATCAGAAGTGGAATATGATATCAGAGTGGTCTTTAGCTATTTTAGTCATCATAAAAGAAAGTCAAAAGAAGACAACTCCCAATAAACCATGAACTAAAAGGAGATATTACAAGATCATGAAGCATACAAAATCCATCTTGGCTCTTGCTTGATAGTATTCATGAAAAAATCATAATACGTCTGCCATTGATGGCCTCCAAACAACTACTCTTCTCGTGGTACTAATTTATAAAGTTAATTGCTCCTCACATGTATGTGAAATCATATTCAGAGATTGAAAACCCCTTTCAGACCATGCTTCTTCTTCAAATGCCCCATCTACAACCCCCCCGCCCCCCTTTAAAACTGTAATTCTTTAAACTCCTCGAAATTGTGTAATATAACATAAAATTCAAATCAACCCCAAAATTCCAAAAGCTAGCAATAAAATCCCATTGCACTTCAGTCAATAACATGAATTTTTCTTCCTCCCACGATGAAGCTTATTCCTCCCAACACTAAATCCTATAATCTATCCTCGTTCCCCAATAAAGGAAGAGGCCATTCCCATCTTACAAGTCCGCTGAGGAATGAAGTTCAACCTACTTCCTTATAGTTGTTAGCCAACAAGTTAAGAGCTTTCTTTTGTCTTTTCTCTTCCTTCTTATAATAGAACAAGCTGAGAGCAACCAATTCAGTCTCAGGAACAACCAAGAATCATATACACAGTTTTACAGTTTCCACGATCCAAGTTAGGCTATTCACAAGATTACAGGCAGACAATTAATCGTGAAAATGACGAAAATACTGGACAATTAATGACATAGAAACCACAAAATACAGTAGGAGCCTAATTTCCCATTTACCTTCTTTTTAGGGACAGCCATGAGCTCCATGGAGCCGTCGATGAAAGAGAAGCCCGGAAACTGAAAACCATGAGCCATGAGCCCGGACTCGGGGAGAACCAACGGCGGGGATGTGGTGGGTGAAGTTGTCCATAGAACCGTGAAGGGGTGCTGGTTGGGCAACGGTGTGGACCCACCTCCGGAGGCCTAAGCTGCCCGCGACGTTGCCCGCCGCCGCATTTCTTAGCATCGACAGCCTCAACGCCATTTTGCTCTTGCCTCTCTACTCTCCTACGGAACTTGGCCGGTTGCCCCAGTTTGTTGGATCCTAGTTGATTTGGGGATTCATTCGGGTCAACTTGGCCTACTCATTCTAGCCCATGCTCACCTAGTAGTAGGCCCA
This sequence comes from Coffea humblotiana, assembly GCA_023065735.1. Classification (NCBI taxonomy): domain Eukaryota; kingdom Viridiplantae; phylum Streptophyta; class Magnoliopsida; order Gentianales; family Rubiaceae; genus Coffea; species Coffea humblotiana. The sequence goes on along the minus strand of CM041218.1, from coordinate 3,530,278 downwards.
ACAAAGGGCACTATAATTGCAAATATGGTCCCCTCACATTGCTGAAAGTGTCTTGTATTATGCGCTAAAAAAATTTGAAATCTCCTTTTGGCCACTTTTCTCTTAAAAAAAATCCATATTTAGTGAGGACTGTAGTATACTTGCAAAAAATGGATTAGCTTAAAGGTCAGGAATAAGGATTGATTTGAATGAATTATATGTCATGTATTTAAATATTTATTGGCAAAAAAAAAAGATAGGGAAAAAAATAATTTTAGAGGGAATGACTAGTGAGGTTGGTTGTTGAGCACATGGATGCAAATAAATCAAGTCGAGTCGAGTTTCGATCTAATCGAATCGAAACTCAATATAATTTTATGAAACTCGAATTTGAAATCAAGTTCGATGAGTTCAAAATGTCAAGCTCGAACTTGAGTTAAAAAAAATAAAAATATAATTATTTTATATTTTTAAAAATAAATAAAATAATAATTTTTCTTAACAAATAATAAAATATTAGAAATATATATATAATTTTACTATTAAAATAATATATATATAATCGAATTCAAATCAATTCACGAGTTAATGAATTCAATATTTTTGAACTCGAATTCAATTTGATTAATTCAAATTCGATGTTGATCAAACTCGAGTCGAATTCGGACTCTAGCTGCTTTGCTTGCAGCCCTAGTTGAACACTTCGTGTTGTTGCTCATAAGACCATTTGTTCATTGACTTATATTGAAATGATACTAGTATTAATCTTAACATTTTAAAACATGCTAGATAGTAAATATATAGGAAAATATTAGAAAATATCAGAATATTTGCAAATGTTAAGGACTATATCTGCAAATTCACCCCACTTAAAGGTCCCAAAAAGACGAACGGCCTAAACTTTACTGGTCCCTCTCGACCGTCAATCCTAATTGGCTCAATCAAATCCTCTGTCAATTTACCCTAATATTTGGAGTATTAGTTTCCTCACTGATATTTCTGCAATGAGTTTGTATGAGAGCTCCCTGATGTTTAATTTAGCAAAGAAGGGAAGATTTTGCATCCATAGTACTCATCTTTTTTACATGCCGCATTTGATGGGGATCTATTTACCTGATTTCATTCTTCTGGGCGGGACGTAGTGATGAATTATACCGGAAGCTGTGGTTCAAGGGCTGACTGCTGAGGCCATGTCGTTCATGAAAGGAGATTTGCTGACGAAAAACAAGAAAGCTAGTCAAAGGCTGAGCCAAAGTTGAACCCTCTGGCTTAAAGCTATGGAGCAGTGAGTAAAATTACATCCTTTTTGTTTTCGCTTATTGATTTTCAACTTTTATTGTCAAAAAGAAAACTGGAATTTAGGTAATTAGTTCAAGAGTATAAAAATTCAATCATTTCATTCCAGAGACCATTTGCTGATTGATAAATCTATGTTAATCTATTATGGGTAATAAGTAATGTTCCCTCACACACATATAAACATGCACGCATAAGGTACACACTTGTGTAAAGTTTAAGCCTTTTTTGAGTATAAAGTGTGTGTTAGATGATTTTCCAGTCTGGTATTATAAGGGATGATATTATTTTGTGTTTCTATTTTAATGGAAAGATTAATAAACATATGGTAGAGGATCACTTTTTGTTTGATGGGGTTTTAACTATAGTCCGTGACTTATTCTATACAATGCAGGGCACCTCCGGTGACGTTTCCTCGCGCTGAGGGCACGATTAAAGCCCATGAGTCTGCCTGAGGATGTTTACATCAAGAAGTTTTATAAGAAGTATCCTGATTCCAAATATCAGGATCCCATCAAGTATGGCTTTCTGTCAATTTTTTTTTTGTGTGTGTTCAGTACGTGTTTGGATACAACCTTGTTGTTTTTATGTTGATAGGAAGATGGAAAAGGTTTGGGAGAGGGTTGGGCTGGGGGGAAAGGAGGATGTGAGAAATTATTCTTTTCTGTTGTCCTGTAGTTGGGTATCATTTTGCTGCAGAAAAGTTTCAAGGGAATATTCTAGTGGAAATTCAATCTGAATTTGTTTCAACAATGTGAGTTGAGTGATGGAGATGCGACGGTATTTGAGTATTGACATGAAAATATTTGAGGTTTAGAGGTCCATTGTCTGCTTCTTTTGATTGAAGTTGGTTTTTTCCTTTCTGTGTTGTAATCTAAACTATCTATTTTTATCAATCTATTTATTTATATTGATGGATTATACTTCTGGTTTTTATAATGCTGTGTCTGAATTTTTTATGGCTTAAATGGTTCTACATTCATCTGCAAAATTAATATGTCTGTGCCATCGTTTCGGAATTCTGGAAGGCCAGATTTGAAGAGATTGACATTATAACTGCTTTTTAAACAGCTTGTGCTTGAAATGAAAAGACATATGAAGGCTTATATTGTAAAATGCGGGTGCCCCATTACACCTGTATTGCTGGATGATGCAAAAGGAAGAGATGAACAACCTAAAATATCTGGAGTTTGATTATTGAGTAGATTTTAACTGTCATTCGAAGCCAGGTATTCCTGTCAAGTTTGAATTTTGTTATCCACTTTAAAAGGTGTAGTTGAGGTTTTCATTTTTGCCCTGCAAGTCAAATTTGACTTCAGTCTTGTTCCTTCACAGAATTTCTGGTTTCAGTCCACCTCCAGCGACTATTTGGCTGGCGAGTACTAGAGTTGACGGAACAGGGAGTTAGTGAAGAAGAAGCAATGGCTGTGGCTGATGTATGTTTTTGTGGTCTTTTTTTTTTTTTTTGGTGAATTTCGTTGGTGCTGCATCATATTAGAGCCCCCTCACTTTTTCTCTGGTGTTTCAATTTTGTACTGTTTATCCAACAGATGACTATCGGTCCAAGAAAAAGGCCAGAAAGGAGGCTTATTCTCGGTTGAAGCAATTGCAAAGCTTCAAGGAAAGAAGCACCGGCCTAATCCATATCCAAAGTGCTATCAAGGAAATACAGGCTAAAGAAAAGAAGTTTGTACATGACCGTTTCAATAATCTGAGATACTTAAAATTGCGGAGAAAATGAGGGAGGAGAGGGCTGCAGATTGGCAGAACAGAAGAGGTGCTGGTGACTGGTGAAAAAGCTGGATTCAACTTTCATTCTGCGACGTTAGTTCTCATGCTTTAAAAGAATTGACTGACCCTTGGGATTACACGGCTTAGCTAGACGAGGAGATTTTCTCCCATTGCATTAGATCGAAGGTTGTGTTTCAAATTGGATCGGTTATATACACGACTGTATTGATAAAAGTCTCGGGAATTTCTTGTTAATCCTCCTCGTCTTTTTTGCTTTATGAAGCGAGAACGGCTTAGTATTACATTATTGTTGTCATGCTTGGGAGTAATAAGCCAAAGTAGTTTGGAGCATGAATATAGACTTCATGACTCGTGAATGACCTTACGAGTGACTATTCGCTTTCCCTGATTTTGGATTTCTGCACCGGCTGGATGATCCTTTAAAGTATCCCGTTCAATTATTACTTCTCTCAAGAAGTTTTTCTTTTTCTTTATTGATGATCCCTTGAGCAACTTGGTATAAATCAAGCCCCCTACATTACTTACTCTTTCCGGGTTGATTTGGTTAAATGGCCCTAATTTTCTTTATCAAACCTGAATGTTAAATTTCTTGATACTGATCGGAGTCCAATGGGTACCTTTCTTGCTGGAGAGGGCAGAGCACCATTCTGATCGTCTATCTATTTCAAAAAAAGATGGCTTCCTTGATCACTTTATTCACCAAATTTAAGTCTTATCATGCTACCTTCTTTTTCAATCCTGTAAGATCTGAAATATCTCCACTTTGTTTCATTTTCTCCAGAGTCTCTCGCCTGCACCATCCCCTTTTTCGATATCTGTATAAATACAACACAACATCTTTGAGAAGATTAAGGTTTAATATTTGTGAGATAAAAAGGTAACTAAAAAAATATATTCACAAAAAATATAAAAATATAGCTATTTTCTTTCCTACTTCGCCCTTCCGGTCTCGAGGCTCGAGCGCCACCATATACATATAATCCCAAGCTAGTCGCAAACCTCATTCCCACACAAAGCACGCAACCGCCAAGCTCGCAGCTTTTTATTGGCTGTTGAACTTTCTAACTGATCTTTCGTTACAATCTCCTCAAGCTCTCTCTGCTTCCCTCCCTCCAGCAATGGACTCTACAGCCATAACAGCAATCTCCAGTGCCAAGACCATTAATACCCTTTCAACTTCAGCCAACAACACAAAAATAACTAACTTAACTACCTCAACTCCAACTTGGTCTCACCACTAAATCAAAATTACCTGACTTTTGTGCCTCTAGCAGCTTTTAAACCACTTAAAATCCAAAAATCCCCAGCTTAAGAACAAAAATTCGAAACTTTTTCTTCTCATTGCTCCGCTAAGCCAAATACTGACAGAAAAAATGCAACAGATGATAATTTGTCTCTCGGTCCGGTTCAAATTCAACAATCCCAGAACAAGCAGCAGCATCACCTACAAATGAAGGGCTTTCATATCAAATTCATCCATTTTCAAGGGGGTTTGGTTTTTGATTTGGGATTGAAGGACTCGTGGGATAGTGCTGAAATTGGCTCCCCTGTGCGTAAAAAAGGTTCATTGGTGATGAGGAAGAAAGGTGGTACATGTGGTACTGTGGGAAGGTCAAATGGGAAAGATTCCATTGGATTGGCAGTTTCAAGTAATGGGATTCATTGGGAAAGAGGTAACGGGCCTATAAATCAAGTTCTGATGTGGGGATGGTCATGAATTGTAGTGATGATTGGTGGGCTTTTGATACTCAAGGCATTAGGCCTTCTGAGATTGTCATCATGTTCTAGTGCTAAGGTTAGAGTAAACAATTCTCTTTATTGGCTTATACTACACTGGCTTTAATGATGAAAGATTGAGCCTTTGGATAATTCTGTGGCGTTTAAGTTGAGTGATCCGAAAAGGATGTATTATAGGTCATTGCCAGGTTTAGCAATGAGTCAAGATGGGAGGCATTGGGCAAGAATTGAGGGGGAGCATCATAGTGGAGCTCTATTTGATGTGGGGTCAGATGGGGAGTGGGATTCCCTGTTTATTGCATCTTCCAAAAGTTGTTTATCATGGGGGCTGGTGATGTGAGGATGTATTACCATTCTTTTGATGCTGAAAAGGGGACATTTTGCAATTGGGATTGCCAGGTCAAGAGATGGGATCAAGTGGGTGAAACTGGGGAAGATTATGGGAGGAGGGAGAAAATGGTATGTTTGATGAACTGGGGAGTAATGAATGCTCATGTTGTTAAGAATAGAAAAGATGGGAAATATGTGATGGCTTATGAAGGTGTTGCTGCAGATGGCAAGAGGAGTGTTGGATTAGCTGTTTCTTCTGATGGGCTGAAGGAGTGGAGGAAATTTCAGGATGGTCCCTGCGCTAAAGCAAAGCGAAGAAGATGGCTGGGATTGGGAAGGGGTAGGATCACCTTGTCTAGTTCAAATGGATGGGGATGCAGATGAATGGAGGTTGTACTATAAAGGAACTGGCAAAGGGGGAAAGGACGGGGATTGGTTTAGCAGTGTCTGAAGGAATTGAATTTGCTAGTTTTCAGAGATGGACAGGCTTTCACCCTGTGACTTGTCAGGCATTTTCTCCCCTGCTCTTCACCAATATGAGGGGGGTGAAAGATGACCTTTGTCTTTGGTTCAAACATGTACCTTACTTCATTTGTAAATCTGGTACTACAAGCTAAAGAGGAGCAGTCACTCTCGTGGCATCAGGTCTTTGGATTTTTTTTTTCCCTCTGGTTCCTGCAATCATTACTATTATTTCTGATTATATGGCCTTTATATAGGATTCGGTTTCAATGATCTTTTATTGCTGATTTAGTTAAGCCATTTGGAATAGCAGCACTTTGCTTCAAAAAATTGGCTGTCCTTGGGATGTTTGTTTGTAGCACACGATTGCTTTGGTTTTCTGGGTAAACAATGCGAGAAACAATATAGTCGCCTATCATTTTCTGTTAGGCCGAGAACAGATGGTGATCATGAACTCACCAGACACTCAACCACATATTTCAAACTACAAAAATGAAAAGTTGCTAATTAACACATTCTTGATGATCTTTTTTTTTTTTTTTTGGGAGTTATTTAGATTATTAATCATGTGTGTTACTGATTTAGTTTTCTCATATCCCTTTCTTTTTTTCTTTTTTTTTCCCTTTCAACTCATCTGCTTTCTACATTCGATTTGGTGGGCCAGAGGTTGGAATGCGATATTGCATCAAGACCTGACCTGATTGTGACAACCAGGTCCAAACTCCAAACTTTAGCCTATAGGCCTACGAGGGATAGTAGTTTTAGTTTGCATGCTTTCTAGTTAGCCCAAATCAGATGATCTTCGAAGTTAAACACAACAGAAGCGAATAACTTTTTTAGGCCAGACTTGTGAATGAAGTCACATCTACCGTCGTATTGATTTTTATTGGGCTTGTCAGGGGCCAATTTTAGTTGTCATATAACCTCATCACCAGTTTTAGAAGTTCTGGCCCAGCACTTGGAAATGGCTCAAACTCAAATCTAACAATTTAGATCTTCGCAATGCGCAACGGATCTTCTGTCCTCACCACTCTATGTCATTCTCTGTCCTCTCTTTTTATTATATTGTTATTTTCCTATATAAACATGTTTTTTATTTCCTTAAAATCCAATAACTATTAATTAAATAAAAAATAAATACACAACTTCAAAAAGCAATATATATAGTAGAAAATTAAAAAATACAGCAGAAATTTCATAAAAAATCTCATTTTTTATGAATTTTGATTTTTGAGTTTGTTAAATTTTTTGTAATTACTCAGTTAATAGTTATTTGGATCTTAAAGAAATAAAAAAGAACTAAAGCATAATATTTATGTAGGAGAAATAACAATATATAAAAAAGTGGAACAGGAAAATGACATTCGATTTTTTTAATCGAATTTAAAAGTTATCGAACATAAAATACTATGCAAGTTTTGCTTGACTCATTGATTAACCAAGTTCGAACAAATTCTTATCATGTCGAGTTCGATTAGTTTGATTCATCTTTCACTACTATTCTATTCTGCACACTCTCTAGACAAATAGAGACAACTAATGACCTGTGGTCAATACAAAGCCGTACTCTCTGAAGTTAACATTGAAGATTTTAGTGGTCCACATATGTACAACTGACAAGATAACACGAACATTAATTGAGGAGGCGTCAGTCGGACATAAAACATGCTATTAAAATGTTTCGTGTAAAGTTATAGTGAAAATCTTTAAGATACAGACTAGTGATGGGTGTTAGCATTAATTAATGAATTTCCAACACAACCCCCCCGCCCCACCCCCCCGGGGGACACAAATGGAAGCTGCTATGTTCTTGTCCAACAGATCATGGCCCCCCAATGAAGGGCGAAGCCAACACAGTACTGTTTCCATAGAGTGAGTAATGCTCACGAGGCGAGAGATATACAAACTTCACATAAGTTGCCATTACAGGTATAGACACATATTGTGTTCTCACAAATTTCTGCCCTTAAAATATAAGTAATCAGGAATTCATCCAAACAAAAAAAAAATTTCTAAGTAATCAGGAAAAAGAATCAGCACAGGTTTTGTCCTCTATTATTATTTTTCTGTTGTGATATGCTTTTGGTTAGATCGAAAAACGTCTATAGCCAGTACCAGAATGTCTACGTAGTCTTTAGACTGCTTACTCAAATAAGCCGTACGTACGAGATTTATATTATCATATTATTCCAAAGGAATAAAAGCGATGCTTTATCTGGTTGGTTGCATGACTATAGAGGTTAATCTTCTGCCCATTAATAGCGTATATATCTTATTATGGTGTTGGTATTATGTCACACACGTAAAATTTACAAATTATAATTCAAATTATAATTAATTGTCGTGAATTATAGAAAATTTATGCTAATCATAGACGGTGGACTTTCTTTTTCCACATTTCTTCTTCTTTGCAATTTGCACCACACACACACATTGACCGACATAATCAACCACGCGAATGTATTAGCATGCACAATTCACATAACACAAATACAACATCAACATATGCATATATACCGAACCCTCTATTTTCTCCTCCTGACTTGGCCATGCCAGTATATTGATACTTTTATCCAAAATCAACAATGCTATTCTAATAGCAGTTTTGGAGCAGAAGAAGAACGGAGGAGGAGCTTGGGCATCTTCCGAAAGAAGACTTCAAGAAGAAGAAGAAGCAGAAAAGTAAACAAGAAGAAGGGGAATTTGAGAAGTTAAAGAAACATGGTGTAAATAACTCAACCAGGTGTTTGCTTGAACAGAGACTGGGATTTAATCGCCACCAAAATCCCTTGTAAGAGAATTCATGGCACTCATTAAATGTCACAAAACCTACCAAAGGCCAACATTCTGCAAATACTAGCCCTAGCAATCAGCAATGACAAAACACATGCAACCAACATTACCACTGTAGTTAGCCAAACAAGAGTAGAACATTATTACTTGTTCAGGACGAACGTCACGCAAATAGCTTGTGCAGGCGGGATAAATATTGGGACAAGCGGATTAAAATGGAACACATTCTCCAACAATAAGCTCCGTGTGTAGTAACAGTTACAAGCATCTCAAGTCGTACGTAACAGTTACCAGCATTTTAGTGTTACTGTATGCCTGGAAAACAAATCTATTAAACTCAAGCACTATATATGACTATTTTTGGCACTACATCTTATTTACGGTAAATGACAAGCAAGTACAATCAATCAAACTCTTTCTGTTTCTCACCTAAAACCACTGAATCTTTTTGCAAATAACTTGTATTGGCAGCTTAAGTTTCTGCGGCGAATGATAAGCATTAGGTGGTGTGTCCCTAAGTAACCATCATTCAAAAGCATTTACAGTTCAAAATGACTGCTTTTGTTTTTCCCTTTGGTTTAGGTAAACAGGAGGGACATTACTTAAATGTCTGCTTCAGGACAAACAGCTGCATAACAGTAAATTCCCATATAGTGTTTTGCGTATCCATGCCCTTGCGTGCTCGGGGACTTCTAAAACTTGCCCTGTTTAAACTTTAAAGAGTAAAGTAGATATGCAAGCAAGTTCTTCAGGAGGAGAAATTTCCTATAATAGTGATGGGATATTGGAATATTCATCCCGTGGTACTAGCCGCTTCGTATTCATTTTTTTTTTCGGAATTAATCTTGTCTGCAGAGAATAGGGAAATGGTTGGGTGAAAATTTTTTATTGGTTCAAAGGTAATGTACAGCCGAATGACAAAAAAACTACCACGATAAAATCACATTCCTTATCTTTTATCAAGAAAGGGATAATAACCCAACAGTCTCTCAATAAGGTCACAAATTGTTTTTGTGTTCCAAAGGGCAAGACAAGAATCAAATTCGATACTGTTTAATAGTAAACTATACTTCCCTTCTAACAAAAGTAATAATTTCCTCTTGATTGGATGGAAGGTCTCTCCATCCCTGGTAAACCATGGAAGTACGTGCATGGGTCCAAACGAGTGAAGAAAGTTTTATAGCAGCTCAAAGAAGAAATTTCTAACACCGCCGCGCCGGCCGGGGGGGGGGGGGGGTGTGGGTGCGCGCAACACTATACCATATCTGCAAGTTGCAGGTATCATAAAAGGGAAGACATGTTTCCTATGTCCTGCATGGAGCTTATCAGGAAGACATGTGAATCTCTTAAACAAGTACGCGTAAAACTAGGAAATTACAAAATGACTTTTGGAGATCCAATATGATCATGCAATAGTTTTCTTTCTCTCTGCGTTTGAAAAAAAACTCTCGATATTTCACTTTAAGGCCTTGATAGCATGCTTGATAAAGAAAAGTTAGAAAGTTGGGATGATACTTTAATTTCCTTACAGGTTGTCAAACAAAACTTGTTTGAAGCCCAAAAAAAAAAAAAAACTAACGAAGGCTACATTAATGTAAATTGAAATATGATGAAGTGCCCAAACCCCAAAAAAAAAACTTTAAAATCCAAAAATCTTGAATATTGGAGACCTTAATACATTATTATGGTGACCTTAATACATTTATATGGTGAAGACTATTCGTTCCTCGCCAATCTTTCATTTTGAAAGTCTTACTCTCATCATTTCCATCTGTCTTCTCTCTTCTCTTGCACCACCTTGTGCAACTAAAAGCATTAAAAAAAAGAAGAAGAAAAGAAAGAAAGAACAGAATCTTCCCAATATTTGCAATCTTTTTCCTTTGTGAATCAATTTTGCAATATTTGCAACCTGGTGACAAAAATATGAGCATTAGTGACATTCCTTCTTTCTTTTTTTTTGCCAAGTGGGCTCGGGGTTGGGGGCGTTAGAGTAATGAAATTATCTGTTGATGTCTTCGTACAGATACAATTCACTTCTGACACTGGAAAGAGACATGAATGTTTTTTCTTTTAGTCAGTTATTAGATCATTTATTGGAGTGGTGTGGTCTATTAATTCAAGCTGGCTTTTGCTGTCAGCTGTTGCAACAGGAAAACCAGAGAGATTGATCAACATAGTGGAAATCACTAAAACAAAAATAGTGAAATCACTAAAAAGAGCCAACAATTAAAAGAAATTAGAGTTAAACCGAGTGTTAGGTGTTTTCATTGCAACGGACAGATGAGAAAATGAATATACTAATCATTACAACGCTACCGTGATCTGCAGTGAAACTGAGATATCTTAGGAGGAGAGAATCAATTTACTGATTCATATACGTACATTGGAAATATTTGTTTAAGTAGTAAGACTTAAGAGGAGTATGGGATGGTCTGGTAGACCTTAAAAGTTTTCTGAATCAGATTTTATGAGTTCTAAATTTACACCATGTGTTTATCCAAAAAGTTTGAAAAGCAAACATAATCTAAAGAAGTATTCTCGTACCTAGTTCACCAAACATTTTTTTTTAAAGATGAAATATTAAAATTAGATAAAACAACAGAGGGAAACATTCCAAAATAACTTTGATTTAGTAGGGATTTTGCCATTTTGGACCATATGGGATCAAGCCCTACATGTCCCATAAACCAAATGAGAAGTTTTAAAAAAAAAAAAAAAAAAGAAGCGTTTTCCAGTTCACAAACATGACAAAAAGGGTTGGTTTAGGGGGTATCGATCCTTATTCTTTGCGTAAGCAAATACTTGACTGAGTTATCTTGGACGTTTCATTCATTTTAAATCTCACCAACTTCATCTGTAAACACTCATGTTCCGTTTTAATCAGTACTTTCCTCCGATATGAACCGGTGTTTGTACTTTCACGCGACTGTACATCTTTAACTGATTAATATGTATTACTATCTTTGAGAATTGATCAACTTATGTCTCACGACTTAATTTGCACAATCTATAATTTATATCAAAAGAGTAAAAAGAAAATACAAAGAAACTAAAACTTGAAAAGCAAAACTTACAAACCAAAAAATTGAAGCGTATAGTCATGAAATCAACTTAAAGCTCTTAATGGGATTCAGCCAAAAAAAAAAAATCAAAGGAGGATCAATTGTAGAGGACCATAAGCAGCGATGATGCAATCACACTACAACTACTCTGAATGACTTCTGTGTTAAACCAAGATAAGGTTGGCTTTTCCGTTTGGCAGTAAACTATCCATCTTTCGTACATTTTAGATCACCATATCCAAGAAAACATTTATGTTCGTAGATAACATTACATTATACGTCCGATAAGATGATACAAAACAATGGTAAAACAGGACCATTGGACCAATGATTAGAAGTGAGGGTGATATCATAAGTAACCGAATAAAATTAATGAACTTCTTTGTGAAGTAAAATCATAGGAGATTAGCCCTTTTTTTTAATAAATTTTATTTTATTAACTAATTAAAATTAAAGATACAAGGATTTTGAGGAGCGCCAAACCTGACCTCAAGAGCTCTTCGAAAAAAAATCATAGGAGGTTAGCTAACCACTCTGGGGGACTACATAGCATTCTCCGCACTGCATCATATTAAAGAATAGGGCATGTCAAGTTACAGACTCGGTTAATTTCACAGAAATTAGAGTTTCTTTTTAAATCAAAGCAGTGACTAATTAGTTCTAATGTTGATCATTTAATTGGCTCTGATTAATTTGTAATTTGTATTAATCCCACTATTTTGGCTAACTTGTACTATGATTAATAAAAATATGGATTTAATGGTGCCCTTAAAAGCAACGTGAAAGGCAATCTTTTGCTGCTATATTACAATCACAGTGGACTAGGTAGATTTCTCCAAAATAGCATGTTGAGTGGGGAAGTCAAGTCCCATGAATGTCAAGAAATCTAATGGATCAAGTTCCTCACAGGTTAATAACTAGAAATTTCGTAGTAGTATTCGTGTATATATATCAACCAAAAAAAAAAATTTCTTCTGTTTGTGTTCATGATTCTAAGATCAAGTAGATATCTTGTATAGGCCGCATTGTCAAGCATTCGGCTTTTGGAACCAGTCCTATATCGTTTTAACTTCTTGGTAAGACAATGAAAATTGTATAATACTTGCCAACCAAAATGTAAGAAGATCATGTCATCAGATATGGCTACATCAAGTACAAAATAGTTACTAATAATTAAAAGATTAAGTCCTATATTGAGTAATGTGGCTTTATTTTGATGGCACGGGCTGTAGTAGCTTGGGTGTATGATTTCAGCGATTTCCATGCACAATGAAAAATACCTCAAATACTTGCTTATTATTCCTAATCTTTCATTACACTTCTTCATTAAAATTTAACCTAAGTAATTGCTCAATTGAAATAGCAACATCCCTAAAGCTCAGTGGTACGTTATAGTAGCACGTATTCCAACAACACATCAAAAAAATGGCGAACCCAATGCAGAAATCTCCTCATTGACTATATTGTTCCAATATTTTTGGTTGTCTTCAAGATCACCACCCGAGCTGTAACCAAGACTCTGATATGATCCAGTTGGGTTATTATTTGAGTCATCGATATCGGCATCCGCGAACCCTTCCATGAAACCTGGAGACCTTAAAGAGAATTCCATAGTATATGCACCACCAACGGGATCAAAATCACATTGAATGTTTGACATCATGATTAAGCTGCATCATGTTGCCCGTTGTTGACTCCATTTTTTCTCCAGTCACTTCTAGCGGGTCATTGTTCTTTGGTATATCCAAATACTGCCATGTACTCGTACCGGTTTCTTTCATGTCCCGCGCTTCGCAATTAATTGTCGAATTAAATGGTAAGTTTTCTCCAGTTAGACGAGCAGCACTTGACATGGCGAATGTGTTATCTGAAAAATGCAATGTAGAGGTTGGAGACTGAAGGCTTCCAACGGCAGTACTGAAAAAGCCATTGGCGTTCTTTGTTGTTGTCCATGTCCTTTGCCATGCTTTGAGTATATCAAGACAATGAAATAATGCTTTTGTACCATTGGTACCATTGGCTCCAATGGTGTTACTAGTGGTGAAACTAATGCTTTTGGTAGTGGAAATTGAGCTGAGGCTGGAGGGCTGAGATGAGAATGATTAAAGGCGGTGGACAACGACAGCAGTTTGGACTCGCGAACAAGCCTGGATTCTGCTTCAAGACGAGCACTCTCCCATTGAGCCATGTGACTGAGGTTGGCGGTGTCTTTTTGGTGAGCAGAGCCGAGGGCGTTGGTCTTTGGCCTATGAGTTGATGGATCAATTCCCATCTTGGTTAGTCTCTTCTTCAAATGTGTGTTCCAGTAATTCTTTATCTCGTTGTCTGTCCTCTTGGGAGGTGAGTTGCTATGGCTGACCATCTGTATCAATATCGACCAATATAAAGAATAAGTGCTGTATAAAAAAAAAAATATCTGAGTTATTACCTTTTCACCTGTTAAAAGTTTTTGGCAAAACCACTATTCATGGATTTTTTTGTAGAAAAATTACTGTAACAATTTGATATACGTGAAGTAAAAAGGTGATTAGAAAATGTATTCACGGAAAATGTAGCAATTTAGAAAATTGTGGTTGAAAAAAAATTGTGGTTGAAAATTGTGTAATTTTCAAAATCACAATGTTCCACCACTTCGCAATTTTAGAAAGATACCTGTGGTAAGCTTTTCTTAATGAGTTTGCTTGTTTACTAAGAAAATTTCTCAAACCTTCAAAGATAAAAAATACCAACTTGTATAGAAACTGGTGGGTAAAAAATTCCTTTTTACCGGTTTCCAAGAAGTGCATGGAGTTGAATAATGGTCTGATCTTCTTGCGAACTGAATTTTCCTCTCTTGATATCAGGCCTTAGATAATTAGTCCACCTAAGTCTGCAGCTCTTGCCACATCTCTCCAGCCCTATTCACAACCACATTGCAAAAGTTTTCAGCACAAAAGGAAATTAAAGGGCTAAAAATTGATATTTTCTCCGCTACGTAAGGGGACGGGTGCAGGTAGATGATTTACCAGCTTTTGCTGGGAGAGCTCGCCAACTGCCGTGGCCATGTTGTTGTTCGATGTAAGACAAGAGCTTTTGATCTTCCTCAGGTGTCCACGTCCCTTTCCTTAATCCCAACTTCTCGCAGCATGGTGACCTTCCCATTTTTAGAGCACTTATATGGAAACTTTCTAGCCAATTCCTCGCAGAAGTGGATTCTAATCTAGTCTGTAGCTAGCAAAAGAAGAAATATAAGACAATGTCCAAAGTGAGGAAGTGAGAGATGGAGACGTTGCCTATAAGGCAAAGAATTAAACGCTCAACAAGACCGAGCCGTACGAAAATGTCGCGTGACAAGTGGGAATCCAACGCCACAACTGACTTGACGTAGCTATTTATCTAAATGAACCAACGTTCATACACATAAACTTACTACGTGATAATGATTGGGTTTTTTCGAAAGATTGACTAATAGATACTTGTTATAACATTTCTTAATCGTAATCAACTTATCATGTGAATACATATTAATAATTATTATTTTTCTTACATAAATATACTTTTCTTAATTAAAATTTCTTTTCTGAAAATTTAATTTCTTATCTACATCATCTTACCGAGTACTTATTAAGCATTCGTAAGCAGATCCACAATAAAATATACTCCTTCCATCCCACTTTAATAGTCTTGATTTTTTTTTCACACAGTTTAAGAAAAAGTAGTTAACTTTGTTGGAACAATCAATTTAGGTAGCTATTTTCCTAAAATACCCTCACATTAATTAGAGTACAACTTTATGGAACTTGAATTGATAATAAAAAAAGAATAAACTCTCATTAAATGTGGTAGGTTTATAGTAACAACAACTTACATTGAATAAGGGTATTCTAGAAAAATTAAAATACAGCTACATTCTTCAATTGGAAAGTGGACTATAATTTGGGACAGACGAAAAAGGAAAATAGGACCATCAAAGTGGGAAGGAGGGAGTATGATACAGGCACAAGTAGTAACGTAATTAAAGTAGGTTAAGTGATTCTAAACACATGTTTCAAAAACTGAAGTTGCAGAGCAGAAAATATATCACGTGCACATGTTTCTAAACAACTTCTTGTGTGTTGTGAGTTGTAGATTCAATAGCAAATGAAACCTCAATAGCAAATTTCGCTGATTGGGACAAATGTTTAATACCAAGTTATTTTTCGAGCAAATGCCTATGAAATTCTGCCCCTCCTGCTCGTACAAATACGGGTGCAATTGCTCATTCGCTATCCTCCTTCAGAACACCGTTACCAATTAATTATTTGGTAGATAGTTTGGATTTATACATTCAATGGGTAGTAATAATATTGCCAGCAAATGTTTGGTTGGTAAAAATATTGCCAGCAAATGTTCATTCGCTATCGTCCTTCAGAACACTGTTACCAGTAAATTATTTAAGCTCCCATTTGGATTGCTAGCTTTTTAGGAAAAATTTTTGAAAAAATTCTCCTAACATGTTTCCTAGTTGTATTTTATCTCAAGTATATCACATCTTTAGAGTTCATATTTTTCTACTAGAAAAACTCTCAAAAACTCCAATTCTATCAGGCTCTGGATCATTTGCAAATCTTGACGACGAGATGATTGCACTGTGTAATCAAGGCTAATCAGTGATGACCATGCATGCATATTTTTTACTACAGTAATTATTAGGAACAAGCATGAATGCTTACAAGATTTTCTTTTTTAATTACGCGAATCTAAAACTTTTGACAAATAAACCTTGTCAAATCTACGGAGTTAGAAAAGTTTCAGTGTCCTCTTTTTAACGGGGCCGGCTGTTACTCTATCAATTTCTCACATCTGGAAATTCTGATGTCGTTTTGCAGTTCAAGCTGTACAGTGGCTGGAGAGAAATGGAAAACTTATCTGCTGTTTGGGATTCTGAGCCCTACTGTTTTGCATAGTATATAAAATTATAAATATTTTCCTGTTTAGTCTGATTGCTTTATTGTGTGTCATTACAAATATACATTCCCTGCTATCCCTTTTTTTAAAAAAAGGAAAAAAAAAGATTTTTTTTCTCTTTTGCGTTAAAGGAAAGAAAAGAAAACAAAAAGATATCTTGCCCATTCTGAGTTGTAGAATTGGAACTAATTTTTCACTAATGCTATTTACTCAATCCTCTAAAATCTGTGACCATTTGGTCCTTCAAGTTTTATTTTAGTTTCGTCCAATATAATTCTTTAAATTTCTATGTCGACCTATTTTACGTTAAGCACATATGGAAAATTTTTTTCAATCCCTTTGTATGCACGTTGTATAAATACATCGATGTGAAAGGGTCCCAAATGTTTTGTTCTCCACTCACCTCGCGCTGTCAATGTACAACATCTTTGCTTTCTCGTGTTTTGCCATTAAGCTACAGTAACACCTGCAATGATAATATTCGTTCTTAATCCTGGAACCCAATTTCTCTTCTAATAGTTGTGTCTTAGTTTGTCTACCTCTCCTCGTTGTTACGCAACATGGTAAGCAGCCAACAACTAGCCATATATCATGCGAATCTAGGACAGTACTTTAACAATATAATTTCTCTTCTCGTAGATGCATGCCCGTCTCTGCAAGAAGTCTTCCCCCAGCTTCCCCATCTCGGTTGGGATTGAGATCCTCTACAAGGTGCAGTTTCAAGTTGGGAGATTGGAGTGTTCTGAAATAAAATAGAAGGAGATTTATAACCGGCGTAAATTTATAGTTACATTAGGTTCTATTTGCATATTTGGTGAAATCTGATATATCTTAGTCAAACCCTTCGTGATGAGGAACTCGGATTTTAATGTGTCAAGAAATATTTTATTTTATTTATTTTTATCTTACTGTATTGTGTTAATATCTACGTTTGTTATATTAATATCTACGTCAATTCAATTGATCTGTTTGTGCGTTGTATGGTACGGTTGATTCTTGTGGCTGCAGAAGAAGCTCCTGATCCTCTCGACTGTCACTGTCAGGGAGGCTACTTGACATCAAACTTTATAATGCTGCATAGCTTCAAATCCCACAATGCCGACACAAAAATCTTTTACGTGACAAAGTTTTCCTTGCCATAAACACATTTGAAGTCTCGTTTGAGGATCACCTCAATCTGGGTTGGAAGTTTAATTCCAATATCCTACTAATTATTAGGACAACAGGAATCTAGACATTATTGAACTCGTTTTTAAAGTGCTGATCATAAGCACTCATAGACGGTCATCTAGTTGCATGTCAATTCGTTAATCAAATTCAATTAAGATGTTTGAAATGAGCCTGTAATCAACCAAGGTTTGTAAAATCGGGATCCTACGTAGGATCGATTTTAGTTTCACAGAATCAGATCGTAGGATCGGATCGTAGGATGGTAAGATCCCACCAAAAGCTCCTAAATTTACTAAATTATGAATTTGAGATTCATATACCATTTTGTACATCCTAAAAGATATCAAATAATAAGTTACTCATAATATATAACATTTTTTACTTACTATCTAAACAAGTAATAAAGAAGAGAACATAAACAGTTATTTGTCATAATTTCAAATCTTAAAATCAATGCTTTACAGTTTACACAATTATAATTTCAAATATAAAATAATCATCAACCTCCACAAATACTAAAAAGCCAAACATCCAAATCCAAGATTTTCAAGATCAAAATTAACTACTAAAATATCATCTGTCAACATTTAAACTATTCTAAGCAGTGGGATAAGAAGCCTGGCTGGCGATCCACAAAGGCTACAATATCAAAAATAAGAACAACATAATAAAAAAAATGTCTACTTATAAATTGAAACAACAGAATTTTTAACAAGTAGGGAAACAAAACAATAATCTATATGAGGTGAAGCACGCTGTGTTTGGTTAATTGCAAATTTCACTTGATGACATTTAGACAAATCAACGCTATAAGAGGTAGACAAATCAAAATCATGTTTTTTGAAACTGAAAAGATCCAATCGGACAATTGAAAAGATCCAAAAACAAAAACAAAAAAAAAAGAAAGAAAGCGGTGTCAAATTAGGATATTCAAAGCCAGAATAGTAAGTGCAAACTGTGTAGAATCTGAATTAAATTCTTCCCATTGTTCAAATGTTGGTACTTGGTATTTGGGTAGAAGCCGCAGCGATATCGTCTTGTGTGGTTTGAGCTGCAGCGGTGGAGAAGAAGTGAAAACTGAAAAGTGAAGGCTGAAGTGAAGAATGAAGAAACGAGTCAACGACAGAGGACTGGGTAGAGGAGAAGAATAGGAGTTTTTTTGACTTTTTGAGGCAAAAATTGTTAAAAAATTGCAATTAAAGACTGCAATTCTTTAATAATTACAAACCTACCACAAATGTTTTCATTTACTTGCAAAATGGAGCCTTGTATTTCACAAATTTGCAAAAAAATTGTAGGATCGAGATAGGATCGTAGGATCGTACGATCCTACACGATCCTACCGATCCTGCTACAATCCTGCTACGATCCTACTCGATCCTACGTAGATTAATACAAATTTGCGACTCTGACTACGATCCGGATCGATTTTGGTTATCCGGATCGTAGGATCGTACGATCCTACGATCCGGTCGCGATTTTGACAACACTGGTATCAACCATCAAAGGCAAGAAAGAGCGAGGACGGGAGCTTGAGCATTTGGTATTAAGATGGGCAATGTACGGTGGGAGTTAGATTTTTGTACTCCTGGTACTATTAGGCACAAATGTCTCGTCCCAATACGTACATGGGTCAGGCAATTAGGTTATAAAATTTTGGGTGGTAAGTGGTAAATTAAGATTTTTGTATTTCTAGTACTATTAGGGCACAAATGTCTCTTCCCAATACGTACATGGGTCACGAAGTACTATTACGGCACAAATGTCTCGTCCCAATACGTACATGGGTCACGCAATTAGGTTATAAAATTTTGGGTGGTAAGTGGTAAATTATTAATAACTTGACATTTCGAATGCTTGGAAAGTAATACCATAAATTACTCGAATTATAATTGAAACCCAAAGATCCCAACGTCACATTATATATATATATAATTTTTTTATATTTAATAAATATCTATTTTAAATAGTTTAAATATATTATAGTTATTTTTTTTATTTTCATTTGAACTCGATTATGCGCCAACTGGAATTCAAACTCAAGCATAATTTTTTACAAAGAGGAGCTAGATCGAATTCCATTCTAGTAAAATTAAGTTGACTTGACTAAACTAAAATTTATCTCGACTCGATTCGTTTGTAGTTCTGACAACAGAATTCTCCAAATTGAAATTAATAAGAGACAGCGATTAAGAGATCATAAACATTTGATGACATTGCATGGAAAGATTGTTATATGAGATATGAAAATTAGACTTGAGAATTTGGTGTCTTTCATTTTGAGACCCCGAAATTGGTTGAACTAGTGCAGATCGCAGAACCCGAGTTCTTAAATTTAATTTCTAATTAGTTAGATCTACAAATTATAGTTTTTGCCGACTTTGCTGCTCATTGGCTCCAAAACCACCACTCCTGCACTGCCTCACAGATTTAGAAAATCCCGATTATGGTACCTGATAGTAATTTAGAACCTCGGAAATTGTTGTTAGCTTTGCCAGTGAAAAAAGAAACCAAAAAAAAAAATATACTCCTAGTAGGATTTCAATTTCTCAAGTAAACTCCTTGTAGTTTCTTATTTCACAGCAATTAACATCTAAAGCAACTAAATTAGAACACGCAAACAAATAGGCAAACGATATTGCTGCAACACATATTTGTGTAGATGCTGCAACCTGCAAAGACAAAACTGTGAGGAAATGGGTAGACATTAGGGCCCAAAACACGTCCCATCATGTGAAAGAAGCTGATAAGTGAAAATTGTCACATGCTATTATGCTCCTCTGGCCCAGTTACAACTCTTTCCTTAAATCCTCCATTTCCACGCTTTCAATGGGACTAGGCCAAGCACCTGCCGAGAGTTTGATCTAAAATCTAGTACGGGAGCGTGTTGTGGTCCGTTAAGTCAAACATAAGAGCTCAAATCTGGTCTCGTGTCCCCATCCACATTAATATGTTCTGCACTAATTCAATAAAAAATTACAAAAAAAAAATCCCTGTCCTATAATTTACATTTATTATCCAGACCGCGGCCACAAACTTGACACTTAAAACACAAGGAAAATTGAAAAGATTTGAAAGCCGAACCTAAATGTCAGAATCACTCTAATATATCTACCAACTAAGTTAGTTCTTGGGGACACCCTATGAATTATTAACCATTAGACATTTAAAAAAAAAAAAAGAAAAGAAGAAAGAAATAGTACACGCATCTTTCAAGTGTTAATTGTTAAATAGCCATTACAGTGTATATTACTGTTATCGAAGTTGAAAAGTCTGAACCTTCTAAATATGAGCTAGCTATATAAATTGTGTTATGTAAATTTTGAGTTCGAATACTGTACCTGACAAATGGAGATGGAAGGGCATAGGAGGGATGGGAAGAATAAAAAAAGGACAAATTAAAAATAGAATACTATATTTGTTTCTACGTCAGATTTGATAAGATAGGACAACAAAACAAACAATTGTGAGCTCTGTATGGATTAAGAGTTTTTGGAAGTATTTTTAAAAAATTTTTTATAGCGATGTATGTGAAAATTTTTTGCTATAAATAGTTAGGTGATTGTAGAGGTGTTTTTTAGAGTGATTTTGAGAATATATTTTGAAATATTTTTTAGAGTTACAATTTTTTGAGATATTTTTTTAAAAATTAATCAGCAGTTACCACCGATCACAACTACCACTTCTTTCACCCATCCTCCTCTCTCTTTCTCTCCGTTCCTCTTCTTCTCCAGCCGCAACCAAAGTAGGAGGAAGAGGGGAGAAAAAGGGGTTGCAAAGGATGGGAGAGGGGGGAAGAGGAGATAAAAAAGAGGAGAAAGATGGAGGGGAAGGAGGAGAAGGGAAAAGAAGAAGAAAAGGGAGAGGAAACAGCGGGAAGGAAGAGGAAAGAGAGATGAGAGAGAGGGTGGCAGTGATGTTGATGGTGGCAGTAAAGGTGGAAGAAGAAGAGGGGAGAGGTGGTAATGATGGTGGGTGGTGGTATGGGTAGAAATAGATTTTTTAAAATTTTTTGGTAAGTTATATTTAAGATTGTATGTGTTTTTGGAGTTATTTTTAGAATGTTATTGTAAATTCTAAAAGTAAAAATAACTTTTTTAAAAAGTACGAGTCCATACAGAGCCAATGTAAGTTATTTTTGGATTTCTTTTTGGAGTTATTTATTTATACATTTGAAGCTTGATCAATGTGAGCTTCAACTAAATGAATAATAGGGACACTTCATCGTCAATCTATGGTCACATGCTCCAAGGTTGGACATGATTTTCAGATAATTTCTCTCATCATTAATTGTACTTTTATGACACAATTTGTACGATGTAGGCTTCAAATGGAACAGGTATCAATGCACAGACCTATTCAATCAAGTTCCAGTATAATTTTGGTACCACGAATAACTGTTATTTGATGAAATGTCTTTTTGAGTTTTTGGAGATAAATGTAAAGGCAAAATGCCCAAGTGACCCTCAAACTATTAGAAAATTTAACTTTTAACCTCCAAACTATTAACTGATAAGTTTTAACCTCTAACTAATTAAAATATATAATTCTAGTACTCTATTAACTTGAGTCATTATGTTTAATAGAGAGATGAAGGATTCATAAGATGCTAGTGGCCCTCAAACTATTACAAAATTAACTTTGGACCCTCCAATTATTAACTGATAAGTTCCACCCCTCCAATTAATTAAAATGTATAATTCTACCCTTTCCATTAACTTGAGTTGTTATATCAAACAGAAACATCTATTGATAAAGAATTTGGAATGTGCCCAATCGAGTGTTTGACAAATTAAGAAGATTTAGATATAGTGATGCAAAATTTGAATGAATCTCATTAGAGAATTGATTATTTGAGAGATTTAAAAAGTTCCAATTTGGAAGTGAACCAAGACTTGTTGGAATATTCCCAAAAAATGAATTGTATGCCAGATTTATGTCATTAAGAGAAGCACATGAACCTAATGAATTTGGAACAACACCGAAAAATGAGTTAAATTCCAAATGAAACAAACTCAATTAATTCAAGTTGCCTATTCTTGTTGGAATTTCTCTATTCAGGGTTTTGGGTTTAGGTTTTTAATTGATTTTGGTCAAGTTCAACAATTGGAGATTTGGTAAATTAGTTTAGGAGTCAAATGGGATAAATAATTTTGCCCTAGACATCCCTCAATTATGCCCTTACCATGCACGTGGTGATATTTCTATTAGACATAATAGTTCAAATTGATAGAATGGTTAGAATTATATGTTTTAATTAATTGGAAGGATAAAATTTATCAGTTAATAATTGGAAGGTCAAAAGTTAAACTTTATAATAGTTTAAGGGCTACTGCTGCGCATGTCCTGCTATTTTTGTTAAATATAATGGTCCAAATTGACGGAAGGGCTAGAATTGTATGTTTTAATTAATTGGAGTTTAAAACTTATTAATTACTAGTTAGAGGGTCAAAAGTTAATTTTGTAATAGTTTGAGAGTCATTGAAACATATGCCCTAAATGTAATATAGTCATTCAATGTATGTGAGGTAAAAAGGTGA